>OY282488.1:10867500-11502663 GCA_958295575.1 Leucania comma | reverse complement strand
TGGTTGGATCACGAAATAGCCAATTTTCTTGTAATTTCGAGCGGGCGTGTTAGCGGTGCGGTCACATTCACAATCGATGCACAAAACGTCAAATGTCAAATCATTTCTTCAAGAGGTCGTGCGGGAAGCGGAAACGGTAGGGATAGGATTGCTAGGCCAAAAAAAATAAATTACAAAAAACAAAGTCGCGGATCATAGCAAATTGGCGCAACCATTCCCCCCCGGGTTTGAAGGGTTACCTTCAAAGAAAAGAAAAAAAACAAAAGCGAAACTAAACCCTATTACTAATCTAAACTATCAATACTAGGTAGCGAAACAACTTATAACTAACTATGCCACTACTACTGATTAGGCAGAGGGCAGAGGCGAATAACCGGACGCAGGTACGATCCAGTTGCGGTTTTAACTTTTACGACTCGCGTTATTCCGTTCGAACCCGGAAAAACTTCTTCCACTACACCAAGAGGCCAGTGCAGAGGAGGCGCACTCTCAGTCTTCAGTATCACCACAGTACCGACTGTGACTGGATCTGAAGGAGTGTTCCACTTTTGACGCGACTGCAGCGTATGCAGATAATCTGTCCTCCATCGCTTCCAAAAGGACTGAACTAAGCTATCTAGCAGAGCGTGACGCGGGTGAAGCTGCAGTTTGTCAGTCTCGACATCTAAAGCGGGCAAATATTTAAGAGGAGTAGTCGTCAAGAAGTGAGCCGGCGTCAACGCTAGTGGCTCCGATGGATCACTAGACAAAGTCCGACACAACGGACGCGTATTCATCAACGCCTCTACCTGAGCGAGTACGGTGCTCAACTCCTCGTACGAGAGAATCTGTTCGCCTATGACCCGAAACAGGTGCGACTTAAGGCTTTTAATATTCGCCTCCCAATTGCCACCAAAATGACTAGCCGCTGGCGTATTAAAACACCAATCAATGCGATTCTCAGCTAAGACATGGGCGAATTCACTTTGGTAGTACTTGGAGCGTAAGAATGTATGTAATTCCGAAATATTGCGTCGCGCTCCAACATAATTTGTGCCGTTGTCAGAGTATAAGCGCTTAACGGGACCACGGCGAGATAAAAATCGTTTAAATGCAGACATAAAACCCTGCGTACTCAAATCACTGGTTAACTCTATGTGAACCGCACGAGTTGTCATACAAACGAATAGGCAAATGTATGCCTTTGTGGAACGTATACCACGACCACGGGCAATAGTGACTTTAAACGGTCCAGCATAGTCCGTCCCAGTATGTATGAAAGGTTTCACCGTCTGTACAACACGACAAGAACGATGGTCGGCCATTTCCGGCGCGTTGAAACGCGGGCGGAGCTTAAAGCAGGGCACACATCTGTGCACTCTAGCGCGTATCAAATTGCGAGCGGAAAGTATCCAGTACTTCTGTCGAAGAATGGACATTAATAAATCGGGACCAGCGTGACAATTCACCTTATGGTGATAGTCCACCAACAAATCCAAAACGTGATCCCTGCGTGGTAGAACTACTGGATGCATTTGTTCAAACTCTAACTTAGCATTTCGCAGACGGCCACCGACACGAATGAGTCCGTCTTGCAAAAATGGTTTCAAATGTTGAAGTGCGGGACTACAAGGTTTATGTGATTCTAAACTACGAAATTCTTTTGAAAAATAAAATTTCTGCAACTCTCGAAGTACAACTGATTCAGCTCTATCCAAATCAGCTGCGATTATAGAACCACGCGATGGTAATAATCTCAAAAATCTTAGGACGTAAACTACACAGCGTAATAGTCTCGACCAAGACGAGACTCGATTAGACAACAACAAAACAACTGACTCTTCACGCGGAACTGATACTACAAGCGTATGTTTCTTCTCCTCGGGTGGTTCTGAAACAGTAGCGGGGTTAAACGGAGCATTTGGCCACTCGTTAGGAGTGGTATTCAGCCAGGGAGGGCCACAAAACCAAAGCGGATGATTTAAAATTTGCGCGGGAAGCAAACCACGTGAGAGACAGTCAGCTGGGTTTTCTGTTCCAGCGACATGGAACATATTTTCCGGTGACAATTCAGCTTGAATCTTAGCCACCCTATTTGCGACAAACGTGCCCCATCGATGGGGTGAAGAGTGGGCCCAACATAGAGCAACGGTTGAGTCTGAAAACGCTACAATTCTCTCTATATTAATGCGAGGACGACAAGTTTTGACTATAGATGTAATCAATTGAACCAACATAAGAATAGCGCAGAGTTCGAGACGAGCAAGAGAGACAACCTTACGAGGAGATACCTTTGATTTTGCGCTAATGAGGAAAACTGAAATGTTATCGCCATTTTGGACCTGAAAGTAAACCACTCCCCCGTAAGCCCTCTCACTGGCGTCTGCGAAACCTACCACATTAACAACAGTGTCTGGTACTATACCAACATGGCGAGGAATCTGTATCTGATCGAGCATTGGAAGCTCTTTCCTATAGCGAGCCCACAACTTGGCAACACTGTCAGGAGCGGTGTCGCCCCAATCACAGTTGGAAAGCCAAAGCTCTTTTATAAGCAGCTTTGCATATAAAACGACAGGAGCTACAAAACCCATTATATCCCATATCCGAGCTACACATGCTAGGATAACGCGTTTGGTACAAGTTGGCGGAGTCGAGCTAATTTTAAGACTGAACATATCAGTTGCGGGTGACCAACTTAAACCAAGGATCTTATGCGAATCACTATCATCGAATTCCTTTACCGAAGTCAACCGGTGTGACGGTGGAATCGACTCTAATGTAGCTTGCGAGTTGCTTGTCCATTTCACCAGATCAAATTGACCGGACTTCATGAGGCTGATTACTTGAGCAGCGGTCTCTATAGCCTCTGCTTCACTAGGTACACTGTACACAAAATCGTCCATGTACAATCCGGTTTCAATAGTGGCCCTTGCTTTCGGGTATGTATCACCCTCGTCAGCGGCCAACTGCTTGATAGTGCGAAGAGCGTGAAAGGGACTAGACTTAAGCCCAAAACAAACACGATTGAATTCGTAAACCTTCAAAGGTTCCTGCGGAGAAAATCTATACAAGAAGCGTTGGAATCTACGGTCACATTCTCTGATTCCAATACTAAGAAACATTTGCCGAATATCGGCAGAGAGCGCAATAGCAAACAAGCGAAAATTTACTATTATTTCAAATAAGTTACCCTGGAGGTTCTGACCACAATACAAGATATCGTTAAGCGATATGCCAGTACTAGTCTTAGCGCTACCATCCATAACCACACGCAGTTTAGTTGTAAGTTTGTCTTCTCTAACAACTCCATGGTGCGGGATGATGTAAAACGGGTAATCACGTGTCTCCTCAGTCTCGGCAGGCGCTGATGAGATATAACCTTTATCTAAATATTCGATCAGCACATCATCATAGGCTTGCTTCAACTTAGGAGACGCCTGCATCTTACGTTCCAAGCATAGAAAGCGTTTTTCTGCGGAGGCACGGGAGCCACCGAGCGAAAAAATATCACCCTTGAAAGGGAGCGCGACAACATAACGACCATCTTTGTCACGAGTAGTCGTGCGGGTATAAATCTCCTCAGTGACCTGATCCTCAGGGCTGAGAATAGGCGGGACATTGACCTCTTCAATCTCCCAGAACTTGCGGATGGTAGACTCAAGCGGCGGCTCGACGGTGCAACAGTGCGACACAGTCGAGCAACTATTTAAATAAGCGGGTGCGGAACCAACTATAACAAACCCGAGAACTGTTTCCAGTGCGTGCGGAGCGGGGTACATCGGAAGACCTTGAATTTTACGTGATAACTGGAGATGCGGGAGAATCGAAGCACCGATCAATAGATCGATATCTCCAGGGAAAGCGTAATTTCCGTCGGCTAACTGCAAGTTCTTAAACTCCGTCAGCATGGACGTGTCAACCGGTACCGTGGGCAACCGTTCCGTAATCTTATCTGCGACTAGCGAATCCATTTCAAACGAAATATTACGATTAAAACGTGAACTAAATATTATTTTAATGGAACCGTGAATGGTTGCCTTTAAACCTCCAAAACCTTTCACTTCTGAGCGGGATGACCAATTATTAAAACTAAAACCAAGGCGTTGACAACAATCCCGAGTAATAAAATTACTCTGGGAAGCGCCATCTAGTAGCGCCCGAACGGTGCGCGGTTTGCCAAAGGCATCTACAATGACAACTTGCGCGGTCGCAAGTAAAACGGTAGTGATTTGAGTACCAGCGGCGGAAAGCGAACACAATGTTACGTCGTTTGCACTTGCAGCAGGCCGCGCGTCACAAGCGTCGCGCGTCTGCGCAGGCTGCTGCTGCGATGGCAGCTTACTACTCTCAAAATGTAAGAAGGTATGATGTCTAGCTAGACATTTACGACAGCTAACACCACTTTTACATGACGTAACCAGATGTTTGTCACTTAGACAATTAAAACACAAATTATTAGTGCGGACAAACTTGTAACGATCACTAGGCGATAATCTCTGAAATCCCGAACACTTGTACAGCTGTGTATGGCTACCCTTACACAGAGAACAGTCAGGTGTTGAGGCGGTATTAACTAGCGTATGTGCAATCTTGACTGACTTCGATGACGCGTCTATACGGCGATCGGAACCTGTCCTATTCGTGACTTCATGACGTGCCGACGTGCGCTGCAATACCTTAATATGGTCGCGAATAAAAGATTCCAAATCTTCGAACTTAGGTATTTCTTTACCGCGCTGAGTCGTTTCAAACAGACGAACAGTTTCAGGATCTGATTTCTTTAAACCGATATACAAAAACAAAAAGTCACAGAGGTCATTGACCTTTAGGTTCTTTACTGCACGAACAGATGATGCGAAAATATTTAAAAACTTCTCTAAATTATGATCGTTACAAACGGAAAAACTTTTCAAATCGAATAATTGATCTAAATATGCGGTGGCTACTAATCGCTTATCTTCGTATTTTGTTTTTAAAGTGTCCAAAACTAAAGTGTAATTTTCAGCGCTAAACGTAATTCCAGCACAGACAGCCTTTGCCTTACCGGTCAATTTTTCTACGAGATAATGCAATCTCTCGTGATCTGTCAGCGATGTGTTCCTATGTATTATATTTTCGAAACTATCTATAAATAAATTCCAATTTCGAATGTCACCATTAAATTCAGGTATTTGAATTGGCGGCAATCGTGGGCGTTCGCGAGGAGGGTTGGATAAACCACTCGCGGGGGGGGGAGTCTCTAAACTCCTAGCAATACGTTTGATACGACAATACAAGTCATCAAAGGACGACAATGCCTGATAACTCACACAGTAATCAGGATTTAACTCCAACTCTAAAATGTTTATATTATTAATTGTAGATTCAAAATCCGCGCGCAAACTATCTAAAGTTTCCAACGAACACAAGAAAGCATCTCTAATCGCCAGATCCGAGGTTTGCAAAGATTTATCACAAATTGATTGAACACGTGAAAACTGTGAGTCCCTTTTAGCGTATAAAAGCTTTAACTGAACCTTTAAATCAGTACTAACCTTGGTTCCCTTAAGAGACATCTTGTTTTGATATATTCACACTATACACTCAAACAAACACTTAACGAATTATTAAGTAAGCGATAATTATCAGATAACAATATGGTAATATTGTAAACAACAAAGTGAACGGCGAACGAACGGAATAACATATGCGTATATAATCTATGGTTTATCCGTTTCCTACAAATATTCACTCAACAATGAACGGGTATTTTTGAAATGCGTCTACCTACATGCAATTTGTAGGACTTCCGAATGAATTTTGTCAAGAAAAAGAATGCGATCGATTTATATCTACGCTGATATTTACGTAGCTAACTATAATTATGCGGTGCGGTTGACGGCGTAGGTACCGTAATTATCAATGACACTTTAACTATACGAGCGAAATAACGTATAGTTGCCTAAATGCCTAGATGCGGGTTTTCTACTATTATATCTAGGTAAACAGGCGCGTTGCGTTTATTCCCTATGGAACAAATACTATATTGCGAAATTACAAGAAAATGATTCACGATCCTGCTCGTAGGACCAAAAGTAATGGTTGCGCGAATTTGCTCGATGTTTTAATGGACTGTATGTTTGAAAAGCGATCTAAGGTTTGTTAACAATATGCAGGTACTGCGTCTAGCGTTTATTAATGGGATAAATGTATTAGGAAAGGAACACTGACCTTTTAACCTCGAAGGTTCCACATGGCGCCGGCCGGCGAATCCCGAACTTCGTACTTTCAAGCACTGCCAGTTTCTGTATTGCACTACACTGCACTATTGTTGAGTTTTTTGAATGGTTGGATCACGAAATAGCCAATTTTCTTGTAATTTCGAGCGGGCGTGTTAGCGGTGCGGTCACATTCACAATCGATGCACAAAACGTCAAATGTCAAATCATTTCTTCAAGAGGTCGTGCGGGAAGCGGAAACGGTAGGGATAGGATTGCTAGGCCAAAAAAAATAAATTACAAAAAACAAAGTCGCGGATCATAGCAAATTGGCGCAACCACTGGCAAAAAACTCATTGCTGAGTCAAGCTCGCCTTTGTACATGAATTGTCAAATCACTGTAATATTGTTAAGTTTTGTGTACGATAAAGAATTAAAGAAGGACAGCAGAGCTTAATAATATAGTGTTTTTATTGTTTGGGTAAGGAACTCTAAAATAAAACATTACAAAGAAGAAATAATAACCGTTCAGCCAGCCGAAATAGTTACTGGAACACATTGACAAAACCCTCAGCATTATTTTACATTCGTTAACGAAAAGACACCCTATCATAAAAGTTTATAGATCATTGAACACCGAGGTGAGGTGAAATTTACGGTAAATAAAATATTACGTTTGTACCTACAAGGGTTTTCATTAATAAGTACTGGGGTGGCTATTGTTTCGTAATTTATGTTGGGCCTCACTGTTAGCGGGAAGCTATGGTTCGAAATTAATAGTATAAAACTCAAATCTTTTTTTTATTGATATAAACTAGTTCTTCCTACTGACTATTAACCTACCCTGTTCCTTCCCTGCCTTGGATCCAGGGCCCTGGTATGCATTTTCATACATGCCCAGAGCCCCAGACTAGGCCTCGACCCTACTGGGACCCTACAGTTTGCTGACAACTCCTTGAGGCGCACGGGAACAGTGCGCGCCGTAAACGACTTGGGCTCGGTCCGGTCTGTTATCAGACAAACGGACAGCGAGCTACCCATTGCCCGCCGTCCGCAAGCCCACTGGAACAACGTAAGGGTGGATATTCGCCGTATCTCAGGAACTAGTTAGCCCCTTTTAGTCTTGTGTAACCCGTTTATCGAAGATATTTATCGAGATATGTAACATTACGCTACGTCATTGACGCACACAACTGTGTGCACTATAATATAACCTATAGACTTGGCTAATCTCTATTGAGCTATAACCACCATGATAGAAATTTCCGTCGAGAGAATATCTCGACATCAATCCGCTCAAAACCGCGCCACAAAAATGTGCCCATAACTTTCGAGTCTCCTAAGACACTAGCAGTACGACCACACCCCAATATTCAGTGTTTAATGTTGTAAAGACTACATTAAGGATGGGGTCCACCATCTCTGGCTTAGGCTTGCCACCGAATACATTAAATTTTTGTTTTAGTTAAAAAACTTTTCTGTATTACGTTTTGTTTTTGACGTTAATTCCTGTGTTGCCGTGTTAAGGTGTATTTATTTAATTAGATTAGATTAAGGTTTTACTTCATTAGCGTCGAGTTTTATGTTGATGAATTTTTGCTTATGGCAGGAATATAAGGGTCTGTCGGTTTAGTGGATTTAGGACACGCTTTTTGCTCTTTAATATTAAAATTATGTACTACAACTATTCAGATACTATAATCCCAGAGAGAGAGTTCCTTCCTGTCGAAGTTTATGATCCAGATTTGGTTATATCCTTTGATTTCTATAGAAGCCTTAATAATATCAATACAAGATAGCTGTATATCCAAAATATCTGATGAAAGATGTGTGATAACAGCATTATCACGTAAGAGCGATTGTATGAAAGTACCATGGGTTGGCCGCTCTTAAGTTATGCAATTCCGACTCACATTCCCCGAAATGCAACCGGTAGAAAACCTCGTCGACGGCGCGTTCTGTTCCCGCGTGCCTCAAGGAGCTGTCAGCACACCGAAGAGGCCCAGCCTGCGAACTGCAGGCAGGGTCGAAGCCTACTGGGGTCATGGGTTAACTTCCGAAAGGAATACCCGGTCCCGGCTCGATAGGCTACGAAGGAACGGGGTAGGTTTTTAGTCAGTAAGAGTCTGACAATACTTCCCGCTCCGCCCAAGGGCGGGATTTGTCATTGGATGATTTTACCTACCATAAAAAAAAACCGGTAGAAAACCGACAGGCTAGCAACTCGGCATCAATGCTCAAGACTTTGAATACATTTCCATTACACTCTGTATAAAGACAGGCATTAGCCCAGAAAGGACCAATTACATCCAGATATTTTCTTAATGTTTTCCATTTAACAAGCAAAGCCATACAAAAAGGTATGTATGTAGAAATAGCGTATTAAGAAATGCAATTAAGCCTGGGTCATTGTTTTTAATGTTAATTGGAAGTTAGGTTTAATACTAATGAAATTCTCTTAGGTCTAGAATCTAGTATGTATTGAATTTTAAGGAGTGAGGATTTTTAGAGAGATATGTGACAACTTGTTAAGGTCTGGGTGATTCCGGTTTATTTTCTCGTAGTTTAATTTGGTTTGGCAGTATTCGTTCATATTTTTTTGTGATTATCTTGTGACACAATATGTAATAAAAGTGAAAGTTTGTGTATGTGTGTGTGTTTATATATTTGTGTGTTTGTTACCTACTGCTTCACGCTCAAAAGGCTGAATGGGCTAAAATGAAAAGTGCCCATGTTTTTTTTTATTGCTGATGGGTTCGCTTTTGACCGCAATCTCACCTGATGGTTGACGATGGAGCGCACTTATCTAGAAGTAACCTAGTCACTCTTGATTTAAAGATCCTTGGGTTGTAGCTATCAGGGAACACAGACTCCGACAGGGAATTCCACTCCTTAGCTGTACGCACAATGAACGTGTTCCCAAAACGTTTTATGCGTATAGTTGGGATGTCCTTGTCCTGGAATAGCTGTTTTTATTGTTGATAGGTTCGCACTTGACCGCTATCTCACCTGATGAAAAGCGACGGTCGACAATGGAGCGCGCTTACCTAGAAGTAACCTATTTACTCTTGAGTTAAAGATGGGAATCTTTGCACACAACACACAACAAGGAAGAGTTGTAGCCATCAGGCAGTGTAAGGGCTTGTTTACGGAGATGCGGCGCGTTGGGCGGTCCGTCGTACATTGCCATATATATTTATGTTTGCGCGAGCGACGACGCGGCACGCTGCTGCAATGTACGACGGACCGCCCAACGCGCCGCGCAACGCACCGCGTCTCCGTAAACCAAGCCTAAGCATCAGGCATCAGCTTAAGCATAATTTTTATTCTTAGTATAATTTTCTAATTTCAAGCCGGCATAGCCACTTAAATATATACTAGCTTTTGATAGCGATTTCGCCCGGGTAAAAGTCAAGAACTAACTAACTAACTTATATAATAATATTTTACGTCTTCAAAAGACAAATTCGAATTCTCCAAACCCATTCAGAAAATGACCAGTTATTACTTAACAAATTACTTGAAACGGCAAAGTGATAGTAATAAAATGATTCTCAGTCCCTAACTCACAAGTTTTCGTTAGTCTTAAGTTAGTTATTCAGTATTCTGAAACGTTATACATTTGTCATAAAAGAGTCTGAGGGCGAAGTGTTGAGAGGGCGTGGTGCTGTGTGGGGCTTTGAAAACGGCTGGCTGTAGAAGCGGGATGTTAAGTAGGTACCGATCGCCATGATAGCACTGGTATTCCCTGAAGGCCAGGGAATTGTAGCTATCTTACTATAGAGTCTGTCTAAAAAGTCAAACGACTTGTTAGTTTTTAAGGAAATAAAAAATCTGTTGCTGGCAACACGAATTTTAGTGGTCACTCAAATGGCTATAGCCGGCACGAAACGGTTTGATACTTTTATGTTATTTATCCTACTTTTATAATAAAGAATATCTTTAAAGAGACCGAAATATATTCTTAATGAAAATCATTTAAAAAAAAAATATAGTTCTCTAATATCACTAAATTATTAAAAAAAATACTTATATCCATACGTTTAATAACGTTTTATTAGTAAACAATGATCAAGACCTGTCAATCAACCTTGATTATTCAACCAGTGTTGACTACTTACCAGATTTCATTGTACCCTAATAATTACCCAAGTCATTTGACTTTTTAGACAGAATCTAGAACTGGCACACTGATTGAATATGACGGAGGGGTACAGCAACTAAAAAGTGTAAAATAAAAAACTTTTTAACTTTAATGAAAAAAAAAGAAAAAGTGCATAATATCTTTAATTTCGGAAATCGGCGTTAAATAACGAAGAAAAAAAAACCGACTTTTCAGTGTTTTTCATTATTTTTTTACATTGTGCTCCCATAAAAGAAGCGACAAAAAATATGTAACCAAGATTTTTGTAATAAAGAGTTTCTCCATGGAAAAACTCCAAAGTTTCTTGCACATTCTTCTCGATAGAGATTTACGCCTTGGAACGTGCAATTTAGCTTCACTTTTTGTCTGCCCGACATTTTGACAATTCGAAAGTGCCTGTAAATGTTTTATATGAAAAACGAACGTTTCTAATTTCGGAAGCCTGCGGGAATATTTGAAAGAGATACCACAGCCCTGATATGCAAATGGCAGCTAAAGGAATATTAAAGTCTGGCAGGCCCTCTCGCTGCGCCCTAGAGCGAAAGAAATCAGCAGAAGATTTCCAAATTAAAAAAGAGTTTGCCAATACCAACACAGATATTGTAATTTGTATCAATAACACATAAATATTATAAATAAGATAGTTTATGAAATAACCGAGATTAAAATTCTAAACTTGCTTTTTGTTATTACTGGTGAAGTATCATAATTTCCCATGACAGCACTTCGCGCGTCCCTCCAGCTACAGCCACCCATCCTACTGCCATTAAACGAATTTAGGTTTCCAAGCTCAAAATCCCCAATCCCAAACTTCGGAGCCGTTCCAAACACATAATGTTATGACGCCACAGCCCCGTTTATAGGGCAACTTTCTTATGATAACAAATCGCCAAGAATTTGTCCCACTTCTCTTTTATATACTACTTAAAACTTTTGAGCTCCTCTGAACAGGCATCTCGAGTACATTATCTTTTTACTGAACATAAAAAAAGGTTGAGGTACCTACTCAACTCGTCATTCCATAAAAATATTATTTCAAGAAAGATTCTGAAGTTTTTTTTGTGGATAACTGTACCTAAATATGCTTTGGAATTCGTGACAAGATTTATATTGGTGACATCTTAAATCGGGTTTACAAGTTTCAGAAAATAATATTAATATTTTTTTTTTGTGCTTTTCGTCATGTTTGCCTTCTTCTTCTCTGTCGTTTCGCTCTTGGCAGAGCGGTCGTGGTCACGTTGAGGCGTCCACATTGGTGATAGAGGCGGACACAGCTTTTTTAACGATCTCCCGCCATCTCTCTCTGTTAGAAGTCTGAGTCATCTTTGCCTATGAGACCCGAAAATCGGTTGTAATCCTCGTCACACGAGTTGAAGCATCATAATTATGATCATGACGGTCGTCTTTGAAGGCGCATTAACTGATTTTCCGGTCTCAATCAATGTGGCGCGTAACCATAGTAAATGGTTCAACTTATTTGCCGCTTTTTTTATATCACGCACACAATCACACAACGTCGTCCAGTCCCAAGCTAAGCCGAGTTTGTGTTATGGGTACTAGACAACTGATAAACATACTTATATATTTCTAAATACATACATATTATAGATAAATTACACCCAGACACAGAACAAATGATCGTGCTCATCACACAAACATTTGTCCTAGGTGGGAATCGAACCCACGACCTCCGGCATAACAGTCAGGGCCACTAACCACTAGACCAAGAGGCCAGTCATAATGTAGCTTCATAGACGCGTATTTGTCATTAACCGCTTGGTGTAACATCGTGCTGTCGTGTCGTTGCCGCTTCGGCGACAGGCTTTCATAGTTTTCTATGTAAACTGTGAACAGGCGGTCTCAAAGCTTATAGTGACAAATACACGTCTATGAAGCTATGCGTCCGTAAGTTGCTATGGGCCACATCCATTTGTCGCAACAACGTCCGTTCCATCGCTTTTCGCATTCATCGGATTCCCTCTACCTTCGCCTTCGATCCACCTTGTGAGGGACCTTCCAACGCTGCCTCTGGCGGCACGCGATTTTCACTCCAGAACCTTCGGTCATTTTGAACACAGCTATAGTTATTGGATCTTCATCTACCCTTATATCTACTACATTAAAAATGGTGATCACAGAATAAACGCTCATAAGTTCTCCGTCCGCCACTCTGAAAGCCAAAGGAGTAACTACCACAGTCACCACAGCTTACAATGAATTAGTGGATATGACTTGTTAGCATACGAGTAGTGCCCATCCTCTAAACGTCATCCCTTGGTGCTACACGACAAAGACTAGCAAGAGAGGGGTGGCTTAATGCTGTCGGAAATACAGAGCAAGGAATCATAACGCCGGGCAGTCACTTAAATGCTATTCATCTATAATAATCACAATAACGCACTAATAGTATAAAGTCGAAAGTTTGTATGTATGTGTGTGTTCATTTGTATGTTTAATGCTACTTTTACATATTGGCCCAGCCTCGGCCAACCGCCATTGTGTTGACGTGGTTACACAATAGCGCTGGGCCGAGGCTGGGCCCACATGTAAACGTAGCATAACACTTCTTCACGTTCAAACGGTTGAACGGATTTGATTAACGGAACATAGTGGACATTCCAACTATACATATAAAACGTTTTTGGGAACACATTTATTGTGTATACAGCTAAGGAGTAGAATCCCCTGCTGAAGTTTGTGTTTCCTGAAAGCTTTAGGAGGAGTCTTTAAAGAAGAAGGGTTTTAGTCAGTAAAAGCCTGTCAATCCCTTACGCTCCGCCTTAGAGCGGGGGAAGTCATTAGATTCCCACCTTAAAAAGACATAACATTAACATTCATAGATATACTTATTTTATATAGATATGTCCACCAGAGTGTTATAATATAGTCGTATATACTGGAGTGTCTAATGTGATTATTAATAGTGAAGGAGTGCGAAAAAACGCGTCAATGACGGTTATAAGACGCATAAAGGTGCAGGCCATGCAGGATATTTATGGATGTTATGACCGCCATTGACCCTTCTATTATCATGACTTACTAGATAGAAACTTTTTACAAAAATAACTAACTGTTGACACTGATACTGATTTATTTGGAAAGTCTTGATATTGTCTCTAGAAAATGCCGCCAACAGTTCTCCGTGCTCTATGGTCGAAAACTACACGAAACACCGCAGTATCGGCTTTGTTACGTGAAAACACAATTACTACCAGATTTCCTACAGAGAACAATAGAGATTTGCTAATTAAGTGCCAATCACGAGGCTTCATGTATTTACGTTTGTGCTTTAACTGTTTATGTAAGTAGATTGCTTCAATATTGGAGTTGATAGTACCTACATCTTCGAGTTAGACTAATACCAGTAGCAGCTTGATCCGATCTTATGAATCCTATGTAAATTTATCTTCAATAGACTATGTTCAATCACAAATCTTCAGGTAATAATATAAATAATAATAATAGAACTATCCATTTCAGGCTTGAATCAAAATACAATTTTAAAATAAATTAAGATGTGTCAATGTCAGATTCAGTTAAATAAATAATACAATTTCAGATTCAGTTAAATAAATAATTCAATTTCAGAATCAGTTCAATGAAAAATAAAATGTCTGATTCAGTTCATAGAATAAACATGTCAAATAAATAAATAACAGAACTGAAAGTGTTCTGGAAATCGTGGTTATATAATAATATTTATTTTCCCTCCTGTCTGGTAATTTTTTTTTAAATATTATCTCTTTTTAAATCTTTTTGGTTTGAAAAATCAAAGGATGTTTTTTTGCGAAATGTATACGCATGTATACGTTCGATTAATACCTACGCCCCTCTCTAAATATTGTTCAAACGATTTTTTGGGAACTTTCATTAAAAGAATCTAACAATATGTGTAATTTAAATCTTGATCTCATGCCTCTGCCATGTTGAATGGCAATACTAATTATTTGGGCATGGAAAGAGCCAGCCCTCTGGTCACGTAAAATCAATCAGGGTATTTATTAAATAGAATGTGGTGTCAATACTATTTGTAATTCCGTCAACTTTATAGTTTCACTATTGACAACAACCCAATCCCAAATCCGCTTTTAGAATCAAACTCGCAACGGTATTTCCAAAAAATCTTAAACTCTAACAGCGTTTGCGTGTCGATTGCCATTTAAGAGCGTTACATAAATAACGTGCGGCCCCGGTGGAGGTCGCCGGCCGACTGAGCGTGATTTGTTTGTTTTGACTAGTAGCGCCATCTCGCGTGATCTACGGGCTTTTAGCGACATTACGTTGCTGCGTGCTGAATGACGAATGGCGTTGTCTGACGCTCTAAATTGAGGGGGAATGAGTTAATTAAATTGAAAAGGTTATAGATTTATACTTGGAGAGTTTGGATTAGTTTTTATGGGTTATTTTTTTGAGTTTAAATTGAAAGAGATGTGTGATTTAAATTCAGTTACTTTTAAAATGGCTGTAAGCATTTGAAAATGTATTGAGCATTAATAAGACAAGATATTTATTTGAACTTTTCCTTAAATTGCCTTTTGCGTTCAAACCACGGTAGTTTTTTCAGAAATTCCTGTGGTACATATTCCAAAAGAAGAATTAAAATAACTGTTTGCTTACAATCTAGTCCACTTATTCATAGTGTAAATTGTAGTCTCTATGACCTCGAAGCATCCTTATTACATCCGACACTCTCAGGGGAAGGCAGATTTCATCCTGGTTCTAATTTATCGCCGGAACAAGCGACGGAATGATAATAATTTCATATTAGTATGTTGTGTCTCTTGTTTTGCTATTTTCTTGTTAATTACTATGTTGCTATGGGCGGGTTTTTGGAATTGGATTTGGATTTTAAGTTTCTTAGTCATTTGCTGAAGGTTTCTGGAGTAAATTTCAGTAATTAATATATTCATATTTATATAAAGTTTTTAAATAACATTGAAATTTCAAGGGACGCAGTTGTAGAAGCTAGCACCGTGCTGCCAGCAAACCTTTGAGTGACAGAGAGAGAGCAGATTTATGTTGTTTGTCTGTCTGGAGTTTTTGAGATGATTGTATGACTGCCGTGTAGTTATATTATTTTATGTATACTTTTCAAAAAACATGTCTTTAACTAATGTAATTGGCCTTTGGCCGTGTTATGTTAAAGTAAATAAATAAAAAATAAATAAACAAACGATAAACTGGAGATGTAAAACGATAAAAGTTTGAAAATACTGTCTGTTTCTATATGAGTTTGATGCAGCATCAGAGTTTTTCTAAATATTTAAAAATATTTACTTTATTATTTCTGAAACAAGCGCTCTATGATATTCATTTAAATTCTGAATGATGTCTACTCTTAAATAAACTTAAGTTTGAGTACTAAGTTTTCTTTTTTTTATCTTTTTTATTTACGGGATTATCGTAATTTACTGTGAAGTTATTTTGGTTCACTGTGCGCATCTATCGTATATGAAAAAATATACTCTGCGAACCTCCGTAACAACTCTGGTATATAGGCCAGCAAAATATAAACTAATTACTTAAGTAAATACCCAAGCCAAGTGCAAATAGGTTAGTAGAGTAATCACACTTAAGATCGATCCTACCCTACATTACGGTGTTTAAAAATTCACGAAAGCCTACTTCCATCGTCCTTGAGTTCATTTCGTTAGCAAACAACTTATTAATTATTTCACCTAATTAGCTGTATGTACTAGTAATTTAGTTAATTGCGATATCTTGACTCCAACTACTTAGAATTTTAGTTTTGACCCATATTTTAGTTTTGAGGGCCAATTTGTTGCCCCGTTTTACTAGTTTAGCTCCGGATTATTAATTTAATTGAAATGTTAATTAGTCCAACGCTGTTTGATGTGTTTTAATTAAAATTCTATGTGGGTATTAGTTTTTATGTTGTTGTGAATGGCGCTAGTTTTGAAATTGGAATGGAATGTGGTGACAAAATGGCCGCTGCGGCTGTTTATGGCGGGAAGGTTAGGTTAGATGTAAATTTTTTTTTATATTCCACTACTATCACACAACACCATTTACTCCCAAACTAAACAAAGCTTGTGATGTGAGTACTAGACAACTGATAAACATATATTTCCCAGAAACAAAACAAATGATTGTGATCTTCACACAAACTTAAGTCTTGGTTTTTTTTTTTTATCAAACCAAAGACCTCCGACATAGTCATCAGGGCCACTACCCACTAGACCAACAGGCCAGCCATTTATAATATTCATTCATATTTTCAGACTATAAGAAGCCGAGCTAAATAATAAACTTCAGCTCAGCAGTTCCATAAAAAGTTAATATACATCGTATATCCTACATAATACATCCGAAATATAAAACACAAAAATAAAAACAGCATATTTCTGTGTCCTTTACGACCCAACAATGACTGTCAAGGAGTATGAACGAGGCCATATCTAGTTTCTCAAATATTCTTGGATTTAAGCCTGCTGGGGTCAAGGGCCGTTTTCTGAGAGGAAGGCACAGCCCCGGCACTATAGGCAACGAGGGAACGGGGTAGGTTTTTAGTCAGTAAGAGTCTGACACTACTTCCCGCTCCGCCCAAGGGCGGGATTTGTCATTTGATGATTTTACCTATCATAAAAAAAAACATCACTACATAGTATAAACAAAGTCGCTTCCCGCTGTCTGTCCCTATATACACTTAGATCTTTAAAACTATGCAACAGATTTTGATGCGGTTTTTGAATAGATATAGTGATTCAAGAGGAAGGGTTGTATGTAAAATACATGTATGATATATTTAATATCACCATTGCACCCGTGGTGGCTGAGTGGTAATGGACCCGGCTTACGAGTAGTAGGTCGCAGGTTCAAACCCGGCCAGGCGCATTACTTTGTGTTCACTACTCTCAAAACGGTGAAGGAAAACATCGTGAGGAAACCGGCATGTCCTAGAACCAAAAATTCAAAGACATGTGACATCCACCACTCCGCACTGGGCCCGCGTGGTTGATTACGGCCCATTCCCTCTCTTAGAGAGGAGGCCTGTCACAGCAATGGGAACATTTAAAGGCTGATGATGATGATGATGACCCGTGCGAAGCTGGGGCGGGTCGCTAGTCCATATATAGAAGAAGAAACTGACTGACTGACATATCAACGCACAGCTAAACTATACTATATTATAAACAGTACCTCTACCATGAGTTTTAAGCAATAGTATTCGTCGCTACTCGATATCGCGCCGTAAATATTTTGTATGGCAAATTTTGGTTCTACAAGTGACCGCTAGAGGCGCTGCAAACTTTGCCATACAAAATATTTACGGCGTCGATATCGAGTAGCGACGAATACTATTGCTTAAAACTCATGGTAGAGGTACAGTTTCGTATAGTATATAACTATACTATACGAAACTATACTATATTAATATCATTAATATATTATAAGGGAAGATACGTTACGGTTTAACCCCTCGGATGCTGATTGTACATACGTTTCGTACATACGTACCTAATCTTGAAACTTGCTTTAAATTGTAATCAAAATTAATATAAAAGACTGTAATTATTAGTTTTTCAACCTCAAAAGTATTAAATTTTTTATCGAAACATGTTTCACGAACGAAGTCGTTAGTCAACATTTTTATGAGAAACCAAAGAAATTTAAAGAGATACAATAGAGAGGACATCAGATGAAATGTGTTAGAAAAACTGTCATCCCATGTCATCTAGCTTCCAATAGTAAACATGCGAAAACAAATTGTAATTTATATGTTTTCACGCTATTTTCTACAACTATTTGCGAACCTTATTGAATTCTAATTAATTACAGAGTAAATACGAAAAATATTTACGAAAATAAAGTGAAGTTAGGTCCAGTCGTCCACGCTAGACTGAGCGACTTACTACTTAGGCAACAAGTCTCGAATTACGGGTGTTGTTCGCTATGTCCTGTCTATTGGTAGTGTATAATTTCATGCCTTTGGGCAACACTGACACGTTCGTCAACGATTTCCAAATACAAATTTACCTCGACAAAAAATTCCCGTCCACAATTTTAGCTAAAGGCCGTATCAACTCCACTCCTTTTTTCTCTTTTAGAGATCACAGAGAGGCCCGTTACCCAACATAAACTTCCTTACACTGGGGTAGCCCGCAGTTAACCCAATCTTTTTACTCTTTCAACGAAGATTAAATTTAACTGAAGTACGCTCGTAACTTTTATCATCATCTTTTTGTAACTTGAAACTGTGATGCGACAGGAAAATCGGCCCAGTTGTGAAAGGCACATCAAACATTTTAAGAGAAAATAAAAGTGTTAGTTTCTCACAGAGACATTAAATATTGTACTACCAATAGAAAGCACATAGCGAACAAAATTGTAATCCGAGACTTGTTACCTAGGTAGTAAGTTGCTCAGTCTAGTGTGGATGGACCTAACTTTAGTTTATTTTCGAAAATATTTTTTGTATTTACTCTGTAATTAGAATTCAATAATTTTCGCAAATAGTTCTAGAAAAATAGCGTAAAAACATATAAATTACCAATTTAATTAGCATGTTTACTATTGAAAGCTAGATGTCATAGGATGACAGTTTTTCTAAGACATTTCTTCTGATGTCCGCTCTATAGTATCTCTTTAAATCTCTTTGGTGTTGCCAAACGATACAAGTCCGAGATTAAAAATGTGGATATTGTTACTTAATTATATTTAAACTACAGCCAACAATTAGTAATTTATTATTGTATACATCTCGTTTCCTTCTCTAGGAGAGGGAATGAGCTGTAATCCACCACGCGGGCCCAGTGCGGGTTGGTAAGTGGAGGCCTGAATCCCAGCAGTGGGAACATTATAAGGCTGATGCTATGCTATGCTATACATCTCATTTATTGATTGGTCCATGCGTTATGTGAAAGTGAACCCCCGGGGTCCTGGAACGAAGGCAAAGAAGGAACAGGAGTGGGTTTTTAGTCAGTAAAAGTCTGACAATATCTCCCGCTCCGCCCAAGGGCGGGAGATGTCATTGGATGATTTTCCCAACTAAAAAAAAACAATTATCGATGGGTATATTATTTTATTTTTGTATAGCCTCTATTTATAATGTGAATGTGAGTAGGAACATAGACTGCGCAGATTCATAGTTTACTAGTTTTTATTGTGGTTTTGGGTACAATATTGACGAGTCGACATTGTCCTCTTTTATCATTATTTTCTTTATTCATAGTATAAACATATAAATACCATTTTTAAATATAAAAAAAAATAAATACAAAAACATTTAAAAATATAAAAAAATAGTGTCCCACCGGTATCTGGAACAGGGTCCAAGATACCGGCGGTCAGGGCTCATTATTAGTATAATATTACAAAATTTTGTAGAAGGAATCATTGTTTTAAAAGAGCGACCGTTTCCTACGGTGAAGAACCAGCAAGAAACTCTATTCTTGCTGGTTCTTCACCGTAGGAAACGACCGATTGGAATCGTACGCTAGCTTCTTATGTTTTATAGCGCCCATGTAAGCCTATGTGAAATAAATAATTTTTAATTTGAATTTATATCTGAAGTTTTCAAAACATTTTGAAAGTAACTGATTCAGATTTTAATGTTGAACTTGATATCAACATAAATAATTCGATTACTAATTTTCTTACCCATTTATATTCATAAGAATCAAGTAATTCGCGGAAAGTTGCTTCTCAAAGCAATTTCTAAATTAGAATTAAATTCAGTTGTACCTAGACTTTACTTAGTTAAACGTTTCTTCAGCAGTTTTCAAAGTAATTCTTTTATAAGTTGACGAGCTGGCAAATATCTTTACTGTGTGCGTCAACTCTTTATATTCAAACTTAAGAGTGGCCATCCCGAGGTACATTTTCATAGAACCGCTCTTACGTGATTATGACGTTATTACACATCTTTCTCCAGATATTTTGGATACACAGATATCTTGTGGATATTATCTAGGCTTCAATAGATATCAAAACAATAAATTTGTGTAAAAACGAATCCAGTAAAGTCCTTTAAAAATCTGCTATTTTACCTGCCATTATGTACTCATAAATTTAATATATATATAAAAGTACATCCATTTAATCCAAATTCTGAATGATGACAATTTTCCTCAACAATTTTTAAAGGTTATATATAACACGGTATTTCCTTTAACAAGTTTTGTTAAATATTCGAGTAAATCACGGAATTACTGAATGCCAACAGGCGTTAGCCCTCTTTTTTGTGTTGTCTTTTCATCAAACATCGCGTTGGATTGGGTTAGACGAAACAACAAGCTTTTAAACCATGCTCGACGTTGACGATAGGCATAAAGAGGAAGGCTCCTCTTAACTAGTTAAATTAAAACTTACCTTAGGATTGTCAAACTTTTTATAAGGTTATAAATTTTTTAGTGATGCTACAAACTGCGACTTTGTCCTTATATAAGGTTTGAGGATGTGTGTGTTTATTGTTGTCCTTTGTATTTCTTTTATGAGACAGTAAAATATAAAGTTGAATACTGTATAAGTAAATAATGATATATTTCTGTAGCCACGTAGATATGCAATTGTATATCTAAAGGCTCCTACAGAGAGGCGCGAATTACAAGTCATAAATATCTCAGGATATCTACCTCTGGGATACCTACTACTGGTTTCCTCAAATCTTACTAGCAAGAAAAATTACAAAAAAAAAATTGCAAGCAAATGAAATGGATCTACTCACTTTAGTTACCTTTATTGGATTGATTGTAATATGCAAGGATAGATTGTTTTCCTCACTAGTGCTGAAAAGTATCAGGCTAGACGCCCGTCGACCCCACGAGTCGCGCTTAAACCCCAGTTCATCAACCCCAACCGTAGTTTGATACATGTGCAAAGTCACTCGCCGATAGCTCGTGCGAATTCCGCCTCGATCGCATTGACAAACTTTCTGTATTGTATCAAATTGTACTTATTCTGTTTTTATTTATACCAAACCAACGTGTACAAAATCCATAGCTATTTTTCGTTCACAATGTAAGTATGAAGGCCAATAATATTAATTACGATTTTCTTCTTTTTTTCAGGTAAAATTGAGGCTGCCGTAGAAATTCGCGGAGAGGTCAGACTGCCGGAGTTTTTAATGAGGTTCCTGGATTAGGGCGGACAGGATAATTTGCTGTAGAACTTTAATGAGATGTTCAAGTGTACAAGAACGGACGAAAAGAAATTTTCTTATTAACTTTAAGTTTTGTATGGATTATTTTTTAAGAACTTTTTTTTGTTAAAAAATTTGTAGGGCCTTTTTGCTGACGGATGAACTAGGTACCTATTTTTAAAGACATAATAATCTATAATATAAAAATGAATCGCAAAATGTGTTGGTAAGCGCATAACTCAACAACGCCTGGACCAATTTGGCCAAATCTTTTTTTAAAATGTTCGTTGAAGTTCAAGGATGGTTTTTACGGCGAGAAAAATAGAGTAGGGTAGAGTAGGGTAGAGTAGGGTAGAGTAGGGTAGAGTAGGGTAGAGTAGGGTAGAGTAGGGTAGGGTAGAGTAGGGTAGATTTGGGTAGAGTAGGGTAGAGCGGGAGCGAAGCCGCGGGCAAAAGCTAGTTAAGTATAATTCTTACTATTTATTAGAACAAAAATCCTAATGGCTAAAGTCCTTCGGCAATTCAAACTTCGAACATAACACTACTTGTGTACCTACCTATAATTTTAAATAAAGAACAAACATGAGAATGCTTGTTCTTTATTTGAAATTTTGGTTGTACTTTTTTTAAGTGGCCAGTGCGTTCTGGAAATATCTTGATAGACTGATAGAACATATTCTCGTATGCTTGACATTTTCGTCTATTTATTTAATTGTAATAATTCAAATAACATACATAATAAATGGCTGAAGGAACTTTGTTACATAGTGTACGAGTATGTTTTAAATTTACATATTTTTTAGTTACACATGAATGTATATTATGATTGAGTGATATTCACTGTGTTACTCCTTCGCGCTTTAACGACAGAACAGATTGGGTTGAAAATTATCAATAGGTAGGCTATTTGGCGAATTTTTGGAATCGATTTCATATTATTAAGTGTTGTTTATAGAGTCCAGAAAAAGTGTTTTATTTCAATTCTTGTAAATATTAACATAAAAAATAACATATGAAGTTCAAAAGCTTAAATAAGGATTAAATAAGCCGCCAAAGCGCCAAATTTAACAATACGCGTCAAATTGTATTCGTAAACGACACACGCCAGTACATAAACAAAACTTGTATCATAGTTACTCAAAGGAATACTTAGTAGTCAATGACAGGCATATTTACAGACTTGTGAGGAACCTATTTAGATTCAACCTCTAAAGATCGTTTTCAAAAACTTGGCGCTAGGGAAAATAAAATAAAGTTTATTTTGTATTTTTTTGTTATAATAAGTTTTTTTTAAATATTTTTTTATGGTAGGTAAAATCATCCAATGACATCTCCCGCCCTTATGAAGTAGGATGTAAGATACTTTAATCTCAGGTTCGTTCCCGGGCGAAACCAGGGGCAAAAGCTATCAGTTTGATATTTTATTATTAGCTACTCATTCAACCATATTAATAGTTTTCTTGTGTCTGGGTTCACTGCAAGAGGATACACATTTTTTGCAGCTTATTCATGAGGTAGTATCTGTCATCTTATATTATCATAACTGTCATTACACGTCAGCGAGAACCGCCGAAATATTATTCAAGCTCTGATTTTTAGGGTACCCAAAGAACAAAAACGGGGCCCTATTCATTATCCTTTTTTATCTTACTTTTTGAATGTATATAATTATATTAGTATATTTTTATTTGATGGTGTGAATTGAGTGGTGAATTACGGCCCATTCCCTCTCTTAGAGAGGAGGCCTGTGTCCCAGCAGTGGGAACATTAAAAGGTTGATGATGATGATGATGATTTTTATTTACATTTTATTTTATTTATTTATTTATTAAAGCTTTATGCACTAGTGTACAAAGGTGGACTTCATGCCGTAGGCATTTTCTACCAGTCGACCTTAGGGTGGTGCAGAGACATAACAATAGTAAGTGCAACTTAATGGTAAACAAACAAAGCAAAATATAAAACTAATACAATACCTAATAAATATAAAAACATACTTGTATAAATACATACAAATAATGTATTACATTCATATTTTAATTTTTAATTCATATTTCATTGTTAACTATTTTATGTGTACTAATTTTCCTTTTACTGTTATACATGGTGTCTACATCTCTATTTTTCTAACTTTCCTTTCGCAGATGTGCTGGAAGAGATTTCTTTAGAAATAAGCATCACCTTTGTACCGGTTTTTCTGTTTCCTTCTTTTTTTATTTTCTCTTACGTTGGTACATAAATGGTTATATAAATAAATACTCTACTTTCTGTCACCAGGCTGTATCTCTTAAAACGTAATTAGCTAGACAAATGTTTTTTTTATGGTTGGTGAAATCATCAGTGATGGTGTAATTTTCACAGATGATGTGCAGTACGTTCGACGGTTCTTGGCGCGCCTGAAGTTAGGCTCTGTGAACTTTAGCGCTTGTACACTCGTAAAAAAATAAATGGTTTGAAAAAATGAATGCCAATAGCAGTTGTTATTGCTGTTAACAACTGTTATTGGCATTTATTTTTATAAATCCTTTATTTGACGCGCTTATTTTTAGCGCTAAAGTTCGAAGAGCCTAACTTCAGGCGCGCCAAGAACCGTCGAACGTACTGTATTTCTGTGGCCGCTATAACAAGTTAGACTGAAAAAAGAATAAAATAAATATTAAAGTGGGGCTCCCATACAACAAACGTGATTTTTAGAGTCCCGTTCTGCAAAAGGATAAACGGAACCTTTTTAGGATCACTTTGTTGTCCTTTTGTCTGTCTGTCTGTTAAGACCCTTTATATCGGGAACGTACCGTAGGTATCGAGTTGGAATTAAAACCTCTTTTTTACTCAGGTATGCGGTCCCTTGAAGCTGTGAAAAATTAAACTTCGAAGTTAACAAAAAAAAAACACAGCTATATTTATGTCGTAAAAACTTATACCTACCTATTTCGACACTCAAAGTAGTCAAATTCATAGGGTACTTCCAGTTGACCTAAATCCCTAAAATTTGGCATGAAGGAAGGTCATTAGCACAAAAGTATACGAATAAATCTGAAAACTAAAAATTTGCGCTTACGCCACAAAAAAAAATACTTTTTCGATTAGCTAAAATCATCCGGGACTCGATTTGGGAATTGACCTATTATGGTAAATAAGTAAGTTAGTACGGAACCCTCTGTTTCCGACTGTCCAACTCGCTCCTGCCCAGTTTTTCAACGAACAAACACCGAGACAGGTGAAACAAAAAATATAATTAATTTTGTGCCTAATATTGTATAGATATTGATGCGTAACTCTTCGTGTTTAAGTCCAATTCGCACTTTGCCGATTTTTTTTCTAACTATCAATCAACAGATAACTATAATATAATAATGGCAATGCCATATTATAAGACATTACAATAAAAAAGAGATCTATAAAAAAGTTATGACACTAATTTCTGATATCACAAAGACAGTTGACAGTTTTGACAGATTAAAAAAAAAACAATGGTAGTTATATTTTTAGTTTATATCGCCGTTAGTGGATTATTGTATCACGATTAAGGTTTGAATTAATGTGAATTACTTTGCAAAAAAACCTAAATTTATTTTGATACCATGGCGACCTTGATGAGTCTTGAAATATGGTGCTGATGAATGCTCTACATTTTATATGCAAAACACGGCACATAATATGTCATTTTATTTATTTATTCAAACTAGCAACAAGGCATTTAGTGCAACAAGGCATCCTCTACTATTCAACCTTTGGGTTAAAAAAGAGAACGTTTACATAATACTGGAACTACACTGCGCACACGTAACACACGCCGATCTGTGCGCTTCGGACTCCATACATTTTATATGGCATCTAGACCTGTAGAGCTACACTTGATCCATGCCACGCGATGTCGTTCTACGTACAAATCAGGCGTGGCTCACGTGGCGTCGGTCTAGTCTAGTTCTAGCTTTACTCTTGTTACATTACATGTTGTATATGCTCCAGTAAGATAATCACAACGCTACATAAGCGAGACAAAGCTATTAGACGGCTATGTTGACATTCGATTTCGCTGGCTTACCGATCTGATGTACTTGTACATGTAATGCTAAGAAAACATTGTTGTGGACTGAATGATAGATATTGTGAGTTTGATTAGTATATTGATTTAATTTTGTGGCAAGCAGATATTATGATGCTTTTAAAGCCTACCTGAGTTGCGAATTTTCAGAAGAAATCATTCAGAAGATTTCTGATGTAAAAAAGGATGCTTATGAAGGATTTTTCTGTCGTTCCGTTTTTTCGTCTTGAGGAACCCTGAAAAATGAGTGGATCCCTTACGTTGTTGAAACTCTACGGCCCGGAGTAAGCTTTTTGCATCGTCTATACTGCGTACCTACATCGAAGGAGTGGAAAAGTTTGCCTGCTGAAGTTTTCCAGCCCGATTTATAATTTAAATGTCTTCAGGGCTAGAGTGAATAGGCTCTTAATAAACTGGCGAATTTCACCATCAACGATTACGTCACTGCGTACCATCAGGTGGGATCGCAGTCGAGTGTCAGTCTATCTCAATAAGAATGAGGAAAATACTGAACTTTTCGAATTCATCAGATTTAAAATCACTACATAGTATAAAACAAAGTCGCTTCCCGCTGTCTGTCCCTATGTATGCTTAGATCTTTAAAACCATGCAACGGATTTTGATGTGATTTTTTTTTATTAGATAGAGTGATTCAAGAGGAAGGTTCATAAGTATAATACATGCATAATAATATATTTAATATCACCATTGCACCCGTGCGAAGCTGGGGCAGATCGCTAGTAAAGCATAAAATAAGTTGATGATCTTTTTTCAACCAGCCAGCTGGAAAAGTTTTTTTTTTTCATTTAAAGTCCTTCTATATTTAAATTTCTTTTCATTATAATATAACATCTAAAATATTGCCTAAGGTGTTTTTTTATTGAAGACCTAGTTTTAAAATTTTCAATTTCTTTGGAATTATGCTTTTTAAAAGTTAGTCAAAGTTTCTGACGATTTTTTATTTGAATGAAAAGTGAGTTTGAAAGTAATTATGATTTCTTTTCTAGTTTTGTTTTTAAAGTTTTATATCTATTGGTACCTAATTATTTGATAATTGCGGAGTCAGCAATGTCATTAATAAACGACCTTAAATTATTTGACAGATAAAATCCCCAGTGCGCCGTTTCACGATTAATGTGGGCAAAATTAACGCGTCTGTTTTTCGCTTTTAGTTCTAAATTTATCTTTTAACTTATTAGTTAATTGCATTCGCAGTGGCATTAAAGGAATTCTCTTATTTGCATAGAATTAATGCACGCGCTAAAGCCCGGGGTATTTTCCTCGGGAGCTGTATGAAACACCGTCGTTTTCGCTAGATATTTTCACAGGTATTTTTAAAATGTTTTTCTTGTTAACACGTTAGCTGCGGCACCAATTTTTGCATACTTTCCGTTCCTGCGGCACGAGGTATAATCGGCCCGTACCGTGACCAGACGTTAGGGCGACACGCGGTCTATTAGACCCCACCTCCTTTTACAGACTAAAATCCATTTTCTGGCGCGAAATCAAAGATAAATGAGAATTTTGGTCCTTATTGATATAGACAGTGAATTGATGAACCCTAATCCACCGTCGCCCCGGGATCTGATGGCTAGTTTAGGAATTATTAGCAAAACAAAATATGGGATCTTATACACCTCGTAACGCACTGAAATAGGGCAAATTTTCGCTGCGATTAGTGATGGGAAAAATAATATCGACATTTTTAAACTGTCTTAACTACGCAACGACTTGACCGATTTTGATCAATTATATCTCATTAGATCGTTTTAAGGGCAAAACCTGGCAAAACAACACAAAGCTATCAAAGGATACATTTTTTTTTAAATAATCTAAATTGTGCTTGAAGGCGCCATAAAGAAAAAAAAACCGGCCAAGTGCGAGTCGGACTCGCGCACGAAGCGTTCCATTCTATACCATTAAGAGGCACCTATTACAGACTTATTATTGGAAAATAATGGATTACGGTTTATGCATAAGGTTTATCTTTCTATTTGTATATGAAAATCTTAATGCGGTTCACAGAATAGAAAAAAAAGGCAACCAGAAGTAGAAAAGAAACTGTCCTATTTATTCTGCCTCGGGCTTTAAAAATACAATTATTAGAACTTGAATTAACATTAAAAAATCAGTATCAATATACTTTTTTTATAAAAATCTCAATATATATGTTGTACTTATTTATGAGTGTTTTTCATTGAAACAGGGTAGACAATAAGATTTTTTGCACTGAGTGCACTGAGTCAAAATCTTTTTGGATTTTTTATCAGCTTCACGAGATGGTAAAAATGTGCGTAGTTTTTGGTAACAACCAACACATCTTCTCCTTTTTTCACCCTTTTCGAGGCAATGGCGTGCGCTTTCAGGTGCTGAAAAATAACAAAAATGTAAAGATAACGTAATAAAACTGACATTGTTACTTAGGTTAAAACAAAATGGTTAGGGCAAAACTAGGTACTTACTGAAGATTTTTTCATTAAAAACTTACCTGTTTTGGCTCTGTTTCTGGGTTTTTTAAAATTAACTTCTTCCGACATCGTTTAGACATGTTCGGCGCTGTAAAAGGACGTGCTCTCCAATCGACGTGATGCACAACACTGGTCGCGGGAAGCTCGCGTTGAGTGCGGTACGAGGTCAGGGGGGATATGGGACGTTTTAGCCTCGTTCCGCACTGCATTAAAATTATATTAATTCAGTGCGGCACGAGGCCTAAGACATCCGGTACCAAGGTAGGTACACCACCGAGTCCGGAACCATTAGTGATCTCAAATATATATTTATCTCTTTCCTACACTGGACCAAACCAAAGCTATGCCATTCGCACGACAGAGAAATTCACTTTTTTGCTTGCCGCACCACAGGGAAGTTGCATCAGGGGTGATTTAGGCCTCGCTTCGCACTTAACGTGTTAAAGTGCACAGGTGAGTTTTTTTTGTAGTTTGCGCGTGTACCAACTAGAATTTACTTTTTTCTGAAGGTAGGTTTTCAGTTCTTGTCAGTGTTCTGTAGAAGCTTTAATTGTGTGTACAACATATAATTGTTTGTATAAATGTAACTCTTGGGATTTTTTTTTCTGAATTAAATATAATCGTAACTTCAATTACACATTTAGTAAAAAAAATGGTTTACAAAAAAACAAATAAAAAGCACGTTGACACGTATTTTACGGTCCCCTACAAGAAAAAAAAAACACGAAAGACATTTGTTTACTTTTTGTAATAAAATGCAACGCTAATTTGTATGCTATCGCATTATTTAAATGTCAAGGGGAGGGATTTACGTAATAACTCACAGGGGATTCCGGGGGTTTTAATTAACGATTATAACTCGAAAAGTTTGAGCAACCGTGTTTTCCCCTGTAATTTATATTTTTTTTTTGTTCCCCAAAATAGGGTAGGTATGCAAATGTTCCGCTTTATGCGTCACGTTGTTGGACTATTCAACAAATAAATTATTACGGCTCAATACTAACACAAATTGGGGAAGTTTTTGGTTGACTGTAGATAAATGACTATCAGTACCCGACTTTGTAGGGGAAATAAATTCAATAAAAAATGGAATAAATTAGGAAAAAAACAAACATCGTAAAGAAACCGGTATGCCCTGGAACGAAAAATTCTAAGACATGTGACATCCGCAAATCGACAGTGGTCCCACGTGATAGATTACGGCAAATTTCCTTTGCTAGGAAGAGAGAGAGAGAAATTTGCTGTCTGATTATGTTTTTTTTTTTTTATGAACTTTCGTTGTAAAAAGAAATAGAATCATAAGCAAGCATGTGAAAACGTGACAGTGCGCTTTCACAAAATCGTATAAACCAAATTTTTTTTAAATGTTGGAATGGATACGAGTTGCCGCAAGTAAAGAAGTTAACCGATTTCACCAATTTAGTTAGCACAGTGTAAGTAATCACACCAAAATTATAACGCGAAATTTTGTAAGTGGATGTGTGTATTTATTTATTTTCTTCTAATTTGTATACTCGTATTTTTCTTTTAAAATTCTGTGTGTTCAACAAATTATTTGTATGATACGATAAACATTGCAACCGTGATCCTTTTAAGCTACACTATTATTTATATTAATTTTATAATAGTCTGTTGATAATCGTCCGCCTTACAAAAAAGTAAGTCGTCTGCACTCTAGGTACTAGCAATCTACTTTTTAGGTTAGAAACCATCACATAACTTCTCCCGCTCTATGTAGAGTGAAAAGGAGTGTAAGATTTTTACTGAATAAAGACCATCATGTCCTTTCAAATTGTCCTTTCGAGTTTCAGAGCCACCACAAAAAAAAAACTACGGACAATAAATATTTTAGGATTTCTCGGTCTTTTCATGGTAAACTCCAAGCTGAAATTAACTAGCTACATTGAATATTACCAAGTAAATTGCAAGTTATGGTGAAATAATCCAATTATTTATTGGAATGTTAGAAGGCGGTGTTTGTGGGATTTGTTCCACTGTGCAATTTGTTCTCTCATAGGCAGCGAGTTATCATTGTTGATTTTATGTTTTTGGAAAACTTTTTGGTTAACTTCTTTTAAGTAAGTATAGATGGTACGTTAAATTTCGACCGGCGGTTTCGTCCACGCGAAAGTGAAAAAATATCCCAAGGAAATAAACTCCGGGTATAAAATATATTCTGTGCAGCGTTCAATAAATGGTCAACCCGTATGCCAAATTTTATTCAGATCCGTTCAGCCATTTGTACTTGAAAGAGTAATAAACATATACACCAACATATACAAGCATTTACTAATGTGATTGTGAAATACAATTTTTTTCTACATATTTTTAAAATTAATCCATGTCAGCTCATAACCCTACAAATCTTCTAAGTCATTAAAAACAAAATACATACGTTGTTCTCTTTATGAATATAATAAAATGAAACCACAAGCAATTAAACCTGTTCACATTGTTTCATTTAAAGTGCATTAGTTTAAACAGTGACAACGAATCGTGGAAATCTATTTATTTATTTAAATTCTCTATATTTTTCCTTAGACTTTTTTTTTACTTTTTATGTTATTCGAGTCTTTAGTCACACTGTGGTGATTATTGCATTAAATTGTAGATTAGTTTTTATGATGCGTTTGCTTTTAAGCGCAGGACCGATAGTTGTCTGTGAATGAAAGAAAAAAAAAAGGTTTATTTGCGTCAAACATGGCGCATAAAAAATAACAATAACAACCTCTATACAACACCATTTTTAGTATATGCGAAACCTGAATATAATTTTTTCAGAATCAGTAAGTAACTGAATCGAGTCCAATAATTTTATACCATATTATATTTTTTTTTCTCAAAAAAAATTAAACACACATTTAAAATATTTAGTGTCAGTTGTGTTCACAAGTTGGACACCACTGACACAAAACACTTCACAGGTCACTGCAGCTCATTGCAGGCAATAAGCGCCAGCGCACAGCTGGGTACGGGAGCAAAACAACTCTTCAGTGGCCCAGATGGCCTGTTGACCATGTATTTGTGGGGCTAACCACCATAACAAGCTTATAACTCTGATTTTTCATGATATAGTTACGATTTTTTTTACATAGAATCTTTACATGAAAATACTAGTCACGTGTTTCGGATTTGGTTGTATATTGGGGAGATGTGCGTCACATCCGCGCAAAACAGTCAGCGCTCAGCAAAATGCTGGGGCTTGTACAGGAGACAGAGTCATAGAGCTGATTGTGGAACTGTAAGAACACAGGTGGGTTTTATTCAGTAAAAGTCTGACGCCCCCCATCTTTTTCCACTTAAAGCTCAGGTCCTTTGATGATTTTCCAACGATAGAAAAAACTACAAATAGGGATTTTGTTAGGGTATTAAGGATCCTTGGTCAGAGCTTCTTCAGCAATGCTTATTTGTAAAGATTTTTCTCACAGACTTTCGAACTCCGTGTCTATGATACCTACACTTATTTTTTATAAGCATGACTTTAACTATGAATAATAACGACTTATTTTTGGGTAAAGCAGACCTTTATAATATCCCGCCAATACAAAACCACACCTTACCATAATTCCCTAATATTATAAAATAAACAAAGTGCTTATTTAGGGGTAGCTATTCTCGCCCCTGCTACTTATAAGGATGGCCATTCACTCCCCTAGTTGTCACATAACTTACGGTGTTAATGAAAAGCTTCCTATTCAATACTGTGCTGTGTAGAAGTGGCCTTGATTAAATTTATGGCAATACTGCGTAATGTGGTGTAGTAGGATATATGTATAAGATCCTTGGGTGTAGTATGTATAGTGTAATAGTTTTGCAAATTAAGTTTAGCTGGGGTTTTCTGGAGTATGATAACGAATATTTCTCTTTCTTTCGGGTCTTGATTGAAGTGGGGAGCTGCAAGTAACAAATGATTTTATTTATTTGCCGTGTACCGAACCAATATTAATCCCGATCTCAACTTTAACTAATTTCGGTACTGATTAAAATCTTTTTTGACGTAAGTAACAATCTACGACAAACAAAACATAAAAAAGATTTTCGTCAAGAAAATTGTTTTTATTCTGAATAGCACGCCGTAACCCTAAAACGGGAAAAAAGCTTACATTTTCTAATAAACCATTTTTTCTCAATCAATAAATCACCTTTGCTACGTTTTTTTCCGTTGCTCTATTTTTTCCTCAATAATTGATCCCCTTAAAATTTATCGTCATAATTTTAGTCTTGCTTGTGAAACAAGCGAATTTCTTTTTTTACGAGTTTCCAAACTGTCGGAGTGGCCGTTCAATGTTTAGATAACTTTTTTTTACATTGTCAAACCTTCCGTGAGGTTGTCAACAATTTTAATTTTGTACGTAGAACGTTTTTGTTGCATAGTTGTGTGAATTATTTTTTAATTTCGCTTTGAAGATGGCTCTGTGTTTAATCAATGCTTTTTTTTTAATTTTTGTTGCTTTTAGCGTTGGGGTGTCTTGTTTTCGTATTCTTTTTTTAAATGTTGATTTTTATGAAAGTGTTTGGGATGAGGGATTTTGCTTCGTAAATAAAATATTATAGTTTATAGCTACTGTGAAAGCTATCGATATGACAAATCCAGTAATGCTTAAGTATATCTTATTATGCAGCTTTTTATTGTAATTAATATAGAGAAGGAAATTTTCAAGACTTCTAATAAGTTCCACATTTAAAACACTTTCAAATTATTTTTTTATTAAAATGTATTCTGATATTTTTCTATTTATATGAATGAGAAATACTGTTTCATCACGAAATCTCAGAAAATATTACACCTACAAACTTAAAATTTGGTAGGTAGGTTCCTCATAGGGTGTAGACATCCGCTAAGATGGATTTTATGAAACTTCACCCCTAAGAGGGTAAAACGGAGGTTGGAAGTTTCTATGAAGAAACCGGTTTTCATGCGTGCGAAGCCGCTGGCAGAAGCTAGTAATTTATATATATTTAACACATTTTTTACAATTTTGTTTTAGTTAATTTTGTTGAACAAGTTTTGTGAAATATTAGAGTTAATGACGGAATTAACGAATGCCAACAGAAGGTTGAGGCCTTGTCTCTCTTTTTTCGCGTTGCGTCTTTATCAAGCATTGCGTTGGATTACTTAAGATGCAACAACAAGTTTTAAAACGATATTCACATTAATGATAGGTAGTTCAATGGGAATTTATATCAAATTTGCTTCTTGATAAAAAGCCAACAGAAAAAATAAAACAGACCAACCGTAACCCTTCAAAATGTCGTGTTGAACTCCTCCCAAAAGTGACGTAACTGAAACATTAAAAATACCATAGCTAATTAACGTTAACCACACCCAATCACGCCTCAAACAATTAATTATCTGTATCATAAACATGATAGAACTAATTATAGAAGCTCGTGTTAATTGGAATTAATATCGATGTGGGATTAGATGTAACTGGGACGAAGTGGGCCCTTGAGAGTTTCCCAGACCAACTTCGCCTTAACTGGGAACTGAAATGGCATGGGAAAATAGCGTTTTGGGAATTAATTCGCTTTGGGATTATAAGAATAGGGTCTGAAGGTAATTTGTCGAAGATACTAAAAAAACCGGTCAAGTGTGAGTCGGAATCTACAAACTTTTCCTGAATCAACAAATTCAATTCCTGAATCGAGTCTCTAAGATTTTTTTGTTGTGTACCATACTCTATCTTACTCTACCCTACTCTACACTACTCTACCCTACCATACCCTTCTCTATTCTACTCTACACTACTCTACCCTACCGTACCCTACCCTACCCTATAGGTACCAATAAATGAGGAGGTTTTGGTTTTTTTTTTTAAATTAACGGTTTAAAAATTATCTTATGTGCGCTCTTGAGTTATAAATTAACTAAGACGACTTTCTTTTATACATATAGGTAAGATTATGTGTTACACAATGAAATGGAAATGAAAACAGAAAAGAGAAGAAAAGAGGTTAGTGATGGAAGAAAAGGAATTAAGTAAAACTAATAATAATAGAAAGAAAGATAATGTTCTTTGACAAAGTTTGCTGATGATGAACCTTTCCGTAGTTAAACACTAATAATGGCACCTTTATCCCCAGAAAGCGAATATACCCTGCATCTTTAGCTTGTATTAATTAATATAAATCACACATCTAGCAACTAACATTAGCTATGTACATTAGAGAGACATGTTCATGCAAATCGGGGCATGTTCGCTTAGTTTACCACGGGAGACACAATTAGTGGTTGCTGGCATACCTCGTTCGTAGTGTACCTGCGAGAAGGTTGGTTGTCTTCGGAGGTGTACATGCGCTTTATGACATGTTAAAGTTGGAGTTACTGGTAAGCTTTTCTTTAAGTGATAGCTTTTTCATCCGACGTTTTTCATTTGTGGTCAACATAGCATAGCAGATTCCCAAAACTAAATATTGTTCATTGACGATCCTAGCATGTCCTCCTCGTTATAGATGTACGATTTTGAATGTGCAATCGACATCATCTTTTACGCAGACCGACTTCTTCACACTCCTGGCCTCAACTTGTAATTGTTTTATTTGAAACTAGCTTTTGCCCGCGGCGTCGCTCCCGCTCTACCCTACTTTACCCTACTCTACTGGGTAGCTCGCTGTCCGTCCGTCCGGTAACAGATTGGTCCGAGCCCAAGTCGCTTACGGCGCGCGCCTCAATGAGTTGTCAGCAATCTGTAGGGGCCCAGCAGGGCCGAAGCCTACTGGGGCCAAAGGTTATGTGAAAATGAAACTCGGGGCCCTGGGACGAAGGCATTGAAAGGAGCAGGGTAGGTTTTAGTCAGTAAGAGTCTGACACTATTTCCCGCCCCACCCAAGGGCGGGATTTGTCATTGGATGATTTTAACTACCATAAAAAAAAAACCCTACTCTACCCTACCCTACCCAAGAACCTTCTGACAATATCAAACATAACAAAAAAAGAATTACCGAAATCGGTGCAGCCGTTCTCGAGATGTGCGCTTAGCAACACATTCAGCGATTCATTTTTATATCACAGATAAATGCTTTGAGTTTGTTTAAATTGTCTTGAGTTAGATAACTGAGTTATTTGTTCAACACGGGACCATCTAAGAACAAGGAAAATTCTATTCTTCACTACCCTCATCAGACTCAGTTGACATGCTATTACAAATAACAAAAAATGCTCATTTTCGCTCAAAAATAAATGAGCATACGAATAACAAGTATTGTTTGTCAGCGTCTTTTCTTCACGCAAATGCTCCTAATTAGTTTAATTTTAATGCTGCTTCTAAGATGTGGTACAAGTCAAAGAAATCTAAAGGTATGTATAAAAGCGAAATACCACCCACTGATTAATCACGACATTTCAGAAACTATAACACCTAGCAATTTAAAATTTGACAGGTAAGTTCCTTATAGGGTGTAGGCATCCGCTAAGAATAGATTTAACGAAACTCCACCCCTAAGGGGATAAAACAGAGGTTGGAAGTTTGTATGGAGAAACTGACTAACTGGCCAAAGCTAAATAAATTGTCAAATGCATATTTCTTGTTTTGGGGATAGGGAACCCTGGGGTCCTGGAACTCTTAGCTAGGCAAAGAAGGAACTTAGGTGTCGTTATTGTCAGCAAAAATCGGATACGCCCTCTCGCTCTGATCTAGAGCGAGAGAAATCATTGAATGATTTAAAATAGGTTGTCTGGTAGATATCGCTGTCAGCGATAAGTCCGCCAATGTACCCTTAGATTTAGATTTCTGTGCAATTGTTACTATTTTGTTAAAGTTTATTCTATTTTATGTACTTACCCTTTTTCCACCGTACCTCTTCTCACACAAAGAAGTCACTATATTTATACTTTGTTATATTTTGTGCGTCTATTTGGACAAAACAAACATATTTCCTTTCTATCTTCTCTTTCTTTCTATACAAAAGTATAGTACGCGGCAAATAAGTTGAACCATTTGTTGTGGTTACGAGCAGCCCCCCACTTCGATTTTTCTTCTTCCTGCCCTTATCCCATATTACTTAGGGTCGGCGCGCGGCAAATAAGTTGAACTATTTGCTATGGTTACGAGCAGCCCCCCACTTCGATTTCTTCCACTCTGTCCTGCCACTCGTTCGATTGAGACAAAAAAATCGGTTATAATCCTGGTCACACAAGTTGAACCATCATGACGATCGAACTTGCATGCATATTATTTTCACTAAGTTTTCGCTGCTCTCTTTTAAATTGGACTCCATGCTGAATCACCAAGACTACAACAGTAACAATAATTGTTGTATACCCCACACCACTGACATTTTGTTCTACCGCTGCGCAGACTACGGTCCTCAGTCATGCTGGTAATATTTATGATAACTCCCTTTTATTAATGTATAAGGAAATTGTGAAAATTTCCATTTTGACAGCTGACTCTAAAGTAATGTTCAATATTCAACTTCTGATGGCACCGTTGGCGCAGTAGTTAAGAAATTAGCTGCTGATAGCGATGCAAGAGGCTCAGTTGTTTAAGGACTTAAGGGCCTGTGCACATCGCGTTTTTTAAACGCGCTGTTGTTGCGCGTTTGTTGCGATACAAACGCGATACGCAAGCGAATCAGACGCAGCCTGTAGACCTTTAGGGCCTGTGCACACCGCGTTTTTTAAACGCGCCGTTGACGCGCGTTAGTAGCGAAACAGACGAGATACGCACGTGAATTAGACGCAGCTTGTAGACCTTAATTGGATAAAAGCATGCCGTCGACGCGTTTTCCTAAAAAACGCGTCGACGTCGCGTTTAAAAAACGTGGTATGCACAGGCACAATACTAAAAAGAAGACTAGTTTCCAGTCTTTAGTAATAAGACTCAGTCGTTTTACTAAAGAACTAAGACTTGAGTCTTTTCGTCCTTTAGTAAAAACTTGAGGACTCGCACCTGAGTCGTGCTAGACAGCTCAAGCTTTATGGCGATTGAAATCTGCTGATTTAGTAGATTGTACTCGTATTTCATAATCCCTGTGTTACGAGTATAAATAGTCTCCAAACTAAAACACTAAAGTAGATACCTATAAAGGGTGACTGGTAATTAGTGAACGATACTTAAACACGTGATTGTAGTCATGATATCAAACAACATTTACTATGAGACCAAATCTGAAATCGCGAAAAAATCTGCCAAGTTCAGTACATTTATGTTCGCCTACCTGGTCAAAATGTACTTTACCAAAATGTACTTGACATTAAGTCCGCCTTTGTACCTTTGTTTGCATGAAGAATAAATAAATAAATAAATAATTTGTACGTTGAATCGATTCAGTTTCTGATTCTGAACACACTATATTCAGGTTTCGCCTATAATAAAAATAATGTTGTAAAACATCACGCTACAACCAATAGCAAAGGAACAGTAACCAAAGACGCAGGTAAAACCGCGAGGTACAGCTAGTCTTTAGCAAAAGCAAGTAATTATTCTAACACCGTTCACAGCTCCAGACAGACATACAAATGCTTTTAGCTCGGCTTGTTCACTTGATTCGTGAGCTAGTTTATAAAATAAGAGTAAATACCGAGACGTGGGGAATTAGAAATGGAATAAGGGAAACAGTTTATTTTTTAAATACCCTACTTAAAGTATTGATATATTCTAAGGAAAAAACATTACGTGATAACATCGCAATTAGAAAACCTAGACTCAAAACTCACACATCTACAGTACAGGTACTGATAGACAAGGACAGAGATAAGAGCGATCGATGTGAAATCGTGTCATAAAGTCACAATTTCAGCGGTCCACGCGCTAGTGGCGTATTTATTTTCCTCTGTTCTGATTTAATCTAAAACCTAAAGACGGAAAAAAGGCAAGCCTATCTGATAAATAATGGGACAACACAAGCTAAAAATGCTTACTGCTGGTTTTTTCTAAAGAGTTACCGCAGACCTGGAACTCAAAGGGTTCAAGGAACACAAATCCCAGAGGATATGGTGGAGCATACGGTAGAGGCAATGATATTATTAGAGTATCATTGTGTAGAAGTGTACACCGCTTGGGCAGAGCACCGCCGTGTCCTCGTGGCGGCGATTAGCGGCAACGACCTTTCGCGCTGGGCCCTGGTGCAGGCCATAGTCATGGGCCAAGCAAGGTCAAAGCCTACTGGGGCCATAGGTTCGCTTTTGAAAGGATAACCCGGGAACCAAGGAACAAAAAAGTGGGTTTTATCAATAAAATACAGACACGCCTATTACGTTATTGGATGATTTCCCACCTTAAAAAAGGAATACCACTACTTACTCCTTACAAATAACATCAAACAAAAATTGGCATCTTTTATTTTATTTATTTTCTTAAATATCTTTTAGGCGTTTTCGTTCCATTCTACATCTTGTTGCTTTCATCAAGCGAAATTGGTTTCCAACCGAACACAATACATAGTCAATTAAAAATATAAATAAAAGCGAAACGAATATTAATGGCCAGTCTGACAAAAAAAAAAAACAATGAGTAATTTATGCCCAGCGACCACAATATCAAAGTTCATAATTTTTTATCAAAATAAAATATAAAGTATGTTCATGCTAATTTGCAAAGAAGCGATCTGTCATCACGATAATGTATGTGCACTTAATCTGTCCTAGCTCAGAGGACACCGGTGTCCTCTCACATCCACGCCACTATAGGCCTTAATTCCGATGTTTAGAGTCTACTTTTGTATGAACAAGTTGGGTAGTTGTGGATCGAAGTGTTAAAATACTAAACTTAACTTATCTTTCAAAACTTAGCGAAAATTGTTGTTAAACTTAACTTTTTTACATATCATCCTTCATAACTCCTCAAAAAGATTTGAACTATCAATTTGATGACAGTAAAATGAAGCCATATTTATATAAAAAGAAAATCCGAATTCAAATTTCGAACTGTCAAAACTTTTTCTTCATAACGAGTTGTCAACGAATTCACAGTTGCGATACACAAAAAAGATTTATTTCTAATTCTCCAGTAATTTATTCGAATACAGTTCCGCTCAATCAACCCTTCACTGGCTGCGGGGTCAGAATGTCCAACTTAAATAAAAATATATCCGCATCAATTAACATATCAACATTGAAATTTTAATTTCGGAAATTCGGATACGACACCGCTCAGCGGTCAGATGTTGCTGCCACGATTTACAGATAATTAACCCTTGCCGGTCGAAAGCACCGACCGATGATATATTTAAAAACGTGTCGAATGCAGTTGATTGATTAATTTTGTGTGGTTTCGTTGTTTGGTTTAATTTATTATCTCATGATGAAACGCTGAAGAATGGGTGAGTGCTTTGTGATGGTCATGTTAAAAGGTTTTTCATTAAATGATAACAGTGGTTGTCAATCAAAGTCTATAATTTTAACTCGAATTTTCATTGCTGGTTTATTATTCAACTTTTTAATTGTCATAAAAAAAAAACAAAGCTGATTGGCTCCCAAATTTTTAATAACAATTTTCTTCGCATATTTACAAAAAGGTTTAACAATGTTATTTTAAAACGCAAAACAGAACAGCCTGCAGAATATTATAAGCAAAATGTTCCGGGAGCGAGTGCATTAACCAAATTCGTCGGCAATATCTCGCTAAGTGGCCTATCTATCCGAATATCCGCATAGAGGGTTGCCGTGCTGCGCTCATAATAACCTTTAGTCGGGATAACCGCCCGCTTCTATTGCGGTCCATGCGATGAATGAGAGTGCGGATATCAGGGATTTTCGGTGATCATTTTGTTGGTCAATGGATTTGTATTACGATATTGTAAAGGACGTAAATAATTGGCATTAGTTATTTTGACAGATAAACCCTCTTGATTCTAGTGACATTATTTTTATGTCTGATAAATTTGAGGCGCACAAGACCATTCGCTGTGGCGTCTAACAGTGACCGTCTTTCGGTTGAAATCAGGATGATGACGATAATGATATTTTACGATTAAGTGATGCATGTTTTTTTTTTATATATTATTTATTTGGCTTTACAAAATCTTGAACATATTTAATTAAGCTTTTTTAAGTTAAAGTAACTTTGTTAAGTTTTTTGATTATCACCCTTAAAATCACCCTCTGAACTTACGGCGCACACTGTTCCCGCGCGCCTTAAGGAGTTGTCAGCAAACTGTAGGGGCCCCGCAGGGCCGAAGCCTACTGGGGCCAAGGTTATGTGAAAATGTTACCGGGGCCCTGGGACAAAGGCAATGAATGGAACAGAGAAGGTTTTTAGTCAATAAGAGCCTGACACTATTTCCCGCCTCACCCAAGAGATTTGTCATTGGATGATTTTACCTACCATAAAAAAAATCCTTATGGTGATAATCCAGAAACAATCGACGCAGTCATCTCTAAAAACCAGTCACGTTCGATAACCTTACCTTACCTTACGAGTATAATTGCAACGAAGTTTTATCAGTCCAGAAAATCGCCAACTCAAAAACCAAACAAGCAGATGTTTAATTAAACTACCCTCGCAATTTATACAACCCTTTATCCTCTCGTCTCAAAACCAAACACCTATTTTTCCCGAACAGACTCGTTGGACCACCGCGGCATGTTTCACGCCCGCACGCTTTCAATTTGCATTAAGGGTTTATCAGTTTTAATGTGAACACTAAAAGTTGTGCGCCGTCACCGCTAGGGGCCGCCTCGACCGCTGCTCGCATTTACGGGTTGAAAATTTTAAGTTGCTCTGAGAACGCCTTTTAAAGAAGATGGATTGCTCTCGGCATTAAGATTTTTATGTAAATAGTTTGTTGTAGGGAATTTATGGTTATACGTGTTTAATGGTTTGGCTTTTTAGCTGGTTTTTCGCTGATACTTTTAGAATTAAATTGATTTTTAATGGTATTGCGTCTAGTTTTTTTTTTTCGTAATACTTATGTCGTTAAATTTAGGCCGTTATCAAACCTCATTGTAAAACAAACATAAAATTGTAAACTAGTATAAAAGACGAGAACACATACGGTCTACATTATCGCCGATAAAAACTTTACTATCTACCAAAGTACCAAATTAACCACGACAACTACAAAGCAATAAAACAGAATAATCTTCAACACTGTGAATAAGCAAAACTTATTCACGAAACAGCTGGCATTTCGCGAAAATGATATTGCGTTACAATTGCATTACTGTGTTATTGTTGAGCACGCGACTACCCGCTACCCGAATGGGACCATTTTAATTGCACTTTTTGCCCACCCCGGGTAATTACCCACCTCGGAAACCCCGGGAACTGTATGACGATGTTAATGTGGCGCCTAGTAACCCGACATAAACAATAAACCTAACACCGTTTGGTGTATTTTGTACCCGCTGCTGCAGTTGGGGGGTTAGGTTTCGAAAGTTTGAATTTGTTTTTGGAATGTAGTGTTAGTTCAAGCAGTCGAGAAGTGCGTTTTGATTCTGTTGAGGCATAGTTTCAAGGAGTATTTTTTAAATGACTTCTCATTTTTACTCTCGTTTCAATTGTTGCTAAAAAAGTTATTGGCAAGTTTGTTTTTTTTTTGCAACAGTAATATTGTTAGTAGTTGAACCGACCAAAATGATAATGCAATTCAATTAAGTATGTCCAAGCAACATAATTTGCGAAATTCATCTTTAAATTTTTTAGTGCGCTATCATCAGTACCTCTACCATGATTTTTAAGCAATAGTATTCGTCGCTACTCGATATCGACGCCGTAAATATTTTGTATGGCAAATTTTGCAGCGCCTCTAGCGGTCACTTGCAGAACCAAAATTTGCCATACAAAATATTTACGGCGTCGATATCGAGTAGCGACGAATACTATTGCTTAAAACTCATGGTAGAGGTACTTATATCTTCTGTCGCTCTGCTTGGCGCGTGATGTAGTGTTAGAGTGTTCCTTCAGTTGCCTCTACGTTGTTTGAACTACATGGTAACTTTTTCGAACAATCCTGTAGTTTAATTCATACCCTTAACATCTTTGTTAAGAATCCGGAGCCTGAAATCTTTGACCCTGCATCCATTATACAAAAAACAACTTCAATACAGCACAACATGATTACACTTTAACATTATTTCCCCGAAAAACCTTGTTCCTATTCATAATAGGACATATTTCTACCAAAATGCCTGTATCAGGCAAATTGATCATTATTTAAGGTAATAACTCACAGTAGTCGTAATGCTCCGAAACACAACAAGCGGTAACTCAATTAATGTAATTTTTGTGAAAAAAGAGATTTGTAAACCAATTCTTTCAATCCTTTTATATTGAGATGTATTTTTATTTAAAATAATATTTTCCCATTTATAATATAAGAAGAGGTGGTGTTTTTTAATCTATATTAAAATTTTAAACAGAAAAAAAAATGTATTTTTGTTTAAATTATTATAGTTAAAACTACTAAACCGATTTTTTAAATTCTTTCACCGCTTGAATGTTACTTTATTAATGAGTACATAGACTATATATTTTCTACTTTGGAGCAGTCGAAGCCACTGGCAGAAACTAGTATTTCGATAAAGCTACATGTTTTTCGAGTTGCCTATCTGATGCGAAACATTACATGCATTCCGATGCTACTGGACGACTGATAGAATTAATGTCATCGAATCAACTGTCCGAGCATCAAAAAGTAACTAACATACACAAACACAAATACCCTTAGAAACTTTCGGCTTTATAATATTAGTGTGATGTTGTGTCGGCTTCAAGTTACGAATTTGAACCGCAGATAAGATAGTGCAATGGCTCCTGTCAACAATCCTGTAAAAACAGAATTTTAAAATTTATGAGATATTGTTTGTTGTCTTCCGGGGTCGACCGCACGGAGCACATTATTTTGTGGCGAGTAGGTAGATATTATATAATGAAAGTACCTTGTTTAGCGACATTGTGTGTTTTTCTTATGAATCTCATTGTGTTCTTTGTATTATTTTATTGTATATAAACTGTACGTGCACAGATGTGGACTGGAAGAGCTTTGGCAAGTATTTTAACTGAAGATTTTTTATGTAACTTGAAACTTCAGGTTAAGTATAAAACTGTCAGGTGAGATAGTGGTTTAATAGGAGCCTATCATTAATAAATTAAAAAAAATAGCTCCTAGATATTGTATTGTGATTTAATTGTTTACCTTTTTTAGGTGATATAATCATCCAATGACATTTCCCGCCCTTGGGCGGAGCGAGAGGGGGATAGTGTCCTACTTTTACTGACTAAAAACCCACTGCTATTCCTTCTTCGCTTTCGTTTCAGGGCCCCGGGTTTCACTTTCACATTACCCATGGCCCCAGTAGGCTTTGGCCCTGCTGGGCTCTTACGGTTTGCTGACATCTCCTTGAGGCGCACGTGGTACAAACGCGCCATCGACTACTTGGGCCCGCTCCAGACGGTTACTGGACGGTCGGACGGCGAGCTACCCATTGCTCGCCTCACGCGTGCGGCCTCCTCTTTTGCTAGCATTACAATTATTTACCTGGGTTCGGAATCTCGACGTACTTGTGAGTCAGGGCCGTTGCTACTGGGTAACTACTACTCCCTCCACTGGTGACGATATGATACCTGTGCTTAAAAATATTCGTGGATTTCAAGAGGGATGTTTGTGTCAAATCCACAAATATCCTATTTACGTTTGAGTCAAATCATTTGTTTTTTTTTTTTTTTTTTTTTGTGGACATTGTCAAATCTTTGGTCGTACTCGAAAATAAAATGATCCAGCATCGCTAGATCTTTGTCGTCACAGAATGTGTCGGGTATTACGTTAGAATGTTCAACGGTTTCACGTTATTGTTGAAGCAAATCCTTTGCTGTGTCCCGCCTCTGAGCTGATACGCACAATAGATACTTTAGTGCTGAAATTTTGTGTTACCGCACAATTGCGACTTTTAGACGCGTTTTGTCTTGATGTCGCTTGTGTTGCGAAGTCTCATTCTACGCGCGCCTTGAAGAGCTGTCCGCAACATTGACGGAGCTTACGAGGGCCGATCATTATTAATTCAAATTAACAGTTCTCAGTCCATGACACACGAATCCATGACTCCTAAAGCTCCCAAGTCTTCAACGACTTTAGATGTATCAATACATGCTGCTGCATCGACCCACTTTCATGTGATTTTGAAAAATCGTCATCGTTCTCTTAAGAAATTAAAAAAAATATGCACTGCTGACGTAATCACCATCTAGATTTCCCCATGTCATCAAAAATAAGCAAAGCAACGACTCCCCACCCCTCTGTAGTGCTTCCCTTCGTAATACTTGAATGGCCCCCTATAATAAAATATGCTCTTAATAAACCAGTGGGCTTCACCATCGCACACACACAGCGGTCGCGACGATCACACACATTTCGTGGCTTACGCTATTTCGCTCGCACGACAGCGCCGGCTTTTATCTCTGTCCTTGTCTATCAATGACTCTAGCTTTGCGACTGTGATGCCACTGATCATAAATGTTTGAGTTTCGAGTCCAGGTTTTCTGATTGTGATGTTAGCGCGTAACGTATGTTCCTAATGGTTACAGTAGACAATGTAGAAATTTTGCCGTACCGTGTGCGTGTACCCTTAGAACAGAAATACAGGTTATGACTACTGTACCCTACTGGGTACATGTATATTTTGTTTGTCAAATCCACAGGATTTGTTCTGTGTTATGGATTAACTGTTGCTCTGTAGTTCGGCTGCGGTCGTCTTTTTGTTGTACCGCATGGTTATTAACATGGGTTGTGGCTTTGGATGCACCGGTGGGCTTTTAAGCCATTAAGCCCAGCTGAAAGGTGCATAAGCTTTGTCTGAAACAAAAATCATATTTAATTTTGTTTATCTATACATCTGTACGTACATATAAATAAAATTGATGTGTTCAGGATTAGGCGAACACAGAAAATGTTAACTTTTGAAGCTGCAGATACTGTTGAGGCCCTACCACGAGTTCTGAACGTGATACGATTGACGACCTAAAGTGAACTTTTAAATGCTACGAGTATGTAGGGTTCAAGGCTGCCATTTCCAAAAAAGGTATGATCGTACGCCAACTTCAAAAAAATCGTATGCCAAGGAAATTTTGAAATAAAAAGATCGTACAACTATGAAGTACAAAGTTTTTATTAAAAATAACTAAAATTTGTTTAATATTAAAAAAATGCCATTAAACTATTTTTACGCTTATACAAATTTTCTGTGGTAACATTGTTTAACTTTTTTTATTGCAACTTCGTGCCATTTTCGTTTTTTCTATTGTTTGGCTAGTAAGTTCACTTCAGTTTTTCATTTGATAAACTGTTTCTAAGTTTTGTTTTGATAAAATTTATTTAAAGGTAAGGGACGAGACTGACGAGAAGAACAGGTTTTTCACAAGTCACAAATATTACCGAAAGAAAAAAAAATAAGTTTCGTAAAAATGCATGCAAATACATCCTTTAAATGACTACACACCTATTGTCTTTCTATTGTGTCTCTTTCTATTGTATTGTGACACAATAGAAAGACAATAGGTGTGCGGACGCCGGCGTCCTCTTGGGGAATAATGAATTAAAAGAGTCTTCATTCAAGTAAAAGATCTAGGTATGCGTTAGATTGTTGGAGAATTCCCCGAAACTCATACTTGTCAGTAGAGCACATCCGTTTGTTATGAAATGTTGCCAGACTTGTTAAGTATAGAAAAAACGTACATTTTCCGTACGATCTTGGTCAAGCGATCGTACATGAGTAAAAATGCCAAAAAATCGTAGGAGTACGATTTAAATCGTACATCTGGCAGCCCTGGTAGGGTTTAGCTTCATCTCTCTATCTCGCTCGCACACACTCTACAGAAAGGTCTTTGATCAAAGTTTAGAATGGAATTAACAATTTGATGTGTGACTTAGTGAAAACGAATCGTACTCTCTTGTTATGGGCTAAGTTCCCTCTTCTGGAGAGGAGGCCTGAGTTCCACCAGTGGGAACATTATAAGGTTGTTTTTTTTTTATTTGATATAATATAAACTACCACTTGAATGCGATCCTAAATAATTCTTGATAATTTAAAATAATCATCATATCATGTTTTTTTTTTTTATGGTAGGTAAAATCATCCAATGACAAATCCCGCCCTTGGGCGGAGCGGGAAGTAGTGTCAGACTCTTACTGACTAAAAACCTACCCCGTTCCTTCGTAGCCTATCGTGCCGGGGTCGAGCATTCCTTTCAGAACTAACCCATGACCCCAGTAGGCTTCGACCCTGCCTGCCTGCAGTTAGCAGGCTGGGCCTCTTCGGTGTGCTGACAGCTCCTTGAGGCGCGCGGGAACAGAACGCGCCGTCGACGACTTGGGCTCGGTCCGGTCGGTTACCGGACGATCGGACAGCGTGCTACCCATTGCACGCCGTCCGCAAGCCCGCGCCTACGGTGGCCGGAAATCGGGATCGGAATCCCGGCGGCGGCTGGGGCGAGCGCCCCGTTGCCTCTGCCTGATGCGGTCGTAATAAATATATTTTTATTTATTGCAGAAACAAAATAAACTTAAATATTTACATAGTATTTATAATAAACCTATGTACATAAAAACTAAACTAAGAATGTATAGTGTATACGAGACCTAACGATGTACAAATATAATACAAAAACATCAAATACACTCAGGCGTCGAGGTACTCCACCACATCCCTGTCATCCGAAAACGTACCCAGAAGACTAGCAGCATTCATATCATTTTGTTATGTTATGAAAAAGACATGAATTAAATCATTATTGATCGTTATCGTATTTTTTATGATTATTTACCAGTTTTTTAACAACGTCTTGAAATTTTGTACAGCATTTTGTTTATGCAGACATACAAAAACACCTTAACTTGGAACATCTGTCTGTATACTATGATTTTTTATTAGATGAAGTAAAGTGACAGCAGTGGACAATGCCCAACTGTCAAACAACCATTGTTATAGCTGTCACTTTACTTCATCTAATAAAAAATCATAGTATAGTTCTGTAATGTGCCTAAGTGGTTTTAATCTAGTGTACAAGTACATCACTTTCACTAACCACATCACCATACACACCGTACTCACGTGCATTGTATACATAATTAATGTATATCAATATCATCATTACCGGCGCTCTTTAGCTTAACGCTGGTAAAGCGGGTTTAGGGTTCTACCATAGCGCTTGAGCGAGCGGGGCAGCATTTTTTTTTTTATTATCTTTATTGATAGACTTGCACATACATGCCGTTTGATGATTTTAAATCCAACATCACGTCTAAATAGCTATTCCGTATCTTTTGTAAAAAATATATGTTAACGTAATAATTTGATTGAGAATTTTTTACATTTTTTTTTTATAGAATTTGGTGTGATTTATTTTCAAAGTTATGTCTAACTCACATAAAAAAGCGAAGATCAGGCAAAAACCATTGGGCGTTTTTATTTTTTTCTATAAAAAAATCATAAACTAAAAGGTAATTCAATTAATTCATCAATCTTTAGATGTACGGCTTTTGACATTGATATTGTGTTTAATAAATGAAGGATAATAAATATATTCGTAAAATCTTGATGAGCGGGGAGCGACGCTAGCTCCACTTTTGTTCGCTCAAGGCCTTCAGTGTCGCCTTAACCACTATCTCACTTGGTGCTGTGATGATGTGGCCGACGATGGAGCACGCTTGCCTAGAAGTAACCAATCCACTCTTAACTCAAAAACCCCTAGGTTAGGCTATCAGGAAACACAGAATCCGGCAGGAAATTCCACTCCTTAGCTGTACGCATAATGAATGTGTTCCCAAAACGCTTGGTACGTATGGGTGGGATTTCTACCATGCACCGGTGGCGCAACGCTGTACGTCTTGTGGTCCGATGATGGAACTGACTAATAGGCTAAAGCTAGAACTACATTAGACCCACGCACAAGTGTAACACGCCTGATTTGTACGTAGAACGACGTCGCGTGGCGCGGATCAAGTGTAGCTCTACAAGTCTAGTTTCCATGTAAAATTTATGGACACCGACGCGCCCATAACGGCGTGTGTGGCACACGTGTGTGCAGTATAGTTCTAAGCATAACTATTGTACTACTACTACATCCACGTAAAAAAACAGCGAATCCGCTCGTCACTCCGCTGCCACCATGTCCTCACCCGGCCAATCCCCACGCTCTAGCGATAAATAATCCTTGGCTCGCCCATTACACACGGCTGTACATCGCTTCCCGATAATTTATACTGCAAGAGCTACCTTAATATGCTGCTTCAAAGGTTTTATTTTACTCGACGAAGTATCGTTAGCGAGCTGTTTAAGGAGTCTTTGGGACTTTATTGGGGTAATGTTTTAGCTTGTTTTGAGACCTAGTTATTTCCAATTCAATAGGATTTGCAAGTGTTCTGGTTATTTGCCTAGGTTCTGAATGAAAACGGCGCCCTGATTTCAGAGCCATTTGGTTTGGTGCGTCTCAACCGGCGCTCTAAACCACTGCGCCAAACGGGTCGTCGGGTAATGTAAAAATGCCTATCCCTATAAGACCATTACTGGTCTATTTTTTAATGTTTATTCTCAGGGGTGCTCTCAAGCACCCACGGAGTCGACGCCACTGCATACAGTATTACGCCCGGTTCACTAGCATATCTAGTACTATTGTTACCTAACAAGTTTTTTTTTTATATTCCACAACTATCACACAACGCCGTCTAGTCCCAAACTAAGCAGAGCTAGTGTTATGAGTACTAGACAACTGATAAACATACTTATATATTTCAAAATACATACATATTATAGATAAAACAAATGAGCGTGCTCATCACACAAACATTTGTCCTGGGAATCGAACCCACGACCTCCGGCATAGCAGTCAGGGCTACTAACCACTAGACCAACAGGCCAGCCAAAGGATATCAAGAGATATAAGTAGCGTATATATCTTGATGTCCACGAACTAAGGAGGTGCTTAGCTTAAATCAATTTCTAAGCGAGATGTGCATTACGGAGCTGAGCTGCTTAATGTCGGCGAAGTTTAGCCTGACATCTAAAGTGGTATTTGAATGGTTGGTACAATCTGAACAGCTTGTTCAGCAGAACTGAAGTTGCCAGAATAATTTGCAAGGATAATATGTATCTGTTTGCGAAATAGTTCAGCATTTGCAATTGCAAACGATGGTGATTTATGTGACTTAATTCTTAGTAAACGCTCCTTTGTTTTTTATTGTTTTGTGAAATCATTAAATTACTCCTCTCACCGTAGGTAGGGCGAGAGGGAGTGTAGATTCTTAGAGTGTTTGTGGATTTCATCACGCATGCAGCTTTTCTCCGCATCCAAAAAAAACAAAAGGCAAGATAATGCGTGCCGCGTGCGTATTGCACGCATTACAACAAATACTTGCATGAAAAGGCCATTTACGGAGGTTACTTGTTACCTACTACACGCCAAACTTTGATTCAATACCCTTAAAACCCTCCAAAAGGCTAACTCCACGAGATTAAACACCGTATCCCTCAAAATTATGCCCTAAAAATAGTTTCATCCTAAAATGATGTCACAAAACCGGGATTACAGGATGAAATACAGCATATTAAGTTTACACAAGACGGATAATAACTTCAGTGTTGAATTTTATCGTCCCTTTGACGGGTGCGCACCCAATTTTGCTAATAGCTCATTTGGAAGTTTTTGCTAAGTCATATCCAGGCATACTGCGTGTCTAAAGGAAGGCCTTTGTTCTTGTTTTGTAAAAGGATGTCTAGAAACATTTTGTTTTGAATTTAATAGAATAAAAACTTTGCTAAGATACAGAAGCGTTTAGACTAGATTGGTTGTCATGACAACGGTCGCTCTGTTTATCTTCAACAGAGTTTAGTTAATCTTACTAGCGGATTTCTTCCTTGTATTGCTACCTTTATTTTCCTGTGATGTAAGGGAGATAACTCACGGAGCGGTTTTCTCCCGCTGCCGCCACGGTAGCGAGCCCGCAGCTTCTAGATTGCAAATATATATGTAAAAAATTAAATCAGTTTTCACGACGCGGTTTATGGTCTCCCGCCGCCGCCTCGGCGGTTTGCGCCCACACGCTCTGCGGTCGGTTGGCGGCGACCGCGCCCTATTGGCTTGCGGTCGAAAATCGCAGCCGTCGGGGTGGCGGCGGTGAATCAACCGCCTCGTGAGTTTTGAAATAAAATAGCCGTTTCTTCTGCGTAATACGTGTAGCAATACAAGGAATAAATCCGCTAGTATGATTGTTGCTATACTATTAAACCTTTATTAAACGATCGGTTTTTCTTCCCGCCGAGTGAAATATTTCTGAAATAGATTTTTTTATTTGATATAAACACTTGTGCTTGACTGCGATCCCACCTGATGGTAAGCAGTGATGCAATCGTTGATGGTGAGGCGCACAAGTTTATTAAGAGCCTATTCACTCTAGCCTGTATAATGTTTGACAAACCGACGTACAGAAGAATCCATTTATATAAAAGCGAAATACCACTCGCTGATTTATCACGAAATCTCAAGATACACCTATAGACTTAAAAATTGACAAGTAGGTACCTTCCAAGAAGTCGACGGCGCGTTCTGTTCCCGCGCGCCTCAAGAAGCTGTCTGCACACCGAAGAGGCCCAGCCTGCTAACTGCAGGCAGGCAGGGTCGAAGCCTACTGGGGTCATGGGTTATCTTCCGAAAGGAATACCCGACCCTGGCACGATAGGCTACGAAGGAGCGTTATTAGTCAGTAAGAGTCTGACACTACTCCCCGCTCCGCCTAAGGGCGGGGTTTGTCATTGGATGATTTTACCTACCATAAACAAAGAAGGTACCTTATAGGGTGTAGACATCCGCTAAGAACGGATTTTATGAGACTCCACACCTAAAGGGGGGACTGTCACGCGGGCGAAACCGCTGACAGAAGCTAGTTATTATATATGTATAAAGATAGTTTGTTTAGAGTTTTATAAGCACGTACGGTACGTTCGACGGTTCTTGGCGCGCCTGAAGTTAGGCTCTGCGAACTTTAGCGCTCAAAATAACCGCGGCAAATAAATAATTTATAAAAATAAATGCCAATAACACTTGTTAACAGCAATAACAACTGCTATTGGCATTTATTTTTTCAAACCATTTATTTTTTTACGAGTGCAGAAGCGCTAAAGTTCGCAGAGCCTAACTTCAGGCGCGCCAAGAACCATCGAACGTACTGTAAATAGTCTGTAGCATTTTAAAAATAAATAATTAACCACATTCTTTTACGAACTCATCAACATATTCATACTATCGTCACATTTAAACCCAACTTCCCTAACGAACAAAAAAAAAGCCACGATATCTACAAACTCGCCTATCAAAGCAGCCTAAACAAAATTAGTATGCCCCATGTATCTAAAAAGATACATACATAACCATATCTAATAGCATCTGTATCTTGCATGCATAATGTTAATCCCACTTGTTAAGTCTGTGAGCGGCAGTTTCTGATATGAGCCTCATATAATGCCTTTTTACTTTGACAACGGATGACGGTAGTAAATTGTCATAGAGTTTGGAAGTGTAGACACATGCGTTATTTTAATTTTTTTATTTAATTTTATTCTGTTGTTTTAACTGTGAGACTGTTATTTTATGTAATTGATATGGACACTCGTCTGAAAATAAATGCTATTATTATTATTAATATATAATTTACATAATTATAAAAAAAAAACTTTAATTTATTATTTTATGATTGTACAGATACACAACTAAAACAAAAAAAAATAGTATAAAGTGAAAGAATAGTTGAAACAGAGTCGTTTATCTTGGTATGCATATGTGAAGAGGAGGAATTTAAACGTTTATTACTAAAAGAGTGATGAATATACATGAGGTTTGAAGGAGAAGGAGGCCAAATATGAGAAATTTATCGTGAAAAACAGTACAGTATGATTTATTAAAAGAACTGTACATCACTAGCCACTAATTTCGGCCTTATAATAATGTGTATCGTGTGTGTTATAAGTGAAATTTACGAATAATTCTTATTTTCTCTTTGTTGCAGGTATGTATCCTGAGCAAGGCAGCAACAGCTCCTTTTTAAGTTGCGTGGGTTAGTCTTGTAGTCAAAATTTAGCTTTACTATTTAATAAGAACTTAAAATGAAAAGACATTGTCATATTTGTCGGCTGACTGGCTTAAAAACGAAAACAGTACAGATTGAAAAGCCTAAAGGGGCTGCTTATTTTAAAAAAATAATTCCAGCTGAGCTGCGTCGAGAGAGTTGGGTGAGAGATATGTTAGAAAACTTAAAATGTGATATAATAACTAACTTTTATACATTATAAAACTAAACTATTTTAAAACTTCATGACAAAAATCTTGTAAGGTTAAAACAGGGGATACCTTCGGAAGTATCTACTATTTTTTTTATTTTTAGGCTTGCGCTTGACCACTATCTCATCTGATGGAAAGCAATGATGTGGTCGACGATAGAGCCTCCGTGCCTAGAAATAACCTATTCATTCTTGATTTTAAAACCCCCAGGTTGTAGCTATCAGGAAACTCAGAGTCTGACAGGGAATTCTAATCCTTAGCTGTACACACAAAACGTTTAGTGCATATAGGTGGAATTTCATTGTCCTATTTCAAAAACTCTGCCGCCTCTTTTTCTTCCTTACTCTTCTCTCACATTCATCCAGCTATCGGCTGCGGCCATTTGAATTAGAAACGACGCTACATCCTTGTGGAGGGCGTTAATACCGTCACTAAGTAACTGTGGGTGTTGGGCGAGCCACGACTTACGTGTCATGGCCTGTCATGGGCCATAGTAGGGACGATAAGGCCATGTCCTGATTGTGTTGTGACGGTAGATAGAGGCATCTTGAAAATGACGTTGTCCGTGTAATAAATGTATTGTAATGAAGACTTTTCAAATATACTTACCACTTCTTAGTTCATACAGCATAAAAATCGTTAGTAGCCATCAGATACATTAACATTTAAATAGGCTTAAGGGCCGGTTCTAGTCACTGTTTTTTTTGTATGAACTTAGCTCGGGATTATGTCGTCTTCGCGGCCCCAAAACAGCGGTTTTATTTTTATATAAAAAAAAAACAACAACTATTCAAGATTTTTGTTCTTGCGAAGCGCTTTTAAATAACAAGCTTTATTTTTTTTTTCTAACTTTCAAATAGTTCCGTAACGTAATCTCGTAGATAAATACGTTTGAAATCGTAAATTAGGGTCAGATTCGCGATTTTTTTTTATCGAGCCAACTAATTTATATCGTGTTTTCATTTTTGCCAAGCCCTTGGCCATATACTTAGTCAATTTAATAAAATAATTTTTTATGGTGTTCTCTTTTATATTTGTGGATTTCCATAGGTTTAAAAAAGGTCAAAATGAGTAGAACCGGGCCTTAAGTAAAATACAAGCAACTGTGGTCTTATATTTTGTTTTTTTGAGCAGTGGTGGCCCAATATTCTCAAAACAGTGAAAGAAAACATCGTGACGAAACCGGCATGTCCTAGAACTAAAAATTCGAAGACATGTGACATCTACTAAGTCGCACTGGAGCTGCGTGGTGGATTACGGCCTTTTGCCTCTCTTAGAGAGGCCTGAGTCCCATCAGTGGGTACATTAAATGGTTGATCCTGCTGCGCCATGCTATGCTTATACTTTTTTTTATTTATAAGATGTAGCCAGCTGACAGACGGATTTACAGCGAAAATATAGTATAGTAGGTTTATTTTATGGTAGGTAAAATCATCCAATGTCAAATCCCGCCCTTCGACGGAGCGGGAAATATTGTCAGACTCTTAATGACTAAAAACTCACCTCGTTCCTTCGTTGCCTATCTTGCCGGGGCCGGGCCTTTCTTTCAGATGCTGACCCATGACCCAAGCGGGCTTCGACCCTGCCTGCCTGCAGCTAGCAGGCTGGGCCTCTACGGTTTGCTGACAGCTCCTTGAGGCGCGCGGGAACAATACGCGCCGTCGACGACTTGGGCTCGGTCCGGTCGGTTACCGGACGATCTGACAGCGTGCTACCCATTGTACGCCGTCCGCAAGCCCGCGCCTACGGTGGCCGGAAATCGGGATCGGAATCCCGGCCCCGTTGCCTCTGCCTGATGCGGTCGGCCTTCTTCCGTTAGCACTCTTCCGATTCGGAACCCTAAAAAAACAATTTCAAAAATATATTTCAATTCAAACCTCCATTCAGTTATAGATTACATTGTTTATGCCAACAATACACGCCATACGTCCGCTATAATACAATTTATTTTACCGTTACACTCGGTATCTGTAAGAACAATCGGATAATCTCGGCTAGCATCGGGAATGCGAGTCTTGCGCCCGCGCATGGACTTGTAGTACGTTCTGATTGGACGATTCTTTTCTAAAGAAATTGTTGGGAATATTATAAGTTAGCTTCTGGTAGATGCAGAGGTGGCCGAGAGGTAATTGGCCCCGACTTACGAGTTGTAGGTCGCGGGTTAAAACCCGGGTTGTGTAATTTATTTCATCACCACTGCTCTCAAAACGGTGAAGGAAAACATCGTGAGGAAACCGGCATGTCCTTGAACCAAAAATTCGAAGACATGTGACATTCACCAATTCACACTGGGCCCGCGTGGTAGATTACGGTCCATTCCCTCACCTAGAAAGGAGGCCTGAGTCCCAGCTGTGGGAACAATAAAAAAAGGCTGATGATGAAGCTTCTGGTAGTGGTTTCTATTTTAGTTTAGTTTGCAATTTGCCGTTTGCAATTACCCGCAGCTTTGATTGAAACCTGAAAATCTGTTACATTACGCGGCAAATAAATTCACTCGCAAGAAGTTGGCAGAATAATCACAGCACTAATTAGTTGACTTGTTTTCACAATAACATTGCTTATTTATATGTATGTATCTAACTATGTATTATATATTTTTGTCTTTTCCGTTTGTCTATTTATTAGTTGCACCTACCATGTTTAGTTTCTGCACCACCCTAAGGTCGACTGGCAGAAAATGCCTAAGGCATTAAGTCCGCCTTTGTACAGTGTTCTGTGCACAAAGTTTGTATAAATAAATAAATAAAATTAAAAACAGACAAGTCACATGACACGCAGGAGTATTAGGGGTAGGCACATATTTAACAAATACCTCATGAACCTTATTGGCGTTATTGATTAATTACGAAACTTATGTGAAATTAAGACACGTGCTCCGTTCGTTTTCATTTTGTCGTTCAAAAATCGTTTCAAAGACTTATCCATACAAATCAGACAATCGAATATCAACCACAGAAATATCGCGCGCTCGCGGACGGCGGGCAATGGGTAGCTCGCTATCCTTCCGTCTGGTAACAGACCGGTCCGATCCCAAGTCGTTTACGGCGCGCACTGTTCCCGCGCCTCAAGGAGTTGTCAGCAAACTGTAGGGGCCCAGCAGGGCCGAAGCCTACTGGGGCCAAAAGTTATGTGAAAATGAAACCCGGGGCCCTGCGACGAAGGCATTGAAAGGAGCAGGTCTTTTTAATCAGTAAGAGTCTGACACTATCTCCCGCCCCACCCAAGGGCGGGATTTGTCATTTGATGATTTTACCTACCATATAAAAAAAAACACAGAAATATTAAATATGACACATCCCCTTAGGTAAAACGGGCATCACGACTAAAGGTTCATGTTTGATACCCGTTTGATGCTCGAGGCTATACGATCATCTCGGCTAGCGGTATCCAGTAAACTGGTTGGGTAGATACTTGTTCAAAGAACAATAGGTAGCAGGCTTTTGTTTTCAGGGAATCGAACATGTTTTAGAAGGCAAGAATTTCTGGATTATTTTGAATAATGTGTACATCAGCTGTGTTGTTTGGTACTTACTCATAATTAATCATTATATTACTTTTTGAATAGAAGACTTTCAACCCTCTGGCTTTCTGTTAGGTATACGTTTATATGATGTTTTAATAGTCGCACTTCACAAAGTTCTTAAATAAAGTACTGAAGAAAAGACAAAATTGTCATAATTACCTACTCAAATTACACATTGCTTTTGCGTTGGCAAATTAAATATAAGTAGTAGCCAGACGGCGAACAGCAAAGCAAAAGATCGTGGGTAAGAACTCCTGGTCCTAGGTAAGAACTTCTGGTTCTGGGTTGTCACTGCAGGAGTCACTGCAAATCTGGAACGCAAAGGGCAAGTGAAAGAACCTATGTAGGTTTTAGTCGGCAAAAGTGTGACACTCCCTAGCTCCACCTAGAGCAGTAGGACTTATAGTACGCGGTAAATAAGTTGAACTTAAATAGCTATCGTTGCTTTGGTTATGCGCAGCCTCTCGCTGTGCCGCACTTCGATTGAGACCCGAAAATCTGTTACCATGCATTGAAGATTGACCGCCATTTTGGTTCAAACATATTGTACGGTCTGAAGTCAAAAGTGCAGTTGCACTCTTCTAATGCTAAAGTGTATAAAATTTATTTGTAAAAGAGGGCTAATTGGCCACAACTGGTTTATTGAATTCTTTAGATTCTATGGTACAAACGAACTGAGATTCTGTTCTATAAAAAAATTCTAGACACTTTATTATCGGTAGAGTGCAACTGCACTTTGAGCCCTGACTGTACCTAGTAGATGATTACCCGTCTTCAAAAAAAGTGTTACATAATCATTGGCGCAAACTCATCAAGTGATTACGTAGCTATGATTTCAAACTATGATTGGACTGTAAGAAATTGCGAACATTTACTACGAAATAGTACTTAATCGTTTGCAATTCCCCGACATCGGGAAAATTGGCGCCTGTTGTCACTTTTTTATCGCAGCCATAATTGCAAATGCATCGATTTATGAGAAGTCAAACTTCATTGCAGAAGTATGAGAACTAATCATGATTTGGTAGACTTTGATTGATTACCTACATAAGTAATTTCTGGCGCGGTTTCGAACTCAAAACCACTACTAAGCTAATCATACTTTTCAACCATTGATATATTATAAGGGAATATACTCGTACCTACGTTACGCGCTAACATCTCAATCAGAAAACCTCGAAACTCACACATATAAACTACCTGTAATCACTGAAAGATAAGGACAGAGATAAGAGCCGGTGCTGTCGCCGAATGTATGTGATCGTCGCGACCGATGTGAAATCGTGATAATTGTCACAATTTCTAGATATGAGTCACCTATCTTCCGTTGTTTTGATTTAATCTAAGATTTCCAACATATTAGTTGACAGAGTTGATGGGAATTATGTAAACTGGGAATATTGTACAAATAAAACATTTTTTTTTTAGTTTCTTGCCGTTCTTCACCATAGGAAACTACCAGTTAGAACCGTGCCTGTCTTCTGACGTTATACAACATAATTTATAGTATATGCGAAACCTAAATACTGTTTATTCAGAACCAGAATTTTTAATTTTCACACCATGTTAGATTTTTTCTCAAAAATATTTAAAGAAGTTGGATACCACCGACACTAAGTACAACACAGGTCAGGCCAGGCCATTGCGGGCATTAAGGGCCAGCGCACAGCTGTGTGCGAGAACAAAACAACCCCTCAGTCGCCCGGATGGCCCGGTGACCATGTGTTTGTGTGAACAACCAGGTAACATAACAAGCTTATAACTTTGTAATTTGTCATGATACAGTTATGTTTGTAAATAAATTCTTTACATAAAAATACTGGACAAGTGTATCGGGTTTCCTCTATACACCCCTATTTTTTAATTAGTGCACAAAAAATGGGGCTCAATCAGTACCCGTTACTGGTCATATTTGTGTAGTCAAAAGTACAAAAAACAAAATCCCAAAATTGTCCACGAAAATTTGTCATTATTGGTAAATTCATAATTTAATCATCATTCATAACAAATACTACTAGAAAATACTAAGCGCAGTGTTTTTACATTTTTATTGACATTCTTTCATTCATAAACAATAACCTGTACAATGTTTACATAAATTGAGTGAGATTTTGGAATATAAACAAACGCTCATAACTTTGCCGTTTATGAATATTATTCATTGAGACTTTAATAACAAGACCTTTTCTAATAAGCCCTATAAGTATTTGCCATAATTAAAAAATAGTGGTGTATTCTAAAAATAAGGTAGTATACTAAGGTTTTTTTTATTTTTTTTTATTAGGTACTATCACTTCACTACATAGTATAAAACAAAGTCGCTTCCCGCTGCCTGTCCCTATATATGCTTAGATCTTGAAAACTACGCAACGGATTTTGATGCGGTTTTTTTAATAGATATAGTGATTCAAGAGAAAGGTTTATGTGTATAAAAATGCTGAATATATTTAATATCATTATTGAACCCGTGCGAAGCTGGGTCGGGTCGCTAGTATATTATAAAGGTGAAGTTTGTATGTGCGGGTGTGTGCTCGTTACTTCTTCACGCTCATACAATATCGAAATGGTTCTGATGTTAGGTGATCCTAATACTTACGAGTATAGTACGCGGCAAATAAGTTGAACTACTGGCTATGGTTATGCGCAGCCTCCTACTTCGATTGAGACCTGAAAATTGTTTACTGTGAATTTCACGGTCGACCGCCATGATGATTCTACTTGTGTGACGAGGATTAACTAATAATCTTGGAACATGAAAGTATAGTAAGCTATGATCTCTAGGAGCGTGTATCTGAGACACGGACGGACGAAGGCTGCGCGCGCGTCGTGTCACTGACTCCGCCGGCGTTTGGTAGAGTGCTTAGTGATGGGCGAGAGCGGGAGCGGGTAGTCATAATGCCCTGTATACAGAAGATTGTGACAAGTTTCCCAAAGTTTACCATATTTTCCATCGATCAGGTTAAAAACGTATAAAAAACAGTTTTGAATCTGCGAAAAAATTCAGAAAGCAATTATGTTCGTGATTTTTGACCCGAATCGACAATTAAATGGGCAGGTATTATTTTTCTTTTTCGGAATTCGGTTTAAACGTTTCGTAGAGTAAGTAGGCGGAGCCTCTTATAGGATTTTGTACTCACTCGCACAGTGACATGTCGTGCGATAAATTGCAAAGAGTATTTCTGTTTTTTTGAAGAGAGTTATTGAGAAAGTTATTCTGAAGAAAAAAAAAAACAACTAAAATAACAATTATTTATTAAAGCCTTGAGGAAATGGCACAGGTTACACACAGAGGACAAAATACTAAGGATAAGAACACGAAGCGGCTTTCAACCGCACCCGCCACGTTAGAGGAAACCGCTGCTTTATCTCTAAACTCACGAGACCGCAGTTTTGTACTGTTTCGCAGCCGTTGCGGTTTAGATTTTCGCCCACGAACAGGGCTGGTGATTATCGCAAGACAAGACCGCCTGCCGGTGCAACGGGAGCCGCGAACAATCGCGCCCATCCCGGACGTAAAACGCGTCATGAATTGTGCTTTAATTTCTTAGATATGTACGAGTATATAATCGTCTGCATTCTACATAAGCTGCAGGCCCGCAACCGCGGCGGCCGCGTGTGAAACCGCTTCGTGAGTTAAGTGACACGCTCTGCAATTCCGCTAATGAACAAGAGAAGATATCCAATTAAAATGATTTGTTAAATCCAATTTTTCCCCGCTCTCCCAAACCCGCTAACTCCCCACAACATAACCTTACCCGAACTATCCCAGCAGACGTCTCCCCGAGCGAGTTCTGGAACCGGTTTGAACGCACCTTTACTTATTTGTTGTGTATGATTTATGTTGATCACTGATGTTGACTTTTCTGTCACTCCTAGGCCGACGAGGCACTTGAGTACAGAATGAAAATTAAAGTAGATAATTTTGAGAAAAAAAAAACCAAGCACAGTTTTGGAGACGAATAAAAGTGCTTCTTTTTTATTATGTTTGGCTCGCGTTTGACCACTATCTCATCTGATGGTAAGCGATGATCTGGCCGACTATGGAGCACGCTTGCCCAGAAGTAACCTATTCACTCTTGACTTAAAGACTCCTAGGTTATAGCTATCAGGAAACACAGACTCCGGCAGGGAATGGTACTTCTTAGCAGCACGCATAATGAATGTGTTCTTAAAACGCTTCTTCTATAAACTTTAGGCGTATATTCTCACGTTATAAACACAATATTATAAACCAATGTAACCCACTGTGTCTGTCCGTCTGTCAGTCTATTTTGCGATAAACTCGGAAACTACTGAACAGATCTTCATGCGGTCTTCACCAATAGGCAGAATGATTCATGAGGAAGTTTTAAGTGGGATACATACGTACTTAGGTAGTAGAAACAAGCTATTTTTTTTTTAATTTATATCAACTAGTGCTCGACTGCGATCCCACCTGATGGTAAGCAGTGATGCAATCGTTGATGGTGAGGCGCACTAGTTTATTAAGATTATAATTATCCACTCGACCTATTCACTCTAGCCTTGAAGACACATAATTTGGAACACCAGTGTGAAACTGGGAAAGGTAATCAACCATTGACCGTCTGTTGCGTGCGAATATCTTGTGCGTATATGTCGACTGACATAATGACTGCCGCTTTGGCGCGCGCCTAAGGTTTTGGCACTACACTCCGCCCCCCGTCTGGGTTGTCCAGAAGTTGCAGCCTGAACTGACGACGCATCGACAAACACTAAACTAAGCATCCTTAAAACTAACCCCTGGTTCTAGGATATAAATTATCGACGAAGTACCAGTAAAACAATTTGTCTCATAAATCTTGTCATAATTTTACTATTAAGAACTAAGTTTTGTTACTTAGTGGTTTCTTTTTTAGGGTGGGAAATCATCCAATAACACTCGAAGCGATTTTTTCCTTCCAATTCCTTCTTTGCCTTTTGCGTTCCAGGACCACGGGTTGCCCTTTCAGAAGCCAACCCATGGCCCCAGTTTTTGTTTTGTGGGTAAGATAATAATCCAATGACATCTCCGCGCCTTTGAGCGGGGAGGGAGATAGTGTCAGACTTTTAGTGGCTAAAAACCCATGGCCCCAGCTGTATGCTTCAACCCTGCTGGGCCCCAGTAGGCGTTAGCTCTATTGGATCCACATGATTTTGCTGACATCTTACGCGCCGTCGATGCCGACTTGGGTCCGGTCTGAACGGTTATCGGACAGTTTTTTTGGTGTGTGGGAGTGCCAATTGATTACTGAATAGAATCCACCTGTGGTACTTCAGTTGCACTTTGGGTTCTAGGGCCGCGGTGACCTTTTTAAACCCGCAAGAAAGTTAGCTTAAGACTTGTTTTGTCAAGTAGGTACTAGGTCGTTATGCCTTGCACGAAACTTGTAAATTTTCATTACCATAAAAGACTTGGCTATCCCTTATAGGTAGACGCGACTAACTCACGGCGTCGTGAGAGCAGGCAAATAAAATGTAAGGAAATCTAGGCCTTAACGGTGTGACTGAATTAAATATTATGAGTAAATGAACGTGGTAGTTATTTTTTTTTGAATCACAGAATGTGTTGAGTTGATAGCCAGTCGGTATTCTATCGGTTTTTCGAATAATAATAATATGTCCTTCATTTATTGAACACAAAAGATTTATAGTTAAATTTTCTTTCAGTTTGAAAGTTTCATAAAAATATACCTAATGGTTTTTGCCTGATCTTCGCATAGCATCAGCCTTATAATGTTCCCACTGCTGGGACTCAGGCCTCCTCTCTAGGAGAGGGAATGGGCCGTAATCAACCACGCGGGCCCAGTACGGGTTGGTGAATGACACATGTCTTAGAATTTTGGGTTCTAAGACATTCCGGTTTCCTCACGACATCCTTGTTGTGTTCCTTCACTGTTTTCGAGAGCAGTGGTAATGAAATTTATTACACAAAGTAATGCGCCTGACTAGGATTGAACCCGCGACGTACAACTCATAAGTCGGGGTACCACTCGGCTACCACTGCTCCGCGTCTTTGCTGCGTACTATACTTTAATAAATATAAAGAATTCCTCGTCATTCCTTTCCGACAACCGGTTCCTAAGCTCACCGTCCTACGTGTTTGTGGTGCCATGCCTCTATGACTTATGGTAATCAGTGCTGTTGACTTTGATGCCACGTGGGTGTGGAGCTCGGATCCTGTCAACATTAGTGTGATGGAATTACTTAGTGGTTTATTTGTATACAGTGGTATTGTGGCGCTGATATACCTATATGTAGGTGTATCTTAACCACTATCTTCTGCCAGCGGTTTTGTCCGCGTGAAATTTGTTTTCTCCATACAAACTTCCAACCCTCGTTTTACGTATGTCTACAAAGGAACCTACCTGCCAAATTTTAAGTTTGTAGGTACTGAAAATTCGTGATTAGTCAGTGTGTGGTTTGGGAGTAGTAGAACAGAGAGTAAAGCCCCACATACCTCCGTTGAAAAGGGAGGATCATCCGACCAGATAGGTGTTATATCTGGTGGGCTATAGCCCGATAGATGATTTCGGGTTTGTTCTTTATGTTCCAATCGCGCCGCGAAACTTACTTGCGCGATGCAGGATTAGTTCATTTGTGGCGACATAGATGTCGCTACAGTGGTATTTGCATTACCTATAGGACAAATTTGATGGCTACAACCCGGGAATCTTTAAGTCAAGAGTGAATAGGTTTCTTCTAGGTAAGCGCGCTCCATCGTCGACCATATCGTCGCTTTCCATCAGGTGAGATAGCGGTCAAGCGCGAACCTATCAATAATTAAAAAAAAAAGTTATAGTGAGCCAATTTTAAAAGATGGACATATACCTACTGTCGCGGAATTTTTAGAACTATCTAAGAGGAACAGTCTTTCTATTGTGTCTCTAATTACGGTATTCAAAAGGTTAATAAAGATAAACGACGTTTTAACTCATAAATAATTTAATTATAATTCCAAACTATTCAAAAGTATAACACCGTGAAAAAAGAGCGGGTAATTCTCTGTTCGACTGTCAAAGACGCTAGTGCGGGGGCGATGATACGCGACGACAGTAGGGATGCGCTTATTCATCGACTTTTTAGTCTAACAGTAAAGATATAGATAATACCATATTTTCACAGTTTTCAAATACAGATTCCCTCCAAGTTTTCATCACTTTAAAGCCTCAAATCTTCAATTCTTCTGATACTAGTTTGTCATTCGTTTCAAAGTCCTTTCAACAATCAAAGTATAATTTGTGGACACATAACTAAAATGGAGTTGATGACACAGGTCACGTAATCACTAACCCTGACCAAACGACACTTACCTTTAAAATCTTTGCCATATAAAGCTCATCTCTTTATGTCGCAACTCACATCTATCTAGGGCTGCCATTAGAAGAAAAAAAATAAGTATAAGAATCTATCTATGACACACTGCAGCATAAATGGCAACACGCAAGCGACGCATCGTGAAAAAGGTGGTGGCGAAAGACTCAACCGATTCAACTGAGACATGACCGCGACAACCCTGTCAAGAGTATACGTCAAAGACGATATATAGGGTGACTGGTAATTAGTGAACGATACTTAAACACGTGATTGTAGTCATGATAACAAACAACTTTTACTATGGGACTAAACCTGAAATCGCGAAATAAAATCAGCCAAGTTTAGTACATTTTGACCAGTTAGGCGAACACAAATGTAATGATGAGCAATTTTTTTTTTTCGCTATTTCGGTTTTGTCCCATTGTAAAAGTTGTTTGTTATCATGACTACAATCACTTGTTTAAGTATCGTTCACTAATTACCAGTCACCCTATATAGTTTTACTCACTGAACATGTATTAACAATGTATTAAAAAACCTACACAACATAAAGTACTATAGACTTATTTACGGTTGACAACCCTACACTCTTCCGAAGGTCAGCAATGATGAATAGCATTCAAGACAACTTGTGTGTCACTCAAGTAATGACAGGAGGCGTGTCTTAATACATGATCACATGTGTTTTGGTGATTGCATGTTTTTTTATAAGTCCTTGGCATTTTCAATTGTTGTTGAATGTGGGAAAAATGTTGCTACATGACAATATTAATCAAGCGGCCGGCCTTTTCTTAACATATTGAGGACGGGTTCCAGACCGCCCACAACTAACTAACAGAATTTCACACGGAACGTCTGCTTATGTGGTCTCTATATATCAATATAATACCCAGTTACTGGGCTTAAAGTCACCCAAAGGCCAATGGCAAGGTCTATGCTCGGAGTTTCCTTGCATGATCGAATCAGGAATGAGGATATCCGCAAGAGAACCAAGGTAGCCGACATAGCACGACGAATCGCCTAACTTAAGTGGCAATGGGCAGAGCACATTACTCGTTGCTTGTTGGAAAGCCTGCAACAAGGTGGACCGATGACCTGGTAAAGGTTGCGAGAATCCGATGGATGCGAGACGCTCAGGACCGTTCATTGTGTCGACATTTAGGGGAGGCTTATGTCCAACAGTGGACGTCTTTGGGCTGAAATGATGATGATGAATGATGACGACAGACAGAGTTGAAACTAAAGAACAGAGTTTCTCTAACTTATGGCGCCTCGTACAGATATCGGCACGAATCTTGAACGCTCAGTGAAACAGCGGGAATCGCTTTGCGCATCGTACACATCGGCGAGCCAATCACTAGTACAAGGATTGCACTCCCCGCAAGTGGAAGTAACCAGAGCGTTCAAGATCCATTCACCATCTGTACCCTTAAACGGCCGTATCTTTTTGTCCGTCAACTTAGAAGTTTCTTTTTTTTTCACAGCTTCAAGGGACCGTTGATCTGAGTATATATATGGTTTTAATTTCAACTCGATACCTCTACGCGTTTCCGAGATAAAGGGTCTTGACAGACAGACGGACTGATAAATGACCCTATAAGAGTTCCGTTTTTTCAAAAGAAGAAGTAAGAAGTTGACTTGACATACTGAGTGCGTCAAACTTGACGGTAAACTGGATCGTGTAAGGCATCCAAGCTAAATACACCGAACTTACTTCGTTTAACTAATGGTGATCTTTAAAAGGTCAAGTCCTGTACCTATCTCAATACAACCCCCATTACTCTGAGATGGATTAACACCCTTGAACCTAGCAGGCTTGGTCAACACTTAACTAGGAAACCACAATAGTACCTAAATGCTCCCCATTTTAAAAGCTTAAATTTTCAGAGGACTTAAGTGACTAAGATATGTACCAGATAAAGCAATAACGGTCATTGAGTCTCTTACCTTTACTCGTATTGACTTGCCATGTGAAAGTCGATTTCTCTGTACAAACTTCCAATCCCCGTTTTACCCCCTTAGAGGTTTTTTTTTTTTGGGTAGGTAAAATCATCCAATGACGAATCCCGCCCTTGGGTGGGGCGGGAAACAGTGTCAGACTTTTACTGACTAAAAACCTACCTTTCCATTCCTTGCCTTTATCCTGGGGCCTTTGGTGACAGTCTCACATAACCTTTGGCCCCAGTAGGCTTCGGCCCTGCTGGACCCCTACAGTTTGCTGACAACTCCTTGAGGCGCGCGGGAACGGTGCGCGCCGTAGACGACCTGAGCTCGGACCGGTCTGTTACCGGACGGACGGACGGCGAGCTACCCATTGCCCACCGTCCTCGAGCCCGCGCCTACGGTGGCCGGAAATTGGGGTCGGAAACCCGGCGGCGGCGGCGGCGTGTGCGCCTTTGCCTAATGCGGTCGGCCTCCTCCTTTAGTAGCATTACTGCTTCGCAAAAGGAGGCGACCGCCTGCCACTCCTCCTCGCTCCGGAGCATGGCTTGAACCAAGCCCCGGCGCGAGAGATCGCCGCCGATCGCCCCCACGAGGACACGGCGATGCTCTTCCCAAGCGGGGCACACCTCGACTGTGTGCTCCACCGTGTCCACCGGGCGGTCCGCACAGTGGCGACACCCGGGCGTCGTCTCCGCACGAATCTTGTACAGGTACGGACCGAACTTGCCGTGTTCGGTCAGCACCTGCGCCAAACGGAAGGTGACGACGCCGTGGGGCCTTTCCAGCCACGCCTCAAAGAGGGGCCTTACCGCCTCGATCGTGGCGTGCCCAGCACGAGGTTGCGACAGTCGCTCTCGCCATTTCACCATGAGATCCCGCCGGAGCTCTGTCCGCCATGCCGCGACTTGTCGCGGCAGCGGAGTTTCGCCCCGACGTTGCATCTCCACGCGTAAATCATGCATGTGTGCAAGGACTGTTGCCTCCAAATCCCACGGTGGTAGGCCAGCAAGGAGGCTCGCCGCTTCGCAGGACACCGTACGGTATCCGCGGATCATCCGGATGGCCATGACCCTCTGGCAGGCGGTTAGCCGGGCCGCCACTCGCTTACGTAGCGATGGCGCCCACACCGGCGCACCGTAAAGGGCCATGGACCGAACGATGCCTGCGTAGAGCCTCCGGCAGGAGGCGTCTGGACCCCCCAGGTTCGGCAGGAGCCGCTTGAGCGCAGCCCCAGTCGCATTCAATCTGGGAGCCAGACGTCGGAAATGCTCCTTGAAGTTCCACCGGCTGTCGAGGACGAGTCCCAGGTACTTCATCGTCGACCCGACGCCGATGTGAACTCCTCCTACCGTTAATTGGGAGCCCGGAGGTGGCGCGCTCCGAGGGCCGTGAAAACACATGGCCTCGGACTTGTGCAATGCCACCTCGAGTCCCAACTGCTGTATCCTCTCCACGACTGTCGCAACCCCGCGCGTCGCTAGTTCGACCGCCGCCTGGTACGACCGTCCCCGCGCCAGGACCAGCGTGTCGTCTGCGTAGCAGACCACGCTGACCCCGTCGGGGAGGTCGGCGCGCAGCACGTAGTCGTACCCGATGTTCCACAAGGGCGGCCCTAGTACCGATCCCTGCGGAACACCGCACGACATCTCTCGCCGTTTCAACTCCCCCTGATGACCGGGGTAGATGATGAACCTGTCCGACAGGTAGGCCTCGATCACCCGACAGAGGTAGTCGGGCACCCGGTGGTACCGGAGTGCCCTACCAATGCAACTCCAGGGCAGGGAGTTGAAGGCGTTGGCGATGTCCAGAGACACCGCCAAGACACACCTGCCCCGGGACACCGCATCCCCCGTCGTGAGGGCTCGCACGCGCATGATGGCGTCCACAGTGGAGCGCCTCCTGCGAAATCCGAACTGGCCGTCCGCAAGATCCGGCCCCTTCCGTGCCAGATGCACGACGAGGCGGTCTGCAATTACTCTTTCAAAGAGCTTGCCCACCTCGTCGAGCAGCACAATGGGCCGATACGCGGACGGAGAGTCCGCGGGGCGCCCCGGCTTCGCGATAAGGACCAGTTTCCCCGTCTTCCAGCGAAGCGGGAACTGGCCCCTCTCCATGCATGCGCTGAAGAGCCCTCTCAGTCGAGACCCGAGTTCCTCCATGGCCAGGACCCAGGCTTTTCCAGGCAAGCCATCGGGTCCTGGGGCGGTGTTCTTGGCACTCAGCCTTCGCACCGCCACTCTCATCTCCACCTCGGTCACCTCTGGAGCATTGTTGCCGTCGTTGCCGTCGTGGTCCGCATCGGACACCGCCGCTGGTGGCGGAGCCATAGGCGGGGGAGTATGCTCCCCTCGCGTAGGGAACAGAGCGCTCACCACACCCTCCACGAGCTGGGGCCGGAGACTCTGAGTCAGCGGGGGAGCCCATGGGCGGAGTTTCTCCATCACCATTTTGTATGGGCGTCCCCACGGATCGACGTTCAGAGACTCCAGCCACACGTTGTGGGCCTCGAGTTTGGCCCGCTTTATCTCCGCTCGGAGGGTGCGCTTTGCCGCTCTGTATCCCTCATACAGCTCCGCCTCTATGGCCTCCGCACCCGGTGGACGGGTGCGGCGCCTGCGGTGTCTAGTATACCGGCGTCGCGCAGCATTGCACGCATCGCGCAGTGCCGCAATCTCTGGCGACCACCAGTGTACTTGGCGCCGGGCACGTCCTGGCCGGACTCGGGGCATGGCCGCGTCGCAGATTTGCGGCATGGCCACCTGGAACCAGTCCGCCTCGACGTCGATGTCGACAGGCCTGTCCGGTGCTTGCACCCAGGCCTGTACTATCGCGGCTTCCTGGAGCAGGTCCCTGTCCAGCTGCCTCAGCGCCCAACGCGGACCACACGGGGTCTGTCGGACCGGCACGGTCGAGGTCTGGGCGGAGACGTCAAACCGGATGTACCGGTGGTCGGAGAACGTCTCCACCTCCTCTATGACGCGCCAGTCGACGACGCGCGGTGCCAGTGCAGGGCTGGCGAACGTAACGTCCACCACCGACTCGCCCTGCATCCGCACACACGTGGGGACAGAACCCCGGTTTTGTACGACTAGGCCCTGCCCTAGGGCCCATTCCTCCACCCTTCGACCTCGTTGGTTCGTGAACCGGGAACCCCAAGCCTCGTTCCAGGCATTGAAGTCCCCGCAAACGACCACGGGGAGGCTGGAGTCAAACCCAGCAACGACGGCATCCAGCTCCAAAAGGGAGCTATCCAATTCGGCGAGAGATCTGTTCGGGGACAGGTAGACGCCTACCACCACTATGTCCCCGAACCGTGCTGCCACGCAACCCCGACCTTTCTTGACGGCCTCGAGCGCCGGGGTACCGGCGGCGGCCGACGAAATAAGTGTCACCGAGCCGGTCAGGTCCTGAACCCAGTCGGCTCTGGGCAGGACAAAGTGCGGCTCGGTGACGACGGCGATGTTGATCGACCACTGCGCCATGCTCTGGAGCAACAGATCCTGAGCGGGGGCGCAGTGGTTGATATTCGCCTGGAGGAGACGTAATGGAGCCGTTATTGGCAGTCCATTACAGTCTCCTCCCGGGCCCTCCGTGAGGGTCCTGCCGCGGTGGCAGCGGCGGCGGCGGCGTCTGCAGAGGCGATGGCGGCGGCAGCCAACGGGGCAGCCGCGGCGGTGAGCACCTTCGCGGGGACGGGCCTTGGGACCTTGCCCTTGGCCTTGGCAGGGGGATCGCAGGTCCTGCTCCCAGCCCGGTGGTCGGCCGACTTGCCCGCCGCCGCACATGCGTAGCAGTGCGGCGCTGCACTGCAAGTATCGGCCTTGTGGCCGGGCTGACCGCACTGGAAGCAGCGGTCGCTGCGATTTCTTTCTTTCTCCCTTAATTTCTTTCTTTCTTTCTTTTCTTTTTGTTTATCACTTGTCTAGGTACCCTTAACACAAGCTGTGCTTAGCTTGGGACTAGACGACGTTGTGTGATAAAAAAAAAACATTGTAAGGTTTAGCAAAGAAACAGTCAGTGGTAAAAAGCGACTTCCTAGAATAACGGGCGATATCTCACACTTTACAGTAAATACGGCTATATTCACACTAAGCCAATTGGACATTTTGCGTTCTTCGGTATTCTAGTCGATACTTCAAAGAGTTTTTCACATAGAACACGGAATGGATGCACTGGCAGTTACAAAAAACTATGTTTAGCAAGCATTTTTTTTTTTGTAAGCTTTCGTTTGTTTTTTTTTTTGTTAATTTTTGAATATCTAAAGGAAATTCTCTGGCTCGCGAGCTAGTTATAAACTGTATTACAGGAGACTCTTATCATGTCCTATATTATGGGGAATGCTCTCCCCATAATATAGGATATGATAAGATAGGCACAATAATGTCAATTAAACTTATTTCAAGTTACTTTATATTTTATTTAGCAACATTTACAACTTCTTATTTCTATCTTCTATCCAGTCGACAGCGATGCGGAGGAGTTTTTTGACGCTATATTTTAGTTAGAAGTAGCCTTTAGTGTATATATTTATGCTTTTGTGTAATGTACTTTTTTAACACCCAAATAATAATGTGCACGTGTATATATTAATGTGTTAAATAGAAAAGTAAATTAAAAATAAAAACTAAAATCTTAAATAAAAACAAAAAAATAATTATTGGCTTAGTTGATTTCAAAAAGCAATAACATGGAAATGGATAGGTTAAATTAAAATAAAAATTTTTAAAATTAAAATGCAATAATAAAATTCGAAATAAAATTAATAACAGAAATCAATGAACAAAATTGTACTAGGAACAAACATAAATTTGTAGTTCCTGCTACCAGGCTTAAAAAAATAGGAGGATCATTCAAATGCCAATGTATACACTTTTATAATAAACTTCCCAGTCATATTCAAGAACTAAGCCTTAATAAATTCAAATCATTTGTAAAGCGTAAACTTTTGCTAAAGGCTTTTTACACTGTAAAAGACTATCTTGAGGACAAAAAGGCTTGGGATTGACCTGCTCCAGTACGCTCAACAATTGTTGTAATTTCTTTTTTTTTATTTTGTTATATTTCAAATTTTTTTTATATTCTTTTTGGAATTTGACATTGATTATATTTTTTTTTATTATTTTCAATATGAACTTATTTATTAATCTTTTAAATTCAAATTTGACATAAATATTTACTTTGTTAAATATTAAATTTTTCTACGCTTTTGTATTTTTGTATTTACGTTTAATATTGTGAATATGAGGACTATGTGGATCATTTTTTTTTTCTTTTCAGTTATTTTGACGTATATCTGGAAATTTGAGTATTTCTGCGGCCTACCCAAATGTCCTTTCATTGGTATTGTTCGTCAACTCGTTGAGCTCCTTAGTAGTTTTATGTTGAGCTATACGAATACTGACAAATGCTTGCATTGACTGGACAGGTCCACTCAAATCTGCGTGGTTCTTTCCTCAAGAGACCATCTCAGACACGAGTCTGCATGGTTCTCATATGATTTGACCATTACATGTTTGCTGTATGGACTTTTAAAAGAGACTTTGACCCCTGAGTTTGTTTCGGTGTTTCTTCTCAGGGCAGTCAGCTAGGAAACACCGGCCTCATCTAGCATAAACTGACAAAAAAAAAATGACGTGTAAAAGTGTTTGTAAAAAACCTATTTATAAAATAAATATCATTTATCATTTATGTAGTTAAAATAAAATTCGTATAAAAAAAAAGGTAAAAATTCGTATGAAAACAGCCCAGCGATGCGTTTGGTAGTCTATGGTTTTCCAACGAACGATTCAACCATTTTGTTTTGCTAATATACCCAGCGCCTTTTGTATGTAAAACTATGTTTTGTTGAGCAGTGAGCTCAACATAGCTCAATATAGCTCTCCACAAAGTACTGAGGAATAATGACCACAGAATTATTCGACGAGTAGATTCTATATAGACGTACCTACTGTCTCATCGTTTTATTGGTTGCAAGCACGACTAGGGGTCTTTAAGTCAAGAGTGAATAGGTTACTTCTAGGCAAACATGCTCCATTGCCGACTACATCATCGCTTACCATCAGGTATAGATAGATAGTCGTCAAACGCAATCCTGTCAATAACAAAAAACCGGTCAAGTGTGAGTCGGACTAGCGCATGAAGGGTTCCGTACCGTCCGTAGCAAGAAACGATAAAAAAATCACGTTCGTTGTTTAAAAAAGATAACACAAATATATATATATTTTTTTTAGTAGATATTTTATTGTTATAGCGGCAACAGAAATAAATCATCTGTAAAAATTTTAACTACCACGGTTCGTGAGATACAGCCCGGTGACAGACGGACAGATAGCAGAACCTTAGTAATAGGGTATGGTATGAAATCCTATTTTTTTTTTCTGATTCTTTTGATGTTTTTTGAAAACGTTTCAAAGAAAATTTAAAATGCAACCCAATCTTACGAGTTTATTGGAAATGAAAGAAAACAAAACTTCAATAAAATGACAAAGAATACTACAGTTAAATGGTTCTCTAATATCAAATATATTGGCCAATAAAAAAGGTACCAATAAAATTGTATTGAAATATATGTAAATTGTGTCATAAAAATAAAAATATTACAAGTACTTGTTGGAATTACTTCGTCTGATATGAAAATAGAGGAGATATGACAAGAATATTTTTTTGTTAAAATACCTTGTTAAATGAGTAACAAACCTGTGTATTTTTTTATTTATATCAACTAGTGCTTGACTGCGATCCCACCTGATGATAAGCAGTGATGTAATCGTTGGCGCAGAATTATGAGGAAGCCCGACCCCAGATACTGGGAGCAGGGACGGACAAAGAAGGAGAAATGGGTAACAAACCTGCTCCCCTAGCAGGTTTGTTACCAGCAGCAGGAATCTTCGGAAGAAGGAAGGCTAGGATGAATAAATTCAAGTAAACATTGAGCAAACAGACAGTTGCAAACCTTTCTTTCAAAAACTTAATTCATTTCATTCTAAAAACATACAAATTTGTACGAAAACACCAAGAATTTTACTCAAAACGTGTAGACCTTCAGACACGCTATCTACTCAGACAAGGCAAGGCTCTACTTCCAAATTCCCGATTGAAAATGCATTCTACAGGACCCTATGTTATGTCCATTAAAATATATAATAAATTAACCGCAGAAATAAAAAAGAAGACCAAAATTTATGTATTTTTAAATAAACTTAGACAATTCTTACTAAGTAAATGCTATTACTCGGTAAACGAATATCTAAATGATAGACTTATACAGTCATAAGTACGCTCTCAACTTTGCAATGTATTTAATTCAAAAGTATAATTTCATCCTTCAAGACATAAATTATAATATAATTTAATAACATTGACGATAAAAAAAAAATACTAGACATAATTAGCCTATCCACAGACATAAAAACAATATTAATAATTATGCATATATTTTCGGGTTTCAGTGAAATGGTTCAACTTATTTGCCGCATACTAAACTAAGGTTAAAAACTTACAAGATGTCTTTTTAAAATAGTGTGGAATTAATAAAGCTTTATTATTATTGTAGCGACATCTATGTCGTCACAAATGAACTAATCCTGCATCGCGCAAGTAAGATTCGCGGCGCGATTGGAACATATAGAACAAACCCGAAATCACCTATCGGGCAGTAGCCCACCAGATATAACACCTGTCTGGTCGGAGGATACTCCCTTTTCAACGGAGGTATGTGGGACTTTACTCTCTGTTCCGCTTACATCCAAATTATTATACTTAGTTTCAAGTTTTAAGCTATGACCCATGCAAAAGGGAGTCAACTACAGCACTTTATGAAAAAAAAAACTATTCTAGGAAAACAAACAGGCAGATTCTTTTATAAAGAAAGCAGTGTAACAAGATAAAACTTTGTTTTGCACATTTTAATCGCCGCACAAAGCCCGCTGAAAGCTTTTGTTTTAAGCTTTAATATTTACTGTAAAGTTGCATGTTTTGCAATACAATATTAAACTAACAAATATTATAAATGCGAAAGTAAGTTTGTTTGTTATATTTTTACACCTCAACAACTAAACCGGATCGTTTCCTCACACTAGGAATTAAGCTAGAACTACGCACACGTGTAACACGCCTGAATTGCACGTAGAACGACGTCGCGTGACGTGGATCAAGTGTAGCTCTACAAGTCTAGGTTTCTTTACAAGTCTAGTGTTAATTTACGCATGTATGAAATCGATTTCTTTAAGTAAACGTGAGCTGATCGAGGCCAATGAACTGTAGGTAGTTAGTACGCAACGACCGACAACTCCCTACAAGGTCATTGACTTACTTAAAGAAATTAGTTTCGTATATGCGTATATTAATTCGAGTTTTTGAAAAAAAGTACTTTATTTTTTATTGTTTTCTTTACAAATCAATAGTATTTCATGTACCGAATCGACCCTCCACGGGATCAAAACGACCAAATTTAACGGTGTAAAACGGAACCTTAAAAAAAAAAACAGCAATTCCCACAAATATGGTAACATTTTTCTTTGCTTCTCAAACCATTTAGTAATAAGTCTTTTACTGGTGGTAAAACACGATTACTCCAATATAAATCGTGATCTCAGTAAAAATCTGATGCAATTGCACTTATGGATCGTACGTTTTGGATCATTGCGACGGATGAGCTAGCTACTGGCGCAGAAATGATGGAAATTGATCGGCCATTCCAATTTTATATCAGTAATTCAGTCGTGATAGGTTGGTGATCGGTTATGACTGCGGGAATGTTTGAAAGAGTGACCCTAGGACGTAAAGAGGAACTGAAGGGCAGAGGTGTGGTTTTAGCCTTTAAAAGCCTGACAGTTCTGCTCCACTCTCGAGCAGGAGGAGGACACGGTGGAGGTGTATCCCGCTTGAGCGGATCACCGCCGTGTCCTCGTAAAGGCAATCGATGTCTTTCTAATGGCAGGCGGTCGCCTCCTGCGAAGCAGTAATGCTAGCGTAGGAGGCGGCCGCACGCGTGATGGAACGGACTTTCTCCTACCACAGTCGCTGAGACCCGTTTGGTCAGTAAAAGTCCGACACGCCCTTCCGCTCTACCATAGAGCGAGAAAAGGTATAGGATGATTTTCCCCCTCAAAAAAATAAAAACGCTAATTTAGTACCCTAAACTATCAACTCAAATTTCACAAAATGTAAACCGTGGGGTATTTCACACCCATGTTATATGAAATATGAAAACCACTTCACTTTAATTCATATTGCACTTATCAAAAACTCAATCACCATAAATCACTATTACATATCCCACAATACTACTTCTAAACATATCCCATAAGGGTGATTTTTCCCCTAAACTTCTCTATTGACAAACATTTTAATTTAATTGAATACCCCCATTTCATAATTGACTTTCCCCCTTCAGTAATTTGACTTGAATTGTGAACGCAACTCACACGTGTCGGTGTAGGGTTGTCACCTGCTTAATGTCATTGATTGTCAAATTCAGCTGTCAAATTCTTTCGATACAATTATAAAAATTAGCGTTGGCATTATCAGCCTTTAATGTTCCCACTGTTGGGATTCAAGCCTCCTCTCTAGGAGAGGGAATGGGCCGTAATCCATCACGCGGGCTCAATTCGGATTGGTGAATGTCACATGTCTTCGAATTTTTGGTTCTACGTCATACCAGTTTCCTCACGATATTTTCCTTCACCGTTTTGAGAGCAGTGGTGATGAAATAAATTACACAAAGTAATACGCCTGGCTGGGTTTGAACCTGTGGCCGTTGCCACTCGGCCACCACTGCTCTCAGAGAAAAACTCCCTAGAGTAAATAACCTCATCATAAACTACTGCGCCTCACCATCAACGATTGTATCACTTCTTACCATCAGAAGGGATCGCAGTCAAGCACCAGTTTATATTATTAAAAAAAATAATTAAAAGGCAAAGTCCTAACTCGCTCGGTTGGGCGTTGATGAGTTAATACTCATCCACGCCCAACCCGAATCTCTGGATCTTGAATGCTTGCTTCCCTTTAAAACCACGATTTGTCTTAAGGAAATTTCTCACGGCCCTAGCAGGCATCGGTTCTACCTGCCCTAACAGTTCTGCTGATACCTCATTGCAGCCAATGCCGCCGCCGCCGCAGCCAATGCCTGGCTCTACTTGCCCCCTACGGTTTTGCTGATACCTCTTTGCAGCAAGGAACACTACGCACCGTCGACGAATTGACCTTGGTTCTTACCACCTGGCCGGACGACGAGCTACCAACTCAGGAACCCAAACGCTCAGAGTCAACCGTGTTGCCTTTGTACTTTCCGATGTACTGTCGTGAGAGTTCAAAATACACTTCAAGTCTAAATGGTAACTTTATAAGAAATCACAAAACTGAGCTTCTAGACTCGTAAACAAATATCTACTATTTACCATCTCCAGTTAGATGACAACCTCAACCAAACAGGGGAGTAACGTCTTGGATGATCTGTCAAGCACTTCCTCGCACAAGGAAACAGTAATCTATCTCAATCTCCAAGAGCCCGGCGTCTCGGCGTGCTATTGAATAATTTCGTAGGATGGGAGACGCATAGTTTGTCAGTCGAGGTGGCTAATTGGATGACGTACCTTTATTTGTGTGTGATTTATTGTTTCTTATTGTTAATGGTACGTTTTATGATGTACGAACCGGGGTCAAAAGTGCAGTTGCACTCTAACAATGCTAAACTGTCTAAAATTTCTTGGTAGTAGAATTCTAGTGTTCTGCAAGTAGGATATTCAATATTTTAGATTCTATGCTACAAACTAAATGGGTAATGATCCATTGAACCTCTTTTATAAAGAAATTTTACATACTTTAGTGTCGGTAGAGTGCAACTGCACTTTTGAGCCCTGACTGTACGTGTGAAGGAGGCGTTGTGGAAGTTCGAGTTTGTTTCCGAAAGTTGGAAATTTCCGATTGATATTGTACTTTCGATTCTGGTGATCGAAATATCTTCTGGCTATGCGGAACGATTGTCAAAGATCTACTAAAATGAGAGCCGGTACCAACAGCTTAAACTGCTTTGAAGCGCGAGGAATCGGCTACGCTAGGATGGTTGTCCATCTACAAACCTAGATCGACTGGTGCAGCTGATATTATTCTTATATGTTAGTTATCTTCTCTACTTATGAAGGATTTTCATGTCCCTGTTTTATTTGTTTTTCGAGATGGAAAATCATCCGATGACTTTCCCTGTTCTCTAGTGGAACGAGAGAGCGTGTCGGACTTCTACTGCCTAAAAAGTCACTTTGTTTCTTCTTTGCCTTTCATACCAGGGCCGAGCCTTCTTTTCAGAAGTAGACCCTTGGCTCAGTAGCCTGCTGGCAGGCTGGGCCCATACGGTTTGCTGACAACTCCTAGAGGCGCGCGGGAACAGTGCACGCCGTCGTCGACTTGGGCTCGGTTTGGACGGTTACCGGAAAGTCGGACCTATATCCAGTTGACCTTTATGACGTTTATTGCCCCTACTATTCGATTTTGTGATAAATGTTATGACACTCAATATAAACACTTCCACAACAATCTATCACTATCCGAAATCGTTCACAACAATTTCGCCGCCCCTCCTCTCTCAGTAGATAGGGTGCCATATCCGACTATAGTAAGTGTTAATGTGATCCCACAGGACTCGAACCCCGTTACAACGTTAATGACATATTCACTGGGTACGGGGATGCATAGCAATTTAGATTACGGATGTAGAACATGAGAACAGTGGAGAGAGATTACAGAAGATCCGAAAACTTTAATATGTAAAGCGCGTTTAATGAAATTGCTGTAATTCTCAGCACACAAGGTGAACCATCATGGCGGTCGAACTTGAATGCACAGTAACCGATTTTCAGGTCTCAATCGAAGCGGGAGGCTGCGCGTGACCATAGCAACGGGTTCCACTTATTTGTCGCGTACTATAACCGTATTGAAGGACGTTTCGTTTCGGAGGCGTTCGATGAATAGCAAACATTTTGATACGAGATTGACGACTATCAGATAGAAAGGAGTTTTACGTTGGTTTTTCAAACTCAGGTTTTACGTTCTCGAAGAGCTGTCAAACCATAGACTAGTATTTTAGAACCAAGGATCTTATATGCAGGGATCTTGTATACGCTATGGACTAACTGGAATGTTTACGAAGCTAAATCACAAATTTTAAAGCGTACTTTGCTTTCATACAAATTAAGTTCATTATTATGTTTTACTGACAAGCAAAAGAGAAAAATTGTTCCGACCACGATAACGAGACCGGTGTGGTTTGTCCCATTTTTCCCTTTATTTAGGGTAACCAAGAATGTATAATTAAAAAAAAGGCATTGCCATTCAACGTGACAATGCTGCCAGTCTTCTGGGTACATTTCCGGATGACAGCGTTGTGGAGGAGTACTTCGACGCCTGAGTGCACTGTGTTTTTGTATTATATTTACATAGGTAGGTTTCAGTATAAATAGTTTAAGTTAATATTTAAGGTTTTGTGCATGTGTAGATATAATTTGAAAATTAAATAAAAACATTTAATAATATTAACTATTGTTAAGTTTTTAGCAATTTAATTTATGAAGATGTCGATGATTTATACGTATAATTAATTTAATCTTCGGGACATTTTTGAGGTTGATTTGGATGTATATTATTTAAGCGTTCCAGTTTGGTATAAAAAATCCATGAGCAACTTCAACTTCAACTCTTCATTAATGGCCTTTGTGGAAGAGACACCACAATTTTGCCATTAACACATACGAACTATTAATATACCGTCAAACGCTGGAGAGTATTCAGCGAGAATTAACAGTAAAATGAATATAAATATATCTTTAAATTAAAGAACAAAATAAAAGAATTTCTTCGCAGATAGAAACCGTCCGTCAGTCATCCATGAGCAAAAACCTACATTCATGCATCATATCCAAGAATAACAGTTGGCCATTAATGAAGAGTTGAAGTTGAAGTAGAATAACAGTCAAACTCATCTGTGTTTGACAGTGCTCTTACTTTGACAGTGTCACTTTACTGTGTTAAAAATTAGCCAAATATTTAAACATACCTAATCGTCTGAATCGAAATTAAATTTTCGCTACTACTGCGTATTAGAGATTCTAATGTACTAAACCTTTTGAATTATACCTGTATAGTGTCAATACGTGCAAGTTGAGTGATTTCGGCGGTGTTGATGCAAACGAATTGCCTGAAAGTGGTACGAATTCATGTTTTAGTAATTATATGAATTTGAAGTGGAAGTGAGAGTCATTAAAAGGAATATATTCAAGAGGTATCTTGTTCAACTCATTATTCATACTTACATGTCCAAATAAACAAGCTATTTGCAAAATGCATCATAATAATGTATATATTGTGTGTACAGCTAAGGAGTGGAATTCCTTGCCAGAGTCTGTGTTTCCTTAAGGCTACAAACTATTTAGGGGTCTAGTCAAGTGTCAAGTGTGAATAGGTTACTTCTAGGCAAGCGTGTTCTATCGCAGACCACATCATCGCTTACCATCAGATGAGATAGTAATCAAACGAAAGTCTAACCACAATAATAAAATCTAAAAAAGTGTACTATATTATCTACATTTCATTTAGTATTATCTTCATTAATCAGCAAATAAATCGAGCATATGTAATGTATGTAGGCTGCTCGTCTGTGGAATGCATTGCCAGATGCTATAAAACGTGCTCAATCGTTGCTTACATTCAAGAAACTTGTTAAAGATCACCTGTCTCTGTGATTATCGAAAGTTGCCATTTCTTTTTATTGTATATATATGTATTTATGTATCTATTATATAGCGTATGTATGTATCTGTGTTTCTATTATTCTATATTTTGTAATAAGTGTTGGTGCTTATTGTGACAGCCCCATATCATGTGCCGAAAATTACTTTCCATTCCTGGTTGCCTGTAAGAGATCGCGGAATGCGATAAGGCCGCCTATTGTATGTGCTTTAATTAAATAGTTTTCCTTTGTTTTTTTATTATGTGTGTACTTACAATAAAATATATAATAAATAAATAAATTGAACTAGGCAAAGCATATATTTCATTGAAAAGCGCTAAAACCCCTCGAATGGCATTAAAGTCAACTGTATTGAGTATAGTGTAAAAATGAAATTTGTAAAATAATACAAAGCATTTTAAATAAAAGTTCAGTTAGTAATTTAATAAAATAATATAAAAAAAAATATTAGGTAAGTGTAAAAGACGTGTCTTCTTAGCTATGTTAGGCAAACTGTACGTGGGTAGAATGTGTGCATTAATCAAGTATATCTACTTTTAGGGTTCCGTATCTTGAGGGTAAAAGCGGGACCGGGTAAGCTAGAGGCTACACTGTCCATCTGTCAGTCACCTGGCTGTAATCTCATGAAGCGTGATAAATAGACAATTGAAATTTACACAGATGACGTATTTCTGTTGTCATTGTGTAAAACTGTGTAAAAGTTTGGCTAATGCTTTTGCGAAACCAGAAAAAAAAAAAAAAAAAAAACTGAGTAAAAAAAAAATGTTGTAAGATAATAATAAAACTTAGTGCGTCAGTCCGACTCACACTTGGCTGGTTCTTTTACTTTATCAAAGAACTGTAACGCTCACGCTAAATCGAGCTAGTCAATACTAAATAAAATAAATACGCGTTTATTATTCATGTAACTACAAAATAACTCGCTATACATCTACAATTTAACCCTACCCATCATAGACCCAGACTGCTCTCAAAAGTGAATTGAAAAGCACTTTTATCATTCGCAACACGTTTGCAAATTCAATTTGAAATACTTGAACGATAAATACATCTATTTACGTCAACTATCCCCTTTGCATCCCCCTGTAATCCCCAGTAACTGGTGTTAGCGATAACACGATCCCCCTGAGGAAAAAGACGATGTTAGTTTATATTTTGCACCTGATTTAATAAAGGTTTGATTTTTTTAAGAATATTTTTGGCTTGCTCTTGTGTGATATTGGTTTAATTTTTGCTTTCATAGGCAGTACTTTTATAATATAGTAACGGTACAAAGGTCCGACCGTCCAGTAGCAGTCTTCTCAGCTAAGTACCATCCGGACTGGTGTATCATTCCACGCGTGCCTCATGGCCGAGCAGGGTCGAAGCCTACTGACGCCAAGTATCGATTTCTAAAAGGAAGGTTCGGGCCCGGTATGAAAGGCATAGAATGAACGTGAGTGAGTTTTTAGGCAGTGAAAGTTTGATATCATCTCCCGCCGCGCCCAAGGGCGTGGTGGTGTCATTTCATGATATTCCCACTGAAAAAAAAAGAGTATAAAGGTAATAATGGGTATAAGCATCAGTGGTGTAGTCTGGGGCTCTGGGGAGGCATGACAGTGCATACCGGGGTCCTGGAATCAAGGCAAAGAAAGAACAGGGTAGGTTTATAGTCAGTAAGAGTCTGACACTATCTCCCGCTCCGCCCAAGGCCGGGGGATGTGACAGGATGATTTTACCTTCCATAAAAAAAGCAGTGAGGTAGTGATCTGGCTTTTAAGAGAAACCGTGAGTTACATCCTCGCATGGATAAGGTATATAAATGATACAGCAATTTAAAATCTCACACAAAGAGCATTGCAGAGAGGGCTCTGCAGGTTGGGCATACAATTTTCACAGACAGACAGGTCGATGGTTCTGGAGTGACGACCGCATACTGGAAGACCCAGTGTTGGATGGCCTCCCACAAGGTGGACCGTTGACCTGGTGAGGGTCACGGAAATCCGATAGATGTGAGACGGACAGTGGTGCTATTCTCTAAGAAAACGCAGCGCTGCCTCAACTACGAACATCCAAATAGGATACATTGGATTGTCAACCTAATTTACCTATACATTGGATTGTTAATTAGAGATTGCAAACCGGACCCGGCCGGGCCCGGTGCCCTTTTTTGGACATCCACTGAGCCCGACCATTCATACCGGGCCCGGTGACCGGCCCAGCAATTTATACCCGGCCCGGTCACCAGCCCGGTATGAATGGCCGGGCCCAATGAATGTCTAAAAGGGCACCGGGCCCGGCCGGGCCCGGTTTGCAATCTCTATTGTTAATTCAGTGTATCCTATTTGGATGTTCGTCGTTGCGGCAGCTCTGCGTTTTCTTAGAGAATAGCACCACAGTGGTCATTATACCGACACTCGAGTCAGTGTTCGTTTTTAGACTGAAATTAAAAGGTTGTATTAATAATTTACTAACAATTCATATTTTCTTTTTGTTGCAGGTATGTATCCTGAGACAGCCAGAAACAATACCTATTTGCACATGCGTGAGTAATAGTCTAAACTTAGCTTTTAGGAAAATAAATTGAATTTAAAGACTGTCATACTAACAGGCAACTTCTGCGGAATTGATGAAGCGATCAGATAGTCCAACCGTTTCTCTCTCGCTCCGCCCAGAGCGCGAAGAAGTTACTTGACGTTTAACCAATCCTAAAAAAGTGCACTTGTGCTTCTTCCCCATCATTAATAGGCGCGTTAGTTCAAAATTTAAATGGTATATTTATGTTTTTTTATCCGATTTTGAAAAGGAGGAGGTTCAATGTTTGGCTGTATGTATTTTTTCACCGATATCTCGGTCAATTGTGGACTGATTTTGAAGATTTTTTTTGTTTTGATTGAAAGGTTATACTCCTGAATTGGTTCCATAGAAATATTGTTTTGATCTGATGATGAACTTCGAAGATATAGAACGGAACTCTTCAAAAACATAACAGAACTGTCGTAACAAGTAAAATTGCTTTGTTTATATATGTTGTCGGTGACTGACTAAAGGAAGAAGGAGAGGGGATACATAGAATTGTTCTGATGATGAATCCGGAAGGTAAGTAAGAACCGGAATTCCGTAATAAATCAGTGTATCCTAGCCGTGTTTAGTATTATTAGAATTGTCATGATGATATGATGATGGAACCGAATGGCGGCAGGTATCTATTTAAGTTTGGCTGAGGGGTACTCCATCTACAAAGTGTGAAATAAAAAACTTTTTACAAAAAAACACAACGGACTTAAAGAACAAAGAGACCAAACAATTGTAGAAACACCGACTTCCAAAACAAAAGTTATTTTGCACTTTTTTGTGTTTTTATGAAGTCGGTTTTATTTTTTTGTAAAAAGTTTTTTGTTCAGCACTAGGCACAGTAGTACGGTATACACAAGTTTTAGCCAGATTTTAACATACTATAGGGTGGTGCTCAGTGCCATAAAGTACCGGGTCATCACGATAAGTCCGGGACCCGGAGCGGGTGCATTTAAGTGACGTATCTCTAGTGGAACTGCGTTGCCAATTAACACGCTACATAAATTTTACTAATCCAACAAATCCGAGGAGAGATTTGTCATTGTACTTACTATTCCTTGTTTGGTTTGTTTGTATCACTTTAATTACACTAATATTATAAAAGCGAAAGTTCGTGACTGTGTGTGTGTTTGTTTGTTCTTTACGCTTGAACGGCTGCACGGATTCCGATTAAACTTGGTACATAGGTAGACCATGCCCTGGAAGAGCTCATTGGATACTTTAATCCCTGGAGTATGTTCTCTAAGAGTGTTTTTAAAATCAGGTGAGATAGCGGCCAAGCGCGAGCCTATCAACAATTAAAAAGAAATGTCAACCTATACAATAATAATAAAAGATTCATATACTTAAATTAAATCATAAAATAATTTCAAATTAATAATAATAATACGTTCCATTAAAAGTACCTAAAGGGCCTCTGCGAGTTGGTTTCGGCTCCTCGTACGCCTTCCAAAGGTCCAGGACCTCAGGGTCCTAAGATAAATAAATTCATAATAATAAAATAATAATAATATTGAAGTGCGAGAAAGCGGACGCCGCGAAAACCAAAATCATTTTTTTTTCTACCCACAGTGTTATCATACTATTGCTCAATTGTATCCTGCATACATACATTTTCAATACTACCCTATCCTAAAGCTCATAAATCGTGTATCACCCCCGTGGTGTCGGAGATCAGTGTCGCCATCGATAATCCTTCGGCCTGAGGGTAGGCAGCGATAATGCTGATGGATAGATGGGGCTGCAGCACTGTCAGGTGACATGGGAGGTCAGTAGGTCACTTTGACATACGCAGAATTGAAGGGATTAATTGAAAGGGAGAGACAATTTCATGTCTATGGCGGGCCTCCCACCCTATACGCACAAAACGCTTTGGAAATACATTCTCTGTGCATATAGTTCAGGAGTGGAATTCCCTGCCGGAGTCTGTGTTTCCTGATCGCTACAACTTGGGAATCTGTAAGTCAAGAGTAAATAGGTTATCTAGGTAATTGCGCTCCATCGTCGACCGCATTATGGCTTTCCATCAGGTGAGATAGCGGACAAGCTCAAACGTATCAAAAATAAAAATAAAAATTGTAAAATCCCTTTGTGCAAAATATTTTGAGGAACTTCCTACTTTTTCGAAGTCGTTTAAAAACTCAATTACATTGCCATGTTCCAATAGAGAGCAGTGGTGGCCGTGTGGTAACGGACACGACTTACGAGTTGTAGGTCGCGGGTTCGAACCCAGCCAGGTGCATTACTTTTTCTAATTCTAAATTTATCAGAACTGCTCTCAAAACGGTGAAGAAAAACATCGTGAGGAAATCGACATTAAAAAAATCGAAAACATGTGGCATCGAGAGAGCTCGCTAGAGAGGAGGCCTGAGCTTCAGTAGCCTCTTGCGTTCCAGGTACATGGTAACTCTGTCATGTGATACTTGGTCTTTACCGGGCGGCTGGACGGTGAGCTCACCATTACTCACCGTCCGCAAGACTGTGTTTCTTCATGCCCTTTGCGTTGTAGAAACAATACTGGGCCCTATATCTATAGTCTGCTATTTTTGTAAATTCGACATTCCAACACAATCCCATTGTCATTTTGGTAAAAGTTCTTAATCTGCTAAATCATAATGGTCTATCATTGGTCGGTTATTGGTCTCGTAAACGAATGGCGGTAGAATGACTTTGTCGTATTCAGACAAATCGAATGGTAAGTCACTAATCAAAGGAACTGATTAAGTTTTAGTAGATTACCCCATAAGTCAGAAATTCATTTGTCATTATGTACGAGACTACCATTTCTTCCAATGGTGTCTCAGTGATTGACTGTTGGAAATCAATGATAGACGATTCTGACACTATTGTAATAGCAGACTTGAGGCATGGCTAAATGCCGCCTTAAGGACTAACCAAAAGTTATTGCAGTTTTTCAATTTGATAATTGCAAAGAAAAAAGTGGCTACATCATTAATGAGCTACATATTATCTCGACGTAATCTTCAATAAATGATACATAAACAAAGAAACTTCTGAAGCCTCTTAAGGCCCCTCCACACAAACCGTCCCGATGTCCGGGACTGTTTGTGTGGCGTGACCTTTACACCGCGATATCCCAGGATTATAGGATCATCCCAAACTTGTGGACGACTCGCCAGAGACGTCTGTCCGTCTGTGTATACAAGTACTTACATTTTTAGATATATGTGCGTGTTTGGTTAGTCTGCGGTTGGATTTGACTGGTTAGCTGTATTCTGGAGGATTGTGTACTGGTTCTCTCGTCGTTGTATTTTTTTTTTTACGGTAGGTAAAGTCATCCAATGACAAATCCCGCCCTTGGGTGGGACGGGAAATAGTGTCAGACTCTTACTAACTAAAAACCTACCCTGTTCCATTCGTTGCCTTCGTCCCAGGGCCCCGGGTGACATTTTCACATAACTTTTGGCCCCAGTAGGCTTCGGCCCTGCTGGGCCTCTACAGTTTGCTGACAACTTCTTGAGGCGCGCGGGAACAGTGCGCGCCGTAAACGACTTGAGCTCGGACCGGTCTGTTACCGGACGGACGGACAGCGAGCTACCCATCGCATGCCGTCCGCGAGCCCGCAAATCTGTCCAGTTCGCGAGGCCAACTAAGCTCAAAGGAGGAAGTGTGGGTTCGCAAAAGATGGAAGAAGTGGGGGAAAACCAAGAGTGGGATAGACCAGGCTAGCATAATTCAGATCAGGGTACCATCGCGGTCATTTCTGCCTGATCACTTAAAACATTTTTCGTTCTAATACTGCGGCGCGGCACCAAACCAAACCTTTGAAGTTTTCGTTTCGAGTGCAAGCAAAAATGAACTTAGCGGTGGACAGGCGGAAGTGTATTTGATAGTACCATGACGTTTTTGAACGTCAATCTTGCGAGCAAAAAGAGGGATGGAACTATACACCCTATATGGCTCCATCCCTTTAAAAGTTTAATTTAGATCGTAAAATGGATCGCGATGAGAGCTCGTGGTCAATTGCTGTAGCAACTAGCGTTACCATATCTCAGGATTTGTCCATTTTTCAATAAAATTTTGCTTACTTACTTGATAAAAAATAAAAGGGCTTTTGAATTCAACCTGTGAGCGAGATACTCAGTGTATAAAACCGATAATATTTCGGCTTTTCGAAGATTCTCAAATTGTTAAAAATCTGATGATTTTTCAATGGAAATCAGGCCTTTTCTCCGGACTTTTGACTTTAAAGCAGCAATCTTCACAATTAACCGTTAAAGGCGATTTTGTTTTGGCTCGCCTTCCCATCAGCCACTATATTATTTACTACATAAAGTTAGCCATAAAGTTCTTGCAAGACAATATATTTCCTCGAATTCTCTTGCATATTGTATGCACATCGTGTGCGGTGTCTCCAGCAGTAATAATTCTGTCAGCGCTGAAGTTGTGACGGAGGAGCAGCTATATTTAGATTATACACACACTTATGTTGTTACGATACAACAGAAATTCTTTGTGTGAAGCAACGTTTAGTACTTAAACGATCAAATAAAAACAAGTTTTCAAATGAAAATACAGGGTGTATCTGACATCCTACCACAAACGAATACCATGGATTCAGTACATGATTCTGGACCAACCAGTGGTGAAATTTTTCATCGTTTTTTTTTTTTTTCCTTAACTTAAAAAAAAACTGTCTCTACTTTCTTAAATTACGCGCCGTCGACGACTTGGACTCGGTTGCCGGACGGTCAGAAGGCGCGCTACCCACTGCTCGCCGACCACAAGCCTTCGCCTGCGGTAGCCGGAAATCGGGATCAGGGTCCCGGTGGCGGCTGGGGCGTGAGGGCCGTTGCCTCACCCGTGTCGTCCTTTGCTTTTTTATGGTAGTGAAAATCATCCAATGACAAATCCCGCCCTTGGGCGGACCGGGAGATAGTGTCAGACTCTTACTGACTAAAAATCTACCCTGTTCCTTCTTCGCCTTGGTTCCAGGGCCCTGGTATGTATTTTCATACCTCCCCAGAGCCCCAGATTAGGCTTCGACCCTACTGGGCCCGACTGTTTACTGACAAGTCCTTGAGGCGCGCGGGAACAGTGCGTGCCGTAAACGGGCTCGGTCCGGTCTGTTACCGGACGGACGGACAGCGAGCTACCGATTGCCCGCCGGCCAATTCCTTTGCTAGCATTACTGCTTTGTAGGAGGCGGAATTGAGTAAACCTAACCAGTAGAAACAGTATTGAATACACAATTAACCAAACAAATCAACAATATAGCACTTGTACAAACTTAGCTGCTTTGACAAGCGCTTATTAGCTCATATCGTGCTTAACTTAGTTCACAACTTAGAACTTAGCGGAAATGGTAACGGTAATTAAATATGTACGAATTGTGCTGTGTATTAGTTACTTATGAGATGTTGGGAAGCTGGGAAGAGGAAAACGGTTTTGGTGGTGACATTCATCATCATCATCATCATCATCCCTTCAGCCATATCATCTACCCCGGTCACCAGGGAGAGTGGAAACGTCGAGAGATGTCGTGCGGTGTTCCGCAGGGATCGGTACTTGGACCACCCTTGTGGAACATCGGGTACGACTACGTGCTGCGCGGACGACACGTTGGTCCTAGCGCGGGGAGAGTCGTACCGGACGGCGGTCGAATTAGCGACACGCGGGGTTGCGATGGTCGTTGACAGGATCCAGCAGTTGGGACTCGAGGTGGCACTGCACAAGTCCGAGGCCATGTGCTTCCACGGCCCTCGGGGTGCGCCACCACCGCGTTCCCAGCTAACGGTAGGAGGGGTTCACATCAGCGTCGGGTCGAAGATGAAGTACCTGGGACTCGTCCTCGACAGCTGGTGGAACTTCAAGGAGCACTTCCGACGTCTGGCTCCCAAACTGAATCGGACTGGGGCTGCTCTCGGGCGGCTCCTGCCCAACCTCAGGGGACCAGACGCCTCCTGCCGGAAGCTCTACGCGGGAATCGTTCGGTCCATGGCTCTCTACGGGGCTCCGGTGTGGGCACCGACGTTGACACAGCAACCGAGGGCCCAGCTGAATGCGTGCCAGAGGGTCATGGCAATACGCATGGTGCGAGGGTACCGAACGATCTCCCGCGAGGCGGCGACCCTCCTTGCTGGCCAACCGCCGTGGGATCTGGAGGCAACAGTCCTTGCACACATGCACGACAAGCGCATGGAGATGCAACGCCGGGGCGAAATTCCGCTGCCACGACAAGTCGAGGCATGGCGGACAGAGCTCCGGCGGGATCTCATGGCGAAATGGCGTCAACGACTATCGCAACCTCGTTCGGGGCGCGCCACAATTGGGGCGATAAGGCCCATCCTTGAGGCGTGGCTGGAAAGACCTCACGGCGTTCTCAATTTCCGCACGACGCAGGTGCTTACCGAACACGGAAAGTTCGCTAAGTACCTGTTCCGGATTCGTGCGGAGGATTCGCCCGGGTGTCGCCACTGTGCGGAACATCCGGAGGACACGGTGGAGCACACTGTAGAGGTGTGCCCCGCCTGGGCGGAGCATCGCCGTGTCTTCGTGGGGGCGATCGGTGGCAGCGATCTCTCTCGCCGGGCCTTGGTTCAGGCCATGGTCCGTAGTGAGGAGGGATGGCAGGCGGTCGCCTCCTTCTGCGAAGCAGTAATGCTAGCAAAGGAGGAGGCCGACCGCATCAGGCAGAGGCAACGGGGCGCTCGCCCCAGCCGCCGCCGGGATTCCGATCCCGATTTCCGGCCACCGTAGGCGCGGGCTTGCGGACGGCGTGCAATGGGTAGCACGCTGTCCGATCGTCCGGTAACCGACCGGACCGAGCCCAAGTCGTCGACGTCGCGTTCTGTTCCCGCGCGCCTCAAGGAGCTGTCAGCACACCGAAGAGGCCCAGGCTGCTAACTGCAGGCAGGCAGGGTCGAAGCCTACTGGGGTCATGGGTTAGTTCCGAAAGGAATGCTCGGCCCCGGCACGATAGGCTACGTAGGAACGGGGTAGGTTTTTAGTCAGTAAGAGTCTGACACTACTTCCCGCTTCGCCCAAGGGCGGGATTTGTCATTGGATGATTTTACCTACCATAAAAAAAAAAAAAAAAAAAAAAAACATCCCTTCAGCCGAAAGACGTCCACTGTTGCACATAGGCTTCCCCCAAGTGTCGCAATGAACGGTCCTGTGTATCTCGCATCCATCGGATTCCCACAACCCTTGCCAGGTCATCAGTCCACCTTGTAGGAGGCCTTCCAACACTGCGTCTTGTGGGACGCGGTCGCAACTCCAAAACCTTTCGGCCACAACGGCCATCTTAAGGTTGGTGATGACAAGCTAGCTACAAGATATCTCTTGAGTGGGTGATCGCCGTACAAGCCCATACCGCGGTTTTATAGAACGACGGTTTTACTCGTGGCTTGTTGGTGCTGATCGACTAGCTAAAACAACAGTTTTGAACGACGAGCCGAGTAGAACATGAAGAAAACACGACAAGCCATAAGACTGTGGTTTTACTCGCCCGTCGATCAGGGACTTTAGATGATCTCTTCTTAGATGCCACGAAGACATTTCAATATATTTAGGACCTCTGAAAGTTAAAGTCAAGCGTTTATTTCAAATAAACTATTTACTTTGAGAGCAGTGGTGGCCAAGTGGTAACGACCCCGACTTACGAGTTTGTAGATCGCGGGTTCAAACCCAGCCAGGCGCGTTACTTTGTGTAATTTATTTTATAACCAATGCTCTCAAAACGGTGAAGGAACACATCGTGAGGAAACCGGCATGTAGAACCAAAAATTCGAAGACATGTGACATCCGCACTGGGCCCGCGTGGTAGATTACGGTCCTTTCCTTCTCCAAGAGAGGAGGCCTGAGTCCCAGCAGTGGGAACATTATAAGGCTGATGCAATGCAATGCAAACTATTTACAGCTACATATTTTTGTACGTGGTTTTGTTAGTAAAAGTCTGAATGATTTCGTACCTAAAAAAGAAACCAAACACAAATAATACAAACGAAGCAGAAAAAATAAACAAAATACAAAATAAGACAAACAGTTTTCTATTAAAAAACTCCGAAACTTTACTAATTTTATGACGAAACAAATGCTGTTCCAGCTAATTTGATTGCACAGTTTTTGTGACGTATCTTCGTGAGTAAATTACTGACAATCTTATTCTGTTGAAATGGAAATATGTTAAAGACATTGTTGCTATTAACTTGTTTGATTTATATACTTACATTACTTTTTAGGGTTCAGTACCTCAAAAGGAAAAAACGGAACCCTTAGGGAGAGATCTCACGAAGCGGTTTTCTCCCACTGCCGCCACGGTAGCGGGCCCGCAACTTCTGTAGAATGCAGATGTAAACGTAAAAAATTAAATCAGTTTTCACGACGCGGTTTACGTCCGCGCCGCGGTGTGAGCGGTTGTTCGCGGCTGCTGCTGGCTGGCGCCGCGGGCGCCCGCTGCTGCCTCGGCGGTTTGCGCCCGCACGTTCTGCGTTCGGTTGGCGGCGACCGCGCCCTATCGGCCGGCGGCTTGCGGTCGAAAATCGCAGCCGTCGCGGCGGCGGCGGAGGCGGCCGCGGAAAAAAACCGCTTCGTGAGTTCTCTCCCTTATACTTATAGGATCACTTTGTTGTCCGTCTATCTGTCTGTCAAGACCTTTTATCTCGGGAGCGCGTGGAGGTATTGTGTTAAAATTAATACTATATACTCAGATCTGCTGTCCCTTGCAGCTGTGAAAAATTCAAATTTCTAGGTTAACGTAAAAAAAAAAGATATGGAATCAAAATACATACGGTAAACCCGATGACCTAGAAGAAAAAAAAATTTCGATCTCAACTCGATTCAAGAATTCTCGATATCTTAAGTCTTACACCGACTGACAATCAAGTTTCACCTGATTTTTCTAAGGCCTGTGTTATTCGTCATCATCATTATCATTTCAGCCTTAACACGTCCACTACTGGACAAATTTTTGGCGACACTTAACGGAGACCCTTAAGTGTCGCCATAATAACTAGTGATATGCTTATCGTCGCAACCGTCGGATTTCCGTGACCCTCCAGGTCCACCTTGTGGGAGGCGTTTCAAAGCTGCGTCTTCTGGCAGGTACGTGAACGTCACTCCAAAACCTTTCGGCATCATCAACCATTTATTCCGTGAACCCTGCCCACTTAACCGATTCTTCGGGCCAAGTCAGTAACCTTATTTCTCCTGCTGTGCAGCTATCTTCATTTCTGTGATATTCTTCACCCTACCCCTACATACCCTAAGGTCGACTGGTAGAAAATGCCTATGGCATTAAGTCCGCCTTTGTACGGTTTTTTTTACTTGTGCAAGAAGTTTTAAATAAATAAATGAATAATCCTCCAAAACTCACCGCAACTCAAAAAACTCAACATATAATCTATACTTATAATAAATCTGTAGAAGTAAAAATTCTGTACATTGAAAATATCAAAAAAATAAATGGCAGGGGGTGTTACTAGACCGACACCGAACACAAAAATGTGATTTAAAAAATTTTTGTCTGTCTGTCTGTCTGTTTGTTCAGGCATCAAGCAAAATCTACCGGTTTGATTACGATGAAACTTGGTATAATTATTCTTTAATATCCTGGGCACCACACTGTGTACTTTTTATCCCGGAAAAGTATATACAATAAAAAACAAACTTAATTTTGCGGTTCGATCCCTAGACCCGATTACTGTACCAACCGCAAATAATAAGTTTGTCGTAGGTTACGTCACCCGTTTCTATTGTAATTAGTCAAAAAGGGCCCGCACCGGGACAGAAGTATTAATACCGGTATGCTCGATAGATAACGTTCTACACAAATAGCACTATAAACAAAAAACTCATTGATAAGTTTCGTCGTTCACGCGAACGAAGTTGCGGGCACAGCTAGTATAATAATATATTCCACAACTATCACACAACACCGTCTAGTCCCAAGCTTAGCAGAGCTTGTGTTATGAGTACTAAACAACTGATATACATACTTCTATATTTCTAAATACATACATATTATAGATAAATTACACCCAGACAAAGAACAAATGATCGTGCTCATCACACAAACATTTGTCCTGGGTGGTAATCGAACCCACGACCTCCAGCATAGCAGTCAGGGCCACCAACCACCAGACCAACAGGCCAGTCAAACATGAAATCCCAAAGTCAAATGTTTTCATCAACCAAGATAAACTCTCCAAGATTTAAATTTGAAAGTGTCCGATATTAAAGAAATGGCTCAATAAGGAGTCTGCAGGCTCTTTATTGCGAGCGCTTTCATAAAACTTATGCAAACAGCGCCCTGAAATAATATTGTAGGTATAGTTGCTTCACGATTTGGAGTAGACAGGGGTGGAATGGAAAAACAAGGGGATGGAGGGATAAAATGAGCTATGGTAATTGTGTATGGTAATGTGGGGAGACGAACTAACGAATTAATAACGCCTGGAACAGCTACTGGTCCATGAAAGATGTTTAAAAGTGAGTTGCCCGTGGCACAGAATAAGTAATAATACCTACAGAAGATTCACTCTGCGAAAGCAAACATGCGAATTTAAACTTACTAACAATGCTCTTATGATGTTCATAATGCACGGCACAAACGTGTCCTTTAAAATATTTGCCTACAGGAGCGAGTCACGCTCGTATCAAATCAAAATGCCCGTGGCACTTAAGCCATAGCTTTTAGATATGTGTTTTCTTCCTGCCTTCACTGGAGGTGTCACAGAGGTCTGATTCTGATTCCGGTTTCGATAAATTATAATCAGAGCTTATATCGGAGGTACAAACAAGTTTATATTTGTCGGGCGGGGAACCTCCCTCCCTCGCCTTCTGTCGATTACTCTTTCTTTCAGTTGTTGTTTTGACTTTTTCTTTCATTCTATTTATACCTACGGTTACAATTGACGCTTCTGCCTCCGTCTCCGATTCCTGTTCTGATTCAGATTCTAATTTTGGTTCTGATCCAACAAATTTAAAAATTCTGCTTCTATTTATATCCCTAGTCTTGATCTATGGTACACAAACTCGGTCTGAAGCTAACATCAAGAAGTCTAAACTCAAGGTTTGTCAACGAACAATGGAGCACATTATACTAGGCATCAAATATAAGGGATCATTCCTGATAGCTAGGGGCCGTTCAAGTATTACGTAAGCAGATTTCTCGCAAATTTTAATCTCCCCCCCCCTGTCGCTCTACAGCAAAAATAAACAAAGATCTAACCCTCCCTCCACATGCTTAAACATTGCTCAGTGATATGTGTCTCTCTACTTATTTTCATGTGAACATTGCGATTGTTCTTTTAAAAAAACAACTGCTGACGTAATACCCATCCAGACGGGAGGTCTGTATCCCCCATGTCTTCAAGAATAAGCAAAGCAAAGACCCCCCAATCTCCCTGTAGCCATCATCATCATTTCAGCCGAAAGACATCCACTGTTGGAGATAGGCCTCCCCCAAGTATCGCCACAATGAATGGTCCTGTGCATCTTGCATCCACCGGATTCCCGCTACCTTTACCAGGTCATCGGTCCACCTTGCAGGAGGCCTTCCAACGCTACGTCTTCCGGTACGTCCTTCCCTGTAGTGCTTACGTAATACTTGAATGGCCCCCTACAGACTGAGGTCTCTAAGTTGAATAGGTTTAAATTGGGTTTGGGTGTCTTTTATATGTGAGTGTGGGAGTGTACCTACTATCTAGGAGTCATTTCTAGTGATATTTGAAAAAAAAAAAGAACATTTTTCTATTCCTGTTCAACATATTCCAAGTTAAAGACAATGGAAGCTGAAAAGCGTTTACACTGTGAAGAGAAATTCATTTCGTTGTACAATACTGGAAATACTTGCCTTAATGAGGGTAGTTCAGTTCCCTTTTGTTGGACCCTTCTACCGGCGAATCGATTGCTCTTCCATCGATTTTATTTCACTGTTATTGTAGTTTTTTGTTTCAAGTATTCGATACTTTAATAAACAACTTAAAATACTGAAGGGAAACCTAAAAAAAAATTAACCTGCCCGCGGTTTTGCTCTTTAAAAGCGCTTATTTTTTTTTCACTTCAATCCAGTTTTTTTTTTGTAAAACAGGTTAACATAATTCTCGCTCAAACTGTTTGCTGATGTATGAATTACTATTTTTTAAATTTCTTTTTTTTTTCTAATGCACATCACTTACAATTTTGCTTTCTTCTCGCGTGAGCTATATTTAATTCCAGCCATTTACGCTCCATTTGTTTGCAGAGAAAACCCTTTATAGAATTTATTTGAAAATATTCTCACAAACTAGAGCAATATTCACTTTATATCCAAATACTTAGTTCTTAATGAAATTGATGGGAACCCTCGTAAATGTCATTCAGCTGTCTAGTAAAAATTTATTTTTAAGAAAGCCACGTTTACATATTGTTCGATTCACTTTGACGCGTCGAACATATTGACAGCTGCTGTCAAAACTTTTTTTTAAATTAAATTTTGGTTGTGCTAAAGACAAGCACTTTATTAGTGGCGGGTTTTCTTTTATTTTAAATTTCGAATTTGGTTTTTGATAAATTTAATAAGTAATATTATTAGGTTTAAAAGATCTTGTTTTGTTTTTGTTTTTTCTCATAGGCCAGTATTTTATTTTTTCCAAAGAGGGTTTTTTTTTTAACGTTATATTATTATTGGAAACTGGCTTCTGCCAGCGACTTTATATATATAAACTATATATATATAAACTTTAGACCTCTGATTCATCCTTTTAGGGGGTGAATTTTAATAAATTGTTTTTATTTTAGTAAACACCATAATAGAATTCTCTGAGCAAAATGTCAGCATTATAAGTGAATTAGTACTTTGCCTTTTAATAAATACAGATCAGTGTGAAAAGCTTCACATTTCGCTAGGCTAGATTTTTGTGATTTTTCATAATACAATTATGAAATTTTGTAAACAATCTATTTCTTTACACAAAAATACTAAACCCGTGTTTCGGGGTTCGTTTATACTAAAAGTTCTATATTTGCGGCATAAAACACTAATATCATAACCACATCGAATATTGCCCAAAAACAAAATTAATCGACATGATCACTCAGCATCAAAAATAAAAGAAAATAAGAGCAATATAGGTATGTTTGCTGTACAGTAATGTAATCAGTCTGTTTGCAACGGATACTCCTAATCAGAAAGTCCAATGCGAATCAGTTCACTAGCGAATTTGTTGCTCAGATTCGGGATTTATTTGTTTTTGTTGTGGTTTAAGTGAAGAGGTTACAGCGGGAAGTAATCATAGTCACAGTAGTCATTATAGTCATACTAATTTATTGGTAAGGGATTCTTATAAGTCACTAGCTTTTGCCCGCGCACTCTACCCAACTCTACTCTACCGTAATATGCTCTACCTTGCTCTACCCTGCTCTACCCTGATCTACCCTGCTGTACTCTACTCTACCCTACTCTACCCCACTCTCGAAACGGAATCGGTCCAGCCGTTCACGAGATTTGCGCTTAATAACATATTCGGCGATTCATTTTTATATTATAGATACACAGTGTTACATTAATGTCAACAAATTATTACAAATAAGTTACATTACAGTGTCAATTAATAAAAAAAATGGAAAACAAATACAAGAAAACAGACTCATAAATAAAAGTCAAATCATAAATTAAAATTAATCATAAGAAAAGTCACAATAATTATTAAGTCCAAATTAATATTCAAAGTTAAATTAAAAAACTTAAATTCGTCAAAAGAATAAAAAGCTTTCTCGATAAGTCTGAGAGTTACTTTCATATTTATGATATTAGTATTGCCTAAACCAGTTTTTTATAGTATTACTAGCTTACTAACTTACTAGTATACTAGCCCGCGGCTTCGCTTTCGCTCCCGTTTTACCCTACTCTACCCAACTCTACCCTACTGTTCCCTAAGCTGCCCTATGTCAATAAATGAGCAGGATTGTTTTTTTTTTACTTAACAGGATAAAAATTATCTTATGTCCTTCTCCTGGTTCTAAGCTACATTCTCACCAATTTTTAACCAAATCCGTTCAGCCGTTCTTGAGGTTAATTTTATAGTACATAGGGTGACTGGATAATTAGTGAACGATACTGAAACACGTGATTGTGGTTATGATAACAAACAACTTTTGCTATGGGACCAAACCTGAAATCACGAAAAAAATCTTCCAAGTTTAGTATATTTTGACCAATTAGGCGAACACAAATGTACAGATCAACTGATTTTCTTTTTCGCGATTTCAGGTTTGGTCCCATAGTAAAAGTTTTTTGTTATCATAACCACAATCACGTGTTTAAGTATCGTTCACTAATTACCAGTCACCCTATATACACTAGCTGCTTCCAGCGATTTCATAACTATCCCAGGGGCAATACTCTCGAGACAAAAATCACCCTATGTGGTATTCCAGAACATGGTCTACCCGTGTACCAAGTTTCATCGAAATCTGTTCACCCGTTCGAGCGTAAAGAAGTAACAAACACACATATACACTCACAAACTTTTGCCTTTATATTGTTAGTGGGATATATCATAATTGTCTAATCGCCAAAACCTTTTGCCTTGCACTCTACCAACGCAACTGTATCCTAACATTGTTTTCGGACACCCATCCCAAATTTGACAACAACCCTTAAAATGTATCATGGGGCTTCCGGACCCCTATCGTTGTAGCTGGCCATCTTTGATCTTAAAGGTAGGTCTACACTAGAGGAGCCGAACACGAGCGGAGCACGAGCCGAGCACTAATTCGTGTTGTGTGAACCGACTTATAAGCCTTGATCGAACGTTGGGTTCTTGCTCGACTTTACTCCATTTTTTTGGCAGTTTTTAGGATCCCGTACCGAAAAGGTAAAACCGGACCCTAATGTGACTCCGCTGTCCGTCCGTTTTTCTATCTGTCTGTCCGTCAGTCGTTAGTCAGTTGAAATTTTCACAAATGATGTTTTTTTTCTTTTACTCGTAATTGATATAGCGTTTGACTGCGATCCCACCTGTTTATAAGTAGTGATGCAATCATTAATGGTGAGGCGCACTAGTTTATAAGGAACCAATTCATTCTAGCCTTGAAGACACCTAAATTATTATCGAACGGCAAGACCGCAGCAAGCAAGTTGTTCCAGTCCCTCGAAGTACGCTGTATAAACGACAAGACGATCCGTATAGTGTGGACCATAGAGTTTTCAACAACGTAAGGGTGGATACTCGCCGTTCGTCGGGTTGGATTTCTGATATAAATACTTAAAAACAGAATAAATATTTAAGGGGGCTCCTATATAACAAACGTGATTGTTTGCCGTTTTTGTTACGGACGGTTTTTTTTTATGGTAGGTAGGTAAAATTATCTAATGACAAATCCCGCCCTTGGGCGGAGTGGGAAGTAGTGTCAGACTCTTACTGACTAAAAACCTACCCCGTTCCTTCGTTGCCTATCGTGCCGGGGCCGGGTATTCCTTTCGGAAGCTGACCCATGACCCAGCAGGCTTTGACCCTCTACGGTTTGCTGATAGATCCTTGAGGCGCGCGGGAATTGGGCTCGGTCCAGTCGGTTACCGGACGATCGGACAGCGTGCGTGTTACCGGACGATCGGACCCATTGCACGCCGTTCGCAAGCCCGGCTTCATGCGCGAGTCGGACTCGCACTTGGCCGTTTTTTGACGACCTCAAAAGGTTTCGCAGCACCTTCGAGGACAGTGGTCGTTGTAGGCTTCTTGTGCTCGGCCCCTCTAATGTAGACACGCCTTTAATATAACTGTTTCAATGAAAATATTGAATTTCCTCCTTAATATCGAGTTCAGCTTATTATTACTGACCCGAATTTATTTGACTCGCTGATTGGTTAAGCTTGAGTTGTTATATGAATCTGTTTGTGTGTTTAATGTGAAATTATTTCTTGTTTTGAAGTCAGTTGGATTTGTTTGGTACAAGAAATAATTGACTGATGCGTCATTGTTCTTAACAAACAAACACTTTCGCGTTTATTCCGCCAAAGTCAGAAGTGGGAACATTAAAAAGGCTGATTATGCTATTATGCTATACATCTAATCGCGTCTACGTAATGTTGGCGCTGTGCAGACGTCAGAGGCCGTGTTTACGGAGACGCGGCGCGTTGGGCGTTCGTCGTACATTGCAGCAGCGGGCCGCGTCATCGCTCGCGCAAACACAAACATATGACAATGTACCACAGACCGGGGAGAGCAGTGGTGGCCGAATGGTAGCGGCCCCGACTTACGAGTTGTAGGTCGCGGGTTCAAAACCCGACCAGGCACATTACTTTATGTAATTTACTTCATCACCACTGCTCTCAAAACGGTGAAGGAAAACATCGTGAGGAAACCGGCATGTCCTAGAACCAAAAATTCGAAGACATGTGACATTCACCAACCCGCACTGGGCCCGCGTGGTGGATTACGGCCCATTCCCTCTCCTAGAGAGGAGGCCTGTGTCCCAGCAGTGGGAACATTAAAAGGCTGATAATGATGATGATGATGACCACAGACCGCACAACGCGTCGCGAAACGCGCCGCGTCTCCGTAATCAAGTACAGAGAAGCGTTAGCGCTCGTAAAACGCCAGTGGGATAGCGGCTTTAGTAATATTTATGTTGTTATTACTTTTAAGATATTGTAAGACCACTCAAGTAACTCTCCTCCAAAGGGCCTACTTCTTTTGATAAGACCCACTTGACGAGCCCTTAATCTCAAATCTTAATAAGTGACTAAAATCAGGGTAATATAGAAAAAAGTTAAAACAGATAAGTCCTAAAAGAAACTAAATCTATTCATTGAAAATTGTCTAGTCGAAAGAATGGAACGATTTGCCTGCTACGGTCTTCCCGCCCGGTTATAATTTAAGTATCTTCAAGGCTGGAGTGAATGCGTTTCACCATCTACGATTGTATCACTGCTTACCTTCAGGTGGGATCGCAGTCAAGCACTAGTTTATATAACTTAAAAACAAAACGATCCTGCGTCTCATATCTATTGGAATCCTATACCTGTGCTAGGAGACCTTACTTCGTGCCAAATTTCAGGATTCTAGGTTAACGGAAAGTAGCCTATGAATTTTGATTCCATTGAGAATGTCGAAATATACGTTTTTTGCGATTTCAACGGCCGTATCTTTTTTCTGTTAACTTGTAAGATTGATTACAGCTTCAAGGGACCACAGACCTGGATATATGGTTTTAATTTCAACTCGATACCTTCACCCGTTCCCGAGATAAACTTGACAGACAGACGAACAACAAAGTGACCACATAAGGGTTCCATTTTTCCTTTTGAGGTTTTACCCTAAAAAAAGGCGTCGATATTACATTTTGACTATTATCAAATGACGTCCTAGTACAACCTTTAAGACGCCTTTATACTAACCGCAAAGTGCCAAGCGACTGCATTATTATTCCGTATAAATAAAAACGTGCGACTGCCGCGCTACAACCGCGCTGTGGTCGCGCGTCATTTATTTATCTATCTATACTTATAAAATGCTTTGTCCTGAATGACTGACGGATCAACACACTGCCTAAACCGCTGATCGTTTTGACTTGAAACTTTTAGGGTATTTTCTTTGTATGACATTGGCATAGATAAGAAAGGCTTTTGCGAAATTTTCGGGTGAAAAAGGTGGAGCAAAGTTTCTATGGAGAAAGAAGAAAAGAGATAGCTAGTGTGAAATAATAAAGCAGTGCGGCGCAAGCGTTACAGCTTTGCAGTCGCACGACACACACGACTAATTTGAAGGCACCCTTACTACCAAGAACGAAGCCATGTGAAAAACAAATATCGTCATAGGAGAATCTCGTTTAACGTCAAAATAATAGCAGGTCACATGGTCATAATGTCATGATTGTACCAATTATAGCCAATTACTTCCAGTTTATGGCGTGTTCCAACAAAGTTATGGTCTTATGGCTCGTAAAAGTTACAAACGTTGTTTAGTATCTAGTGTGGAAACAATTGTGGCGCTTGTTCTTGTTAATTACGTTTCTTTACTGGTTTTAGTTGATATAATAGTAGATAGACGCAGTGTCGGAAGGCCTTCCACGAGCTGGACCGATGACCGATGTCCCTTTAAAATCATATTATGAGTTACATAATGTTAGAACTACATTAGACCGACGCACACGTGTAACGTGCTTGATTTGTGCGTAGAACGACGTCGCGTGGCGTGGATCAAGTGTAGTTTTACAAGTCTAGTTTTCATATAAAATGTATGGAGACCGACGCGCCTAGATCGGCGTGTGTGGCACACGTGTGCGCAGTGTAGTTCTAGCTTAAGTCTTGATTACATATCGTATGCTTAATAGAAAAGAGGCCTAACTCAAAAAAGAAGGTATTTGAATCTTAAAACTTAAGGCATATTTTTTAAGGTTCAATTTTGAAATACCCTCTTTTATGAGTTAGTTCTGTTTTCTATTAAACATGCGATTATTTTTTGTTGCTCATATTTGACGATCATTGATGGGTTCCGTTGTTGCTGATTTAGATACAGAACCCTAAAAACAGTCGCACATATAAAAACTTTTCTACACTCGTCTTATTTTTAAACGAGACCGTAATCAACCCACGAATCCACCGCTCGGTAGACTTACCACAGAAATTCAATATCGCAGCTAAGTATTTCATAACATCCCATTTTATGATCAAAAATTCAACTTCACAAGCATTTTGCCGTGATCATTAAAAATCCTAATTAAAGAAATTTCACTGCGGCTGGCTTTGGGGCACAATCAGTAGCGTAGCAAGACGTGGGCGATGCGGCCCCTCGCCCCGGCCTGGCACTCAAACGGGCCTCGCCCAAACGAAAGCTCTTTAAGAAAGAGGGTTTGTATTTATTAATTTCAAAAATTTTAACTCTTAATAAATATATTATTATATTATTTCAAAAATTTACAAGTATCCTTACAGGTTTGACTCAATGCGATATTGTATTTAGTTACCTTATTTTAAATAGTGCCACTGTTTATACCGTAGCTAATTCTGTATGTAGCTATCCTAGCGAATCAAGAATCAAAGCATATGAAAATATATATTGACGTTATCGGCAATGAGGTTAAGAGTGCTGAGCGCGCGTCGTTCCTTCGAGTCGTCAGCGGAATTTATAATTGATAGAATCGTTTGACCACTATTTCACCTGATGGTAAGCGAAGATGGGGTCGAATACTTGATTGCAGTCACTGTCTCGTTTTCGAATTTATAAAAGAAAAAGGCCTCGCTGATGCACCTTCGCCCACGGCTAAATTATTCCACGCTTCCACGCTACGCCTCTGCACGTTGGACCGCCTGCAAGGGTTTTAATTATTTCTTCTTTGCCTTTTACTGGTCCTTTTACATAAAGGATTTGTTTTACGAATGACATCGGGCATCCTTTAATTTGGGCTCAAGTTTATTTGCAAGGAAAGAGGACGGCGGACGGTGATTACCCTTTATTCGGCACCTGTCCCTAACAAAGAAGTCAGGATTTCAGTCTGTTTCGTCGGGTATAACTATAAAGACTGGCTTCATACAAAGGACCTTCAGTGATAGCTTACTCCGAGCCTCGGAAAGCACGTATCTTTAACAGTTCCATGATGGAACTACTGATGGGTTTTTCATCTCTTGTTCTATTATGAAAAAATAAGAAGATTATGATTATCACTAGCGTAAGTATTACGCCCGGGTGTCACCACTGAGTGAACTGCCCGGATGACACAATAGAAGATACGGTAGAGGTGTGCCTCGCTTGGGCAAAACACCACCGTGTCCTCGTGGCGGCGATCGGCGGCAGCGATCTCTCGCATCGGCCTTGATGCAGGCCATGGTCCGAAGCGAGGAAGAGTGGCAGGCGGCCGCCTTCTTCTGCGAAGCAATAATGGTAGCAAAAGAAGAAGCCACACGCGTTAAGGAACGGCCCTCACGCTTCAGCCGTCAGAATCCCGATACAGATTTCCGGCCACTTTAGGTGCGGGCTTGCAGACGACGAGCAATGGGTAGCTCGCCGTCCGACGGCGGTTTGGTGGATGTCACATGTCCCTGAATTTATGGTTCTAGGTGGTCTGGTTTCCTCTTTATGTTTTCCTTCACCGTTTTGAGAGCAGCCATATTGCTGCCTTCCACAAGGTCATTATAATGAAGCGTCTAAAATGTCCTATAATTTTGCCATAATTTTTACGCCATAACTAAAAAAATTCAAGAGTCTATAGATAAAGGGTCGGTCCTTTGAAATGCTCTCGTAAAAAGATAGGCCCGATACTCAAAGAACTTAATTCTATAACCCTCGCTTCTAACGCAATCGGGTAAAAATGAATTGATACTTTGACTGGGTTTCTTCAAAGCCAGTGCTATGAAAATAGAGTGAAGTGAACACTGAAGGACTGGGCATTGAATGAGATAAAAGGTAAAGCCATTACGTCGATTAAAAATGTGGCAGTGGAGTGGCGAATCAGAAGGCGTGGAGAGCAATGTATTACCTGCTAGACTAGGCTATATCTCTATTATAGAAATGGGTCAGTAGTTCAAGAGACCGGGGAGAGATCAGCCTTACGTACAGCCAGGCGCATTAATTTGTGTAATCTATTTCATCACCACTGCTCTCAAAACGGTGAAGGAAAACATGAAGAGGAAACCGGACCACCTAGAGCCATAAATTCGAAGACATATGACATCCACCAAACCGCAATGGGCCAGCGTGGTGGATTACAGCCCATTCCCTCTTTTAGAGAGGAGGTATGAGTTCGTCATGAGTTTGTGGGAACATTAAAAGTCTGATCATACTTTGATACCTTTAGACGACAAAAACCATTGATATAAGAGAAGATACGTTACGCGCTAACATTGCAATCAGAAAATCTGGACTCGAAACTCACACATCTACACTACCTGTAATCACTGATAGACAAGGACAGATGTAAGAATCGGAGCTGTCGTGCGAGTGAAATAGCGTTAGCCGCCGCATGTGTGTGATCGTCGCGACCGATGTGAAATCGTGACAATTGGCACAATTTCAGCGGTCCATGCGCTAGAGGCGAGTCACCACAGATATAGATAGACATAGATAACGCAAGCATCACGATCTGTATGAAAACCAAGCGTGCCATTTTTTGACTACCTATTATGACGTCACAAGCACTATTTAGTGAAGACGCCGCCGCGTACGGCGTCCCCCTCGCTCCACCCCCACACCAACAGCACAATTAACCATTTTCATATTTTTTAACTGTACCCGACTAGCGCTGTACTCCGATGCAGACTGAGCGCGAAAGTGACCACTTACGATTTTTGTACGTAAGCTAGGCACGCGAAGTAGTTGCTCTTGCGTTATCTAGGTATATATTTATCTGTGCGAGTCACTTATGTGCGAGTCCTTGTCATCAATAGAAATGTATAGAACTGGTCCACACGAGTCTAATGAGCCCAAACTCGATGGGTTTACTAGTAGGCATTCCAAAGTTCCATCAGCCACCTCCTAGTTCTAGCATCAGGTCCTTGTCATCATGAGAAATGTATGGCAGTAGTTAAGATTAATGAAATGACCCGAAACTGGATAGGTTTACTATATTAATAAGCCATCCAAGGTTCTTACCTTCGAGCTTCATCACCAGACCAGCCATTAAGCACCAGATTGTACACGAGTATTTCAAATGTTAAGTCACACATGTGTTAAAAATAAAGTAAATACCCATTAAGTGCTTAAAAACCCTACCGCAGTTAACAAGTGAGCTGATGACCTTGAACACCTGCACAGATCTTCATAAATTGTAGCTAAGAATCGTCTCGATTACTTCAGTTTTCAAACAAAAACAGACCGCATCAAAATCGGTCCATTCGTTTGGGCGCTACGATGCCACGGACACACACACAGACAGACAGACACGTCAAACTAATAAACATATAACTAATGTCATGGGCGCGCCGTGGTGTTGTCAATTCATAAATACACAGTCTTCTTATTTTTATTTTATTTGTCTAAAATTCATTTATGATTTTTTTTTTGTTTTTTATCTTTTTTGCACATTGCAACGTCTTTTTGTCAGCACTGGCCAACGCTGAAAACCAGCGCTGTATGCTCATCGCATTGTGCATGAGGGCACAGCTTTATGCTGAGCGTTCGGCCGTTTTGCACGGATGTGGCGCATATCTTTCCTATATAATTTTTTTTGTCTAGTTTTTAGTTGCGTCATTCCGTGTAAATAGCCTGATTTTCTTTCTTTCTTTCTTAAACTTTAAATACCCCTCTTTTCCGTCGGGGGTTAAAAAACACATAAATCTAAGATTCCTGTAGCAGCAATGGAAATAATTCTAGAACAAATTGAAGCCTTTGTTGCTCTGTTGCATCTCCAATTTCGTACTCAAACTTGGTCCTGTACTTTTTGCGTCCAGTCCAGTTTCCCAATGATTCATAAATTTAATTCAAGCTGGTATAAATTCGAATCAATGTCGCCTAGATATACTGACGCTGAATCCAAAGTGCGTCGCGTGGGTTGGACTGGCAACCTTTGCGATTTATGAACTGCTTCTACTATTTTGTGTTTACTGTCTTTGCCATTTTTATCGATGGTTTCTTGAGGTTTGTTTATTTAGGGTTATGGATGGCCAAAACTCAACAACCTATAAAGTAACCGGGCAAGTGAAATTGCGAGTCAGCCTCGCGAACTGATGGTTCTGTACAAAGTTACCTTTGAAAAACTTCAATTCACGAATCGAGTTCGATCGCAATTTTTTTTTTTTGTGATGTTACTAGAAATTAAAAGTTTTCAGATTTTTTCTTATATTTGTGCTATGAAACCTTGCTTCATGCCAAATTTCTTAGATTCTAGTTACAATAAGTACGAAAGTCAAAAAATTACTACATAAACAAACCATTGTCTATAATAGCAACGTATCAGTCCCGTACGATGTAAAATTTCTCTCAAGTAATAAATGGTTGGGACTTTCACTAAAAAACTTGCCAAGTCCGAGTCGGACTCACACACAATGGGTTCCGTACTACAATATAAAAATCGAGCTACAAACGCCGACAAAATAACCTTTCTTGTATGGTATGATAAGGCAGGTTGCCTTTAATTTGTTAACTTTATTATTTATTTTTGTAGCGACAATAGTAATATTCATTCTTCCTGCTGATAGGTGGACAGACGGACGGATTTACTGACGGTATGAAGGACTGACGGACGAGTGGGTAGCAGAGGCTGTAATAGAGGACCCTATTTGTCAGTCGTTGGTAACCTTCGGGTACCCTAAAAAAGAAATTTGAAAAAGGTCGAGCGAACTCACTGATTTATGAAGATAAGATTGAATATATGCTCATTCAGGGCTGATGTTCTTGCTGGAGAACACGCACTTAGGCCTTCTACAATATTGCTTGAAAGGTGAATAAAATATAAGTTATGTCTCGAACTTTTTACGTTTTAGAGTTTGAAGTGAGTAAGAAAGATATGGCCGTTATAGTGCTAGACTATGATACTCTTGAGGTTTTAAGTGTGACCCTTGTAAGGCAAAAGTTTAATTTACTTTTCATGACTTTTGCTATATCTTAAACCCTAACTTGTATTGCTGTGTGTATATCTTTATGTTAGGATCAAGCCCGAGTTGTGGACAGCGCTTAATGTTTCACACACGTCTCTAAAAGATGATAAGCAAAACCGTAGGGACCCAGTAGGGCTAATGCCACAAGGGTGACGAGAATTTCTGAAAGGAGTTTTTTTTAGGTTTGAAAATCATCTAATGGCATCTCCCGCTCTTTTTGTGTCAGACTGTTATTGACTAAAAACTCAACCCTGTTCCTTCTTTGCCTTCGTTTCAGGGCTCCGGGTTTCATTTTCGCGCAACCTGTGGCCCCAGTAGGTTTCGAACCTCCTGGGCCTCTACTGTTTGCTGACATCTCCTTGAGGCACGCGTCGTCGACGACTTGGGCTCGTTTTGGACAGTTACCGGACGGTCGGATGGCGTGCTACCCATTGCTCGCCGTCCGCAAGCCTCCGCTTACGGCCGGAAATTGGTATCGGGACGGCATAAAAAAAAATCGGAATTTTCAACAATCTGATGCCGTTGCCTTCAAATAAATGAACTAAAATTAATTCTACCAACTATTCCTTTTTGTTTTTATAGCGCTCTGATTCTTTGACACTACCAATTTTTATTTTTCAAAGGTTTTTGAAGACGCTTTATTATTGTAACAATTAACTTAGAAATAAAACCACTGTCTGTATATAATATCACTGTAAATTCTCCCACAATTAGTTAATAGCCACATAAGGCACTCAAGAATACGTGTAGTGTTTTACAACCAGATTTAATACCTTAACTGAAGTAGAATTCTTCGTAAGTGTATCTAAACAATGGTACTTAAAGCTGTATTGGAAAGTGCATGGAGCTCTTACAGCATTACATTTGAGCTATCAAAAGATAATGTGCAAACACTGACTGCCGACCATTTGAAGAATCAATATCTATATAAAGTGTGCTTTTATTGAGTCTTGCATAATATTTGGTCCGTACAAAACGATAGGTTTGTGGGAAATGGGGTAGGCTGAAGCGGGTTCGGGAGTGAGATAGTTACAAAATAGTAATGGTATTGGTGTTTTGAATCAAATCAAAATATTTATTTGGTACATACATATTTATGAATTACAGTAAATATGTTTCAGTATATCCTGCCATAACATGGCTAAGTTTTGATCGTTTTAAACATCAGCTGAGTGCGTGCAGTGACCTGTAGGTAGTAAGTAGGTACGCAACCACCGACAACTACCTACAGGTCGTTGGACTCACTCAGCTGTTGTTTCATCATCATCATTATCATCATATCAGCCGAAAGACGTCCACTGTTGGACATAGGCCTCGCCCAAGTGTCGCCACAATAAACGCTGCAGCTACTTAAAGAAATCAATTTCGTAGATGCGTAAGTTAATTCGAGTTTAAAAATAAAACTTTATTTTTCATTTTTATCTTTACAAATCGATAGGGTTTCATGTACCGAATGGACCCTCCACGGGATTAAAACGACCAAAATTTAACGGTGTATAGTACAATAATTATATAAACACCCAATTTATTTTACTGATACGAGTAGAAAGATACATTATCCCTGAATTACTTCTGTGTGAACTGCCCGGAGGACACGGTGGAGCACACGGTCGCAGTGTGCCCCACTTGGGCAGAGCATCGCCGTGTTCTCGTGAGGGCGAGCGGCAGCGGAGATCTCTCGCGCCAGGCCTTGGTACGGGCCATGGTCCGAAGCGAGGTGGGATGGCACGCGGTTGCCTCCTTCTGCGAAGCAGTAATGCTAGCAAAGGAGGAGGACGTACGCGAGAGTCAACGGCCCTCACGGCCCAGCCGCCGCGGGGATTCCGATTCCGATCCCGATTTCCAGCCAACGTAGGCTCGGCCTTGCGGACGGCGACCTATAGGTAGCTTGTTGTCCAACCGTCCGGTAACCATCCGGACCAAACCCAGGTCGTCGACGGCGCGCACTGTTCCCGGACCAGACCCAGCCTGCTAGCTGCAAGCAGGGTTGAAGCTTACTGGGGCCAAGGGTTTGCTTCTGAAAGGAAAGCTCAGCCCTGGTATCTTGGCAACGAAGGAACGGGGTGGGTTTTTAGTCAGTAAGAGTCTGACACTATCTCCCGCTCCGCCCAAGGCGGGAGATGTCATTGGATGATTTTACCCACCACCAAAAAAAAAAACCCTGAGTAAGTAACTCTATTTTTATTCCTTATGACTGCACGGTTCTCGTGGTCCACGTAAGCGAAACCACGGGAAGTAGCTATCCAGGATATAAGTCATAATCATAACATAGCCACAACAACACCAAAAATATAGTATTACACCGTACACCTTTGATAAAGTCTCTTTAACTTGAACCTGTAATTCCACCCCGCTGTGTTTCGCCGCTTTGGCCATCCTTTCAAAAGTTCACTAAAGTGGCTTAGTCAAATGGCCGGTGCACTAGACCCCGTATTTTCTACTACAACCCCATTTCAGTGTCTCCCGAGCACATCTAGTAGCAAAATGTTTTATAAAACCATTCGGATTTTATGGTACAGACGCCATTTTGAACGGATTGGGAATACTAATTTTGTTCTTAGTGTTATGGAAGGTTGAAGGTCGAGAGATATTTATATTTCTTTTTGCTGGAGAAAATGTATATAGAAATATTGGATAGCTTGTTAGGGCATTGTCAAGGACAGAACGATCACATGGAGTCAAAGTTCTTAAAATTTTTCTTTTTAATTTCAACTCGATATCTTTACGCGTTCACCAGATAAAGGGTCTTGACAGACAGCCAAAGAGTAACAAAGTGATCTTGTAAGGGTTTTTTTATGGTGGGAAAAATTACCCAATGACATCTCCCACACTTGGGCGGAGTGGGAAATAATGTACGACTTTTACTTACTAAAAACCCACCCCGTTCCTTCGTAGCCTTTCAAACCGGGGCCGAGCCTTCCTTTCAGAAGCAGACCCGTGGCCCCAGTAGGCTTCGATTCTTCTGCAGGGTCTCACGATTTGCTGATAACTCCTTGAGGCGCGCGGGAACAGTACGCACCGTCGACGACTTGGATCTTATTAGGGTTCCGTGTTTTATTTTTGAGGTATAGAACCCTATTCGCCCGTCCGAAAGAAGCATCACAAATCTTGAACGCAAAGGGCTACTGAAAGAAAACAGGCGGGTTTCATTAATAACAGTCTTATACTCCTTCTCGCTCTACTTCAAGCGAGAGAAGTTATACTTTCAAGGAAGCTGGGCCTAAAGACAAAGATGTCTTTACTTACCAGCGAAAGAAACTAGTCAGGAAATGACGGTACCAAATATCTTTAATCTAATTTGTCTAGTGAGCCAGAGCAGTGGTGGCCGAGTGGTAAAGGCCGTGACTTACGACTTGTAGGTCGCGGTCTCAAATCCAGCCAGGCGCATTTTTTTGTGTAATTTATTTCATCACCATTGCTCTCAAAACGGTGAAGGAAAACATCGTGAGGAAACCGACATGTCCTAGAACCGAAAAATTCGAAGACATGTGACATCTACCAACCCGCACTGGGCTAGCGTGGTGGATTATAGCCCATTACTTCTCCTAGAGAGGAGGCCTCAGTCCCAGCAGTGGAAACATTATAAGGCTGTTGCTATGCTCTGGTATGCTATGCATGCAAATATTTGTACTGTGCGGGAAACGAATCGAAACCGTTCTGTCGCTTTGCGGTTGTAGCAGCTCTCCATTTCAAACATTACATTTTAAAAACACTAACTCACTTGTCATCAGCATAGCAATTCCGTCCTCAAAAGAAACACAAAACAAAACGACTCAGTCACGTAAATAAATAAAATTTCTCTTTCATCGTATGATTACGAAACTATGCAAACACACACATACATTCATAGTCAAAGAATATTAAATCCTAACATGAGCGTACTTTCATGTTTTAAAGTGAAACCCTATGAACAAAGTGACTGCTTATCTTGGAAACCTCATAACTGAGGAAAAATATGCAAAGAGGAAGGATTCCTTTTCTTTTTTGTTTTGGGATGGGATAATATTCAATGACTTCTCTCGCTCTTGGTGGAGTGAAAGAGACTTTTACTAGCTATAGGCCTACCTGTGTTGTAAAAGTCTGAAAACCGTGAAATTTTAATTACGACTTAAAACTTTACGGTATTCAGAAGAAATGACTATATTAGGAGAAGTTTGAAATTGGCGCCAGTGATTAAAAAGTTGAAAGGGAATCGTTTGTCTTGGTATAGTCATGTGAAGAGGAGGGATGAAACGCATGTTACTAAAAGAGTTATGAGTTTACATGTGGATGGATGGAGAGGGCGAAGTAGGCCAAAAAAATATAGATGGGTTATGTGAGAAGTGATATGAAAGAAAAGGGGGTGATAGCGTGATGAGTGACAAAACAGAATGGAAGAAAAAAAACGTGTTGTGCCGACCCCAAATAAAACGGGACTAAGGCAGGAGGATAATGATGTTTCAACATTTAACGATCAAAGCGTTATGTCAGGCCTACACTGCGCACACGTGTACCAAACACGCCGATCTGGGCACGGCGATTTCCATACATTTTATATAGAAACTAGACTTTTAGAGCTACACTTGATCCACGCGATGTCGTTTTACGTAAAAATCAGGCGTGTTACACGTGTGCGTCGGTCTCAAAGAGATTAAAGAGATACAATAGAGCGGACATCATGAGAAATATGTTAGAAAAATTGTCATCCTATGCCAGCTAGCTTTCAATAGTAAACATGCGAATTAAATTTGTAATTTATATGTTTTATGCTGTTTTCTAGAACAATTTGCGAACATTATTGAAATCGAATTAATTACTGAGTAAGTACGAAAAATATTTACGAAAATAAACTGAAGTTAGGTCCAGTCGTCCACAATAGACTGAGTGACTTACTTACTCCTAGGTAACAACTATCGGATCACGGTTTTGTCCGCTATGTCCTGTCTATTAGTAGTCTATTTAATGTCTTTGGTCGGTATAATGTAGTTCGAGCTTTAGCCGTAAACGCAATCTAATAGGAACAAATAGTAATTATAATCCAGTGTAGGATGTTTACGTCAAACCCGCTGTTTGAAGTGAGCGCTACTCACCAGGATAGAGAGAATAAACCAAAGAGCTTTTAAGTCTACCCATTGTTTCTGACTGATATACCACTACTATTTGCACGTAGAAAGAGAGGCGATTTTGTGAGATTTATTTTGAAGTATTTTTTTATAGTTTAGTATCAACATTCATATATTTTGTTCAGTCAATTAATTATGTTTATTATATCAAACCAACGGGTATTAAAAGGCGAAATTTCAGTATGTTTACTACTTCTTCACACACGAATGGCTGAACGGATTTTGATGAAATTAGGCACACGGGTCGACTATGTCCTGTAATAGCACAAGATACTTTTTACTGACTCTTGATCCGCGTGAAAGTAAAAGAAAAATGATTGAATTTTAATTTATTTCCAGTTCACAAATTAAGCACGTCAAAAAATGTGGGTAGTCAGTGACCTCTACTGTCATGCTAAACTAAAGCATAAAAGCATAATTAGCCTTTTAATGTTCCCATTGCTGGGATTCAGGCCTCCTCTCTAGATGAGGGAATGGACTGTAAACCATCACGCGGGTCCAGTGCAGGTTGGTAGATGTCACATGTCTTCAAATTTTTGGTTCTAGGACATGCCGGTTTCCTCACGATGTTTTCCTTCATCGTTTTGAGAGCAGAGATGATGAAATAAATTACACAAAGTAATGCGTCTGGCTGGGTTTCAACCCAAGACCTACAACTTTTAAGTCCGTAAGTCCTTGTAAGTCCGTTACCCCAAAGCCACCTCTCTATATATCATTTTTATTTTGGAAGTGGGAAATCATCTATTGACTTTTTCGCTCTAGGGTGGAACGAGAGAGCGTGTAAAAGAAATGATATTTATTTTGCAAGTGAAAACCAAAACAAAACCTTTTAAAAACACTTTTATTTTTTTCCGTCTGTTTAAACTAGATGAGGCCGGTGTTTCCTAGCTGACTACCCTGAGAAGAAACACCGAAACAAACTCAGGGCTCAAAGTCTCTTTTGAAGTCCATACAGTAATATGTATTGGTCAAATCACATGAGGACCATGCAGATTTGTCTGAAATGGTCTTTTGAAGAAAGAACCATACATATTTGAGTGTCAGTGCTAGCTTGTCAGACTTTTACTGACTAAAATCCAGCTATGTTACTTCAGTTGCTAGTGGACAGCATTTCCAGTGTGCATCGGCCCTGTTCGGTTTTGCTGACATATCTTTGAGGCACGCGTGAAACAATACGCGCCTTCCACGACTCGGAGAATTTTTTTTGTCGTTTTTTAACCCCTGACAAAAAAGAGGGGTGTTATAAGTTTGTCGTGTCTGTCTGTCTGTCCGTGACACCGTAGCTCCTACAGGAATGGACCGATTTTGATGCCAATTTTTTGGATGAAAGCTGACGTAACCGAGATGGTCCTTAGCTACAATTTATGAAGATCTGTGCAGGTGTTCAAGGTCATCAGCTCGTTTGCTAACTGCAGTAGGGTTTTTAAACACTTAATGGGTATTTACTTTATTTTAAACATAATAATATGTGACCTAATATTTGAAATACTCGTATACAATCTGGTGCTATTGAACAGGTCTTTTGATGGAGCTCGAAAGTAAGAACTCAGGATTCTTATGAACATAGCAAACCAATCAAGATTGGGCTCATTAGATTCGCCATAACCAGTGCTATACATTTCTCATGATGACTAGGACCTGATGCTAAAACTGGGAGATGGCTGATGGAAATTTGGAATGCCTATTTGTAAACCCACCAAGTTTGGGCTCAATAGATTCGTCTTGACCAGTGCTATACATTTCATATTGATGACAAGGACTGTCGGGGGTATTTTAAAATTATATTTTTTTATTTTATATAACTTTGTTTATAATAATAATAATAATTTATTTATTACAGATAATACAATCCATTATTGTTAGTTAAGACATACACAAATTACAAACTAACGTTCGTACATATACATAAGTCAATTAAAAAGTAAATTAAATAAAATTGCCATGTCAATAATAATAATAAAATCAGAATTAAATAATATTAACACACTACACTACTTCTGGGCACGGTTTGACGATAACACTTGCGTCCTCGTCCAGTGTTTCAATAAGAGGCCATCAGTCCTATCCGCTACAGTTTTTAAGAGACTGTTGAATTGTGAATATCATTTTTTTAACATTAGTAGTGGTACCGAGTGAAATAATTATGATCTTGCTCTGCAGCGTGAAGTGTACTTAATGGGATTGGCTGAATCTTAAGTAACTATCTTATTTTCTGTTCAAAATAAGATACTCTTCGCGTTGGTCCTCGCTGGGAAACTAGTTTATAATTGTGTTGTTTGGAGCTTATTGTTTGTTTCGCTAATGGTTGTAGGGGTCAGTTTAACGGCTGCGAATCTCGAGGTTCTCGAGCAATCTCGAGCTTCGAATTTTAGCATCCCATTTGTTTATCACACAATACATTTTATGGTGACCTAAAAAATTTGAAGAAATCTCTTCTATTAACTAAATTACCCCTAATAATATTATGAAAGCGAAAGTCTGAGAGATTTTTTATTTTTAAATTGATATAAACTATTGCTTGACTGCAATCCCACCTGATGTTAAGTGGCAGGCGGTCGCCTCCTTCTGCGAAGCAGTAATGCTAGTAAAGGAGGAGGCCGACCGCCTTAGGCAAAGGCGGACACGCCGCCGCCGCCGCCGGGTTTCCGATCCCAATTTCCGGCCACCGTAGGCGCGGGCTCGCGGACGGTGGGCAATGGGTAGCTCGCTGTCCGTCCGTCCGGTAACAGACCGGTCCGAGCTCAGGTCGTCTACGGCGCGCACCGTTCCCGCGCGCCTCAAGGAGTTGTCAGCATACTGTAGGGGTCCAGCAGGGCCGAAGCCTACTGGGGCCAAAGGTTATGTGAGACTGTCACCAAAGGCCCCAGGATAAAGGCAAGGAATGGAAAGGTAGGTTTTTTAGTCAGTAAAAGTCTGACACTGTTTCCCGCCCCACCCAAGGGCGGGATTCGTCATTGGATGATTTTTACCTACCACAAAAAAAAAAAAAAAAACCTGATGTTAAGTAGTGATGCAATCGTTGATGGTGAGGCGCACTAGTTTATTAAGAGCCTATTCACTCTAGCCTTGAAGACACCTAAATTATAATCGGACGGGAAGACCGCAGCAGGCAAACTGTTCCAGTCTCTCGATGTACGCGGTATAAACGACGAGGCAAAACGCTTAGTCCGTACCGTAGAAGTTTCAACAACGTAAGGGTTGATATTCGCCGTACCGGGTTGTCCGATGGCGGAATTATGTCATGTAATTCCCGCGCATACTCTCCAAAATGCATCCTGTAAAACACCGAAAGGCTGGCTACTCTACGCCTGTGCTCGAGGCTTTGTAGATTAGACTTTGCGTGTTTGTGTATGTGTATGTGTGTCAGTATGTTGTGTTAAACGGATTTGAAAGAAATTTCTGAAAAATAAACCCGTAGTCCTAGAACACAAATAGCAACTTAAGGACACAATTGAGGTTATAGTCAGTAGAAATCTGACTCGTCTTTCCACTCCATCTTAGAGAGAGAGAGAGAAGTTATTTGTAGATTTTCCACCTTAAAAAAAATGTCATTTATTCAGCGCCTGATCACTCTCCTCATCAGAAAATCATCTAATAATATATCGCGCCCTTGGGCGGAGCAGGAGAACTGTCAGACTTTTGCTGACTAAAAACCCACTCCTTCTTCTTTGACTTCGTTCTAGGGCCCTGGAGTTCATTTTCACACAACCTATGGCTCCAGCAGGCTTCGACCCTGCGGGGCCCTACGATTTACTGACATCTCCGTGATGCACACGTAGAGCCCTACGTGCCGTCGACAACTTGGGCTCGTTTCAGACGGTTATCGGACGGTCGGACGGTGAGCTATCCCTTGCTCGGACGTCTTTCGGCTGAAATGATGATGATGATGATAATTTTGGCTGTAACTTAATATCTATATATTTAACCAACATTGTCGTCCATCATCCGCTATACATAAATTTGCTTATTACATAATCCACTTTCCTGATGAAATTGATAAACGCAGTAGGTCGAGTTTATTCAACCTTTTGTTGATAAATCTAGTTGATTTACGAGTGTTTGTCGAACAGCTAAAGTTGGTTGACTGACCTGAACTTCTACAGTTTTGACAGCAGCTTTCTGGGAGATTGGACCAGGGTATTAAAGGATTTCGATGAAATTTGAAAGAGTATTTTGGGCATTCTTGACACATTTTTTTTATTAATATTGGTAACCTCGCTCTTGATCTGTATCTATCCAAGTGGTTGACGGCGCGCACTGTTCTCGTGCGCATCAAGGAGTTGTCAGCAAAAAATAGTGGCCGTCGAGGCCTACTTTGGGGCTTTACTGAAGTATGAAAATGCATACCAGGGCCCTGGAACCAAGGCAAAGAAGAAACGGGGTAGGTTTTTAGTCAGTAAGAGTCTGACACTATCTCCCGCTCCGCCTTAGGGCGCGGGATGTCATTACTTACTTTACCTATGTACCATTTTCATACCTCCCCGAGCCCCAGATTAGTCTTCAACCCTACTGGGCCCCTATAGTTTGGCCTCCTCCTTTCATAGTATTACTGCTTCGCAGAAGGAGGCGACCGCCTGCCACTCCTCGCTCCGGACCATGGCCTGTACTAAGACCCGGTGCAAGAGATCGCCAACCTGATGGTAGGAATTGATGTGCACTCTTGCTCATTTTTTCTTGACTTAAATACCCTCAGGGTAACTATCAGGACACACAGACTCCGGCAAGGAATTTTACTCCTTGTTTTTAATCTTTCTTATTAGTTTGGGAGTTTTTATCCACAAGAGTACGTCAACCATCTAATGGTAAATGGATGATATGGCCGGTGATGGAGCCCGCTTGCCTAAAAGTAATCAACTCACTCCTGGCTTAGATAATAATAATTATTATTATTTTGTTTCAGGAAATTATTCCCATATTATAAATTACAAATAAATAACAAAAATAACAGTAGTACATGTATGTTTTAGCGTAAACTATAAAATTAAGAATTGATCTCATAAATCACTGAGAAACGTGTCTCCGGATTGACTTGGGATTACAAGTTTAAAGACCCCAAAATTATAGCAATCAGGAAACTCGGGACGTTCACTCTTTAGCTGTACGACCATGAATGTGTTCCCAAAAACGTTCAAAATCTGTTATTCGATGATGGCACAAGCTGGACGGAATTTAGTAACGCAATGTTGTTACCAAGTTTAGCAAAATAACAGTCATATATTAAGACAGAATTACCAAGCCTTTTAGAAAACAGGGCTAGTTTAGTACCCTATTGGTATAGCTTTGACCAAACTGCAGTTAAAATTGTAAGTTATTTCTTTAGTTTACGACTACTTAACGTAAACGTCAAATAAAAAGCCAGGCTATGCGCATACAATATGGCATAAAGTGTACAGGACCATGTTTCATAAATATATTATATTGAATGTGCGCAGGGACGGATTCTAAGAGGTTAATAAAATCATGCTTCACACTCGTATTCTGCCGTCGCTATTAAAAAGGAAACAGCTAACATTTTTGTCGAAATTGAGCTGAATAGGTACATATTCAAAATAAAAAAAAAAACTAATTTCGAATTTGTTTTTATTTAACTTAATTTTGAAAAAAAAAAAAAAATAGCGGTAGTATTATAAGGGTGTGTGTTTGTATGTATTCATATTCATATCTTTATTTGCATTACATAATGTCATTATAGATATTAAAGCACAAAAAATACAAAAAAAAAGCTAAGACACAATTATGAACCCTGTAGGGCACAGCAAAAAATTAAAAAACAAATAAGAAACAAGACTATTAAGATTGTACAAAATAGCTGTGTTTGAACAAAAATTTACGAATCAAAAAGATTAATTCATATACATATTATTGAGATCATTTTGAGTATAACTGTGTAAATATCTACATGTCATTACCGCGAATATTTACATTTTATCCATTTATCCGATAGATTGCTATGCTGCAAAATGCTGAAAAAGTATGAAAATTCGAATTTCGCGACCTACCCTCAAGCAACTTAAAAAAATTAAACAAGAAAACGTTCCTGAAACTGAAAATCGACTTAAATACGGACTTTTCAATATCTTTTCAACTTTTTGGTATGTAATAAAATATGAAATAAAAAATTACCGAAACTTTTGCAAAAATCGTCCCGTTTGAAAAAATCGTCGCCCTGAATTAATTAGAGCAAGCAAAGAGTTGTTCAAATATGTCTGACAGGTGTCTAGAAACTTCTGTTTGTAATGTCACGTCAAGTTGTCTAGAAATTGTTTTTAATTTTTGAGTCCGTTTAGTAATTTTAATTATATTACGATAGTTGTAAATATTTTTTTCAGCCACAGTTTCTTTTTGATTTTTTTTTTTTTGTTTTGGGGCCATTCAAGTATTATGTAAGCACTACTGGGGGGTAATCTTTGAATTGAAATCCCGCCCTTGGGCGGAGCGGGAAGTAGTGTCAGACTTACTGACTAACCCCGTTCCTTCGTAGCCTATCGTGCCGGGGCCGGGCATTCCTTTCGAAAGTTAACCCATGACCCCAGTAGGCTTCGACCCTGCCTGCCTGCAGTTAGCAGGCTGAATCTTTGCTTTGTCTATTTTTGAGGACATTAGGGACGGGAGGGTCTGGATGGTGATTACGTCAGCAATATCTTTTGTTAGTAGTAGATTTTGGAACATCGATGTTGTTTTCTTAATCCAATGTTCTTGAAGACTTATTATCCTCTATTTCAAGCCTATTGCTTATCTTTTGACTTATAACCACTCCTCAAAAATTAATAACGAAACCAGAAAATAATGGGGGGGGGGGGAGTAGAGAGCTTTGCTTATTTATGCTGACAAAGGGGGGGGGGGTAAAAATCTGCTTACGTAATACTTGAACGCTCCCTGAGGTTGGATATCATCAAATAGGTTACTCAGGAACACGGGTTGATTTTAGTAGGTAGGCTTGAAATTTCTTCTCGTTCCACCTATAACTCCATTCGAATTAACATTTTTTAGTGTCCGTTCAACCAATTTTGAATTCTATTCCGTAGGCATAAGGATGGAATTAAAAGCGAACAAGTAGTTACAATACCAACTATTTGCTGCAGCTGCCATTTGTCATGCTACCAACGCAATAAAAGTCAAAATCGCTTGTCCGGACGTTAAAAAAAGGTTTGTTTAACTGTATAATCTTAAAGCAAATGAAGTTTAAAGAAGGAAATGTTATTTGATAACTTCTCATCGCCAAAAAAAGTAACTTTAGTTTTATTTTAATCTAGGCCTTGGTACAGGCCATGGTCTGGAACGAGGAGGAAGTGGCAGGCGGTCGCCTCCTACTGCGAAACAGTAATGCTAGCCAAAGAAGCGGTCGCCGGGATCCCCATTTCGATTTCCAGCCACCGTAGGCGCGGGCTTGCAGACGGTGATCAATGGGTAGCTTGCCTTTCGGTTGTCTGATAACCGTCCGAATCGAGTCCAAGTCGTCGATGGCCCGTACACGCGCACTTCAAGGAGACGTCAGTGAAACTGTAGGGGCCCAGTCTGGTCAAAGCCAAGAAGCCCGGGGGGCCCTGGAACGAATGCAAAGCAGGAACAGAAGTGGGTTTCAGTCAGTAAAAGTCTGACATGCCCTCCCGCTCCGCCCAAGAGCGGGAGATGACATTGGATAATTACCCACCTAAAAAAAGTCTTATTTTAAAGCGAAAGTCACACATACTGTTATTGTTATCGAATTCCATACAGAATATGAAAAAAATACAGTACAAAAATTGTTCACTCCATATTCTCAACACTTCGAGTATTTTATCTGCTACAAGACTTTTATGATAACATAAAATTACCGCATCAGCCTGTTTACTACGTTGTCTCATGTATTATTGAAATCCACTGAACATTTTGCCGATATGTAAGGAGGGAGTGTGAGAAAAATATGTCGCTGTAAAATCTGGAAGTGCCACATAACCTTTTTTACGAAATAATAATTTCAACATCTTTTACACAACGCCGTCCAGTCCCAATCTTAGCAGAACTTGTGCTATGAGTGCTAGATAACTGATAAACATACACATACACCGTTAAATTTTAGTCATGAAACACTATCGATTTGTAAAGAGAAAATAAAAAATAAAGTACTTTTTTTTAAACTTGTATTAATTTACTCATGTATGAAATTAATTTCTTTAAGTAAACGTCAGCTGAGCGAAGCCAATGAACTGTAGGTAGTTAGTAAGCAACGACCGACAACTACCTACAAGGTCATTGATTCGTTTTAGAAAAAAAGTACTTTATTTTTTAATTTTATCTTTAAAAATCGATAGTGTTTCATGTACTGAATCGACCCCCGCGGGATTAAAACGACCAAAATTTAATGTTGTATACATTTGTAAATATGTACATACACATTATTCGACTGGCCTGTTGGTCTAGTAGTTAGCCGTTATGCCGGAGCTCGTTTGATTTCCACCCAGGACAAATGTTTGTGGTATGAGCACTATCATTTGTTCTGTGTCTGGGTGTAGTTTTTCTATAATATGTATGTATTTAGAAATATATAAGTATGTTTATCAGTTGTCTTTTTACATTAACCACATGCTTACGAAAATTCCCAAAAAAAAAATTAAGACGGGCCAAAAAAATATCTTGCTCCCAAATCCGTCCCTTGAACACATAAGATACGCAATCGACCGATATAAATAAAGTTAGGACAAAACAAAAGGGACTCCTGATACGATTAATGTCGCCGGTTCGAGTCCTGCTTGCGTTTAAATACAATATACCGTATTTTGTAGGTAGTTTAGTATAGAAATATGTGGGTATATTTTTTTTATCTGGGGAGTTTATTTCCGTCGTCGGTGGGGAGAGAATTGGTAAAAATGTGTAATTGTATAGGATGGAGTGTGTTATGCTGTTTTGAGAATCATTTTGTGCCATTTTCATTCATTTGTTTTTACCGCTTTCTGGATATCTAAAGGCCCTGATCGACGGGCGAGTAAAACCGCGGTCTTATGGCTCGTCCGTAAAGCACGCCGATGTATCATTTCAATACGAACGACGAGCTTGGCTCGTGGCTCGTTGTGTTTGCTGCATTTTCTTCTCGGCTCGTCGTTCAAAGCTGTCTTACTCACCAGTCGATCAGCACCAACGAGCCGCGAGTAAAACCGTTTTTTTTTTAAACTGCGGTACAGGCTCGTATGTCGATCACCCACTTAATGTATGCTTTCATATTTCTTTAACTGTCCCCCACGATGTCCACCGTGTCTTTGGTTACTGGTCTCCTCCTACTGGTCGTAACATGGTGGTATAAGGCCTATAATTTTCCTCAATGAATTGTCTATCGGAAACTAAAATAATTTTGGTATTCCAAATAGTAGTTCCTATGATTAGCGCTTTCAACCAAATAAACTTTAGCTTTTATTATTATAATATTATAGATTTTTGGGGTTAAAAATCATTTAATAACAAATCCCGCCCTTGGGCAGAGTGGGAGATAGAGTCAGAGTTGTTACGCTATTTTGATGGTATGATTTTTGAAATTGTGATTTAATTCTCACTAGTATTATAAAAATGCGAATGAGTTTGTTTGTTCCATTGTTATGTTCTCAAGCTTTAGTAATATGACCGGATTTTCTTGAGGCAGCCAAAAAAAATTAAAGCCTCCAGCCAGGACAAAAGACTTTCTTACCAAACCTTACATTTTTACAGTTATCTCAATAAAAATCGATTGTTACCCAACAATCGATCACGTAAATCGAAACTCCTTCACATAATTCCCCTTAATTACCACAAGTGAAGTCAGCATCACATCCGATATCGATACATCGGTCAATTTTCGAGATCCGATCTTTGAATGTAGTTTATTAAAGAAAATCGTCTCGCTCGGTAATTTTTGAGCGAATCGATGCGAATTCTGCATTCCGTTAGTTAATCGATTCTCGATGCGATGTACGGATCGAGATTACGAATAGGGAGTATCGGGTTCCTTCATCGTGGATTTTTTTACACCGATGCGTAAAAAATGGCGACTTACGGAATAAAATTTATTTCAGTATTAAACATGCTGTAATCATGCATGCATGCAATTAATCATTAATCTCATGAATATTTATTTAATAAATATTCATGAGATTAATGATTAATTGAAATGTACAAAATGCCGAAAAAGTAACGATTATTCTAAATAATCAATTTTGCAGACATACTTAAACAGAACTATTTATTCAATTAATTAAAGTATTGAGCATCGACATCAAAAGCTTGCCTGTCGCTTTTTTACCGGTTGACATCCTATCCATACACACAAAACCTTTTTGGGAACACATTAATGTGGGTAAGGAGGTAAGGAGTAGAACTCCCTGCCGGAGTCGGTTTTTCCTTATAGCTACAACCTGGTCTTTAAGTCAAGAGTGAATAGGTTACTTCTAGGCAAGCCTGCTCCACCATCGACCACATCATCATTTGCCCTCAGGTGAGATAATGGCCAAGTGCGAGCCTATCTACGCTAATATTGTAAAGAGGTAGGTTGTTTTTTTGTTTGTTGGAGGTACACGTAATCGATGGCGTTACTGGTCCGATTGCTAAAAAAAAAATCACAGTTAGAAAGCTGCTTCATTTCTGAGTGATCTAGGCTCTGTAATTTATGTAGGCGAAACCGAGGACGAAAACTAGTCATTAATAAAATTATTAAAAAAATATTTTATTTATGGTACTGTAAAGTCTAACTATGAAAGAAATGTAATTAGTTAAGCGCTTGTATAATTATTCTAAAATAACAATACACATAAAACGTAAGTGTACTACTGTACTACCCTAATACACTTTGAGAAATTTTAAATAATAAAATTTTAGATTTACGGCCGAAATAATAGTTATTATAGGGCACTTGAGTTACAACTCATTTATTTTTAATGTTTATGTGAAAGGGGGATATGCTATTAATAGCATTAGGCGAAGCTTTTAAAAAAGTTTTAATTATATGCTTAGTTCAAAATTTTTATGTTCTATGTATCATAATGTTTAATTTATCCTAAGTATGTTTATATGTATTTAGAGACTAGCTTTTATCTGCGACTTCGTCTGCGTATTTGTCGATTTTGTAACTTTCTACGTGAGAAGATGAATTTAATAAAAATACGTTGGTACTTGTATTTCGCCTTGTATCAATTCTGAAGAATTTTGAACATCCGAAACACGTGTCTAGTATTTTCTAGTAAATTCCATAACTCTATCATAAAAAATCACAAAATTATGAGCTTGTTATGTTACCTTGTTGTCCGCACAAATACATGGCCACCAGGCCATCCGGGCGAATGAGAAAGAAAGAAAAGAAAGAAAAAGAATATATTTGGTACAGCATAAGGCATGAACACATCAATTAGGTAACACAAAAAATAATAAATTAACAAAAACAAAAAAATAAAATAAAAATAATTGTGTGCCTCATGGCTGCACCAAAATAGGTCCAGTTCAGCATGAATGCCAGACAACTAGTGCCTGACGCTGGTTTTCAACTGACCTGAGGGGATTTTTTTATCCCGCACCCAGCTGTGTGCTGGCACTTAATACACGCTATGACGTGCCGTGACCTGTGTTGTACTTAGTGTTGGTAGTGTCCAACTTGTGATTATTTTTTAAATATTCTTGGGAAAAAATATAACATGGCGTAAAAAATATTGAAATCGATTCAGTTACTGGTTCGGAACAAACTATATTCTAAATTAGTGCTTGAGTGCGATTCCACCTGATGATAAGTGGGGCTCTGGAAAGGTATGAAAATGCATACCAGGGCCCTGGAACCAAGGCAGGGAAGGAACAGGGTAGGTTTTTATTCAGTAAGAGTCTGACACATTTTCCCGCTCCGCCCAAGGGCGGGATTTGTCATTGGATGATTTTATACACCATACAAAAAAACCTGATGGCAAGTAGTGATGCAATCGTTGATGATGAGGCGCACTTGTATAGTAAGAGCCTATTCACTCTAGCCTTGAAGACACCTAAATTATAATCGGACGGGAAGACCGCAGCAGGAAAATTGTTCCAGTCTCTCGGTGTACACGGTATAAACGACGAGAACGACTGTAGAAGTTTCAACAACGTAAGGATTCGCATATCTTTATCTTTCTGCCCATGTCCCATTTTATTTGGGGCCATATACTAAAAATATTGTTGTATACCTCCATCCCTTTAACATTTCAGTTTAAGACGTCAAAAGAATCGCATTAACAGCTCTTGGTAAGGCCCATGATCTTGATTCTAAAGGCGTTTCTTTTTAATTCGCGATGGTCGTTACCGATTTAAAATTTCCGATGAAATTTCATTCGACTCGAAAATTTCGCGAAGCTGTTTGCATATCTATCGATACTCGATAACTCGGTAAATCGGTACTCGGTAAATCGGTACTCGGTAATTATTGGTGCGTACATCGCGGTCGGCGATCGGTAACAGTTTTCGGGAAATTATTATCGAGATTTTTATTGTGATGGCCCGAATATGGTTAAAGGTTTTTAAATTTGAAGATTCGTGCTCTTAGATTGAGGTATTATGCGTAAGTTGCCCAAACTTCATATTTTTTGATAGGTAGAAAGGTTGAAAAAACAATATTCGGTGATAGTCTTGATGACTATGTTCATAGAACAGAAATCTATAATATAAAAAAAGAAAGTCGTGTTATTTACACTATTTATAACTCAAGAACGACTGAAATTGGCTGAAAATTGATGGGAAGTTAGCTTAGAAAGGATGAATAAAATATCCAAAACTTGCTCATTTATTGGTATGGGGTACAGTATTATAGAGCGGGAGCGAGGCTGCGTGCAAAAGCTAGTAACATATAAATAAGCATAAGCAGCTTTACAGCACTTCCTCTGCTGGGATTCTAGCCTAGGGTGGAACTCTAGGAGAATTCGCGGGACGGCGGGGTCTGTTTTCGCTCGCTTCGCTTGCTTACTAGACCCTGACATCCCCTTCTAACCTAACCTGTCCGAGTCTGGGTGCCCCAAGTCCGTTAATAACTATAAAAAAACCATTTTATATTTAGTGTTTTTATATTAAAGAATACGATATTTTTATGCATTGTGTTTACAATGTTCTTCCTACAAAAGGTCTATAGACATCTCCTTACTCTCTCATTGTATTTAACAATATTTTTTTTTTAATTGTATTTCACAAATGTCACACAACGCCATCTAATCCCAAACTAAGCAAAGTTTGTTCTATGACTACTAGACAACTGATAAAAATTGCTTGTCTATCACTTCATCACTACTTTACTAGTTCAATTTTAATAAACCTAATTAAATTTTTGTTTCAGGTAACACTTCAATATCACCTAGCACAAAGTCCTGAAGGATTTCGCAAGTAAATAAAAACTTTACTCGAAACTCAACAGTTTTCGTCGAACGTTAAACGAAAGCACTTTTAATAATAATAACGAGGGATCAGAATTTCACAACTTAACTTTTATTAGATTTCTGAGGTTAACTTTAAAAGACCTTTAGACTAGATTATTGGTTAGAGTCAAGTACTTAGTATTATTACGATTAAATTTAGTGCCTATTAAAGCTATTGGAGGTTCGTGTTTTAATAGTACTTGAGAGCAACTTGGCTCACTCTTCAAGGCATTATGGATTTTATTTTTAGGGTTCCGAATCTCAAAAGGCATAAACTGAACCCTTGTAGGATCGCTTTGTTGTCCGTCTGTCTGTCTGTCAAGACCCTTTATCTCGGGAACGCGTGCAGGTATCGAATTTGAATTAAAACCATACGGTCCTTTTTTATGGTCGGTAAAATCCTCCAATGACAGATCCCAGCGGACCAGATCCAGAGCGGGAAATAGTGTCAGACTCTTACTGAGTAAAAACCTACCCCGCTACTTCGTTGCCTATCGTGCCGGGGCCGGTCCTTCCATAACGTCCCTTGAAGCTGTGCAAATACCAACCCAGTCTGAGCGCATTATTTTGTTTCATTTATTTCATCATCACTGCTCTCAAAACGGTGAAGAAAAACGTCGTGAGGAAACCGACATGACCTAGAACCAAAAATTCGAAGACATGAGACACAGACAAGAGATGTGACATCCACCAAACCGCACCTGGTCCGTGTGTTGGATTACGGCACATTCCCTCTCCTAGGGAGGAAGCCTGAGTCCTGGCAGTGGGAACATTATAAAGCTGATGCTATGCTATGAACGTTCCCACGATTCAGTACAAGTTTCTAATCTGAGGCAACAACAAAACAACCAAATTATAATTTTTCACACTCGTCTGTTTCCAAACTCTTCACTTCAGTTTACTATAAAACTTTTAGTTACGCAGAAATAATACCAGCAAGCAACAAAGAAGGATAAAGCAGACATGTTCAATGAAAACTTTCCATTAAATGAGTAAGAGTGTTTAAAAGCAGAGAGAGTAGTTGCGGAAAGTGAGGAAATGCAACTTGGGGATTTTACGAAACTTTGTTTGACCGCTTTGAGATGGAAATACAAGATTTGGAAATGTGGGCAGGCGCTTTAGTCTGTTCAAACACAAGCGTTTGCCGTTCGCGCGTGAATTTGCGCCAATTCAGTTAAAAACCAAGAGATAGCCGGCGTCCGCGTAGATTAATAATACACCGTTAAATTTTGGTCGTTTTAATCCCGCGGAGGGTCAATTAGGTACATGAAACACTATCGACTTGTAAAGACAAAATTAAAAAATTGAATAGGCTCTTAATAAAAACTAATGCGCCTCACCATCAACAATTGCATTACTGCTTAACATCAGGTGGGATTGCAGTCAAGCACTAGTTTATATCAAATAAAAATGGCGCCCCCGACGTGTATGTTCTGTTCAAGGGCATAGTCTACTCATGGGCCCATCCAAACCCTTCCGATCATTTGAATACTACCTTTTGACAGCGACTTTGCCCGCGTGATAGTAGAAAAATATCCTAAGGGAATAGACTCTCGGCAATATCTTGCTCGTGTATTTACCAGGACATGGGCTTCCCATGTGCCATTTTTTTTTTCAAAATTCGTTTAGCCGTTCGAGGGTGAAGAAGTAACAATTACACACATATACTCACAAATCTTATTTGTTTTTAAATCAAATCTTGTGATTGTCTGTAAGTGTTGCAGCACTTGAATAGTGTTATGAAATGAACCTGTAAATTTCCAGTGCACGTAATAATAAATACACTACAAGCAATGAAGAATATATCTATCTATAATAATTTTTCTTTTTTCTCTACAAATAATACACAATGCCGTCTAGTCCCAAGCTAAGCAGAGCTTGTATTATGGGTGCTAGACTACTGATAAACATACTTATATATTTCTATATTCATACATATTATTAAACACCCAGACACAGAAAAAATTATCGTGCTCATCACACAAACTTTTGTCCTGGATGGGAATCGAACCTAACCTCCGGCATAGCAGTCAGGGCCACTAACCACTAGACCAACAGATTAAAAATTGTAGCTTTTATAAATAGCACTGTGACAAAAAAAAAAAAACGCGTATCTGAATCCTCCCCGTATATTTCCAACCTTCTAGATAGAATACTAATTATGAATTTCAGTGTTTTGCGACTAAATAATTATGCAGTGAAGTTTCAGGTTCTATGCTCACCGTCGGTTAGTTACTATAACTTCTAACTAGAGATAAATTCCGCTAAACCTCAGATTTATTAGCAATGCCGAGATTTTAGGTAAAATAGTGTCTACCAACGGCTTTGTGCGCGTGATTATAGAAAATTATCCCGTGTTATTCTGCTCCAGACAAAAACTGAATGATGGTTGCTGTCTTGTGGCCGCGGTGTACCGTACTCGACACCGTGCTGCGGCACAACGCCGTCTAAGGCCGTGTTTACGGAGGCGCGGCGCGTTGCGCGGCGCGTTGGGCGTTTCGTCGTACATTGCAGCAGCGGGCCGCGTCATCGCTCGCGCTAACATCCAAACATCCATCAATGTACGACGAACCGCCCGAGGCGCCGCGTCTCCGTAATCGAGCACTAACGATGGCAGTGCCCCGACTTCTCAAAAATTTTAAAGAGTCCATAAATAGTTCCACATTTATGCCGGTTACAGACCGACAACTAAACTATTCCGAAGCTAAACAAAGGCAGTTTTGCTAAGCTAAGCTAAGATAAACTAAAAATATGCCCTGAGCACACCAAGAACTCAATGAAAGCTCAGTCAGTGTTGCGAAGTTCAGTTCCACGGGCGTAGCTCACCATGAACATAATCAATGAAGAAAGTTCCAATGATGAATACGTTACACATAGAAAAAGGAGATTAATACTGATGTAAAAGACATTCCAGACCTTGGATATGTATTCACATTCAATCTCGGGAGGAGCTTGTGTAGTTGCGCATTGGCATACACAACTAACTTCATCATCATTATCAGCCTAGGAAAGGGCCGTAATCCACCATGCAGGCCCAGTGCGGATTGGTGGATGTCACATGTTTTCGAATTTTTTGGTTTTAGGGCATGCCGGTTTCCTCATGATGTTTTCACAGTCACGGTTTCCTCACAACCAACTTAGCTTCACATATTTTAGTTAACTCACATAACTTAGTTTGCAGTCTGTACACAAGTATGAAAAACTGCGTAAGCCATGCGAGCTAAGCTAAACTAACTTAGCTTAGCTCTTGGTCTGCAACCGGCTTTACATACACTTAAAATGAACCCGTCAACAAAATTCCTGTCTTTCAAAACTTTCAACAGTTTCATACTGTAAAACAAAAATTCTCGAAATTTAAACTCGTTCCATATTTATGGGGGTTGTATTTCAGTTTCATAGCGTCCATATATCAGGATATGTGGACACCCTGTATTATCTAACGAGCTTAGCAGTCTGGGATGGACCTAAGTGTAGTCTAGGTTTAAGATGAATTGTAAAGCTAAGTTGGACCTCTATGTGTCCTTTGTCGATCTCTTGTTATCCTGTGAACTTTTATATTTTAGAGATAGGCGTTAAATTCTGTAAAATTCCTAACTGAAAAGGGTGGATCCTCCGACCAGACGGGCAATTGCCAGGTCCTGACACAACACCCGTCTAGTAGGATATTAATCCATATTGATATTGCAAAGCGAAAGAAACTCTGTCAGTCTCATGGTTAACCTACAGACATTTTTATAATTTTGGTAATTCTCAAAAGAAAAACCCAATAGCAATTGTTGGCGAAGGTTGCTCAATCCATAAGCCAGCTCCCAGTTCTAGCATCAGGTCCTCGTCATCACAAGAAATATATAGCACTAGTTAAGGCAAATATAATGAGCCCAAACTCGATAGGTTTACTATGTTAATGAGCAATCCAGGGTTCTTACTATCGAGCTCCATCATCAGATCAGCTCAATGGCATCAGATTGTATACGAGTATTTCAAATATTAGGTCACACAAATGTTTAAAATAAAGTAAACACCCATTAAGTGTTAAAAACCCTACCGCAGTTAACAAACGAGCTGATGACACACACAGATCTTCATAAATTGTAGCTAAGAACCATCTCTATTAAGCCAACATTTAAACAAAAAAAAAAATCCGCATCAAAATCGGACCATTCGTTTGGACGTTACAATGCCACGGACAGACTGACAGGTCAAATTTATAATACCCCTCTTGTTCGTCGGGGGTTAAAAGCAACAAAGCATGGAGGTTTTGTTTGGTGGAGAAAAATCATCCAATGACATCTCTTGGCCGGAGCAGGAGATAGTGTCAGACTTTTACTGACCAAAAAACCCACCCCGTTCCTTCGTTGCCTTCGTTCCAGGGCCTTGGTGTTCCCTTTCATATTACCCATGGCACCAGTAGGCTTAAGCAGGGAGTTTATGATCCTCAGCATCTCTGTCAATGGTGTTGCCCTCGTGAAAATCGAAAATTATCCTAAGTGATACATGATGCCGAGATAAAAAAGTATCCTAATCGTTTTTCCTGTGGCAGGACATCGCCTACGTGCATGCTAAGCAAAATGAATTCTACCCAGCGCGACTGCAACAGTACATAGGTCGACTAGTGATGTTACGCACTTAGTTTTTGTTCAAATTTAAACATGAACGAAAATCAGATTAAGGAATTTATCGATGAGATTGATAAAAGTCATCCAGAAAATACATAATTATAATTCTGAAATTTTGGCTACAGTAAATGTTTAATATGTATAATACACGTGCTTTTTTTATTTTATATTATGTTTTTTTCAGTGGCTTAGTGAATCTAGTGAGACATGATACGAAAGTATCATGTCTCACTAGATCCATGATTTCTTTTTTCAGGATTTAAGCTATACACGTTCTATCCGTGAAATAGTATTTGTAATTGGATCAGTTCCTCCAGAAATTACTTTGAACTCGTGTTACTAAGCTCGTAATCAATAAAAATGAAGTAAACACGTAAGTACTGTGTTTCTATTGGTTAGCAAGTTTTTTTAGGTGCACAAGCTCGACTGCAGAGCGTTGAATTGTGGGTTCGATCCTAGGTTTAGTCAGTTTTTTTTTTCTGTATACCATTTGAAATACCTGAAAAGCTAAACATAATTATTAATACAAACTTATCCTACCAACTCGGTTTTAGGTTTGATAAAAGTAGTTAACAAATTCACTATGCCCATAATATTGCGGAAAATACTTAAAATTTAATCAAATATGTAGCACATTCGCCTCTCCGGAAATTCGCTAGCACTCGCACGGCGAAATATAGGCCACGTCCAACATCTCACAAAGAAACGGAACTATTCCCGAAATTTGATGCAGGAATGAAATTAGTTATATTCCTAGAAATTCTAGACTCAAAACTAGCACACCAAAGCTAGCGGTATCTAGAATTCGGAGTCACAAGTGAATGGGCTAAGAGCTTTAATAACTGGGCCGACTTGCACGCTCGGACCGAGTACCGTGATCCTGAGATAAGCTGACACATCCCTATGAGATCCTGGGATATTTTTGTTACGTTTCTTGAAGTATGATACTTTAAACTTTTGACACTAAAGTGTTTGGAAGTGAAAATACTTTGTGTTGATATTTTTAGATATTAACTTGGTTGAAGTAAAATATCGCCAAGTTTTGTTCTCTCGTAGATTGGGTACAAATGGCAACTCCTAGCTGCCTTAAATTAGGTAATAATCAGATAATTTGTATCCAGAAAATACGAGTTATTATGTAATTTGAAACGTTAGGCAAAAATTGCTTAGAGTTACTGTTATATAAATAAAATAAATAATAACTTTACCCCGCGGTTTCAAACAGTTTCTGCTCCCGAGGGTCGTAGCTTGATATTATATAGCCTATAGCCATCCTCAATAAATAAGCTATCGATCACTTAAATAATTTTTCAATCTGAAGCAGTACTTCCTAAGATAAGCTCACTCAATCTAACAAACGGTAATAGGCCTACCACACGTACAAACTTCACCACAGTTTTTTCTGCGCAGGCCAGTTTGTACATGGAACATTTTGTAAATCTATATAAGTTTTACCTACCAGAAACACGGTTATTCAATATTCCTGGTATAATATTAATATACGTTTAAAGAAAAGTAGGCAACCATTCGCAAATTACAATTTATGACTGGCTGTTTAAAGTCGATGCGATGAATTAAAAAAAGAATATTATTTACAACCACGAAATCAATTAATGTTAAATAAAAACAGTACTCTTCTTTTGGACAAGTCGGCTAAAAGTACACGACGCTACTCTGCTTAAAAAAGTACCCACATTTTCTTTTTTGGAAATAGTTAAAAAGTAGATACGACACCACCGTATAATATAAATATCAATAGGATAAACATGGCATGTACCACAATCCCTGTTATACGGTGGTTACCATCTGCCGAAAAAGCCGAGGTGCGGCGGAAAAAGTCGAACTGCCCCGAAACAATAATCCTGTCCGATTGAATTGCTCATAAGTTGGTAATACTTTATTCGGAAGATCGACGCGGGTTATATTATGCGAATGTTGTGTTGGTACTATGGGTTATCTATGTGAAACGTGAGATGCGATCGAGTTTGAGAATTGGGTTTGAAAACTGATTTTAATGTTATTACAAATCTTTCTTCAAATATTTGGGATACACAGATATTTTGTGGATATTATCTAGGCTTCTATAGCAATCAACATATAAATTTGTGTAAAAGTAATCCAGTAAAGACCTCTAAGTCGTCTACGGCGCGCACTGTTCCCGCGCGCCTCAAGGAGTTGTCAGCAAACTGTAGCAGGGCCGAAGCCTACTGGGGCCAAAGGTTATGCGAGAGTGTCACCACGGGCCCCGGGACAAAGGCAATGAATGGAAGGGTAGGTTTTTAGTCAGTAAAAGTCTGACACTATTTCCCACCCCACCCAAGGGCGGGATTTGTCATTGGTTGATTTTACCTACCCAAAAAAAAAAAAAAAAAACCCACCCAAGGGCGGGATTTGTCGTTGGATGATTTTACCTACCATAAAAAAAAGTAAAGATCTCTGAAAATCTGCTATTTTACGTGAACTTTGGCCCTCCATAATGTAATCATATATTAAAAATATAAAAAAGTACTTCCACATGAGCCTTGCACATATAATCGAGATTCTAAATGATGACAATTTTGCTCAAAAGCTTTTAAGGATTAAAAAAAAAACATATTTCCTGGAACAAGTTTTGTGAAATATTCGAGTACATCACGGAATTACTGAATGCCAACAGAATTTTCAGGCGTTATCTCTCTTTTTCCACCTTTACAATTGATATGTGATGGACATTCCACTCAAACGCACGAAACGTTTTGGGAACACATACATTATGTTTACAGCTAAGGAGTGTAATTTACTACCAGAGTCTTGTTTCCTAATAGCCACAACCTGGGGATATTTTAGTCAAGTCAAGAGTAAATAGGTTGCTTCTAGGCAAGCGTGGTCTAGCGCCGACCACATCAACGCATTCCATCAGGTGAGATAGCGGTCAAGCGCGTGCGTACAGTAAAAAAAAAAAGTCAATTAAGCTATAGTATATACTTCAGTAGTAATGTTAAAATATGTACCTACCCGCAGTCTTTACCTACTCGACAGTTACCATCAACTTTTGCTCGTCTAGCAAGCATAGTAAGTATAACCTACACTTATTTCATATTTCTTGATAAATATTTTTAGCATAAAATATTAAAGCGAGTCAAAATGAACAGTGAAAAAGATAGGAGTCGGTATAAACTTTCATTATTTTCGAGAATTAATTGTTCAAACCTTCCACAAGTCTAGAACATTTCATTATTATTCTGTACGTGCGAAAACTTTTGACAACTCAAAACAATAACTACGCAAAAGATATAGGTACGAAATATATTATGTACATAGAATAGGCCAAATTAATCAAAGACTTCAGAAAACTTGAATTTTGTTTTTCCTTTCTCTGCTTCGATGAAACATGTACCGAAGTTTCTCTGCTTAAACTCTTATGCGTCTTTCGTCTTCAATCTTTGTATTCCATTTTCTCACATTCTCGGCAAAAATTGTCTATTTCTTTCTCACCTCATATCTTTTAAACTTTCATCTCTTTCACTCAATCACGCTTCACATATGTTATTCATTTTTACGTTTCATTCCACTTACATATTCCGTACCGTACGTGTCTCGTACCGTTCCGTTCCCACTTATAGGTTTATCTGTCAAATGCCAAAAATTGTTGAATCTAGCAACTCTACTCTACTTTCTAACTCCATGTCACATTTTGTAAGGCTTCAGGGGTTTGTGAAACAGGGTGTCAAGTCCTGCAAACCTTCATTGACTTCGTTGTATCTGGGCCGGGCAACTGCCCGATAGTTGAATTTAACTTGTTATATAACGTATATCGTCGGCTGACTGCAAAAACTAACAATTAATACAACTTAAATATAAAAGTGGCCAGTTTATAGTAACTAAAAGTGCGCAGCTTTTAGCAATTAAAAGTGGCCAGCATTTAGCAACTAAAAGTGGCTTTATTTAACGTTTAATGAGTTTAATGTGAGTTCTTGCAGTAAGCCGACGATTTGTTTTAATCGCGCGAAGAACACTTATACCGCATTGTAGGATTTTTAAGTTTAATACCTATGTTGTCTCTTATCAACTCCAAAAAGCCAGCAACATCGACTTATATTCTAAGTGATAGACAAGCTCGTTCATGGAAACATTTGTCAAAATACAGAAACGTTAAAAAAAAGTTCGCTGCAGCGCTAAATTCGCATTATGACGTCTAACAAAACTATTAAAACTTACAGCGCTTAAATACTGCAAAACTGCACTAATGTCATCAAGTCATCAATTTAAAGAGGTGTGTGGCCTGTAGTACACTTAAGTCAAGCAAAGTGGTTGTACGGCACGCCTTAATTTAGTGCGTAGTACATATCGGTGGCCAGCAATAAAATGGTTAAATTATACGAAAAAGTGAGTTCGAACAATCGAGTTCCAACAGTACTGCCCCGTAATCTAATAGTTCTATGTCCCGGCTTCGGTGAAATTTGATATTTTTACCGAAATATCGTCCCTGATCAATTCCCAATGCTTATTGTGTAAAGCCAATGTATTGTATTAGATAACAAGTATGTATTATGTACGAAAAACAAGGAAAAATCCCTTGGAATATCGTATTTGCTTTTATATAAGCTTGGCGCGCGAAGACATGAATGTACCTTTGATTATATTGTTATGCTCTTTGGGGAGGAAAACGTTCAAGTTTTTTGTGACAGCGGATATATGTGAATGGGACGGGTTTTTTAAATGATGGGGTTTTTTTTTTGTAGTGAATAGAGAGAGAGAGATAGTGTCAGACTCTTACTGACTAAAAACCTACCCTGCTTCTTTCATTGCCTTTGTCCCAGGGCCCCGGGGTTCATTTTCACATAACCCTTGGCCCAGTAGGCTTCGGCCCTGCTGGACCCCTACAGTTTGCTGACAACTCCTTGAGACGCGCGGGAACAGTGCGCGCCGTAAACGACTTGGGCTCGGACCTCTGTTACCGATTTATTCTGACTTAAGTTTTGTTAAGAGCGGTCAAACCGACGTACATTTTCATAAAACCCCTCTTACCTACGTGATTATGATGATTTTACACAGCTTTTTTCAGATATTTTGAATACACACATATCTTGTAGATGTTATCTAGGCTTCAATAGAAATAAAAACATAATTTTGTGTAAAACTAATCCAGAATTTTCGTCCTCCATTAAGTATTTTTTTTTTTTTATAGATGAATGAATGGATTATAAAATGTAATTTTAATTTTTGTAGGATAGATGGTTTTTTGATATGATACAGGTACTTAACTATTTCAATGAATTTATGTAAATGAGTTTTTGACAGCCAATGAATTTTAAATTTTACGTTTATTATTTGTTTGTATTATTTGGACCTACTTGATTTTTTTTTTACGTGTTTTAATATTTTTGCTATGACATACTTAACTATTTACTTAATTAATGTTATGTAAATGAGGTTTAGACTTTTAAATTTTATTATTATAAGAATTTTTCATTAATCTCTGTATTATTATTATTATTTTTAAAATGACTGCTAGTTGATGTAATGAAGCTGTGATATTATTCATTTTTGTGTTATTAATGTTTTATAATTGTGATTTTTATTTAGTTTAATTTAATATCATAATGTTTGTTTTTTTATTTTACTTGAAAATTTTTTTTAGAACATTATTAATTATTTTTCTATTATTTTATCTTTCTTTGTAAAACATTCAGACACAATGTAAAAATTGTTATTGAATAAATGAAATGAAATATTCATTTTAAAAATATAATAAAGTAATTATACGCCTTGCGCATTTAATTGAGATTCTAAATAAAGAATTTTTTAAATTAACGGTTTTGCAAATAAACGCATAATATATTTCATGTTAGAAGTTTTGTGAAATATTCGAGTAGGTAAATCATGGAATTTCCGAATGCCAACAGTTTTTAGGCGTTACCTCTCTTTTTTCGCATAGCCTCTCCGTTAAAAATCGCGTTAGATTGCTTTACATTAAGGATGTTTTGCTTCAGTATAGTCCGAAATTCAAATTGTCTTAAGTGTTTTTTAACAACTATCAAATTATCTAAAATGGCAGCGGGGACCAACTTTTTAAAATACTTTCTGAGGCACGAAGAAATCTTGTGATGTTTAGTTATTGAAAATAATATCCTTTCATCGATAATAATAAAACTGTGCATGCGTTTTGGCAGAACAGCCCTTCTAGCCAAGTTACAATTGTTTCGTTAAGTGCGAACGCTTGGAGTTGGCCACGCCCCCAATTTTTTTTTCTGATGTCATCTCAACGCTCAGTCACGTGGTCAGAACAAAGGAATTGGGGGCGTGGCCGACTCCAAGCGTTCACGCTTAACGAAACGATTTTAGCTTGGCTAGGGGGGCAGACATGTTTTTTTTTCTCTCTTATTACTTAGTCACGAGTTTCTATTTACCTATCTTATTATTTAGTTAACTAATAAATTAGAAGACTATAGCCCGTAGGTAAAGACAGCCGTCACTTAACCATTTGACCCTACTAATGACTAAAATTAAACCTACACTTAAAAATAAATTAGATACTATAATGGTAATTGTATATTCCATTACTAAATACTTAAAAGCCTTTTGCTCCAATTAGTAAATGATCATTATCTGAGTAAATATATTGTGTTGTTTGTTTATGATATATTGTGTCCTATTTGTTATTTTATTATTGGACCATAATGGTTGATATAATTTTTTATTGTTACCTGTTTCAATTGAAATAATTTCATTTTTTTTTTTGGGAGGTCCGAAATTATATAATTACTTCTCTGGCTTTGGGGTGGAGCGGGAGTATGTAACAGACTTTTACTGACTATAACCCACCTATATTCCTTTTTAGAATATCTTCGTAAAAAATAATATTTAGTGACGTTTATTACAAAATCAGTTTTTTAGTTTGATCACAGTTGTATGTGGATAAACCCCGCAAATTAGGTATTAATTTCGATTGTTTTAATTCTAAGTTATCGTTAAAAAGAAAAAAAAAAGGAATTACCTAACCAACTTGACCACTATGTTCAAGCTGCCTTGCGTTAAAAAATAACCAGAGTAGGATAGAGTAGCTACCCTAGAGTTAACTCAACTAACTCCGAGCAGGGAAGGTTGGTGTAAGCGGCCATAAGGACATTGACAGTTGAACTCTACGTTCGCATAAAACAATGCGCTTAGAGTATTTACCTGATGACGTGACTGAAATTTGAACGCAGGGCTGACGCGCAAGATAAAAAAAAAACGAGAACAATCTTTTTTTGTTATAGATTCAATCAATTTTGAACTCAGTCGCTTAAACAGTCCTTACCAGCCTGACTAATAATTTAAACTTTCATTCCTACATTTTTAATTAAAGTTACTTGACATACAAGAACCCAGTCAATTAGTCTGCGTCCTTAGTTTAATGGTAATCAAGGGACAAACATCCAGTAATGCACACAATAAATTATCACTTTTAACGATCGAACCTTAAATTCCTTTCATTATTTATTGAGCTGGTAACATTACACCATACGCTGAGCTCGCGAGGCGCCTTTGAAATAATAAAAAAATAACAAAAAAAATATTGTGTGCGATTGTACTTTTTTTTGTTGTGGTTGAAGTTTGATTGTTTTTTTTTATTGGATGCCTGCTATGAAAGTTATGGTTTTATTATTTTATTTTTAATTATGTTGAAACGTTTGTATGTAATTTAAGCGCCTTTGAAATAAAAAATGAAAAAAATTGTGCGCGATTGTACTCTTTTTTTTTGTTGTTGTTGAAATTAATTATCATTTTTTATTGAATGCCAGGTATGACAGTTATAGTTTCAATTTGAATAATGTTGAAACGTATGAACGTAATTTAGGCGCCTTTGCAATAATAAAATAAAAAATGACGAAAAAAAGTTTTTTGTGCGATTGTACTTTTTTTTTTTTTGATTTGGTACTTTGAGTGCGACGTGCAACGCGTGAGCGATATCCTTAGTGTTTAAAAACGTTAACATTACTACTTTTTTAAATTGTTAAGTATGTTTAAGAGAAGTTTCTAAAACTGTAAAAATTCTCAGGATTTTTTAGTAGACTGGTCCACACAAAGCGAGCAGTCTCGTGAGACATTAACCGCGGGAAGCAGCTCGGTTAGTGAAGACGTGCAGCCTCAGCCGAGGCCTAACAAAAAAACCGCGCTCGCCCCGGCCGAGGCACGTCATCATTAACCGAGCTGCTTCGCTCAGCAAATGCCTCGTGAAACTGCTCGCTCTGTGTGGATCCGCCTTTTGGCAAGCAATCCAGACCTTTTCTCCAGACATTTGATTTTTTAAATCTGGTAACCCTAAGTTCAGCATCTAGTCTTCTAACGTATCAATTCATCAATGTATCTATTGCCGAAACTCTATCTGTCTTACTAGTGCTAGTTATCTATCAATAAGAGTCTGTTTAATATTCCGTGTGAGTAGATTCCCCCAATCCTGCGCAATCATCTGTGTGGCCCACAAATGAACAAATATTTGGCGAAGTTCGAGTCTTGCCTGATGTATGGATTGATATTTTGTTTGTGCTGTTATGATAAAATGAATAAGAGACTTATTAGGTGTAGTGTATCAGAACTCTAATTGACTTAATTTTGTTATAAAATTACCTAGGTTAAGGCACAAGCTCCATATACTGAAAAAACTGTGTCTAACTCCATTAATTCCATTACATTGTTTTAGGGTTTCGTACATTAAAAGGAAAAAACGAATCCCTTATAAGATCATTTGGTTGTCCGTTTGTCTGTCAAGACCGTTTATCTCGGGAACGCGTGGAGGTATCGAGTTGGAATCAAAACCATATACTCAAGTCTGCGGTCCCTTGAAGCTGTGAAAAATGAAACTTCTAAATGGACATTAAAAAAGATACGGCCTTTAATGTTCCTAAGAATGTACATTTTGTCACTCTCAAGGGAATGAATCCTGAAATGTCATGAAGCAAAGTCTTTTAGCACAAGTATACCTAAGGATAAATCTAAAAACTAAAAATTTGTGGATATTTCAACAAAAAATCATCGTATATGTACTACGCACTAGATTAGGTATGCCGTACAATCACTTTGCTTGACTTACATGTATTGCATGCCGTACAACTTGACTTGATGACACTAGTGCAGTTTTGCAGTTTAAAATCGCTGTAAGTTTTAAAAGTTTTGTTAGACGTCATAATGACAATTTAGCGCTGCAGCGAACTTTTGCTTTATGACAAATAGTTTCCATGAACGAGCTTGTCGATCACTTAGAATGTAAGTCGATGCAAAAAATAAAAAGAAATCGTGTTCGGAAAAATCTTCGAGATTCGATTCAGGGTTTTTTTTTATTTGATATAAACTACCTAGTGCTTGAGTGCGATCCCACCTGATGCAGTGATGCAATCGTTGATGGTGAAGCGAACTAGTTTATTAAGAATTAAACTATTTATTTGTGTACATACTAGTTTGTACGGAACCCTCAGTGCGCGAGTCCGTCTCGGACTTGGCCAGTTTTTTTTACTGTTGATGGCACAATTGGCACAATGATTGAGCGATTAGCTGCTACGCTGCGTGTTAAAAATAAAAAGTATGTTAAAAATAAAACTAAATAAAAAGTATCATATTCCAGCACATAGTTTGCCCATGCACGTGAAGACATTCACACTTTACCAAAACACTCACAAATTTTCGCCTTTCTAATATTAATGTGTTTTTTTTTGTTAAAAATCAAGCTTTAAAAGAAAAAAAAAGGTCTGAAATCAATTTAGTATAAAACCTGATTTTTCGTGATTGTCATGGAACATTTCAAATAAGTAATCATATGTAATCATAGGCTCTATTGGGGTTGAAAATGTTCAAAATTGATAGAAGCCAATCCCCCTATTTGAGGGGTAATGTAAACAGGATATTTTCTGACGATCCTTAGGGAATGATGTGTGGGAAAGGTAGATACTGATTTGAAATTCGTATCCAGCTTCCTTCGCTTCTTTCATCCTCTTTCATCTCGTACACTTTTGTTGAATAAGTTTTGAGTTCAATTCATCGACTCGTTTTTCTATTCTGGCTATCAGATTTCATTTTCAAAGTAATGTTATAAAGACGAAAGTTTATATGTATGTCTGTTTATTACTCCTTAATGCTCAAACCAATACTTCCTACGCATAAAGTCGAAAAATATTTTTGTTGAGTTGAAATCACTACATAAAACAAAGTCGCTTCCCGCTGTCTGTCCTTATGTATGCTTAGATCTTTAAAACTACGCAACGGATTTTGATGCGGTTTTTTGTTTTAATAGATAGAGTGATTCAAGAAGAAGGTTTATATGTATAATACATGCATAATATATTTAATATCACCATTGCACCCGTACAAAGATGGGGCGGGTCGCTAGTGTATTATATTAAAAAAAAAACAAATACCTACCATTATATACAGCATTTGGTATAGAGATTATCCCCTGATTTCTGATTTAAGCATTTGAAGTTGAGAATTACTCAAACTATACTTTAGCCTGCAAACCTATCGACATTTGACATTTAAGTACGGTTTGAGACGTTCTTAACTCAAAATACTCAATTCAGAAACCCGCGTTATAACTGTTATTGATTACATGATGGAAAAATATCGGTTAAAAGTGTATCACAAATTACTTAAATCAAAAACGGCTCTTTTGATAAAATGCACTTTTTGCATTACGATCTTTTGCTTAGGAGTTGTACTACTAAGATTGAATTGATTGATTGGATTTGGACCCAAAGGGCAATGGAAAGGGCTATGCTCGGAGTTTCCTTGCGTGATCACATCAGGAATGAGGATATCGGCAAAAGAACCAAGGTTGCTGACATAGCCCGAAAAATCGCCAAACTAAAGTGGCAGTGGGCAGGGCACATTGCTCGCAGAACGGTTGGCCGATGGGGCGAAAGAATGGCGACCGCGCACCGGGAAACGCAGTGTGAGAATGCCTCCCACAAGATGGACTGAAGACCTGGTGAGAGTCGCGGGAATGCGGTGGATGCGAGACGCACAGGACCGTTCGTTGTGGCGACACTTGGGGGAGGCCTATGTCCAACAGTGGACGTCCTTCGGCTGAAATGATGATGATGATAGAACTAAGATGAAATTTCGGCCGTTCGTTGTGGCGGTACTTGGAGGAGGCTTTTGTTCAGCTATGAACATGATTATAAATGCTGTAGTATATATTTATGAAGGTTTGTCCCCAAAACATACATATTAACACATTTTGGCCTTTCTCGAGAAATAATTTAAATTCACCGGGTTCCTTACAAGTAGCGTGAGCTCCCAGTTCCGAGTTCCCAGTGCTTTAGGGCTGTCACAGACCTCACTTGCAAATCGCGTGTGGAGTAATAAGGTCCTCGCTTAGCGACGCGCGTGCTTCGTGTTGTAATGCGCAACGCCCCTAGCTTTTTGGAGCGGGGTTTGGTGATGAGCGGAGCGATTTTTGTTTGATATTTTTTTAAAGTGGCCCTTTCCTACTCGCTTATCGTCAATATCGAGCATGGTTTAAAAGCTGATTGCTTCATCTAAAGCAATCCAACACAGTGTTTGATGAAGTGGCAACGCGAAAAAAGAGAGACGCCTGAAACTATATGCATTCGTTAATTCCGTGATTAACTCGAATATTTCACGAAACTTTTCCCTGGAAATATATGTTTTTTTTTAAACCCATAAAAGTTTTTACTAGTAAATTAAAATTACCGTCGTTTAGGTTAGGTTAGGTTACTTTGGAGCACAATACTACTAACAATTTTTGTAGCCCTATTCTTAATTCCTTTTTACACCCAAAAATGGGTTTTAGTAAATTGGTAGTAGTATTTCCGGCCACCGTAGGCGCGGGTTCGCGGACGGTGGGCAATGGGTAGCTCGCTGTCCGTCCGTCCGGTAACAGACCGATCCAAGCTCAAGTCGTCTACGGCGCGCACTGTTCCCGCGCGCCTCAAGGAGTTGTCAGCAAACTGTAGGGGTCCAGCAGGGCCGAAGCCTACTGGGGCCAAAGGTTATGTGAGAATGTCACCACGAGCCCCGGGACAAAGGCAATGAATGGAAGGGTAGGTTTTTAGTCAGTAAGAGTCTGACACTATTTCCCGCCCCACCCAAAGGCGGGATTTGTCATTGGATGATTTTACCTACCATAAAAAAAAAACCAAAAACTTGATAAACTGATATGTGTGACTTACCGCTACCGCTCAAACACCCAGTCCCCACCCCGTCTCTAGCAAATTTACTCCACGCATTGAACGTATGTCATCACACCGGCTCAGATACGAGCTTTGCGTGGTCCTAACACTCTTTATGTATGTGAAGTGTTAAACTTGCATTATGTACACTCACGGACAGAAGGATCATTGAACTTATTTCTTTACATCGGCTCATATACCCGCTTTGCGTGGTCCTATTACTTTTTACGTATGTGAAGTATTAAAGTTGCAATAAGCAGGTACAGTCAATGACAGAAGAAATCATTTAAGATAGAACGTATGTCATTGCACTGGGTCATATGCTCACTTTGCGTGGTCCTTACACTCTCTATAAAGGGTGACTGGTAATTAGTGACTGATACTTAAACACGTGATTGTAGTCATGATACCAAACAACTTTTACTATGGGACTAAAACTGAAATCGAAAAAAAAATCTACTACATTTATGATCGTCTAACTGGTCAAAATTCTACTGAACTTGTAATTTTTTTCGCGATTTCAATCACGTGTTTAAGTATCAGTCAATAATTACCAGTCACCCAATATACGTGAAGTGTTAAACTTACCGTAGGCGCGGGCTTGTACCGTAGGCGCGGGCTTGCGAACGGCGTGCAATGGGTAGCACGCTGTCCGATCGTCCGGTAACCGACCGGACCGAGCCCAAGTCGTCGACGGCGCGTTCTGTTCCCGCGCGCCTCAAGGAGCTGTCAGCACACCGAAGAGACCCAGCCTGCTAACTGCAGGCAGGCAGGGTCGAAGCCTGCTGGGGTCAAGGGCCGTTTTCTGAGAGGAAGGCTCAGCCCCGGCACTATAGGCAACGAAGGAACGGGGTAGGTTTTTAGTCAGTAAGAGTCTGACACTACTTTCCGCTCCACCCAAGGGCGGGATTTGTCATTGGATGATTTTACCTACCATAAAAAAAAAAGTGTTAAACTTGAATTATGTACAGTCAGTAACAGAAGTAAGAGATCATTTAAATTAAACTTATATGTTGACAATAAGTTCAATTAAAATTATCCCTGAGATGATGAGAGATGAATTTAAATGAATGGAATACATTTTAGTCAGGAGTATGATCGACATTGATGGCTGAATCTAATATAGGAAAGATATGACATAACATTTTGGACCTCCATTTGATTTTTTTTTGTTTTTTTCGGTAAACCTTACCTACTTATACCCAGTACCAGTTGCTAATGATCGCCAATAGTTCCTTTACTTATTGTTTTCTTTCCAAACTTAGTTCTTACTTTGATACTTCTTCGATGTAGTTAGTCGTACTTGTTCGTAGGTAGGCATGTGCCGATAGTCGAAACACGTGCGGCCCAAACGTTCTTTCTTTCTTACAATATCTTTGTAAAACTTGTAATAACTGGGTCATTTATTACTGTGATCTTTGTCGAGTTAAGGGCGGGAGTAGGTTTCCGATTTGGTTGGCCGATAAATTGGATACGTGGAATCCAATTTATCGTGAGGAGACTGGCCTGTCCTAGTAACGAAGATTCGAAGACATGTGAAGTCCAGAGCGTAGAGATGTGTTAACGGTACGTCACCGCCACTGTGCAACGTCACGACACTGCCACCGTGAGACGGCAACGTGGTGCTGCACGGTGCCGTGAGACGTCACGGCGTCGTGCCGCGGCACGGTGCCCGCGATTATCAATGAGATTTATTTATTCACAAAATCCTCAGCTCTTTTACAAATTTTACTTTATTATAAACTAATGTTAAAGCCAATTAGGGATTTACAATTTATTATCCGAACATCTACGCATCAGAAAAAAAAACAGAAAAAGAAAAAATCGCTAGTACCATCTCAGCGTAGTAGTAGTGTGTGAGTGTGAAGAGTTGAAGTGGTGTATGAATTACTGATACCAATTACTATTATTAATTATTAATCGTATTATTGACTAATTTTTTAGAAGTTTGGAAGTATCAGCTCTATAAATCAATCAATTTCAAGCTAGCAAGCAAACACGCCAATAAATTCTTGATGCAATAAAAATCCTTTAGTTATTCTGTCATCGCATTCAAACAAAATATTTCATGACAAAAAAAAAATATAATAATAAAAATATCGATCATATTTATTTGAAACCTCATACCCTAAGCAAATAGAAGGGCTTGTGCCAGCCCTTGATTGTCAAACTACGAATCTATACAATAGGGTTGTCCCGAAAAATTCTATAGAATATCATATTTTTATGATGGGCCCCGATTAATCACGGTTTTCTATGAGGGTTGTATTACAAACTTAATTACCACACAAAACACGTAATTTTGAATCTTATTTTTTTCGGAATAAAGTTGATTGTGTCCGCAGATTAGGTTTGTCAAAAATTATTTGTTTAAAAGCTCATTTTTGGAGCTAAATACCCTTTATTAGTTTTGCTTTATATGAAAAGGTTCAAACGCAGATGGTTTGGAATTGAAAGAAAAGAGGATTTTTGATGTGGTTTTGTGCTCGGCTCCTTTGTATGCTAGCGTAATAATATCAATTGCTCAACTTGTATTGGTTAAAGATAATATTATGTTATGAATATTATTTGAGGAGGACTTCGTTTAGGAACAATGGTGGCCGAGTGGCAAAGACCCCAACTTACGAGTTGTAGGCCGCGGGCTTAAACCCAGTCAGGCGTATTTCTTAGTGTAATTTATTTCATCACCACTGCTCTTAAAACGGTGAAGGAAAACATCATAAAACCGGCATGTAATAGAACCAAAAATTTGAAGACGTGACATCTATCAATCCGCACCGGGCACGCGTGATGAATTACGGCCATTCTTTCTCCTAGAGAGAAGGCCTCAGTCCCAGCAGAGGGAACATTATAAGTCTGATGCTATGCTATGCTGCAGTGCTAATTACACTAACATTAAAAAGGCAAAAGTTTGTATGTATGTGTGTACGTTTGTAACTCCTTCACGCAGAAACGGCTGAACAGATTTGTATGAAATACGGTTAACGGTTTGCTGACATATCGGAAGAGCGCGTATAACACTAAACATAAGGACGACTCCGTACTGAACTGTAGAAATGTTGCACATTTAATCGAAATTTTGAATAAATATTTTTTTAGCAGTGGGACAGTTTAGGCTAAATATAATATTTTTTTTTCCTAAACCAGTATGTTTTAAAAAAAAAATCGTATTCACGTTGTGAATGACGGATTGCCGAAAGCCAACAGAGCGTTCAGCAGGTCTAAAAAGGCCACTTTTGTAGAATCATAATATGAATCATACTCCGCCGGATGCGGAGGCTGTTGAGGCGGAGCTGTACGAGGGTTACAGGGTAGCGAAGCGCACCCTCCGAGCGGATATTAAGCGGTCCAAGATGGAGGCCCGCAACGTCTGGCTGGGGTCTCTGAATGCAGACCCGTGGGGACGCCCATACAAGATGGTACGGGAGAAACTCCGTCCATGGGCTCCCCCACTGACTCAGAGTCTCCGGCCCGAGCTCGTGGAGGGTGTGGTCAGCACTCTGTTCCCTACGCGGGGGGTACACTCCCCCCCGTCTATGGCTCCGCCAACACCGGCAGTACCTGACGCGGACCACGACGACGACGACGATGTTCCAGAGGTGACCGAGGTAGAGATGAGAGTGGCGGTACGAAGGCTGAGTGCCAAGAATACCGCCCCAGGACCTGACGGCCTGCCTGGGAGGGCCTGGGTCCTGGCTATGGAGGCTCTCGGGCCTCGATTGAGGGGGCTCTTTAGCGCATGTCTGGAGAGGGGCCAGTTCCCACTTCGCTGGAAGACGGGGAAACTGGTCCTCATAGCGAAGCCTGGGCGCCCTGCGGACTCTCCGTCCGCGTACCGGCCCATTGTGCTGCTCGACGAGGTGGGCAAGCTCTTTGAAAGAGTCATTGCAAACCGCCTCGTCGCGCGCCTTGCAAGGGTGGGGCCGGACCTGTCGGACGGACAGTTCGGTTTTCGCAGGATGCGCTCCACGGTGGACGCCATCATGCGCGTGCGAGCCCTCACGACGGGGGATGCGGTGTCCCAGGGCAGGTGTGTCGTGGCAGTGTCCTTGGACATTGCCAACGCCTTCAACTCCCTGCCCTGGAGTTGCATTGGAACGGCACTCCGGTACCACCGGGTGCCCGACTACCTCTGTCGTGTGATCGAGGCCTACCTATCGGAGAGGTATATCATCTACCCCGGTCACCAGGGAGAGTGGAAACGTCGAGAGATGTCGTGCGGTGTTCCGCAGGGATCGGTACTAGGACCACCCTTGTGGAACATCGGGTACGACTACGTGCTGCGCGGCGACTTCCCCGACGGGGTCAGCGTGGTCTGCTACGCGGACGACACGTTGGTCCTAGCGCGGGGAGAGTCGTACCGGACGGCGGTCGAATTAGCGACACGCGGGGTTGCGATGGTCGTTGACAGGATCCAGCAGTTGGGACTCGAGGTGGCACTGCACAAGTCCGAGGCCATGTGCTTCCACGGCCCTCGGGGTGCGCCACCGCCTCGTTCCCAGCTAACGGTAGGAGGGGTTCACATCAGCGTCGGGTCGACGATGAAGTACCTGGGACTCGTCCTCGACAGCTGGTGGAACTTCAAGGAGCACTTCCGACGTCTGGCTCCCAAACTGAATCGGACTGGGGCTGCTCTCGGGCGGCTCCTGCCCAACCTCAGGGGACCAGACGCCTCCTGCCGGAAGCTCTACGCGGGAATCGTTCGGTCCATGGCCCTCTACGGGGCTCCGGTGTGGGCACCGACGTTGCAACAGCAACCGAGGACCCAGCTGAATGCGTGCCAGAGGGTCATGGCAATACGCATGGTGCGAGGGTACCGAACGATCTCCCGCGAGGCGGCGACCCTCCTTGCTGGCCAACCGCCGTGGGATCTGGAGGCAACAGTCCTTGCACACATGCACGACAAGCGCATGGAGATGCAACGCCGGGGCGAAATTCCGCTGCCACGACAAGTCGAGGCATGGCGGACAGAGCTCCGGCGGGATCTCATGGCGAAATGGCGTCAACGACTATCGCAACCTCGTTCGGGGCGCGCCACAATTGGGGCGATAAGGCCCATCCTTGGGGCGTGGCTGGAAAGACCTCACGGCGTTCTCAACTTCCGCACGACGCAGGTGCTTACCGAACACGGAAAGTTCGCTAAGTACCTGTTCCGGATTCGTGCGGAGGATTCGCCCGGGTGTCGCCACTGTGCGGAACATCCGGAGGACACGGTGGAGCACACTGTAGAGGTGTGCCCCGCCTGGGCGGAGCATCGCCGTGTCCTCGTGGGGGCGATCGGCGGCAGCGATCTCTCTCGCCGGGCCTTGGTTCAGGCCATGGTCCGTAGTGAGGAGGGATGGCAGGCGGTCGCCTCCTTCTGCGAAGCAGTAATGCTAGCGAAGGAGGAGGCCGACCGCATCAGGCAGAGGCAACGGGGCGCTCGCCCCAGCCGCCGCCGGGATTCCGATCCCGATTTCCGGCCACCGTAGGCGCGGGCTTGCGGACGGCGTGCAATGGGTAGCACGCTGTCCGATCGTCCGGTAACCGACCGGACCGAGCCCAAGTCGTCGACGGCGCGTTCTGTTCCCGCGCGCCTCAAGGAGCTGTCAGCACACCGAAGAGGCCCAGCCTGCTAACTGCAGGCAGGCAGGGTCGAAGCCTACTGGGGTCATGGGTTAGTTCCGAAAGGAATGCTCGACCCCGGCACGATAGGCTACGAAGGAACGGGGTAGGTTTTTAGTCAGTAAGAGTCTGACACTACTTCCCGCTCCGCCCAAGGGCGGGATTTGTCATTGGATGATTTTACCTACCATAAAAAAAAAAAATAAAAAAAAATAAAAAAAAAAATATGAATCATACTTTTTTTATACGGCAACATTTACAAGGACTACGATTCTGTTATGCAGTGAATTGAGTATGATTCGACTAATTTGTTTACGAATATTAGAAGAATTGCTTATGATCTGCTAGGAATTAGGAATATGATTTGCTCTAGATGAATGGCTCATGTGACGTTTTTAGGCCCGCTGGTGTTATCTCTCTTTTTTCGAATTGCCTCTTTATCAAAATTTGCGTTGGATGAATAAATAAGTTTTTAAATCCATGCTCACGTTGAACTTCTCCCTCCCTCAAGCTGGTTGTAGTCACAGAGTATTTTGTTTGAACTCCGCCCGGGTCTATTAGACTTCGCGGACCCGTAAAAGCGGTTTTATTTTAAACTAGCTGTGCCCGCAACTTCGTTCGCGTGACGAAACTAATCAATGAGTTTTTTTGTGTAAAGTGCTATTTGTGTAGAACGTTATGTATCGAGCATACCGGTATTAATACTTCTGTCCCGGCGCGGGCCCTTTGTGGCTAATTACAATAGAAACGGGTGACGTAACCTGCGACAAACTTATTATTTGCGGTTGGTACAGTAATCGAGTCTAGGGATCGAATCGCAAAATTAAGTTTGTTTTTTAATGTATTTACTTTTCTGGAATAAAAAGTACCCAGTGTAGTGCCCAGGATATTAAAGAATAATTATACCAAGTTTCATCGTAATCGAACCGGTAGTTTTTGCGTGATGCCTGAACAAACAGACAGACAGACAGACAAACAGAGAAAAATTTTTTTAATCACATTTTTGGGTTTTGTTGTCGGTCTAGTAACACAGGGGTGTGCCATTTATTTTTTTGATATTTTCAATGTACAGAATTTTTACTTCTACAGATTTATTATAAGTATAGATAAAAAAGCAATAACTATTCAATATTTTTGTTTTTGCAAGACCCTTTTAAAAAACAAGCTTTATTATTTCATGTAACTTTCAAATATTTCCGTGACGTAATCTCCTAGATATGCACGTTTGAAATCAGAAGTAAGGGTCAGACCCGCGTTTATTTTTTATTGAGTGAACAATTTTTTTCATATTTTGATTATTACCCATCGGTTATTTGTTGATTTTCAAAGCTTCAAAAAAAGTTCAAGATGAGTACGACCTGGCCTTATTGCGTCCTTAACTCAAAACAATACATCAACGGCAAAAGCTCAATTTACTTAATTAATTTATTCCCTCACAACATAAATGCTTTGTTTGTCGTAGAATTTTTAACACGCGTACATAAATTAATTATAATGAATTCATTTTCGCACGCGTTCGTCAAAAAAAAAAAAAAAAATAATAATAATAATTCGCGGCTTCAGAATAAGCTCCGTCGAGTCTTTGTTCAATTCAGTGGCATTTGTTCAGTTATACGACGGTTTTCCCGCTGCTTTTGATGCTGTGCCCTATGCTGCAGGAATTGTGTTATTAAAGGTATCATTACCTAATGTAATTGAGGACCTTGCAGCAAAAGGGGGGCAGATCCAAAGTTTTAGCCGGTTGCCTTTTTCTCTTACTTTAAAAAAATAAAATAAAATAACTTTTATTTATTAAAATATGTAAATATGCATTTATTATATTACAATATGTAACTATTAACTGCTGCATGAAAAAAAGTCCTGTACAAGAGGACGACAGTAAAGAATAATCACCATCACCAGCCCCAATCCCACCACAATCCCAACTCACCAGCAAAACACATAATCAACAGCTCAAATCAAATTTCTCTCTTCACAAATATTAGTACAAAACCGAAAGGGAATTGCCAAATGCAATTACAAGTTAGGAACTGCATATTCATGTGTTAAACAAGCCAACATGGCTGAACAAGCCGTCATAACCATGTCTGGGAAGGCACGGACAATTACGACCAGAAACAGCAACCTTGCTGCAAAATGTCGGGAAAAAAGAGATCTTGGACTTTCTTTTACACACGTTTTGGTCTTTTAGTGTAGTGGTTAGTGGCCCTAACTGCTATGCCGCAGGTCGTGGCCTCTATTCCCATCCAAGACAAATGTTTGTGTGATGAGCACGATCTTTTTTTCTGTCTGGTTGTAATTTATGTATAATACTAGCTTTTGCCTGCGGCTTCGCTCCCGCTCTACCCTACTCTACCTTACTCTACCCTATACCAATAAATGAGGTTTTGGATTATTTTTTATTATTATTTAACTGGATAAAAATTATCCTATGTCCGTCTCCAGGTTCTAAGTTTTTTTTAGTCAAATCGGTTCAGCCTTTCTTGAATTATAAATAGTGTAACTAACACGACTTTCTTTTATATATATAGATTATGTATGTATTTGGAAATATATAAATATGTTTATCAGTTTTTTTTTATTATAAACTAGTGCTTAACTGCGATCCCAGCTGATAGTAAGCAGTGGTGTAATCGTTGATGGTGAGGCGAACTAATTTATTAAGAGCCTATTCACTCTAGCCTTAAATACACCTTTATTTAATACCTGTATTAACTTATGTTTGAAACCGCTTGCTCCGTCACTCATCACTGAAGGTTCAGTGGAAGACCAGCGTCAGACAGTATTTTTCTGTTTGGCAAAATTGCTGAAATGAATCTTTTTTGGCGCAGCCGTGAGGCACACATAGTGTTGTAGATTTTTTTATTTTTTTATTTAAGTGTGTTATCCTGGTTACTGTCGCCAAATAAATGTATTTTCGAGGTCTATACTGGAGAAGTTACGGAGGTTCAATTCTGATAGTTCAGTTCTTCCGGTCGGATGATTTTGCACCTTCGACTCCGATAAATAAAATCAGAAGTTATACATTATCGGAGACATAAACAAGTTAATACTTGTTGCGCGAGGAACCCATGATCTTATGAGAATTTCGCTCCATATCTTTGAAGCCCATAATCAGATTATGACTACATTTAATTGGGACCAATTTGGAAGAATATCTACACTTAAAATAAAAAAATAAAACGGTCCTCAATTGACCGTGATATCGATGAATAAGTAATATAAATTCAAGCACTCGCAAAAAAGGTTCGCAAATTCATCTATGTTGCGAAGCTCGTGCGGTCTTGTGCTCCTAAGAACATCTGCATCCTAGTGTACACTTCCCTGTGTCACTCTGTACTGCAATACTGTGTCGGTGTCTGGGGCGGCGCTTCCAAGACGTGCATGATGGAGTTGGAGCGGGCTCAGCGTGCTGTACTTAAAGTACTCTTGGGGAAACCAAGGCGTTTCTCAACAGATGAATTGTACAGGGAGGCAGGGGTTCTACGCGTTCGACAATTGTTTATTTTGGTGTCTCTATTGCTGCTGGTCAAAGACAAGCTAGCTCACACTGGCTGCGGGAAAAGAGGCAGGACACTTTATGATAGAATCCCCCTTCCAAAACTAAAGACCTTGTCTGGGGCCCGATTTTCGTCATATCTATCCATTCGCATTTTCAACGCCGTGAGTAGAATGATGACAATACCAAATGAGTTCTCTGAAGCTAAAGTTAAAATAAAGAAATGGTTATTGGACCGAACTTACGAGGAAACAGAAACCTTACTTTGTTGTACAAGTTAATACTGACAAACACAAACACACCACACTCCCTCACCCACACTCCACATTTACACACTTAACTGTTCCCTTGCACTATCATTGATAATAGGTAGTATTAGTTCCGTGGTTAGTTTTCTCTCTGTTATGTCCTTCTTTCGTTTTACATTTTATGATATGTAGAAATTTGTACGTTGCGCCACCAGGCCACACCATATTGCTAACTGTGTATAATTTTCGGGTCACCAAGATACAGGCTTTGCCTAGTTTGGGACCCATTGTTAATCTGTTAACGTCATGTGTTGTGTAATTTCTGAACATTCATATTATCTTGTAATTATAACTGTGTATGTTTCAATAAATAAATAAATAAATAAATACATGTCGCCGAATACATAACCTTCTCCGTTTTAAAGTCGGTTAAATAGTAAATGATTACCCTGCTATTCTCGTCATTAATTGATGCAAACTAACAAGTTCATGTCTCAGTCAGTAAACATCTGTCCTTATGCACAGCCCTATCACAAAGCTCATTGAAATGAGTGACTCAGTAAGTCAGATTATGTTTATGAAAGCTGGGTTCCAAAATAAGAACCGGCACATTATGAACATCCGATCCATACACACAAAATGTTTTGGGAACTTTAATATGCGTACACAGTACAGTTAAGGAATGGAATTTCCTGGTTTTTTTTTTAATAATTTATAGAAACTAATGCTTGACTGCGATCCCACGTGGTGGTAAGCAGTGATGCAATCGTTGATGGAGTCAGTTTTGTAATAGCTACAACCTAGTAGTCTTTGTGTTAAGAGTGAGTCTTTTAGAGCAGTGGTGGCCGAGTCGTAACGGCCCCGACTTACCGAGTTGTAGGCCGCGGGTTCAAACCCAGCCAGGCGCATTACTTTGCGTAATTAATTTCATCACCACTGTTCTCAAAAACGGTGAAGGAAAACATCATGAGGAAACCGGCATGTCCTAGAACCAAAAATTCAAAGACATGTGACATTCACTAATCCGCACTGGGCCCGCGTGGTGGATTACGGCCCATTCCCTCTCCTAGAGAGGAGGCCTGAGTCCCAGCAGTGGGAACATTGTAAGGCTGATGCAATGGAATGCAATGCAAAGAGTGAACAGGTCACTTCTAGGCAACCGAGCTCCTTTGTGGACCAGATCATTGCTTAACATCAGGTGAGATACCTAGTGATTAAACACATAGATCTATACATACTGTGGTGTTCACTAAATCACTATTTAGGGATTTGGATTTATAAATTAAACAACAAAATTATCAGTAAGTAGGCACAACTAGAGAATGACGTGTGGTCGGCCTCGGGTATCGATGGCGAGTGCTCACGACGTCACACTTCAGTTGGTCTACATTTATTGAGTATACCACATCTCTTCCTTTTTATAAAATGATTTAGATTTCAAGATATTTAGCACTCAGATGATAATTTACAATATTAACTAGTTCGGTTTTCAAGTTCAATTACAGTATTAGGATTTTTAAAGTATATGCCACATGATTTTTATTTTATTTTTTTATATGCCACATGTCTTCCTTTTTTTTATCAAGATTTTAAATTTAATTACAATATTTAGCATTTAGACGCTAATTGGGTATTGAAGTGCAATTACAGCATTTAAAATTTAGAAATTAAATGCGTTTAACTTTTTTTTAAATTTTACTATGTTTCGTACGAGTATTAAAACATGCTTTAAGTTTTAAATTACAATATACTATGTTATACAGTTAAACATTCGAGTTTTTAAGTACAATTTACTATATTTTGCAGTTAAACATTCGTCTAGTTTTAAAGTACAATTAATTATGTTTTGCAGTAAAACATTCGTTAAGTTTGAAAATACAATAATCTTATTTTAGATTTATTAATATAAAATTAATACATTTAAGTAGCATTAAAGTAATAATGCCAATATTTAAATGATATTATGTTTATTTTGCAAGTAACGTTTTTTTTTAAAAAAAAACTTTAACACGTAATTATTATTTTTTTCATTTTAAACTAGATGAGGCCTGTGTTTCCTAGCTGACTACTCTGAGAAGAAACACAGAAACAAACTCAGAGGTCAAAGTCCTTTTAAAATCCACAGTAAACATGTAATGGTCAAATCATTATGAGAACCTGCAGATTAGTGTTTGAGATATTAAACTTTAAGAAGCGTTTCTATTTGCTTTCAACCTTCTTCGTGCTTTAAATTGAAGGTGTTGGTGGCTCGGTGGTCTTCTTTGATGTTCCTCTTGTTGTTTTGTTCAATTTTGATTTCTGGTTTCCTTTACGAGTGACTATTATAACGAAAGATACCCTCTTTGTTTATTTATTGTTTGGGTTTTTTGTGTCTAACTTCTTATTTTTAAGCACGCACAATGGTATTATCGATGGGTTGCTGGATACGAATTTTCTCGTTTATTTATTTATGTTTTGGTTTTACTTTGTGTCTAACTTCTTATTTTTGAAGTTTGCACAATGCTACCTAATATAGCAATGAATTGCTGGATATGAATTTCTCGTTTATTTATTTATGATTTGTTTTGTTTTTTTTTTTTTTTTGTGTTTAACTTCTTATTTTTTTGAAGTATGCACAAATGGTACAATATTGATGAATTTCTGGATATGAATTTTCTTGTTTATTTATTTGTGTTTTTGTTTTTCTTTGTGTACAACTTCTTATTTTTGAAGTAGGCACAAAATGGTAAGTACTATATTGATGACTTGGATATGAATTTTCTTGTAGTTTCTATTAAACATCTCGCCTTGAATATTTCTTAAGGTCTGATATCCTGTTTCGTCATAATTAAAGCCATCTTTGGTCCATTTTTTTTGTATTGAAAAAGTTACTCCACGTTTAATACTGTGTGTATTAAATCCCTGATTTCACATTTGTCTGCCTATATCAGGCTTATATCCCCTTTTTTTCTTTGACTTAGACATGCAATTTACATACACAAAACACCCAGACTCAGAACACTATCTGTTGGCCAACTTGAGATTAGCACCTTTGAAGTATGTAGGTATATATAATAACTATTATTTTGTTCTATCTAGAAACAATTACGCTCTTTTAGTGAGTTATGGGAATAAGCAATTGGTTTGTTTTAAACATGACACAATTATGTTGTTTGGTTTCGATTTTAGCCTAAATATGATATCCTGATGGACGTATGTTTGTGCTTGGTTTTATATAGTCCTTAGGCTTATAAAAGCTACATTCTTAATTTTTTTAATCAATGTCTTTGTTCCTGTGGTTAAGGAATCTTTTTATAACCTATACTTTATTACAGGCTCAATTATATAGTGGATAACCCACTTTGTGAGTACTAGGTGCCTTAACTGGTTGGCCTTTGACCTGAATGTGCTCTGGCGGTTTGGAATGTCATGTTTTGCTTGCTTGTTTTAATTATTTGTTCTTTGACATTTTTCTTTTTTTTTTTTTATACAGACTTTTAAAATGTATGCATTATCATATAGTAGTTACATCTACTTATTGATCCGAGTATCGGTAGTTTCTTGCCCGTACAACGTGCAAATTTGTATTGAATTCAATTCAACTCATGAATTCAATTAGATATACTAAAACTTTGCCTCGTTTATGTCTCTGAAGTCATTGTGCATGAGATTTTTTGATCAATTACTGAATTAGCTAACAGAACTACCTTCAGCTCTACTTGAGTACGATCTTTTGTCATTATAGCCAAGGTATTTTTTTTTCAAAACCAATAGTTTGATTTTTTGGGTCGAAATTTGGAGTTTCCTTTTTCAATAACATTGTTTCAGAAAACAGCGGATTTCTTCATTAGGTTCCATGGTGTGAAAGTCTAGATTGACTGTCTTATTTTTAACTACTTGTAGTTTGAGAGGTACTTGATGACATTCATCTTCAGAAAATGAATAAGTTTCAATTGATATATAATAAACACTAGCAATTTACTGATTGACTTCTTAACTATTCATTAACTTCGATTTCAGCATGTAGAAAGTGTTTTCAGTGCTTCAAATGTAAATATAGCTTTGCTGAATTTTGGAGTCATTGATTGGCTTTGCTAGAAATACTACAGAGATAATGCATCAAATATCCCTTGCACGTATATTATTTAGTATGTAACAATCAATTATTACAATTATTGCATTGTCGTCGACGCGACGTAGCAAATAAGTACTAGACGTTTTCTTTAGTATTTTGTTTCTATTTATTTTTTAGCTTCATTTGTTGTCATTTGACGAGAGACAGACATATTATTTTCTCTTTCATTGATCCTCGTCTGGCATTATTTCAGCAAATAACGCTTAAATGCCTCTTTATGCGATGTGTATTAATTATAGAGCATGATCTGAATTGTCAATAATTGTTCGAACTACAAGCACTTTTGTGATTAAGTACCACAATTTTCATGACTTGCATGATAACACCCAATTCATTGTTGTGGTTTGACAAGAGGTTAGTACTCTTTTTATGCCATTAGCATTAATTATAGGGCATGAAATGAATTTTCATGAATTTATTGTACTGTAATCACTTTTGTGATTGCCACAATTTTCATGACATGCATGATAACAACCAATTCATTGTTGTTGTTTGACAAGAGGTTAGTACTCTTTTTATGCCATTTGCATTAATTATAGGGCATGAAATGAATTTTCATTAATTTATTGTACTATAATCACTTTTGTGATTGCCACAATTTTCATGACATGCATGATAACAACCAGTTCATTGTTGTTGTTTGACAAGAGATTTAGTACTTTTGTGATTTTTTTTTTATTTATTATTGGTCCCTGTTTTGCAGTGTTTCTGAAAACCAAATTTGGAAACACCTTTTATGCAACTAGCAATAGTTTTATAGGAAAGGACCTTTTATCACGTTTGTGATTTTAATTGCTGAATCAGCAACACAGTTTTTATTCAAGTGTCAATTCCTCTAAGGCGGGTAATAACTTTGACTCTGGCTATCGTGGACTTTGTAGTTCAATGCCGAGTTTGCTGTTCCTTAAGGGTTTGCTTAAGCAATGATTTCCCATTGTCATAAGGAGGTCAGGACATTGAATCTACAACTATACCTACGAGTACTTACAATTCAAAATCAGTTACTTGAAATTGAAGCAAGAATTTGCCATAATTCAAATTAGTTATTTTTATTCATTTTCATCTTGTTCTTGTTGTACTAAACTAAAATGAAAGAATCGAGTAGATGCACAACACATCGTTACTTTATTTATGACCCTGAATTGATTACTTATAGCCAGCTATGATAAGAGCTCTATGGGTACTGTTCCCATAAAATTTTAAATAAACAAACTCTAGCTAGCGAGGCGCACAAAGGCCCATCAATAGGTACCTGCGCCGGAGCGACATGCCACTCAGCAAAACGTCCACTTGAATTATGGGTTAAAAACCAAACACATGAGCGTTATAACGCGTGTGACAAATTCTTTGTTTGATGAGTAAAGCCAGTGCAAAATGTATTTTATTTAATCAGCCATAAGGATTTTAGGACACTTATTTAGTTTTAACAATATAATTATAGTAATACCTAATCAGGCATCACATAACTTCAAAGTATCGAAGTGGTACTTGCGTTAAAACTGGTACTTAACGATATTCACGTTGGTACTTTTCATTTTTAGATCTAATAATATCATTCGATAAGATTAGCATCTGTAAACGTGTTATTTAATATCGCTGGGACTTTTGATCGAATATTTTTCATTTTAATTCGATTCATTAACTTTGTTCATTAACGATCTCTCGTTGGTACTTTTATTTCGATCCTTTTAGGATCATATTATGTATCTACAAACGAATTTGGTCAACAAGCATCGTATAAGTACTTCGACGTAATTTGTGTTTTTGTATTAATGTATTTACATAGTTAGGTCTAGTACCTATACATGCTTAGTTTATTTTTTATGTACTTATGTTTAGTATAAATACCTAGTTAATATTTAAGTTTCTTCCGTTGCTGTATTTGCAAAAAATAAAAGCAATCAAATTTTGGAAATTATATCTATTATCGAAATGTAGGGTAGATTGTGTGCCGTAATCACATTTAGATATACGGTCCCGTTTGTGTATGATTTCATTGATTGATCTATACTGCGCATCTCTCAGCTAAACACCGACGCAGATCGCTCATAGATCGGTAAATAACAACAGAAATATGGACATTTACTGAATTTCTTTTAGATAACTGTCACTTCTTTTTTTCTTTCAAAGCACTTTTTGTTGTAGGTAGGTACATAAAATAATAATTTTTCTGACCCATATCCGTAAGTAGTACATATTTTAGTTTTGGCCACTTTACTTACTGCGCTTTTTACTCGTCGCCAATGTGGTGTTCACTAAATCACTATTTAGGGATTTGGATTTATAAATTAAACAACAAAATTATCAGTAAGTAGGCACAACTAGAGAATGACGTGTGGTCGGCCTCGGGTATCGATGGCGAGTGCTCACGACGTCACACTTCAGTTGGTCTACATTTATTGAGTATACCACACATACAAAAGAAGAAACTGACTGACGTATCAACGTACAGCCGAAACTACCGGTATTAGGAGCATGAAATTTTGCATCAGGTTTCCTTCTGATGGTCCAGAAGGAAGCCGCCGAGCGAAATCGTGATAGGATCGATCCCACTCGATGAATAAGGCGTCGGGGAGGCAATCGCCTCGGTGCCTAACACGCCGAAACCCCAGTTGCATCATCCAATACAGGTGGGACTTTGGAACCACGGGCGCTCACTGTCAGGACTCTGCTCGCCTAAGTGATTTCAGGGAAGACTGTGGCACAGTTATCATAGTGAGGCTTAGGGGAGACCGTTGTACAGTCTCTTCAGGGATGTGCAATAATTTTGAGAGGTAACGGGGCCCCGTTTCTTCTACGTGCTGATGGTGACCAAAGTCCGCGCACCTTTTGAAAGTTTCCCCTCGACAACAAAAAAGGTTTCCCTTTGTGACGTAGGTGAGCACTGAGAGAGGATTTTTCAATATTCACCACCTAAGGGGATGTCATAGGAGTTCAAATTTTGAATAGAGAAACCTACTTTCATCCATCATCACCATCAGCCTTTTAATGTTCCCACTGCTGGGACACAGGCCACATCTCTGAGAGAGGGAATGGGCCGTAATCCACCACGCGGCCCCACTGCAGGTTGGTGAATGTCACATGTCTTCGAATTTTTTTTTTTTTGGTTCTAGCACATGCCGGTTTCCTCACGATGAACCCTTCACAGTTTTGAGAGCAGTGGTGATGAAATAAATTACACAAAGTAATGCGCCTACTTTCATGCGGACGCAACCGCAGGCAGAAGATAGTCAATAATAAAAAAATATGATGACTGCTATTTGAAAATCCAATCCAAATATTCTATTAACAGAAACTGAGAGTCTTTTCCCTTTATCACAAGACGCATTAATCCAAACACAGTGTTTACCTAACTGGAAAACGGGAAAGCAACAGAGTCCCGGACATGCCAATTAAAACCACTGGTCCTCCTTTTGTCGCTCGCTTCGTTTGCGCCAATTGCACTGAACATGAATGAAGCTATAAAAGTTAGCTTTTACTGCCAATCTTGATACTTTATTTCTATTTGAAGGGAGGATAAAATTTTGATGGTGGACCGTTTAGGTGACGGTTTATTGGTACCTGGAGTTATTGGCCTATTGTGGGGATTGTCATTTTGTTTTGTAATTGGAGATAGTTTCCTTAAGTTTTTTCAGGTTTTTTTTATATGTCACGGGAGATAGTGTCAGACTTACTGACTAAAAACCTACCCTGTTCTATTCATTGCCTTTTTATTTTCACCTAACCCTTGGCCACAGTAGGCTTCGGCCCTACTGGGCCCCTACAGTTTGCTGACAACTCCTTGAGGCGCGCGGGAACAGTGCGAGCCGTAAACGCCTTGGCCTCGGACCAATCTGTTACCGGACGGACGGACAGCGAGCTAGCCTTGCCCGCCATCTCCAAGCCCGGTAAGGTAGGTGAAAATCATCCTATGACATCCCCCGCCCTTTGACGGAGCGGGAGATAGTGTCAGACTCTCAATGACTAAAAAACCCATCCCGTTCCTTCGTTGTTCGCATGCGTGATGAAATCCGCTCGATATTAAAAAAACAGAATCAGAATTTTTTGTTTCAAATATACCAATTACAGTCACTTTTGAATTGTCAAAATGTCGGTCAGTCAAAAAAAAAGTGAAGCTAAATTGCACGTTCCAAAGCGTAGATCTCTATGTAGAAGAACGTGCAAGAATTTCCATGGCCACTCTTTTTAAATCATATACACCCTTTTTATAAGGCTGATTGTGCGTATTTATATTATAAGATTCATTTCGATATATAATTTTCGTCATCGATTAAAAATGCATCCCTTCTTTTTAAATGCCGACAACTTCTACGAAGTTCACATGATTATTTCTGGAGAATGTCAAGCCACTAGGTTGTCAATGTGTGATTCATTCATTCATCACAGTTTATTCACAGGTATTTTTTCTTTTTGTGTGTCAATTGTTCAGTGACGAATTTCCCTTAAAACAATGAATCATTATGGCGAAACTAAACGCTCAAATGGCAAATTGGAAGAGTCCGTGTCAATGAATGTAACAGGCAGATACAATGTCGTTTACAATCTTTGCTGTTGCAATTCTTCAAATTATGCTTGAATGTGCAATCTTTGTGGCGACACTTGGTGGAAGCTATATCCAACAATGGATGTCTTTTGGCTGAAATGATGATGATGAAGTGTCATCATGTGGAGTGGACCGAGACTCAAAGAGAGTTCAGCAAAACCGTAGGGGCTCAGCAAGGCCGAAGCCTACTGGGGCTATAGGTGGAGTTCTGAAAGGGAAATCCGTAGTCCAAGAACGTAAGGCAACTTGTGGTTTTAGTTAGTAAAAGTCTGACACGCTCTCGCGCCAGTCATTGGATGGACATCCCTCCGAAAACAAAAGGATCAGTAATCTTTTTGCGGGTTGCAATTCTTTATATTATGCTTGAATATGCAATGACCGGAAGACGCAGCGTTTGCGCGGCCTCCCTTATTTTTTCTCCCGAAAGACGTCCACTGTTGGACATCGTCCTCCCCCGAGTGTCGCCTTAATGACCGGGTTCCCGCAACCCTCACCAGGTCCTTGGCTCAACTAGTGGAAGCCCTTCCAACGCTACGTCTTCCGGTACGGCATTATATATAACATTTTTGATCACATCAGAAATGTGATAGGAACTGCTAATTATTTATAGCTGTGTATGTATAAACAGTTGATGGACGAGCATTACAGTCGTCTGCAGCAGCACGGCTCTGTACGGCGGATAAGCTTCCTACATGAATATTAAAGAGAGGCGTTATTGTGGCCGGTGTTACACCGCAGCGAACGATGAGTTTTTAGAGAACAGGGAATATATGCGTAAGAAGATTTGGTATCGAACCAGTTTATCAATAAATATACGCGTCTAAATTTTGATCGTTTTAATCCCGTGGAGGGTCGATCCGGTAAATGAAACACTATCGATTTGAAAAGATAGAATTAAAAAATAAAGTACTTTTTTTCTAAAACTCGTGTGAGCGAGTTCAGTGACCTGTAGGTAGTTGTAGGTCGTTGCGTATTAACTACCTACAGGTCATTAAACTCGCTCAGCTGATGTTTACTTGAAGAAATTAATTTCGTACATGTTTATATTAATTGAAGTTTTAGAAAAAAATACTTTATTTTTTTATTTTATCTTTACAAATCAACCCTCCACGGGATTAAATCGATCAAAATTTAGGCGGGTATAAAAATAAAATACAAATGAAGAAAATTTGGGAGGTTTAGCCTGCCTGCCTTCCCGTCAGATTATAATTTCGGTGTCTTCAAGTCTAGAGTGAAAAGGCTCTTAATAAACTAGTGCGCCTCACCATCAACGATTGTATCATCAGGTGAGATCGCAGTCAAGCACAAGTTTACAGGAGATAGAAAAAAAGGTTTAGCAGACACCGACTATTAACCTCTATTCTACGTTAAAATATTTCTGTTACACGAAATTCTAGGTCAAATGTTACACTACGGTGTAAATGAACCCGTTATAAAGCATCACGAGCATGCATCAAATGCAGAACAGCACTTTGCATATGCGCGCCCTACGAGTATGTTTGACTAACATGCCTTTCCAAATGGACCACATGGAAACATTTATTTACTTAAATATTTATAGTGCAACGCAGAAAAGTTAATGGATTTTGTTATAAAGCTGGAGCTGACGAATGATCTTGATATGAAAGCATTTTTTTAGCATGTAGCAGCACGCCTTTTCGTTTATATCGCGTAGATTGAAGAACTGGAACAATTTGCCTGCTGCGGTATTCCCGTCCGATTATAATTTAGGTGTCTTCAAAGCTAGAGTGAATAGGCTCTTAATAAACTTGCCCTAGTTTCTTTTTAAGAGCTTATCCACTCTCCACCTCACCATCTACGATAGCATCACTGCTTACTATCAGGTGGGATCGCAGTCAAGCACTAGTTTATATCATTAATATATATATATATATATATATATATACATTAGCTTTCGTCTCCTGGTTCTAAGCTATCTTCCCACCAAATTTCAGCCAAATCGGTTCAGCCGTTCTTGAGTTATAAATAGTGTAACTAACACAACTTTCTTTTATATATAGATTTTTGGTGTTACTCATTACTTGACAACTGAATCAGGGTCGCTTTACTGTGGCCATGGGTTTGCTACCAAAAGGGTAACCCGGGATCCTAGAACGTAAGGCAAAAAAGGAACATAGGAGTTTTAGTCAGTAAAAGTTTGACATGCCCGCCCGCTCCAGCCTAAAGCGAAACGTGTATATCTACGAGATTACATCAAGGAAATATAATAAAGCATGTTTTTTTTTTTTTTTTCATAAAAATAAAGCCGCTCTTACGGGGCCGTGAAGTCGTCTAAGACCCGGACAAAACCCCGAAAAAGTACCTTAAAACTACAACCGGCTCTTAAGAAATAAAATCATTAGTCCCTCCTCAACCAGTTGCATAAAAATGCTCACCCATTTGCACGCAACTTAATTCAATTTACCGGTAACTCTTACCATCACCCCACGGTCTTATTGAAGCATAAAATTGCCTCATTAAGTGCCCATCTTTGACGAGTAATTACTACCACCACTCCTAGAGTTCCTGACACGGTCAGGCTTCACCGCTTGATAATTCGCGCAAAACTATAGGTCTTTGTGAAAGGAAGTGATTCTTGGAAACGCTTCGATATAAACTAGTGCTTGAAAGCAATCCCGTGTGATGGTAGGCAGTGATGCAACCGTTGATGGTGAAGCGCACTAGTTTATTAATGCCGGGTCCTACTCATTTTGAACTTTTTTAAACCTCTGGAAATCCACAAATATGGAAGAGAACACCATGAAATTTATTTTATTAAGATTGACTATATGACCAAGTGCTTGGCAAAAATGAAAACATGATATAAATTAGTTGACTCGATAAAAAATAACACTGATCCTAATTTACGATTTCAAACGTTTTTATCTACGAGATTACGTTACGGAAATATTTGTAGGTTCCAAAAACAAAAATAAAGCTTGTTATTTAAAAGCGCTTCGCAAAAACAGAAATCTTGAATAGCTATTGTTTCGTTTTTTTTTTTATATATATATAAAAATAAAACCGCTGGTTGGGCCGCGAAGTCGACATTGTCCCGAGCGGAGTTCATACAAAATACTAAGTGACTACAGAGCCACTCTTGTTTGAAGACTGTCAAATTATAATCGGACGGGAAGACCGCAGTGGGCAAATTTTTCCAGTCCTTCGATTTACGTAGTAAAAACGAGGAGTATTTTATGTAGAATTTCAGGGTGTGTTTTACCCCGATGACGAATTTCATATTTTCATTTGGACTGAAAATGATTGTGACTATTTTCTTTTGATTTATTTTAATTTTTAATTTGACTTCTATTCAATAACCGACTTCAAAGAAAAGGAGGTTCTCAGTTTGACCTGTATGTATGTTTGTCCGCGATTTTCTCGCGTTTGGCTGAACCGATTTTAATGCGATTTTCATAAGAATATTTGTCACATTAAGGAAAAAGTTTTTCTAACTAACTTCAAAAAAAGGATGTTCTTAGTTTTTAGAATTGTCATGATGATTTGATAATGGAACCAAATGGCGGAAGGTACTCCTATCTATTTAAGTTTGGCTGAGAAGTACTACAACTAAAAAGTGTGGAATAACTTTAATTTCAGAAGTCGGTGTTTAATAACAAGGAGACCAAACTATTATAGAAACACCGACTTCCGAAATTAAAGTTATTTTTGAACATTTTTGTGTTTTTTTTTTGAAGTCGGTTTGTTGACTATGATGTAACAATATATGACTTGTAAAAATCCCTTAATGAAAGAAAACATCGTGAGGAAACCGGCATGTCCTAGAACCAAAAACTCAAAGACATGTGACATTCACCAACCCGCACTGGGCCCGTGTTGTGGACTACGGCCCATTCTCTCTCCTAGAGAGTTGGCCTGAGTTCCAGCAGTGGGAATATTAAAAAAAAGGCTGATGATGATGAAGAATCCGTTACCAATAAATTACTGTGACTTTGACGAAACCACTAGCACCAGATAATAACAAACAAAAAAAATAATACATACAGCCCATAGAACCTCCTCCTTTTCGAAATCGGTTAAAAATACCTAGTAAATTAATTAATGTAATCATTATCCCCTTATTTAACATGAAACGAGAACCATGGCTAAAGCCAATAATATGAGCAGGGTAGGCAGAATTAAAAGTTAATTGGAATAAGCCATAAGTGGTGGGCGCTGGCTATGCACAATTAAATACAGATACATTGAATAGCTGATGTTAATTTAATTATAGAGTGTAAAATTCAATGGTTTGCATGTTTTTGTACTGGTTCGTTAAAGCCCATTAAGTGTGGTTTTGCTGTCATAGAGTTATGGTTAGATTTTGTTTGCAGGAATTATTCGCGCGGATTTTCTGATTGTGACGCCCGTGGTCCTAGAACGCAAAGGGCGGCTAAAGGAAGTAGGTGTGGTTTTATTAAATAAAAGTCAGACATATTCTCCCGCTCCACCATAGAGCGGGAGAAGTCATTGGAAGATTTCTCACCTTAAATACAATAGGGTTCCGTACCTCAAAAACCCTCATAGTATCACTTTGTTGTCTGTCTGTCTGTCAAGATCCTTTATCTTGGGAACACGTGGAAGTTTCGAGTTGAAAATAAAACCCTAGGTCTGTTGTCCCTTAAAGCTGTGAAGTCAAAGTTTTAAGTTTAGTACTAAGTCAGAAAAAAAAGATACCGCCGTTTATATGCAAAAAACGTAAAGTGTTTCGACACTTCATAGACTACTTCCCGTTAACCTATAATCCTGAAATTCGGCATGAAGCAAGGTCTTATAGCACAAGTATAAGAAAGAATCTGAAAACTGTAAATTTGTAGTTACGTCACAAAACAAAATTGCGATTCAAAATGATCTTCATAACTGAATTCGGGAATTGAACCGAGTAATTCCATAGGTAAGCTAGTGTGATAGGAGTTCAGGTGGGAAATCAAACGAAATGACATCATTCAGGTTTCACATATTTCACACAGTTTTACACTAATTCACGATATAGGAAAATCCAGCCACTCTACAAACGTCGCTCAATGCATCTACCAACCCCGTCACCCGGAAGTCATAATAAGTCACATAAATTGACAAACTTATTACAATTAATTACATTAATACAAGCTGTTGGTGTATAAACTAAAACATTATAATCAGATGTGATTAACAGTAATATTTCCAAGGTAATCAATTATTGCAAGAATAATTAGGGCTTATAAATAAGTAATAAATTATTACTGCACTACTAGTGTCTTAAAGAATTGATAGATGGCGCTAGTGAGACTTAGTAAAGAATATATTATAATGAATTGCTGTAAGTGCACCAGGTGTCTTGATTAGCCGGTAGATGGCACAGCGATAGCTGCAATGTCTTATTGATGCACCCAGCCCCGTAACACTAGTACGAAACTCTTAGGGGGCGAGTCCGACTAGCACTTGCCCGGTTTTTTTTAGCTTTCTACATTTTATTGAAACTCCGCTAAGCGTCTTCAAATGTTAATCGTACGAGCGAGAAAGAGTTACGGACCTATATAGGGCGCCTGGTAATTAGTGAACGATATTTAAACACGTGATTGTAGTCCTGATAACAAACAACTTTTACTATGGGACCAAACCTGAAATCGCGAAAAAAGTCAGCCAACTATATAGGGTGACTGGTAATTAGTGAACGATACTTAAACACGTGATTGTAGTCATGATAACAAAGAACTTTTACTATGGGACCAAACCAGAAATCGCGCAAAAAAATAGCCATGCTCAGTACATTTTGACCAGTTAGGCGAAAATAAATATACCTACTGAATATGGTTAATTGTTTTCGCGATTTCAGGTTTGGTCTCATTGTAAAAGTTGTTTGTTATCATCACTATAATCACATATTTAAGTATCGTTCACTAATTACCAGTCACCCTATATATGTTACCAGCAATCTATATAATTCAGGTATTCTTAACAATACCTATTGTGCAGCCGGTACTGTGTCCATTTAACAGTTCAGTTTAGGTCGTCAAATGGATCGCTTTAAGAGCTCATGGGGGCCTCAGTTTGTAGGTATTCATCTAGTTCAAGAAATGGTTCCATTTTCCTAAAAATAAGGCCGTAGTTTAGTCGTATATCTCCGGGGCTCTAATTAAAATCTTCCTAATTGATTAAAGTTTGTCATGAAATTACTGGGGGACAAATAATTAAGGCTACATTCCTTCTACTGAATTAAATTACTTAGTTACTAAGTTGTTATTTGAACAAAATAGATTTAAGTGTAAAGGAGGGAGGGCCCAGTGGGAAAGACCCCGACTTACGAATTGTACGCCGCAGGTTCAAAACCAGACAGACGTATTTGAATGTAATTTATTTCATCACCACTGCTCTTAAAAACGATGAAGGAAAATCATCGTGAGGAAACTGGCATTTCTTAGCACTAAAAATTTGAAGCCGTGATAGCCAACAACCCACACTGTACCCAAGTGGTGGATAGCGGCCAATTTCGTCTCCTAGAGAGGCCGCTTGAGTCCCAGCAGTGGGAACTGTATAATGCTGATTATATATGTACTTATATGCTAGATATATTACTCTTTTTCGATAAATCGTGATAACAACCATGTTAATTAAAATCATGGATGTAAAAACCAACTCTAAGGACTCCTTCAAATTAGTAGCAAAGTGCCTCGCCATCAACGATTACATCACTGCTTAACATCAGGTGGGATTGCAGTCAAGCACTAGTTTATATCAAAAAAAAAAAAAAAAACTAGCCACCCGCCCAGCTTCGCACGGGTGCAATGGTGATATTAAATATATTATTATACATATATTATACTTACTATTAAATTTTTGATCGTTTTAATCCCTTGTAGGTATTTGTCGGTCGTTGCGTACTAACTACCTACAGTTCATTGGCCTCGCTCAGCTGATGTTTACTTAAATAAATTAATTTCGTACATGCCTAAATTTATTCGACTTAAAAAAAAATACTTTATTTTTTTATTTTCTCTTTACAAATCGATAGTGTTTCATGTACCGAATTGACCCTCCACGGGATTAAAACGATCAAAATTTAACGTTGTATAAACCTTTCTTTTGAATCACTGTATCTATTAAAAGAAAATATATCAAAATCTGTTGCGTAGTTTTAAAGATCTAAGCATACATATAGGGACAGACAGCGGGAAGCGACTTTGTTTAATAATATCTAGTGATGACGCACGGCCGCCGCGCGGTTGTAGCGCGACAGTCGCGGCCGTCGCGTGACAATTTGTAGGCACCCTAACTAATATGTGGTACACTTTTTTAACTAGACTCTGTTTTTTTTTCAGGTAAATCATCGCATTTGTCACTACGCATCACGAACGTAAGATTTCATCTCAATACGGCGTTATAGCGGTACTTATTTATTGAGGTTAGTAAATCACGAAACTCCACCTTCAGTTGTCCATTGTCCTACTACCCTAATACCAAGGCATATAGTAGGTATCATATAATTCTGAACTTGACCAGTTCAGGTACCTACCTACTTAAATCCTATTTAATTTGAAACCTTAGAAAAATGTTAAAAAAAACATTTTTTTTTTGAGTTGACAAATCATCAGATCAGATGACGCCTCCCGCTCCGGGTAAGGCGAGAGGAAGTCTTCGATATACTGACTAAAACCCACCTGCGTCATTCAGTTGCATTTTATCCTGTCCTAGTTCAAGACGACACCGATGTCCTCTCACATCCACTCCACTATAGGCCATAATTCCGATGTTTAGAGTCTACTTTTGTATGAACAAGTTTGGTAGTAGTGGATCTACACGGGCCACTGTAAATCTTTAAAAAATATCCGCGGCCCTTTGCAACATTACCCTAAAATAAACAACAACTAGAAAAAAATAGTCACCATTTTATCCTTTCCTCAAACAAGTCCTGATAGTGAATTTATTTTAGAACTACAAAGGTTTTCGAACTAGAAACCATTTGAATACACATTACCTAAGCTGGCTAGATCGTGCTTAGCTCGGCCTGAGAAAAAGAAGTAAAAGTTCCTGACCGCCTGTTGCGGCCATGTTATTCTTATTTTATTTTAGTCGTGTGCTGACGGCTAGGGAGGGGAAGATGTTCGGTATCGATGATTGTTTAATAAATTTTCTGAAAATAAAGATATTTATATTTTTTATTGTGCACACAACTTTTATCAAACAATAAAAATAGAACAGCTTATATACAGGCGAGTTTATCCCACATTTGAATTTTCTCAAACTTTGTTTTTTTTTTTTTTTATTATACCCTTCCATTTGATAAATTCTAACTATAATAAATTCTTGCCAAAATAAATTTTTGTCGTGGACACGAGAAATAAATTTTTAGGTTCTTTTTTTTATGCAAATTTTTAGGTGGAAAGGTGCCAAAATGGAGTTAAATAGTTAAATCTATATTTTGATGTCGAATGCAGATTTTGGTTACCATGTTTTTCTGTTTGCTGAATGAGTGCAGAAAATGTTTTTCTCAATTCTAAGTATCTATCCTTTAGTAAACCAGAAGATTTATAGACTTCAATATCTTTACTTCAAAATTGTTAACCATGGTAACTCTTTTAAATAACCTGCAACCCAGGTAGGCATCAGGCTTTAACTGACCCTAACGGGGTCTGTTTTTGGAGACATCTCTAATTATCATATTCTAAGCTTGTTATTTATTAACATCATTACATGAACGTCCTTTTTTGTTATCATGGTCACTAAGCCGAGTGGAGTGCAAGAAGTTTTCTTTAAAATATAGTATTAAAAAAATATTTAATTAGCTATACTAATGAAATCATTTAAAAATAAACCAAAATAAAAATTAAAAATTTGTCCAAAATTTATCGACAAGCACCACATCCCTAAAAAATGCATCTACCCATGTGCACTACATGACACGGGGATATCGTTCAAGATTCTTTTGAGACTGCTCGCTTTGTCTATCTTCCACATAATCGATAATTTAAATGCACGTCACTAGAAAATGCAGCGACCATGTTCACGACATCGCCGATTTTATATTATCGACTATTATATCGATATATTACAGCTCTAACTTTAGTTTGTTCGGTGTTGTATTAATAGATTGTTTCAGTTCAGTTTTTGTTTTTAGTCTGTTAAAGTAGAATTTTCCGTGTTTATTAAAGTTGTTATAAAGGGTGTATTGTGGGTGTTGAAAGGAAAAGTTTTGAAAGCAAATAATATTGTTTATTATAAACAACTTGTTAATATTAAAGTGAAGTAATAAACTCATAATTGACTTCAAGTTTTAACCTTAGTATGTACCTATAACTTTTTTTTTGTACCGACAAAATAATATTTCGAAAGTTTATTGGTAAAATAAGTATTTCCTATATTTGATGGTTAAGGCATATTATTACTAAAAGCTTTCTAAAACAACACACGTAATTTTAATAACTACCGATGGCGATGTCTGAAAATGTTTGTCGCTGCCGAAGCCGCCCTGGGAGGAGGTGGTAAGATAACCTAGACGCCTACCGCTGTGGCTAGTTCGAGGTGGCCTGAGAAAAGAAAAAGATGAGGACGCTTTGGCCCTGTAGTGAGAAAGCACAGGCTGAATAAAAAAAAGTGATAGCGGAGTAACTGCAGGTTCGGCCAAACAATTTAATCTAAAGACTTTAAGGTATTTAAATGCATTTTTAAAAGCGTCCACAACAACGTCTATTGTGAGCTCTTTCTATCACTCCATGGTTTGTTGGAAAAAAACTCAACTTTGAGTTAAGCTCGCGTACATAAACTCTGTTATCCTCTTATAACTTGTTAATGTGTACAATATAGAATTAAAGGCTTTATAACTACAGAAAAAAGTCAAAAGAAAACGTTTACTTAATAATCAATAAATTATTTCAGAAACTCACAGCTAACCATTTTTAACTTAATCAATTTTATCGACATCCGCACATCCCTAGTGAAGCTCGGCGTGTTCGCGACACTAGCAGCGTGGCACCTTATTGTTTAACTTGGCTAATTAGTTGCTGGCGTGCAAACAGGTCTGATAAAACAATACCGGGTTTGCCTATTCTATTGTCAATAGTATTTATTTTAGGAGGCACATATAGAAGCCAGAATATTTCTCTTGGTTTGCGAATCCTAACGAGGTTTTTTAAGAATTAGTTTGTTTTTAGGTTTCGTACCTCGAAAATAAAAAACGGAACCCTTATAGGATCACTTTGTTGTCAGTCTGTCTGTAGTTCTGTCAAGACCCTTCAAGATCTCGGGAACGCGTTAAGGTATTGAGTTGAAATTAAAACCATATACTCAGGTCTGTCTTATTTTTTCCCAACTAAAATATTTTCGAGTCTCGATTCGGGAATTGAAAATTTTTCATCATTACTTAGTTGTTTGTAAAGAACCCTCAGAGCGCGAGACCGACTCGCACTTGCCCAGTCTATTTTAAATTTGTTATTTTTAAGTAAACTGTATTAAATAAAGAAAAATAAAAACTAATTAAAACTATATATACACTAAAGGACCGGAAGACGCAGCGTTGGAAGGCCTCCCACAAGGTGGACCGACGACCTGGTCAGGGTCGCTGGAGTCCGATGGATGCGAGACGCACAGGACCGGCCATTGTGGCGACGCTTGGGGGAGGCCTATGTCCAACAGTGGACGTCTTTTGGCTGAAATGATGATGATGATGATACACTAAAGGCAACTCTTAGCTAAAATATGTAGGTTGGTTTTTACTTTTACATGGGCGAAGCCGCTGGCACAAGCTAGTTATTATAAAGGCACGTTTAGCGCAGTGGTTGATCGACTGTCTGCTGTGTTAATGGTCGCGGTTTCGATACCCGCACGGAACAAATATTTGGCTGGCCTACAGCTAGTTGTTTTTGGTCTGTCATAAAACGCCACATACTACGTTTTATACATTCCTTCTCCTTCTGCTTAGCTTAATCAGATCTTAAATCACGTTACGGTCAAACAGATCTTATCCCCACCACAATCAACTATCGAACACAATTGCAGGATGAAACAAACACGCTTCGCTAGCGCTGATACAACCGCAGTTTATCGATAGTCGCTTCCGTATCACGGTACACCACTAATCGTCAGCACGACACTACTCAAGCCGTATTGTTTGACTTAGGTAATTAGTTCCTCGCGTGCTCCCTCTGAATGAATCAATCGTAGCCTGGATCAAATGCAGCCTTGCTGCTGTGTAGGTTAGGATTGGAGGTTTAGTCTAGATAGTGGTGAGAGGAGATAGAATTAGAGTTGCCAGTACAAAAAAATAGGCTGAACATCGTCGGGTACACCGCGACCATAAACGGGTTTTTTTATGGTAGGTAAAGTCATTCAATGACAAATCCCGCCCTTGGGCGGAGCGGGAAATAGTGTCAGACTCTTAGTGACTAAAAACCTACCCCGTTCCTTCGTTGCCTATCATACCGGGGCTGAGCCTTCCTCCCGGAAAACGGCCCTTGACCCCAGCAGGCTTCGACCCCGCCTCCCTGCAGCTAGCAGACTCGGCCTCTACGGTTCGCTGACAGGTCCTTGAGGCGCGCGGGAACAGTACGCGCCATCGACGACTTGGGCTCGGCTCGGTCGGTTACCGGACGATCCGACAGCGTGCTACCCATTGCACGCCGTCCGCAAGCTCGCGCCTACGGTGGACGGAAATCGGGATCGGAATCCCGGCCGTGAGGTCTTTCCAGCCACGCCTCAAGGATGGGCCTTATCGCCATCGTAAACGGGTTTCCTATTTGAAATCGAATGACGTTTCCTCGAAAACGTTATACTTGAAATCGATAAATTTTGAGCACGACATTTCTTTATCTCGATGCAACAAAAATTTGAAAACTTTATGGTCGTATCATCAGCAGCGCATAGTCGGTCTATCTTACATTAGGTACTCAAATAAACTCCTTAAAACTACTTTGTAAATCGATTAGATAGTCGATCGAGAAATTATGTTTCAAGATAATGGGCGTTCGTACTGCTGATGATTCGACCTTGTAGTTTTCGAGATTTTGATGCATTCAGGTAGTGAACTGTCGCGCTCATAACATATCGATTTCAAGTACTGTCGAGTTAATGTTTTCGAGCAAGAAGTGTTTTCGAGCTAACGTCATTCGATTTCAAGCACAGTGAACCAAAATAAATTAATACTCGCATATAAGTTTATTAAGAGTTTATTAAGAGACTAAAAATGAATATGGTTCATGCAGCGTTTGTTTTCGAAATGGTAACTTAATTATCGAAAATACTACAAAAATGTACAAAATGCGAATAATTAATCTGTTTGGGCAGTATTTCCTTTAAGTTATCACGTAAATGTCACACAATAAAAAAATATATATCTTTAACTATACAAATGCATTTAAAACCCTTTTTCTCTTTTTGTCTTATGGGCTTTAGGGCCTGATTGACGAGCGAGTAAAACCATGTTCTTATGGCTCAGCGGTAAAGCTCGCCGGTGTATCATTGCAATACGAACGACGAGCTTGGCTCGCGGCTCGTCGTGTTTGCTTCATTTTCTACTCGATTCGTCAAAACTGTTTTACTCGCTAGTCGATCAGCACCGACGAGCCGCGAGTAAAACCGCGCACCAACGAACTGCGAGTAAAACCGACGTTCTTTAAAACCGCGGTATAGGCTTGTACGTCGACCACCGACTTTAGATAGACATGGTTTCTCTTGTTGTAATCATGAATCTGTCAAAGTATCTTACCAACACACAACTAGAATGTGTCCTAAACTAGAAACTACTCGTAACAACAACTATATCGTAACTAACATCAACTATATCGTCTATCTAGTAAACATAGCATGGACTCAACAGTACCTCTACCATGAGTTTTAAGCAATAGTATTTGTCGCTACTCGATATCGACACCGTAAATATTTTGTATGACAAATTTTGGTTCTGCAAGTGACCGCTAGAGGCGCTGCAAAATTTGCCATACAAAATATTTACGGCGTCGATATCGAGTAGTGACGAATACTATTGCTTAAAACTCATGGTAGAGGTACAGTACCGCGTACGTTGCACATCGATTAACCTACATTACCAGCTCTGTAAACATTTGGACTGTAGTTCGACCGCTGTACGATGCGATGGCGAAAAAATCGATCGGTCAGTTTCGAATTTAGATTTCAGTTGAGTAACTGTCGTTTGGTCAGATTTATATTTAGTTGCTTTACATCGTAAATGTAGCAGTAAAATGCTGTTTATTTACTATTAAAACTAACTGTTGCTCCTGTTTTAAGTCTTACATTTTTAGGAATAGTAAGGTTGTTAGTTTTCACCAGGCTAGGAGTTTTATAATGTGCATAAGTTTAATTGTACTTTCTCATTTAATCCACTGCAGTAAACGGAATAAAAAAAATATAAGTTTCTCTTCAGGATAAATACCAGATAGATAGTGGGTTCAAAGTATAATACAGCTAATTTGGTACGCTAGAAAACAACACGAAAACTTTAAAACTTTTATCAACAAAAAAAAAATCGCAAATCTGACCCTAATTTACGATTTCAAATTTCAAACGTATTTATCTACGAGATTACGTTACGGAACTATTTCAAAGTTACAAAAAAATAAATAAAGCTTGTTATTTAAAAGCGCTTTTTTTATATAAAAATAAAACTGTTGTTTTTGGGCCGCGAAGACGACATAATCCCGAGCGAAGTTCATACAAAAAAAAACACTAGATGAGTATCTTCCAATAACCAGGTTTTTCAGTTTATCTGTATGACGTGTTTTTGAACTGTCTATTTTGAAGTACGTTATTAAAAATATTATGTACGTTATTCTTAACCCTTCGTCAAACATTATACAGTAACTAACAATGCGTCATAAATTAACCAGGACTATATGAGAGACGTTTATCTTCAATATATCATTATTACACGGTGTATCGGTTCATGTGTAGCAAACCGAGCGTGTGTCGTGATGGCGAGTTGAGAAGCCATGTGTCATATTTGTTGCGTAGTTTCAAACTATGCGCTGTGATGGAGCAGGGTTTTTAGGTAGAGAATTGTACTGTAGTTTGGATTGAGGTATAGTTTTTAAGGAGGAGAGCTGTTTTTGACCGTGGCGTGGTTTAGCTCTTTAATGAACAGTGGATATTTGTCTAATAACACTTTATTTAGTGAAGCTCTTGCTCTCTGATGTACCTATTATATTATCGTCAAACTTACATTTATAAGAGCGAAATACCACTCACTGATTAATCACGAAATCTCAGAAACACACAAATTTAAAATTTGCTAAGTAGGTTTCATATAGGGTGTAAACATCCGCTAAGAACGGATTTTACGAAACTCCACCTCTAAGGGGGTAAAACGACTTTCACGAGGGCGAAGCCGCCAGAAGCTAGTATAGCATATTCGTTGTGTGTTCAGGTAGTGTGAATTGAGGTGGGGTGGACTTTCACCTAAAAAAATTTATTCTGCTTTGAACTGAGGAACATATATTTTCCGTGTTCGTGCAGTCGTGGTCGGTTAAGTTTATTTCTGCTGTCTAATTTAATCTTTGAATACCGTATTAGAGACACAATAGGAAGACAATAGTAATTAAGCTGACGAAAAGTTTCTGGTCCTTGAAATACAGTCATCCATCAGCGATTAGATTTGAATTTAAACTATCACCTCCCAGCTGAATTAGTATACAATTTTATCTGTAAATGAACAAAAAATTAAATTTAAACACATTTATCATATGCGCCGTCCTTATCCATGTGCGACATTTTCTGTCAAACAGAAAATGCATTCCACAAACACGCGCCCACCTCGCTTCGCCTTATTAACCGCGATGAGTGATTTATAGGAATACAAGACTTATGGCGTTTGAAATAACGACGAGCCTGTAATTTACTTAAAAGGGTTATTTTAGCGTGTCAATTAAGCACTGAAGCTGTGCTCTATATTTGGAATCTCAGGCCGCCATATTGAAAACCGCTCTTAAAATATACTCAAATTATTTTATTTTATGGTATGTTTATATAAGTGTGTAAGAGGATTTTATTGTTTATTTATGGAATTATTGTGGATGTTTGCGTTTCTTGAGTTTTATTCTTTTTAAAGTTTATAGTGATTATGCTTTAATTTCATTTCGAAAGCATGAGCAGAAGTACTTATAGGTCCTAGTCGTAGTTTCTCGTTTTATGTACATCACTACATAGTATAATAAAACAAAGTCGCTTCCCGCTGTCTGTCCCTATGTATGCTTAGATCTTTAAAACTACGCAACGGATTTTGATGCGTTTTTTTTATAGGTAAGAATGATTCAAGAGGAAGGTTTATATGTATAATGCATGCATAATATATTTAATATCACCATTGCACCCGTAGTACATAGACCCGCTAGTATATAGATAAATTAAACATAATAAATCATTCTAAACACGCAGCTGCTGATAATAATACAACCATATCATATTTTGAGACGTCTTGAAGATTGTTCGTAAGAGTTACCGTGGCTGAAGGAACTCAATTGCTTTTTAGACAGTAAAGTCTGACACAACCTACTTCAGAGTCTAGCCACCGTAGGCGTAGGCTTGCGGACGGCTGGCAATGGGTAGCTCGCCGTCCGATCGTCCGGTAACAGTCTAGACCGAGCGACCATAGGGCCCCAGCAGAGTCGAAACCTTCTGGGGCCATGGCCATGGTTAAACACCATTTTTCATTTACAGATGGCATAAATATTTTTATAGGCACTAGTGTTCACTGCCCAATATTTACGAATAAACTCGTATAAATGCAAATTAATATTTGTTAACTCAAGAAGCCTTTTCCCAACGGTTGGAACTTGATAGTCTTTTAATACGGTTTTTTATTGTTTATTTTATGTTAACAAACAAATCAGTACCGTATAAATAAGATACCGAAACCAATAAAATTTAATTTAATTATAGAATAAACATTACTTGTGCGTTGATGACCGTTAAATTGTTAATTATTTTAAAAATAAAACTAGTTTTAACCGGTTATCACTAGTTAGAAGTAGTCTTAACTGGTTTTAAATACAATATTTTTATTCGTTGCATGGGATGTGGCGTTTTAATATAAAATTTATGTAAATATGACAAGAATGTAGCTTTGTAAATTGTGTGGGTTCTGTATGTTTAAGATAATTGGATTTTCGTGTGTTCTGTCTAATTTTGGATTTTGTTCATTAATATTGATGTAACACGTACCTATTTATTAAAGATTCTTGTATATTTGTATAATCTATCGATACATTAATTCTGATTGAATATCTATTTATATATTTTTTTAAAAGCTGCTCATATACATGAAAGCGACAAATAGTACCCGATTTCTTATTTATTTTACTGTTTTATTTTTTCGTCGTAATTTATTTTAGGTATTATTTTTAAAGGTGTGAGCAAGTTTGAATTTAAATATCCATTAAGCATTTTTGAGCATTATTTCATCACAATAATTTAACAAGGTCGTGAGAAAGGTGGGAATTGAATATTTAAATCCTTTTCTCATTTTTGAATGGTTCTAATATTTTCTTGGTTCTAGCTAACGTTTTTATTGTATTCTCACACAAGGTGGGTAGATGCCTTTGCCTATACGAAACACATAGAGCCCTTAGAACACTTAGGGTTTTTTTAAGTAGATAAAATGAGCCAATGACATCCCCCGTCCTTGGCCGTACCGGGAGATAGTGTTAGACTCTTACTGACTAAAACTCTACCTCGTTCCTTCTTTGTCTTGGTTCCACACTTAGAGTAGACTACGTCCATCAGTTTGTTTAACGTTTTTTTATCAGTGAACGTCTTTCGGATGAAATGATGAAGCAGTACGTAATTTTTTATTTCTAATAATTTCTGCTCTCGTGGAGCGAGGTTTAGAGTCATACTTTTACCAACTAAGACCTATGTTCCTTCAGTTACCTTATATGTTCCAGGGCGTCGGTTAGTTTTTCAAACCATTCCGCAGGCGTAGTATGAAATCAATCAATGACTTCTTTCGCTCTAGTATGAAGCGAGAGGGCGCGTCATACTTTTAGTAACTAAAACCTGTCCTTCAGTTGACCTTTACGTTCTAGAAGCCGTGGCTTTACCTGGCATTGGCGTCGCTGAACCTCTACGGTTTTGCTGACAACTCTTTGAATACGCGCCTTTGACTACTCGGGCTCGTCCTTACTGAACGGACGGATGACGAGACGGGCGTATTAGGAACTATCGAGGTCATATCTGCCTGATCAGTTAAAAAAACATCCACTTGAATCCTGCGGCCCGTGCGGTGTCTAGTGCAAGCAAAAATGAACTTAGCGGTGGTCAGGTGGAAGTGTCTTTGATGGTACATTTGTTTACTTTTTAATACTTTAATTGCTTGTAAGTATTGGGTTGGTCTTATAAGTGTTTTCGTTTCCCATTCGCCAGGGTCGTGTGTTTGCGACTGGGTACCTACTTCATCGCGTTTAGCCCTTCAATTCCCATATGTGACAGAAGAGCCGACGAGATCAAGTATTTGGTCGTGAATGTGCGACTCTGGCGGAATAAAAGCGAGAGAGTTTGTCGGATATATTCGACAACTAAACATTGGATTAACGTTAGAGTTGTTTTTCAGTTATATTTTATTTGTTTATTAAAACTTCATGCAACATAAAGGGACACAGGCGGACTAAATGCCTTATGCATTCTCTACCAGTCAACCAAGGGTAGTGAAGAGAAAACATGGCAGGTGTATAAAAAAAAAAACAAAAGATTAATAAGAAAAGATGGGTACAAATGTATATAAATAAAATAAACATACATGTAATAATTCATATAATACAACCTACATGTACCTATATAAATATACGAGTATATTATTTACAAAAAGTAAATGAAAGGAGTTTTTGAGATGACTCTACTGTATGTGTAGAAAATGATGCCGCAACTTCCGCACATTTTCTTTGTGACGGATCCCTAAAATTGAAATCCCACTAAGCGAACGGATGTGAACGTAATTTTAGTCGTAAAATCGAGCCAGCTCCGCGGCTGCGGTCGCGCGTACGTGTGGTCCACCCTTAACGCACAGTTTACGAGGCCCGGCCCGATGTCGGTGACCCTTTGTGTTTTACACTTGATTAACTTTTTTTAGTTTAATTATTCGTATTAGTGTTTTATTGTTTTATGTGATTTTGAGTTGAGGCAGCCATCTGAATAAGTTGAGAATTTTTCCACGTGCATCAAGGACAAACATTTTTTTCACAGAAGCTAAATTATGAAGCTGCTAAGATTAGTAAAAATATTAAAAATATGAAATTTAAATATCTTTGAGTTTAGGACAAGGAGAAATGTTAAATTTGTTGGTAAAAGGAAATTATCATAAAAGCAATTTAAATTTTCATTAAATATTGAAATCATGTTGAATTCATCGCCGCATATGTATAAATTGAACCAAGATTCGAGTTGTCGGTCGCAGCTTCAAACCCAGCCAGGTGCATTACTTTGTGTAAATTCCATCACCTCAGCTCTCAGAGCGGTGAAGAAAAACATCGTAAGGAAACTGGCATGTCTTAGAACCAAAAATTCGAAGACATGTGACATCCACCAACTTGCACTGGGACTGCGTGGTGGATTACAGCCCATTCCCTCTCCTAGAGAGGAGGCCTGAGTCCCGCCAGTGGGAACATTATAAGGCTGATGCCAATAGAAAAAAACAAAATCGTTGTTGTGATAAACTAAAAAAAAAAACACGAGGGTGATATACCTAGATTGCATCTTGAACTTATTGTAGTGCGATAAGAGCCAGTTTCCGAGGAAGTGTACTGAAAAATATTATTCTCTTTTATCTGTCTCCATAACCACACAAATAACCACTAACACGAAAGTTCTAAACATACCCATTACTAAATCTACATCAACCCTATTGATTGTTTAATTACAACACCAATATAACATGATAGCAGAGACGAAGGATGTTCATCTGTGACGTCACACCCGGTACCCCATCATAGCCAATAACGTTCAACAAACAGATCGTAATGGCATTGTAGAAAGTATTAACAGAAAGTTAACTTTGTACAAGAATAAGATCCATTGGACTTGCTTTTTTACCCGACTGCGTCAGAAGGAGGTTTAGGTTTTTCGATTGTGTGTAGAGTCTGTCTAAAAAGTCAAACGACTTGGGTAATTATTAAGCTACAATGAAATCTGATGTAGTCAACACTGGTTGAATAATCAAGGTTGATTTAAAGGTCTTGATCATTGTTTACTGACAAAATCTTTAATTTAAGTTTTTTTTTTTTTAAATTAGGGAACTTTTTAATAATTATAAAATGCAATGGATTTTCATTTTATCCATTGTCGTCAAACCACACTGCCATCTCAGCATTCTCATCTCCGCTTCATCCAAGTCGATTAAAACTTCTTAAATTGTTTGGCCTCATTAGGTTCACTTCACTACAGCATCGATGGCACTTATTAAGACATCCAAAGCGCAATTGTATTCATACTTGGGATACTCCAACTCTCTTCCCGTGGGTGTCATAAGAGGCGGCTAAAGAACAGAGAATGGGCAGCAGCATTCTCTGTGCATTACAATAACCACACTGCGGTCGCCAACCTGCCTGGCGATTATGGAAACCCCTTTCACCTCCCTTGTGGGTTGTGGGGGAGCCCTATGTCTAACAGTGGATGTCTTTCGGCTGAAATGATGATGAATGATGATACTCCAACGTGTGGCTTACGTTCTGAACAGGGTTACTGCAGTTTTTATTAAGCGCTATCCACACATTTCCGGGTAACCGGCCCTGCCGTGTTCCGTCCGGGACAGAAAAAATGGGTTACGTAGAATTTGTACGAACTCGTTCACTTAGCTCCGTGTCAGGGCGAGCTATTCGAGTTTTTAGGTAGACGGGTACGTTGACAACAACATGAACACAGAAAGGTTGATAGAACTTGTACGACAGAATAATAAAAGTATATTATACTTTACGATCTTTCTAATCCACATTATTTGAATTCTAAGAAGTAAAATATAATATGGGATAATTTAAGAAAAGAATTAACATGTGATGGTAAGTTTAAACATTTTTACACTGATACCAATTTCTCTGATATGTGTGAACACGGGTGACGGATAGCACGTCCCTGACGGGAACACTGAAACGAACAACTCGGGACACGGACAGCCTTGACCCGGAAATGTGTGGATAGCGCCTTGATTGGCCTTCTGTACTGTCTTCTCGTGTGTTAATTTAATGCTGAGCGAATACAGGACGTATACTTTTATGAGTATATGCTGATTTGGATACAATATTGAATGTGTGTGCTTCAGTTTTACGCGAAGTATCGAGGCCCTCCTCACATTGAGTTGGGTGTCTTTAGACAGGATTAGGAGCATTTTTAGAGGGTGGATTTATGCACCGTAAAAAAGGAGATTTTTTTGTATCAAACGTGTTTTTAACCTACGACGCAGAAATAGGGGTGTTATACATCTGACCGCTATTATACCCATGTGTGATATATAAATACATGTATATGTGTGTGTTATATGTGTGTCTGTAAATCTGTATCATCGTAACTGTTAAACGAGTGCGTTTAGGATGTGAAAGAAATTAATTCCGTACATGTGTAAATTAATTCGAGTTTAAAAAAAAAAAAACTTTTTATTTTTATTTTATCTTTACAAATCGATAGTGTTTCATGTACCGGATCGACTCTCCACGGGATTAAAACGGTCAAAATTTTGCCGTGTATAAATAGGTTAATATTGTACTCGTATTTGTTTACGTGTTGTTATTACATGAAACACTCGTTTACTAAATATAGTAGCAACATGTTTAAGACTTCAATTGGCCAGATAATGAAAGATTGCGCCGGTTTCTCGCCTGAGGGCGCCACCCGTTCACAGTTCCTCCTGTTTATTGAGTTATTACTTATTGGTGTATAGTGTAATGATAACTTCATACGATATGACATGGTTATTCTTGTGGTAATTATATGATAAGTGTAAAATTTGAAACGCTTCCCGTAGTAACTGTGTTGGTGGAGCAAACCGACGCTAGCATACTGGTTGACTTGCCTGACTGCTATGCCAGAGGTCGTGGGCTCGTTTCCCACCCAGGACAAATGTTTGTGTGATGAGCACGATTATTTGTTCTGCGTCTAAATGTAATTTATCTATAATTTTTATGTATTTATAAATATGTATTATCAGTTGTCTAGTACTCATAAAACAAGCTCTGCATAGCTTGGGACTAGACGGCGCGGGTCTTGAATAGATTCGACCTAGCATCCTGAAATCTGGCAAGAAGCAGTGCCAGGTAGAGCAAATAAAGAAAAACGGTAATTTAAAAAACTACAAAACCCGACTGCTTTTCTGAGCATTCATGAAAAAGCCCTAAAACAAGAAAGTCGTTGTACTCGATTGCACTTATCTATATAATATTTTAAATACTGGCAGTCGGGACCCATTACACCCAAATAGGATACATTGGATTGTCGACCTAATGAACCTATACATTGGATTGTTAATTCAATGTGTCATAATTGGTTGTTCGTCGTTGCGGCAGCGCTGCGTTTTCTTAGAGAATAGCACCTCAGCTCAGCACGTGTCAGCCCCCCTAGCCAAGTTAAAATCGTTTCGTTTTGCGTCAACGCTTGTAGTAAGCCACGCCCCCAACTCCTTTGTTCGAACAATCGAATTGGGGGCGTGGCCAACTCCAAGCGTTGACGCAAAACGAAACGATTGTAACTTGGCTAGGGGGGCAGGCAAATATACCTGACGCTGATATTCTGCTGGGTCCTTGTGGTGACATTCGAACGTTCAACTGGCTTTTTTAAGGAAGATTTATGTGTTGTGTGAATTTAGTACGTGGTGGATATATATAAACATTAAACATAAAAAGTTGTCAAAGTGAATAATGCATAAAATAATGTAATGAGTGTGTATATTTTGAATAAAAAATGTGAGTCATAATCAGTACTTTCACGAAATACTAAATTAATAAGCAATATGTGGGATTTTACTCTCTGTTCAGCATACCTCCAAAGATAATCAGTACAAAATCGATACTTTATAAAGTTAAATCCTCATTAAACTGCTTAATAAATCCCAATCCGGCTACATTTAAAAAATAAACATTGCGAAGTTTAAATAAATTAAGTAAAAAACAGCAGCAAACATCGAAATACTGTCAATTTGGCTTGAACGCGTACGTCCGCCATTTTGGAAGTTTTCTCCAATCGAATTACGTCATTAAACCCGGGTAATAAAGTTTATTTTTGTGTCAGTGTCGTCGGCACACCTGTTGTTATGCGTCATCATTAATTTGTTCGGAACGCAATTTCGTACATCGTTAAGGTATCGTCTCAAGTTGCTGAGTTCTCGATATTCATTGAACCACCCTTTTGTTAGGATGGGGTTTTATGTTTGTTTATGTGCGTAAGCATATTGAGTGTGTATAGACTATAGACAAACGTGTATACATTATTTGCGGACATTATTGGCTATACGACATTTATACACCATTAAATTTTAATGGTTTTAATCCCGTGGAGGGTCGATTTCGTACATGAAATACTATCGATTTGTAAAGATAAAATTAAAAAATATCTTTAAGAAAACGTCAGCTGGGCGAGTTCTATGACCTGTAGATAGTACGCAATGACCAACAACTACCTACAAGGATGGAAGGACTCGTTTTTTAATTAAGTAATTATCTTTTTGTTTGTGAAATACACCTAATGATTTTTGTCTGAACTTCACTTTTTGTCTGTGTTAGACATAACTTGGATCAAAGTTCTACGAAAAAAAAAGGAAATATTTTTTTTATCAAATTATTAGGCAAAAAAGTCTTGTTTAACATTATTTTTTCAAAGCAAACTGCGAAACATGATGATTCGATATTTATTATATCGAACATGGTGTGTCGATGATTCAGTTGTCATCATCATCATCAGCCTTTTAATGTTCCCACTGCTGGGACTCAGGTCTCTCTAGGAGAGGAAATGCGGGGACTGCGGGCCCAGTGCGGATTGGTGGATGTCACATGTCTTCGAATTTTTAGTTCTAGGACATGCCGGTTTCCTCACGATGTTTTCCTTCACCGTTTTGAGAGCAGTGGTGATACATTTTTGGTTCTAGGATATGCCGGTTTCCTCACGATATTTTCCTTCACCGTTTTGAGAGCAATGGTGATAAATTAAATTACTACTGGCTGGGTTTGAACCCGCGACCTACAATTCGTAAGTCGGGGCCGTTACCACTTGGCCACCTGTGCTCTCAGTTAGATAATAATTATTAAGTTGTACGATGTTTAATTCTATTGGTGCCATATAGGTACTTACTCAATAAAATGTCATTAATTTCCAACTTATGAAACAAAATCCAAACCAACAACTAAAAACTCGAACAAAGAAGCAAAAAACCAATTTCAATGCGTTTACAATTAAAAAGAAAACATTTACATATTACCTTGACTGGCCATTGAATCCCCTCGCGTGCATTGAAATAATAAGTTTGCTGTCAGTTTAATTGACAAGCCTTATGTCAGGACAGAGTCCTGACGTGCCGTTGACGTGTAACCAGCCTTATTTATGCAGGTACATTGTATTATAATGGAGTGGGCATTAAGTTTTGTTGATGCCTGTATAGAGTTAAGGTTAGGTTGCAATATTTTTTGTGTTATTTTGATATTTATTTATTTTAGTAAGTGAGAAATCATTAGCTTCTCCCACTCTGGGTACAGTGAGACTTTTACTGACTGAAACAACACTTGTGTGCCTTCAGTTATCGTTTGCGTAACGCGGTACCCACGATAACTCCTTCAAAGAACCCCTAGCAGGCATGCGGGCTTGCGGACGGCGTGCAATGGGTAGCACGCTGTCGATCGTCCGGTAACCGACCGGACCGAGCCCAAGTCGTCGACGGCGCGTTCTGTTCCCGCGCGCCTCAAGGAGCTGTCAGCACACCGAAGAGGCCCAGCCTGCTAGCTGCAGGCAAGCAGGGTCGAAGCCTACTGGGGTCATGGGTCAGCTTCCGAAAGGAATACCCGGCCCCGGCACGATAGGCTACGAAGGAACGGGGTAGGTTTTTAGTCAGTAAGAGTCTGACACTACTTCCCGCTCCGCCCAAGGGCGGGATTTGTCATTGGATGATTCTGATTCTGAACCTACCAAAAAAAAAAACCCTAGCAGGCATCGACTTTAGTCTTCAGTTTGCTGACATCTCTTTGAGGTCCGCGTGAGATGATAAAATATCAATATTATGTAACACAGATAGTCTATTTGAATGCGAAAGCGAATTTAAATATCTATACTACGTACATGAAAACTTTCTGTACGTTTAATGAAATCGAACATAAAAAATAATAATAAATAAAAGCAAATGAAAATTTAGGTAAGTACATAAGGTTTTCTTTTATGACGTAAAATTTTTCAAAATGGAGAAGAAGTCGTTCTTAAGGGGGTTAAATAGGGTTGTTAATCTTGTATGGAAAAACCTAATTTTACGAGGTTGAAGTAGCTGGCAGAAACTAGGAATTTATATTTAAGTATCAAAATACAAAACCTTTAACTACAAATTAATGAAAATCATACAATATTTAGAACTTTAATTGTATGATAATATCTTATATTACCTATATCATGATTTATTATATTAAACCATTCAATTCACATTGGCGATTTAAAAAACTAATTACTTATTTTAAATTATGAAATTATTGTATTATATGAATGATGGGGTTTTTTTTTATGGTAGGTAAAATCATCCAATGACAGATCCCGCCCTTGGGCGGAGCGGGAAGTAGTGTCAGACTCTTACTGACTAAAAACCTACCCCGTTCCTTCGTTGCCTATAGTGCCGGGGCTGAGCCTTCCTCTCAGAAAACGGCCCTTGACCCCAGCAGGCTTCGACCCTGCCTGCCTGCAGTTAGCATGAATGATGGGGTTAGACCCATGAAGGCGATTGCAACAAACGACTATCACAAAAAAAAAACATTTCTGTTCATAAAATTAACATAATGTACAGAACACATAATAATTTAAACCGCACTCAATTTAAGAAGTAAAACAATAACGTATTTCTTTCGTTCAGAAACAAATTACGGTTATAAGAAGAAAACCGTTTGGCTTATAAATTCACTCGCTTGAAAAGGTGAGTCCACATTACAGTATTTCTTTGCTTAAGTATGAACGTTCTCGCATATGGTACGAATTTAAATTGCAAAATGTATAAACTTGATTTTTCTGTTAAACCTTAATGCTGAAGAATTTTTTCACGATTATAGCGTTCCTGCTAATATTGTATTACTGTTTAGCGTAGCATAGCATCAGCCTTATAATGTTCCCACTGCTCGGACTCAGGGGCCTTTCTAGGAGAGGAAATGGACCGTAATCCACATGAAGATCAGCAATAATCTAATTGACGATATAGAACACTTGGAGAGCAGTGGTGGCCGAGTGGTAACGTCCCCGACTTAAGAGTTGTAGGCCGCGGGTTTAAACCCAGCCAGGCGCATTACTTTGTGTAATTTATTTCATCACCACTGCTCTCAAAACGTTGAAGGAAAACATCGTGAAGAAATTAGCATGTCCTAGTTCTAAAAATTCGAAGACATGTGATATCCACCAACCCGCACTGGGCCTGCGTGGTGGATTTCGGCCCATTCCCTTTCTTATAGAAGAGGCCTGAGTCCCAGTAGTGGGAACATTATAAGACTATGCTATGCTATGAACACTTGTACAGACTACCAAATCTTTATTTTTGACTTGTAAAAGATAAAGGAACTTCAAACCCAGCCAATGAATCTCAATCCCTGAATTATTCTTCAAAAGTAGCCTGACTCGATGCTCCAAGCGAATACGCTAATATGTCCTCACCTTTACGAAATTCCCTCACTGGCAACACGCGTCATGTGGTTAATGAAAAATTGTCCGTCTGTCTGTTTGTTTTAAACAAATTTGTGAGCGAATGCCGCATATATCATGTTTAAATGTTGATTTTTCACGTGTAAAAATATTTGTATGATCATTACTGAAGTTTTGATTTATGTTTCTGGTTTTCAAATTACTTTTTTATGCATGTTTGATTACCGATTTCCATATTTTGCTTTTTTTTTAGCCTGTACTTTTTTTCATGGTAGGTAAAATCATCCAATGACAAATCTCGCCCTTGAGCGGAGCAGGAAATAGTGTCAGACTCTTACAGACTAAAAACCTACCCTGTTCCTTCGTTGCCTATCATGCCGGGGCTGAGTCTTCCTCTCAGAATACGGCCCTCGACCCCAGCAGGCTTCGACCCTGCCTGCCTGCATAAATGGTATAAGGGTTCCATTTTTTTCTTTTGTGGTACGGAACCCTACAAAAGCAAAAAGCACGAAACAGCAGTTTTACTGTTATTACGCGTAATCGCAGATCTTAGATACAAAAAAACATATTTCCTACACTGCATCTATTACCAAACTGACGAAAACATACCTTTAAAACCGGATCACTTTAATTCCATCCATATGACGATAAAATCTAAATAGGTCGTTCGCCTGCTGGCTGGACGGCGGCCAAATGGAAGGCTCCTAATGTAACTGTGCAAGGAACTTCTGCTGCTGATACATGGATGAGAGTTTGATGGGGATTTATATTTTATAAGGAAAAGAAGGAACATGCAAGAAATGTACGGTTAGGTTCCAGATTATTCCATTTTTCTGAGAGATGTTTATTATTATTATATTCTTTTGAGGGCAATGGTGGCCGAGTGGTAACGGCCCCGACTTATAGTAGGTCGCAAACCCAGCCAGCCAGCCAAGTGTGTCTTAGAACTAAAAATTCGAAGACATGTGACATCCACCAACCTGCACTGGGCTTGCATGGTTGATTATGGTCCATTCCCTATTCTAGAGAGGAGGCCTGAGTTCCAGCAGTGGAAACATTATCAAGGCTGATGCTATGCTATTCTATTATATTCTTTACACCGCTTTAATGGAAATAAATAAAACTTTTCATGGACATACATACTATAAGTTTAAACCGAGTTTCTGACGATTCAGACACAATATATTCGAACATAGTGTCCTAACCGACACATTTTATTTTCAATATTTTTCCACTACCATAAAAAAGAACCCTTATACCACTTTGATATCCGTTTTTATTTTTAAAATACATACTTTACGCTACACTAGGAATTTCTTCCTGTATCGTGGGTATGTTTGCACACAGAAACTCACAATCACAAACACTCAGACCTGAAACAACTACTTGCAGATCATAAAAATATTTATTTATTTTATCAATTGCTTGCTATACTTACAGTATTCACCAAAGCGTATAGCAAGCCAACAATCTACGAACTAAAAAATTCAGGGATCAAACCCGCGACACGCTGCGCAGCAGTCGATCGCTCAGCCATTACGTCAACCGGGTCGTCTGTTGGACAAGACTCTTTATCTCGAGAACGCGTAGAGGTATCGATTTGAAATTAAAACCATATAGTCAGGTCTGAGATACCTTGAAGCAGTGAAGAAAGCAAACTTCTAAGTTATCGAAAAATAAAGATACGGCCGTTTATGTCGCAAAAAAACGTACTTTTCGGCACTCTCAATGGAATCAAAATTCATAGAGTTCCCCTTGACCTAGAATCCTCAAATTTGGCAATGAGCAAGATCTCTTAGCACAACTTTAGGAAAACTTTAAATAAAAAAAAAAACTTTCTAGCGAATCGGAGAAATGTACAAGCCTCGATTCGGCAATAGAACTATTTATTAGATAAATTTGTACAGAACCCTTAGTGTGCGCGTCCGACTCGCACTTGGCCAGTTTTTTTTTAATTTTGGTATCTTTTTTGACTCGACTGACCTTGTGTAATAATTATCAGATAGTGTTTTAAATATTTCACTGTTGGGGAGCATTGGTGGCCGAGTGGTAACAGCCCCGACTTACGAGTTCAAACCCAGAGGCTGCGGATTCAAACCCAGCCAGGCGCATTACTTCCTGTAATTTATTTCATCACCACTGCTCACAAAACGGTGAAGGAAAACATCGTGAGGAAACCGGCATGTCCTGGAACCAAAAATTTGAAGACATTTGACATCCATCAACCCGTACTGGGCCCGCGACGTGGATTACGGCTCGACGTGGATTCTGTTATTACGGCTCATTCCCTTTCCTAGAGAGGAGGTCTGAGTCCCAGCAGTGGGAAAATTATAAGGCTGATGCTATGCTATGTGTATCTGTTTAGCACCGGGACCGCACCTATGTCCCTTCTTTTTTTAGTCAGTAAAAGTCTCACACGGCTTCCTGATCTGCCCTAAACCGGGTTAAGTCCCTATAATAGCGAGTTTGGTCATATTAACTCCCTCACGCTTATTGACTGATCGGATTTGGATGAAATTTGGCACACGGGTAGACCATGCACCAGGATACACAGGATCTTATCCCTGGAAAATTTTCCATTGGTATAATTTTTTCTTTAGGTGTGAAAATCATACAATGATATCTCCCGCCCTTAGGTGGAGTGGGAGACAGTGACTGACTAAAAACCAACTCCTATTCCTTCTTTGCCTTCGTTACAGGGCCCACTTTCACATAACCCATGGCCCCAGTAGGCCTGCTGGGCCCCTACGGTTTGCTGACACCTCCTTGAGGCGCGCGTGGAACAATACGCGCCGTCGACGACTTGGACCCGGTCCGGACGGTTACCGGACGGTCGGACGGCGAGATTGTTTTACTTTAATGTAAGCAAAGCGACTGGCAAAAGCAAATAGTTAATACAATACGCGTACAAAGCAAATGGCCAATTATATCAGTTCTCAGAATCCTGAACAATGACGACATCTCGAAGGCAATGTAACTGCTATTCTTTCATTACAGCATTCATTTTCTAATACCGCAGAGAATCTGCTTGATAAATAATCTAACCGCGTCTGAGATAGCACTCGCCATTATCGTGAGAGGATAGAAGTTCCACTGCGAACAAAAGCATAGCATATCATCAGCCTTGTAATGTTCCCACTACTGGAACTCAGGCCTCCTCTCTAGGAGAGGGAATGGGCGATAATCTACCACGCGGGCCCAGTGCGGGTTGGTGAATGTCACTTGTCTTCGAATTTTTGGTTCTAGGACATGCCGGTTTCCTCATGATGTTTTCCTTCACCGTTTTGAGCGCAGTGGTGATTAAATAAATTACACAAAGTAATGCGCCTGGCTGGGTTTAAACCCGCGACCTACAACTCGTAAGTCGGGGCCTTTACCACTTGTCTGCGAACAATAGTTGTAAATAAATTGATTAATAGTCTTCTACGGTCCGGACCAACCCTTTTGCCTCGTCGTTTATACCACGTACATCGAAAGTCTGGAACAGTTTGCCTGCTGCGGTCTTCCCGTCCGATTATAACTTAGGTGTCTTCAAGGCTAGAATGAATGGGCTCTTAATAATAAGTGCGCTTCACCATCAACGATTGCATCACTGCTTACCATCAGGTGGTATTGCAGTCAAGCACTAGTTATAGTAATTAAAAAAAAGTCTTTTTAAATGGTAGCCGATGCAGAAATGCATTACATTATGCATTGTGTTATTTATATAAATATAATTTAATTGGATTTTCTTTAATGTTATGTTACTTATATTTTTAATATAGTGACTAAACGTTGTTATAATTTATTGCAATGTATCCGTAATTTTAATCATTTCAATTAAAACGGAAACCTTATAGGATTACTTTGTCTGTCTGTCTGTCTATCAGTTGTGACCTTTTATCTCGGAAACGCGTAGAGGTATTAAGTTGAAGTCAATACTACTCGTATATATTCAGGTCTTTTTCTTATGGTAGGTAAAATCATCAAATGACAAATCCCGCCCTGGGTGGGGCGGAAGATAGTGTCAGACTCTTACTGACTAAAAACCTACCCTGTTCCATTCATTGCCTTCGATACGGAGCCTCGGAGTTCATTTTCACCTAACCCTTGGCCCCAGTAGGCTTCGGCCCTAGTGGACAACTCCTTGAGGCGCGCGGGAACAGTGCCGTAAACGACTTGGGCTCGGACCTGTCTGTTACCGGACTGACGGACAGCGAGCTACCCATTCAGTTTTGCGGTTCCTTGCAGCTGTGAAAAATTCAAACTTCTAGGTTAACGTAAAAAAAAGATTCGGCCGCTGATTTTATTTCCCTTGTTTTGCTTTTTTGGTGTACAACAAAGTTTATTCATAGAATAAACTTTATTCTATTCTAAAATTTACCTTCTGAATTCCTCCACATCATGGCGATAACATCTTAATGGGTTCCCAGGAGTGCCTGTCAACTCCTGGACTCCAGCCAAACTGTCCTGATCACAATTATAGGTATTGTGAACAGATTCTATTGTTCTACCTTGATGGTTTCTGATACGATGTGTCTTTGTTTAGTCCTTTGAGTCCAAAGTGTAATCACCTGAGACAGCGTTGATTAGGAATAGGTAACGCAATTGCTGTTGATTTAGTTAGATGTGATTTTGGTAAGCATTACAATTTGTGTACACCATTAAATTTTGATCGTTTTAATCCCGTGGAGGGTCGATTCGCTACATGAAACACTATCGATTTGTAAAAATAAAAATAAAGTACTTTTTTTTACGCATGTACGAAATTAATTTCTTTAAGTAAACATCAGCTGAGCGAGGCCAGTGAACTGTAGGTAGTTAGTACGTAACGACCGACAAATACCTACAAGGTCATTGACCCGTTTACTTAAAGAAATTAATTTCGTACATATACGTATTTTAATTTTAATTAAAAAAAAAACTTTATTTTTTAATTTTATTTTTACAAATCGATAGTGTTTCATGTACCAGATCGACCCTCCACGGGATTAAAACGACCAAAATTTAACGGTGTATAGGTTAGTGTTACTTACAAGATGTTTCTTTTTTGTTTGACTCTCTTTTACTATTTTTATTTATTTTATATATATAAACTAGGCTTGAATGCGATCCTACCTGATAGTAAGCAGTGATGTTATATTGGATGGTGGTTTATTTTGATACATATTTGTTTTCTTTTCACTACACTGTTTATGCAGTTTTTAATTTACAATTGTATATTATTATACCTCAACCACCTTAACCTTATTAAGTTTTTCTCAACATCTCATTTATCTATAGACTGGCTTCCGCCAACGGCTTCGCTCGCGTGTAAGTTTCTCCACACAAACTTTCCCCCCTTTTTTCACTCCATAAGGGGTAGAATTTTTAAAAATCTTTTCTTATCGGATGCCTACGTCATATAAATAACACACTCTCGAAGTTTCAGGCCTTTACAAACAGAGCGGTTTAGGCTTACGTTGTTGGGTAAGGTGCTACAAGGTGGAACCGATGATCTGGTAATGGTTTTTTTTTTTTATGGTAGGTAAAATCATCCAATGACAAGTCCCGCCCTTGCGGGAAGTAGTGTCAGACTCTTACTGACTAAAAACCTACCCCGTTCCTTCATGCCTATCATGCCGGGGCTGAGCCTTCCTCTCAGAAAACGGCCCTTAACCCCAGCAGGCTTCGACCCTGCCTGCCTGCAGCTAGCAGGCTGGGCCTCTACGGTTTGCATGATCTGGTAATGGTTGCGGGAATCCGGTGGATGCAAGCCGCACAGGACCATTCATTGTGGCGACACTTGGGGGAGGCCTATCTCCAACAGTGAATGTCTGTCGGCTGAAATGATGATGATGTTGGGTAGGGACTCGCCGTTCGTCGGGTTTTCCGATGGTAGAAATACGTCTAGTGATTTATTAATTCGTAGTCTAAGAATTGATTATGTTAATTAGTGTCCTACTCTAGCCAATAAAGCGCCAAATCACTGAAACATCTGTTCAGACAAATGTGTTTCCAGGTCACAAATATGGCGCCCGACCAATTTGAGGCGACCTTTCAACATGCTAGCTCCACATAGCCTGATATCCGATTTCATTAGACAGGGAATCGAATCTATAGTGATTGATTATGGCAGAGTAACTTGGGGGTTAGATTTCAGGGGTTAGGTCATTAGGGTTGGTTTTCTTTGGGGATATGATACACAGATATTATTTAAGCGTAATGTGAATTAATGACTGTTTCATACGTTTAACTATTGATGTCTGTGAAAATATCACATCACACACAGATTTTTGAGAGGGCTTGTTTTAAAAGCTTGTTGCTTTATCTAAAGCAATCTAACGCGATGTTTGATGGATAGGCAACGCGAAATAAGAGAGATAAGTATTGCCTGAAAGCTATGTTGGCATTCGGTGGTTCCGTGATTTATTCGAATATTTCACAAAACTCGTTTCAGGAAATCAATGAATCATCATCATCTTCAGCCTTTTTAATGTTCCCACTGCTGGGACACAGGCCTCCTCTCTACGAGAGGGAAACGGGCCGTAATCCACCACGCGGGCCCAGTGCGGGTTGGTAATGAATGAATATGTATTAGTATGTATAATATATTAATATATATAGACTTATGTATAATATGATTATATAGGTAATAAACTTAGTTGTGTAGGTTTACATTGTGCACAGGATCCTACCCTCGAATATGTTCTCTCTCTATAACTCAAAGGTTTGCTGGGAGAAAACTCATTGCTAAGTTAAGCTCGCCTTTGTACATGAACTCTCTGTATCTCCATATGTTTTTTTTTTGTACAATAAAGAATTAAAGAATATATGAATACATGCATAATATGTATATTTAATATCACCATTGCACCCGTGCGAAGCTGGGGCGGGTCGCTAGTCACATAATATAACTTATTTTTCGTATTGAATAGTACATTGATCGGTAACTTAATACTATATAAAGTCTTTTGTATACGGAGAGAGCAATGGACTTTCAAGTGACTTTTGAGTCATCTGTGTATTGTATTGTAAATATATGTGTGCGTGGGCTTCGAAGACATAAGCAAGACATAAAACTTGAAAGTGTCATAAGACTACGCTTTTTGCTACGAGTACATATCAGAGTCGTCTCTAAAATTACTTTTTTTTCTTTATAAATTAAAGCTATCTTATGCCCTCGACTTCGTATGTGTCTGTTATTGCGTATGTTAAGTCGAAGTCAGATGAAAAGCTGACTATGTCCTTTTTATTTTTTATTATTATGGATAGGCTCGCGTTTGACCACTATCTCACCTGATGGTAAGCGATGATGTGGCCGACGTTGGAGCACGACTGCCTAGAAGTAACCTATTCACTCTTGACTTAAATACCACTAGGTTATAGCTATCAGGAAACACAAACTCTGGCCGGGAATCCCAAAGTTTTTTCTTGGAGTTCAGGCTTACCACAAAGCTTAATTTGTACCAAGTTTATTCAAAATCGGTTCTGTAATCAAATAATTGTGAAAGCGTAACAGACATCATATCTACAAAAAAACTGTGACTTACTGTGTTATTCTTAAAAAGGGTCGATATTTCCATGAAAAAAAAGGTGGTCCCATTGTTTCGCTGTGTCAAATCCTGTCTGTCTTCAATATCGTTTATAAAGCAACGTATTCCATAGCCTTCAAGGTTTCTATTTTGTTTAATAAACAGTTAAAAAACAAAAAGCTAAGTTCCTAAATACTCTCACTCAATCAAACCCATCCCACAGGTCATTGACTCAAAGATCTTTAAAAAAGATAATGATGACTCATAGTTATCAATGCACTCCCTTCGATGTATATCGTCGGCATCTCTCTTACCGCTAAGGGCCGGAACCGGTTGGTTTTTGAATCTTCTTGACTTGAATTGTTTATTAATTGTTTCGTGATTTATGTACAAGCATTTCCTACCTGGGCAACTTCCTTTATGTTATTTGGTAATTTGATTGTGTTTTGATTTGTTCTATCAGTATTTGAATATGGCCGTCAACCCGTTAATATGATATTTGTAATTTCGTCAAAATCATCAAATAATCTCTTCCGAGTGACTGAAACTTACTAGTGTTTCTTCAATAGCCCTTTGTGTTCCATCATCATCATCATCATCATTTCAGCCGAAACACATCCACTGTTGGACATAGGCTTCTTCCAAGTGTCGCCACAATGAACGATCCTGCAGGTCTCGCATCCATCGGATTTGTGCAACACTCACCAGGTCACAGGTCATCGGTCCACCTCGTGGGACGTTTATGCTTGCATTCTAGAGCCGTAGTAACTTTTTGCAACAATCCTACAGGAACCGGCCCTAACGAGCCCCCTTAATATTCTTTGAGAGCCTCAGTCGGCGATCTGGGCTTGGTCCTCATCGGACGGCGAGGTTGTACCCTAAGATTTGTCTTTCTAATCTTCTCTCTAAACCTATTCTATTACTGACAGATTCGCGCTTGGTCGACGATGAAATTTGCCTGACTTAAATAAAAAATTGCAGATTGTGGCTATCAGGAAATGCAAATTGTTCCTTCTGGGCTCTTTTAATTCGTTAAGAAAACTAAGAAATCCTTATTTGTTTTATTTACCGATTGTCAAATAATCTAGAGCAATAAAAATTTTTGAATCAAGTTATTTCTCCCTTTGGAATAATTTTAATTGATTCCAGAAAACGTCATTTTGGTAACAGGCGACATCAATATGACACCTGTCAAACTTACCGGCCATTTTTCATTATTTATCTACATTGTACTCACATAATAGAAGCGACAAGAAATATGTAATATTTCCAAGATTTATGTAACTAATAATATTATGATTTAAAAGAGTGGAGTGGAGTTTCTTGCACGTTCTTCTCCATAGAGATCTACGGTTTGGAACGAGCAATTTAGCTTCACTTTTTTTTGGTCTGACCGACATTTTGACTGACAATTCAAGATTGCCTGTAATTGGTCTATTTGAAATAAACGCTTCTGATTTATGATTTTTGATTTGAGCGAGTCACTCGATACTCATCGGTCGAAATGAACGATATAAATCCAACTAATTTTACACGCAACCCGTGTTTGGTCAGTATCCTTTATTATAAACACACTACAACGTTGATACATTGCAGTGTGTTAACATTACCGATCACGGTAATGTTTCCAATAATAACACCGCTTACTAAATAAACAGTTTTGTACGCCAGGTGTAAAACCAAAAGCATCATCAAACCAACTATAACTCAAAAAGCGGTTAAAATTGATCACCGCATCGCAACATCAGGCATCACAGACATAGCATATAGCTGAGTTTAAACGATAGAGTGCAGTGGCAACTAGAGACGCCATAACACTTCACACTAATATTATAAAGGCAAAATTATAAATACGTATGAGTATTTTTGTTACAACTTTACGCTTTAATCGCTGAACGGTTTTGAATGAAATTTGACAAATGGGTAGACTGTACCTCCACTTACGAGGAGGTGGAGGCTTGGGAAGAGGCGGAATCGTCAAAATTACTAGCAAGGGTTAGGATAAGGACTCAGTTGTCTGTGGTTAGAATTATCACTGGCTATCAATTTTTATGAATAAATTTTCGTGGACTGACATGCTTGTTTGTTAGGTATAAATAATTTTTACAATACCAACTATAACAGGTTTAAGGAGTCGTAAGGGTCGGATGAGAGAAGACAAAAGAGAAGGCAAAAGGAAAAGAGGTAAACCACAAAAAAGATGGGATGATGATAGAAGACAAGTGGCAGGCGTCACATTGAACAGAGTGGCTCAAGAAAGACATGAGTGGAAAAGATTAGAGGAGGCCTTTGCCGACTGGCAAACAGATCTACAAAAGATAAGAAAAATCAAATAAAAGACTTGGTATTAAGTTTTATATGTATTATTATTTTCATGTAATATGGATCTGAATAAAGGCTATATTACTATTATTATATTGTTAATGGTCGGATGACACGGGTGATCAAGGGCGGTTAATTAGTTTGAGTGAACGGTGACGATTACTGACACTTGCTTTATGTAAAACATTTTGACAATGCTGCCTCTAGTAGTGGCTTAGAATCATAGCGGTCAGACAGAATTTTCTGGGGCCCTTAATTTAAATGAGTTATTGGTTACATTTACTGATACGCTTATATGGAAAGCAACACTTTTACAATGCCGTTTCTATCAGTGAAGTGTCACGGGCTGTCAATTTCTTTAAGTAAATTGTGACAATTACTGTCACAGTGGGTCTGTATGAAAAGTTTTGACAGTGCCGCCTCTAGCTTGTCAGTGGTCTGTGATGTAAACAGTAATTTGCGTACGCCACTCTTGCCAAATGTACTTGGCAGGGTTCCAACTAGAACGGTTTCGGCTTTCGGCTTAGCCGGACAAACCTAATAACCGAGAAATTAAAAATTTTGCGCCCATAATGGTCGAGATTTTTGTTTAAGTTTGCCATTTCGTTCTTGTTTTCGTTTTGTTTGTAAATTTATTAGTTTAGTTACGGGTTTTTCGTTTGGCTTATTTAGTTTTGTACTTTCATTTGGAAGTTTTATGCAATATTGATTCATTCGTAGTTTTTTGCGAGCTAATATGACTTAAGGCGGACTAGATGCGTTAGTTGAGATTGGTTATTTCTTAACTGCCATTATTTATTTTGATTTTTTAGGATTCCTTACTTCAAAAGGAAAAAAAACTGGGCAAGTGCAAGCCGGGCTAGGGTTCCGTGCAAACTGACTTATGTAAATAGTTCAATTTTCGAATCGTGTTTCGAAATTTTTTCCGAACCGAAAAAGTATTCGTTTTTTGAGGCGTAACTGCAAATTTACAATTTACGAGATAAAGGGTCTTAACAGACAAATGGAAAACAAAGAGATCCTATAAGGGTTTCGATTTTTTCCTTTTGAGCTTTTTTTTTGTAGGGAAAATCATCCAATGACATATCCCGCCCTTGGGCGGAGCGGGAGATAGTCTCAGACTTTTACTGACTATAAAACCCACCCCATTCCTTCGTTGCCTTTCACGCCAGTGTTAAGCCTTCCTTTCAGAAGCAGACCCTTAGCCCCAGTAGGCTTCGACCCTGCTTGGCCCCTACGGTTCCTTTTGAGGTATGGAACCAAGATTGGACTATTTATGTCGCAACTGATTTTTTTTTAACGGATTTTCTCCGTTTTCGTCGATTGCATTTTCACCAACAAACAAAGTGATTCATGTATATCAAGATTTAAGTGGCATAACATAAAGAAACAAGTCGATTATGTAAATTAATAAAACTTTACTAATCAAAAAACACATTGACCACATACCTACACATATATACATAAAACGTACGTAAATACAAACAATTAATAATATCTGTACCAACTAACATTTTGATCGAACGGGGAACCGAACTCCCTCGACTTTGATCGATCATCGCTTTTGACTTCGCCGTATGGCGCTACCAAGATAAAAATAAACTATATCAAAACATCTCACTCAATTCTCAACCTTATTTTCAAGTGAAGAAGGTTCTTTAAAAAGCAGGTATGTTTAGTAAAGTTGTTATTTGAAATTGAATTTTATGGCTTAAAGAATAAGGTCGTCTAATTAGTGATAAGTGTTACAGTACAAGTAAAATATAAGATGGTAATATAATTATGAATGTAATCAGTATTGTTAGTGTTTTTTTTTTAATTCATGCTTGTGTGAATAACTTATTAAGAGGTAGGTTGTTTTTTTTTTTAAAGCTGTAGTTTATGATGCAGGCTTTTTGCAAAATGCCTGACAGGATTTTGACCCCTTCATAGATCAAGGAGTTGTCATCAGGATATGCAGAAGGGTCGAAGCCGACTGGGGCCAAGGGTTGGCTTCTGAAAGGAAAGCTCGCCCTGGTATGAAAGACATATGGTTTTTTAGACAGTAAGAGTCCGACACTATGTCCTGCTCCACCCAAGGGCGGGAATTGTCATTGGATGATTTTTACTCAGCATAAAAATCTTTTATAGATTTTTGTAACATAAAATCAGTATTTATATTGGTAATTTTAATTTAGTAATATTATACTATCATTCTAATGGGCAATGGCAAGGTCTATGCTCGGAGTTTCCTTGCGTGATTGAATCAGGAATGAAGATATCCGCAAGAGGGGGAGTGGTTTGGATTTACCATCGTGGTGAAAGGATTAGTCAGCTAGACTCTGCGTTACCGAGTGCTAGCTGTCCAGGGTGCGCCGGGCGTTTGGAATCACTAAACGATTTGGGATTAACGCCACTCGGGGAGGCTCCTTCAGGAGAACCAAGGTTACTGACATAGCCCGAAGAATCATGACACTTAAGTGGCGATGATTAGGGCATATTCCCAAGTTTGTAAGCTAAGTTTGCCCCACGAACATGATCACTTCGTACAGCACCTTCGCCGCAGTAGACCTCGACGATGTCATCCATTTTTATTATAGCATCAGCCTTATTATGTTCAAACTGCTGCGAATCAGGCTTCCTCTTTATGAGAGGAAATAGGTAGTAATCCAGCACGGAAGTTACGTTACGCGCTAACATCACAATCAGAAACCTTGGACTCATAACTCACACATCTACTGACACTACCTGTAGTCACTGATAGACAAGGACAGAGATAAGAGCCGGCGCTGTCGTGCGAGTGAAATAGCGTTAGCTGCTGAATGTGTGTGATCGTCACGACCGATGTGAAATTGTGCCAATAGGCACAATTTCAGCGGTCCACGCGCTAGAGGTGAATCCTATCATCCGCTGTTTTGTTTTAATCAAAGGGAGTATAGGACTGAATTTGCTGGAACTTATACCTTCCTTTGACACTTTCAAAGTGGAATACAGTACATGTTTTTTGTTAAAATACTTAACGTGAAAACGCACAAGGTAGCTCGCGAAAGTCAATCATAACTTTTTTTTTTTGCATTTGGCAGGTCAAAGTCAAGTTGTTTAGTGATTGTTAACATATGTATATGGATACGTATTTATTTACGGATTTACGGAATTGCAATAATTGTAATTATCAATACAACATTCTTAATTCGTCTTACTTTATTTCATGACTTTTTTATGACATTCATATCTGTATAGTTCTTTTCTCAAAAGACATGGCTCTCACACGATTTGATCATTACATGTTTGCTGTATCGAGTTTAAAAGAGACTTTGACCGAGGTTTGTTTCGTTGTTTCTTCTCAGGCCGTGTTTACGGAGACGCGGCGCGTTAAGCATTTCGTCGTACATTGCATCAGCGGGCTGCGTCATCGCTCGCGCAAACACAAACATAATGGCAATGTACGACGGACCGTCCGTAATCGAGCACTCAGGGTAGTCAGCTAGGAAACACCGGCCTCATCTAGTTTAAATTGACAAAAAATAAACATCATTTATAAAATAGCCATAGGAGTATCCCAAAAACAACATAATTTGCAGTGTATAAACATTTGTGAAATAAAAATCGCCCTATCTACATACATTTCGCGACCCACATCTAACCTGGCCATTTTTAACAATCGATCAAACTGCTGTTTGACCTAAAATCGATCATGTGTACGGGAGCTTTAATCATTTGATTAATTACTCTAAGCGTGTGTTGTGACGCGGATGTAGAAGTCGGTACTGGATGGAGCATTATTTGGCAGCAATTCTATTGAACAGGTGCATTAAGTTGTAGGCAGGAGCTTTACTTACTATGTGTAATTCATTTCATCACCACTTTTCTCGAAATGGAGAAGAAAAATATCGTGAAGGTTGCTTTAGAACCAAAAATCCGAAGACATGACAACCAACAATTCTGGGCCTGATTTCAGACCACGTCTCTAATAGACTAAAGGGGTGGTCTAAATTCTAGTAGTGTGAACATTTAAAGTCTGATTATGTGTGTGTCAAAGTTTATATTCGTATAGTAAAATAGAGATACAGCAATGTTCTGAATTATACAGAAACAAAAATCTAAAAAATATTGCGCTTCACAATTTTTTAACCAAGAATATTGTGGGCTTTCTGCTACCCATTTTTTTTAAGATTGGACATTCAGCCACGCACTTTACACGCACGCCAGTTGCGAATACTACTCACCTGGCCTTTCTAAAGATTACTAATCCTATTTAAAACCCTTCAAAAAAGCTCATCTCCTCCTGTCATGAAATTTAGCTTAAACCAGAAAATCCATGTACAAACGGTGTCTCTTCCAGCAATCTATAGCTCCGTTCCACCTAAGTTTTGCGGTTAGAACTTGGCTAAGTAAAGTCCGTTAAGGTGAACTCCCAACTTGAAACTAGCGCCCTCGCGTTTCGCCTGCTCGCCACTTTTGTGTTGCCCACTTTAAATTAACTTCTTGCAAGTTAATTTTAAGATTAAGTGCGTTTAGGGACTTGTGTACTACTCGAGCTTGACAGATTAATTCTATTCTCTTCTTTGGGATTTCCGCGGATTTTGTCAGGAGCTTGAAGGATGTCTTCCTGTGTGTGGCTACAGTTAAATGCTTTTCAAGACTAAATGAGCATTAGATGCTCTGAAGTTGCGTTAGTCTTGGTTTAGTCATGTGAAGAGGGACGAAAATAATATTTTTATGGTGACAGTCATCAAGAACACATAACTTAGATAATATAAAGACTGACAAGCAATAAAAAACAAAAACACACAACGGGTGAGTTAAAGCCAGTAAAAATCTGATACCCCTCTCGTTTTATCCTAGAGCGGGAGAATTCGTCGAATGGTCACCTAAAAAAAAACTTATGATTACAAAACTTTTTCGGAACATATTTATTGTGCATACAGCTAAGGATTAATATAATAATATATAATATTTTCACAACTATCACACAACACCGTCTAGTCTCAAGCTAAGCAGAGCTTTTTTTTATGGTAGGTAAAATCTTCCAATGACAAATCCCGCCCTTTAGCGGAGCGGGAAGTAGTGTCAGACTCTTACTGACTAAAAACCTACCCCGTTCCTTCGTAGAAGCTAAGCAGAGCTTGTGTTATGGGTACCAGACAGCTGATAAACATACTTATATATTTCTAAATACATACATATTATAGATAAATAACACCCAGACACAGAACAAATGATCGTGCTCATCACACAAACATTTGTCCTGGGTGGGAATCGAACCCACGACCTCCGGCATAGCAGTCAGGGCCACAAACCACTAGACCAACAGGCCAGTCAACTCTCTCACCGCAACCGGGATTGGAAGTCTTTACCGCAGTCTGCGTTGTCTGATGGCTACAACCTGGACGTCTTTAGTCAAGAGTGAATAGGTTATTTCTAGGCGACATCGTCGACTAAATCATCGCTTAACAGATGAAATAGTGGTCAAACGCGAGCCTATCAAGAACAAAAAAACCTATTTGAATTCACAATCACACATCACCATATTCATGATTATAACATGTCACAACACAGCTGTCTCCAAAGGGAGAAACATAACTTCCTATCCTACACACATACAGAAAGGAAAGCCTTTCTAAAATTCAGTTAATACCATTTCATATATATACATAATACAGGGGCGTCACAAAATCAAAATTCGGTCCGAACCGTATCCGATACAGAGCATGTCTTCTGAATATTTATTAGGGTGTGGCCGCAGCTGTGCGGGACAATTGAAATTGTGACGAATTCTGTTATTTCGATACTTGATATCCCGTTGGTATTTTGATCTGTTAAGCTGGCTTAAGGAGCACGGAAGAAGCGAGGATGAACCACACGTTAGATAACCATAAGTGCCTATCCACTTGCACTTTGGGGAATTTAATGGCGGTACTCTGCCATTAAATCCCCCAAAGTGTTCTTGTCGGGGTCTCTCGCGCTGGGCTCTGGGACTGGCCATGGTCCGGGGCGAGGAGGAATGGCAGGCGGTCGCCTCTTTCTGCGAAGCTTTAATGCTATCAAAGGAGGCGGACGCACGCCCCAGCCGCCAGGATCCCAACCCCGGCTTCCTGCCACCGTAGGCGTTAGATTGCGGACGATGAGAACGGGTGGTTCGCCGTCCGTCCGTCCGATAACTGTTCGGACCGAGCCCGAGTCGTCCTCGGCGCACAGGCGTCCATCCACGCCTCAAAGAGATATCAACCAGAACCGTAGGGTCCAGCAGGGCCGTAACCTGCTGGGGCCATGGGTTGTCCTCCAAAAGAGAAACTCGTGGTTCAAGCAGATAAAGGGCAAATAAGGAACGTGGGCACTCCTATGTACCTCTTTGCTTTATGTCCTAGGATCCAGACTAACTAGTTAAGCGTAACTGTGCCTATGGGCTGTTGACTGACGGGTGGACCAGTTAATTGTAATCCAGCGTCCCAAAAGGGGTGACCTTGCAAGTTTCAATCCGTGTAGAGAGCGGTTGTGATCCATTCAACGCCTTGGTTGGCGAGCGCTTTTTCCCAACCGCAGTGACTGATTTTTTGAACGGATTGATGTGTGGTGTACATCCATGTAGCCGCAACCTAAACCAAGTTCCAACTATGGCCTCAAGTCTACTATTACAATTGTGTCAGAATCGTCTATCATTGGTTTCATAATTGTTGATTTTGACAAGTTTGGCAATCTCCTAATACAATGGCGTCATTATGACTTTCTAATAGTCGATCACTGTCACACCATTGAAAGAAATGGTATTCTCGTACATAATTACAAATGAATTTCTGACGTATGGGGTAATCTGCTAAAATTTTGCCAGTTCCTTTGATTAGTGACTTACCATTAGATTTTTCTGAATACGACAATAATCCTACAAAGTCATTCTACTACCAATCGTTTATGAGACCATTAACCGACCAATGATCAACCATTATAATTAGCAGATTAAGAACTTTTAGCAAAATGACAATGGGATTGTGTTGGAATGTCGAATTTACAAAAATAGCAGACTTGGGCCCCTGGTCATTTGGTTGGTACGCTAGTTTGCAACTGTCTGGTCCACCCTTAAATGATTTATTTACTTTTTCATGGTTGTGGAAATCCTTCTTGTCTAATGGTGGTCGCTATCAAAGGTTCCGCATATTATGATAAAACCAAAAATACAGTTTATCATAGTCGAATGTTGTGTTGATATTTTTGTTATTTTATTCATGAATTCACCGTTTTAGTGCCATTTGATTTCCATAAGTTTTTTTGGTAATGACCCCTCGGTTGGAGTCAAGTTTATTTATTTATTAAAATTAGAACTGTATGCACTAGTAAGAAAGATTTTAGAGAGGAGACCACGTTCGATATTCAAAAATCTACAATGCGGACCGGTACAGTATCGACTGGACCGTTCGATATTCAAAAATCTACATTGTAAACAGGTACATCAGCGACTAGACCGTTCGATATTCAAAAATCTACAATGTATACAGATACATTATCGACTGGACTCGTTCGATATTCAGCTAGGCGAGTACAATCTCATTACGAGAAGGTAGTTGAACAATGGACGTGCCTAGATCCTACACTAATGGAAGTGACAAATATTTTACTCGATTTATGCAGTAAAATCATTGTGGTGGAGCTGTAGAAACAAGCATCTTAAAATCTGCACGCATATAGTTCGTGTGTACTAAGTTATATGTTTGACCAATATGAAGTTTTTTAATTGTACTAGCAACCCGGCCTCAGCTTCGCACGGGTGCAATGGTAATATTAAATATATTAGGTATGTATTATACATATAAACTTTCCTCTTGAATCACTCTATATATTGAAAACCGCATCAAAATCCGTTGCGTAGTTTTAAAGATCTTAAGGATACATAGGGACAGACAGCGGGAAGCGACTTTGTTTCATCCTATGTAGTGAAGTAGGTAAGTATTTGTGGTGGAGTTGGACAATGTAAGTTTTCTTTTAATTTAATTTTTGAATTTTACGTGTCTATAATTACGTAGTTTCAGCATTGTGTGTTTCTATGCCCAATAAAATTAGTTTTCTTTCTTTCTTTTTTTCTTTTCTAACAAGCATCTTAAAATCACCACATATATTCAGATCGTGTGTACTAAGACAGTAAATAACTGAGACCGTAGTAAGGTGTACTAAAGTCATGATTTCAGTGCAAAAGTCCAAAACAGAGTCGAAGCTATGCGTAGGTATTGTTATTTTATTTCATATGTTTACCTACAGAGTGTCATATTCGCACTAGTGAAAAAGCCCTAAAAAAAAGAGTGGCGTTATAAGTTTGACCGATATGTTTGTGTGGCTGTCTGTCTTTGACACCATAGCTCAAGAACAGGTGAACCGATTTGAATTTTTTATTTTATTATTATTGATAGGCTTGTGGCTTACTTGCATTTGACCACTATCTCACCTGATGGTAAGTGATGGTGTCATCGACAGTGAAGACGCTTACCTGGAACCTATTCACTCTTGATTTACAGACCCCCAGGTTGTAGCTATCAGGAAACACAGACTCAGACAGGGAACTCACGCAAAGAAACTTGCCTTTGGGTTATCTTAGATATCTTTGATAAATCGGTTCAGCTATTTACAAAACATGTAGATCCACAACTACCAAACTTGTTCATACAAAAGTAGACTCTAAACACCGGAATTAAGGCCTATAGTGGCGTGGATGTGAGAGGACACCGGCGTCCTCTCGAGCTAGGGGAGGGAGTTGAGAATGAATGAATGAATGCCCCTTCCAGCCGTTATATATCTATCGGTACCTACCTAATTTGTCTGCCGTCTAGTAGAAACTTAAGGCGACAAAGTAACACCATGTTTTGCAGCTTTGTTTACTAATCTATAGTAGAAAATTAGTGGTTTCGCCCCAGTCTAGAGTCAGCTTAACGACATGTTAAGTTTGCTTGTAGAATCGCTTTTACGGTTATCGTATCATGTTTGTGTTATGTTTAGATTCGTGTCAGCCATTTTGGGTAATAGGGTACTCGATTTTAAGAGGTTTTTGGTAAGGGAAGATGGGTATCAAAATGTAGGTGGTTCAAGAAATGGCTCTGTGAGGCAGACATTCTGTATCTGTATTTGTTAATGAGATAATAGCTAGAAGCTAAAAGCTAAGGGTGTTCGGCAATGAACTCACTAAGCAGTTTTCTCCCGCGGCCGCTGCGGCAAAGGAAACTGCTATTTTATTTCAAAACTCACGAGACGGCGACACTCGCGGCGGCGAATCCAGGCCGCCGCGACGGCTGCGATTTTCGACCGCAAGACCGGCCGATAGGGCACGGTCGCCGCCAACCGATCGCAGAGCGTGCGGGCGCAAACCGCCGATGCTGCGGCGGGCGACCGCGGCACCGGTGAGCGGCAGCGCGGCCGTAAACCGCGTCAATTTTTTTACATATATATATTTGCATTCTGCAGAAGCTGCGGGCCCGCAACCGTGGCGGCCGCGTGGAAAAACCGCTTCGTGAGTTCTCTCCATTCAAGTCAAGAGTGAAGAGGCTAGTTTTAGACAAGTGTGCTCCATCATTGACTACATCAACGCTTACCATGGTGAGATAGTGTCCGGACGCGAGACAATCAAGAAAAAGAAAATAGAAATAAATTGGGGAGATAAACACCTATGATCAATAACGGATGGTTAGAAATACCAATGACATTAATGAAAAAGAAATTTGGATTTATAAATTAGTGGATGGATGGAGAGGGAGAGGGAGGCCAAAGAAAAGATAGATGGATTGTGTGAATAGTGATATGAAAGAGAAGGAATTCAGTGATAGCATGACGAGTGACAGGGCATAATGGAAGAAGGAAACGTGTTGCGCCGACCCCAAATAACATGGGAAAAAGGGCAGGAAGATGATGATGATTAATGAAAAAGAAAATGTTCAATTATATTATTAGCTTGTGCTAGCGACTTCGCCCGCGTGTATTTTTTTTTAATTCATATAAACTAGTGCTTGTCTGCTATCCTACCTGATGGTAAGCGGTGATGCAATCGTAAATGGTGACGCGCACTAGTTTATTAAAATCGTATTCACTCTAACTTTGAAGACACCTAAATTATAATCGGGCGGGAAGACCGAAGTAGGCAAACTGTTCCAGTCCTTCGATGTACGTGGTATAAACAACGAGGCAAAACGCTTAGTCCGGACCGTAGAAGTTTCAACAACGTAAGGGTTGATATTCGCCGTTTGTCCGATGGTCGCTGTTTGGCCACAGCTTTATACTGAGCGTTCGGCCGTTTTGCGCGAATGTGACGCATATCTTCCTTAAATATAGCACTTGAGTTTGTTAATTAGTTATAGGCTTTGCGTTATTTCGCGTAAATAAAATGTTTTTCTTTCTTTCTTTTTTCTTTCTTTCTATATGGCTGAAGTTGTAAATTATTGTAATAAAAATACCTCTTGAAATGAAAAGTACCCTCTTTTAAACGACACAAACCCATCGAGTTGGGGCTCGTGTGATTCGTCTTGAGAACCATTTTTATGCTAGATGGTAAACAGGGTCTGATAATGGAAATGGAAGATGGCCATAGAAACTGGGTAATAAGCGCAATAAAATATATCGTGTTTGAACTTTTTAGAATAGTCTTTATGAATATTAATTATAGAGGTATAAACCGCGCTAAAAAAGCTTGCTATGAAAAAAATATTTTTATTGAAAACTCGTCTTCAAATATCTTCTCCTCGATGAAGCAAGAAGGAGTATCAGACTTTTACCGACCATAAAACCCACCTGAGTTCCTTTAGTTTCCGCGCCAATTCAGTCATTCCTTAGAAACTGTTTGCTGAATGGCCCTCTTGGAAAACAAGCGCAAACTACTCACATTTAGAAATAAGTATTTTGATTTACGTAAATACACGTTTGTTTGTTTGTATGTCAAGTGCACCCGGCTATACAGGCCGTTTTAAAGTGGTTTCGCGTTCGCTCGAATGTGTAACACTTGGTAGCAGTAAGGCTTAAAAATGGGTAGCCTATTTCCTGTGGGGCGCCTTTTACACCGTAGTGTAATAGTAGCTTTCGGTATTTTACATGATGCATTTGGGGAATTGCATGACTTGATTCCGCCATCTTCTTTATACCATCGGACAACCCGACGTACGGCGAGTATTTACCCTTACGTTATTGAAACTTGTATGGTCCGGACTAAACGTTTCACTTTGCCGTTTATTCTGTTTACATCAAAGGACTGGAACAATTTGCCTGCAGCGGTCTCATCCGATTGTAATTTAGGTGTCTTCGAGGCTAGACTTTTTTTATAATGCGCGTTTGACATCTATCTCCACCTCTTTCACCTGATAGGCAGGGTCGAAGCCTGCTGGGGTCAAGGGCCGTTTTCTGAGAGGAAGGCTCAGCCCCGGCACTATAGGCAACGAAGGAACGGGGTAGGTTTTTAGTCAGTAAGAGTCTGACACTACTTCCCGCTCCACCCAAGGGCGGGATTTCTCATTGGATGATTTTACCTACCATAAAAAAAACCTCTTTCACCTGATAGTAAGCGACGATGGGGCCGACGATGGAGCACGCTTGCCTGGAAGTAACCTATTCACTCTTGACTTAAAGACCCGACACGACGGGCTGAATCCGGCAGGGAATTCCACTCTTCAGCCGTACGCATAATGAATGTGTTCCCAAAACGCTTTGTACGAATGAATGAATCGGCCCTTTTAAAACTGGTGCGCTTCGCTATCAATGATTGCATCACTGCTTACCATCAGGTGGGGTCAAGCACTGGTCTATATCAATTTAAAAAAAATATAAGTAGGTATTTGCTCAAATAAAATACCGGTTTTTCCGTTAGCAAATCTTCTTCTTAGTTGGACACTCGAGTGGTCTTGGCTTTTGTTGATGGACAGCGCTGCGGCGCGCTATCGTCATTTGCCTCCACGGCTGTGGCAACTCGAGCGATGCCTCCTCATTTCTTTACCGTCGCTCTAAAACAATTTCGTTTCAAAGGACCAAAAATTACGCTTCGGTGTAAATGATCCATATTTACAATATACGGAGTTAGGATTAAGAAGTTGCTTCTTCGAGTACCTTGCAAACAGGGGTTCAATCCAATGCAAATGTACCACCGGGTCGGCTGGATTTGACAGTCAAATGGGCTCTCCAAGTACCTCAATAATGGAAATCTACTGTATTTGCTTATCATAAGTGCTTGATTAGATTTAGGGAGTGTCGTTGTTGTGCAAGTTTAAATGGCTCGTTGGAGAGAGAGGTGGGTGGGTTTTTAGAACTTCGCAAGTGCGGCTTTGTTGGAGTTCTCCTGTTGTTTTAACTCTATTTACAGTTCCTTTGATAACGGACTTGTTAATTCCCTAGTCTGATTAAACATATACATATATGTCGGCTGGCGGAATCCCCTAGGCGATCCTAGGGAAAAATGACACGGGACGAGGTTAGGAACATAATGACTAACCATTTATTCGTAATTGAGTCGTTTTAACTATCCAAAAGGGCATTTTTAAATGGAAGCACTGCTGATGCAGTAAAATGGTCTTTGTTTTATGAATTTTTGCTTCGGAAGTCGGTTTTTAACAGTATTGATTTTATACATTGGTCCTTATACCCATTGACATTATTGAATACACCCGAACTGTGCCTAATTCTCTTAACTCCCTTGTTATTCTAACCGTAATTACGTCTCAAACAATAGTTAGCAGGTAGCGCTTAAATCTATGAAATTGGCAACACGTACAAAATTGCAATATCATGACATGTAGTTTGCCACGAGCCACGAACACGGATTACTGGTACTCTATTAAAGTTCGCCGTGTGACCCCAGTTTCGATAACTCAGGGGTGGCACATTGGCGAAATTTTGTGGCTTTAGGGGTCTGTTAGTCGTTTGGGGTTTTGGTTAATCGGTGGTTCATTGATTTGGGCGATAAAGGGAGACGTGGGTTGGTTTAATGATCGTTTGTTAGATATTCCTTTTTTTTTGTACACAAAGATTGAGATAAAGCCTAGTCAAAGTACGAACTGCCTTGAAGCAAATTATTCACATCTTTATGAAAATAAACTAGTCAAAGCTATATGAAGAACTATGTGGAGTTTTTGGTATCGGAGATCGTTCAGGATCGTTCTTGAATAGTTAATGAGATTTGTCACCAGGAAACCATGTTTATAAGGTTTCTCTTCTGATGCTAATCGATAATATGTTCGACGATAAAACTCATTTGCCTACAAAAACCTATTCACTGTTGGGTTAAAGACTCTCAGGTTCCATCTACCAGAAAACACAGATCCCTGCAGGGAATTCCAGTTCTTAGCTGTACGCACAATCAAAGTTTTGTATCTAGGTATTTTGTGAGTTTTTCTTAACCATGAAAATATACATAGTATCAATAATAATCAGCCTTGTAATATTCCTACTGAACTCAGGCCTTTTCTCTTGGAGAAAGAATGGACTATAATCTACCAGAACCAGTGCGGATTTCACGTCTTCGAATCCGAATTAGAATGAATCGTTCTAGGACATGGTGGTTTTCTCACAATTTTTTCCTAGGCTAGGGAGTTGATGATGACTTGCCACGACTCTCATTGCGTAAATCGGAGCCGTTACCACTAGGTCACTATTACTTTCTATGAAAAGGTTAGGTGGTTGATTATGACTTGCCACGATTTTCATCGCGTAAGTCGGGGCCGTTACCAATAGGCCACTATTACTCTTTATGAAAAGGCTAGGTTGTTGATGATGACTTGCCACGATTTTCATCGCGTAAGTCGGGGCCGTTACCAATAGGCCACTATTACTCTTTATGAAAAGGCTAGGTTGTTGATTATGACTTGCCACGATTTTCATCGCGTAAGTCGGAGCCGTTACCACTAGGTCACTATTACTTTCTATGAAAAGGTTAGGTGGTTGATTATGACTTGCCACGATTTTCATCGCGTAAGTCGGGGCCGTTACCAATAGGCCACTATTACTCTTTATGAAAAGGCTAGGTTGTTGATGATGACTTGCCACGATTTTCATCGCGTAAGTCGGGGCCGTTACCAATAGGCCACTATTACTCTTTATGAAAAGGCTAGGTGGTTGATTATGACTTGCCACGATTTTCATCGCGTAAGTCGGGGCCGTTACCAATAGGCCACTATTACTCTTTATGAAAAGGCTAGGTTGTTGATGATGACTTGCCACGATTTTCATCGCGTAAGTCGGGGCCGTTACCAATAGGCCACTATTACTCTTTATGAAAAGGCTAGGTTGTTGATTATGACTTGCCACGATTTTCATCGCGTAAGTCGGGGCCGTTACCAATAGGCCACTATTACTCTTTATGAAAAGGCTAGGTTGTTGATGATGACTTGCCACAATTTTCATCGCGTAAGTCGGGGCCGTTACCACTAGGTCACTATAATTCTTTATGAAAAGGCTAGGGAGTTGATGATGACTTGCCACGACTTTCATCGCGTAAGTCGGGGCCGTTACCACCAGGCCACTATTACTCTTTATAAAAGGCTAGGGAGTTGATGATTACTTGCCACGACTTTCACCTCGTAAGTCAGGGCAGTTATCACTAGGCCACTATTACTCTTTATAAAAAGGCTAGGGAGTTGATGATTACTTGCCACGACTTTCACCTCGTAAGTCAGAGCAGTTATCACTAGGCCACTATTACTCTTTATGGAAAGGCTAGGGATTTGAAGATGACTTGTCACGCTTTTCATCGCGTAAGTCGGAGTCATTGCCACTAGGCCACTATTACTTGCTACGAAAAAGCTAGGGTGTTGATGATGACTTGCCACGACTTTCATCGCGTAATTCAGGGCCGTTACCACTAGGTCACTATTACTTTCTATGAAAAGGTTAGGTTGTTGATGATGACTTGCCATGACTTTCATTGCGTAAGTCGGGGCCGTTTTACCACTAGGCCACTATTACTCTTTATGAAAAGGCTAGGTTGTTGATGATGACTTGCCACGATTTTCATCGCGTAAGTCGGGGCCGTTACCACAAGGTCACTATAATTCTTTATGAAAAAGCTAGGGAGTTGATGATGACTTGCCACGATTTTCACCTCGTAAGTCAGGGCAGTTATCACTAGGCCACTATTACTCTTTATGAAAAGGCTAGGGAGTTGATGATTACTGGCCACGACTTTCACCTCGTAAGTCAGAGCAGTTATCACTAGGCCACTATTACTCTTTATGAAAAGGCTAGGGATTTGAAGATGACTTGTCACGCTTTTCATCGCGTAAGTCGGGGTCATTGCCACTAGGCCACTATTACTTGCTATGAAAAGGCTAGGGTGTTGATGATGACTTGCCACGACTTTCATCGCGTAAGTCGGGGCCGTTACCACTATGCCACTATTACTTTCTATGAAAAGGCTAGGTTGTCGATGATGACTTGCCACGACTTTCATCGCTTCATTCGGGGCCGTTACCACTAGGCCACTATTACTTTCTATGAAACGGCTAGGGTGTTGATGATGACTTGCCACGACTTTCATCTCGTAAGTCGGAGCTGTTACCACTAGGCCACTATTATTCTTTATGAAAATCAGGTTAATCATTTTTTGAGCTTTTGGTTTCTGGCATCCCTATTAACTTTAGGAATACATTGTTGGTATATTGTTAAGCGAGTTACGGCTATCGTTTTTGCTCGGATTCGGTTAGTTTTGAACTAGCAATTTGTTTATTTGCACATACATTGTTTGGCAAACCAATCAGTTTCAATACAGGGTAATAGACTTGATCGTTGGTTTAGGGATTTTAACTAGATTTTGTGTGAGGAATGATAATTTGTTGATATTTGCCGTTTGATCTGTTCTGATATCGGGGTTGTTATGTTATCTATGTGTTTTCAAGTTAACCGCATGGATATTTTTACCCGACCACCTCAGAAGGAAGAAAGAACGTCACGTTTTTTTGATTATATATCTATGTTTATGTGTATAGCAATAGTCCTATGACACATCCTGTACACTGAGTGTCTACAGGCTATGTGTGGTAACGGAATGTTGTTGCTGTCTGTGCTTATAGCATAGCATCAGCCTTATAATGCTCCCACTGCTGGGACTTAAGCCTCTTCTCTAGGAGAGGTAATGGGCCGTGATCAACCACGCGGGTCCAGTGCGGGTTGGTGGATGTCACAAGTCTTCGAATTTTTGGTTTTAGGACATACCGGTTTCCTCACGATGTTTTTCTTCATCGTTTTGAGAGCAGTGGTGATGATATAAAATACTCAAAGTAATGTGCCTGGCCAGGTTTGAACACGCGACCTACAACTCGTAAGTGGGGGCCGTTACCACTCGGCCACCACCGCTCTTTCTGTTTTTCTGTGCTTATTTTGCTTAAAATTGAGAAAATAAGTATTGAAAATTTTCATAAAACAACTTTATTACACAACTGAAACCTTTCATTTACATTTGTAGATGTCCGATGCAGTTTGTGGTATGAAATCTATGATTGAACTAAAATAACTACCACAAACTACGTCACATGACTAAAAGTTTCAAACTAACCACGAAAACTGACTAATTTTGGACTTTGTAGCAGTTTTTTGCTGTTGTTAGTGTTCTGAATAGATTTTTATTTTTTTGCTTTTCGGATGGTTGATCGGTATATTTTAAGTTGCTTTGAATATTAAACCAGGTAACCATAGTATCAGGCTTATGATGTTCCCACTGCTGGGACTCAGCCCTCCTTTCTAGGAAAGGGAATGGGCCGTAATCCACCACGCGGACCCAGTGCTAACTGGTAGAGCCTATTCTACAGTTAACGTAGTAGTTTGATCCGTTGGTTGTTGCGCTGCTTGTCGTGGGTTCGAATCCCGTACGGAGCAAATTTTTGTATGGCCTGGAAATAGGTGTTTCGGGTGTGTAAATTTACATGTTTGCGAACGCACCCACGATACAGGCGTAATTTGACTGACCTGTTGATCTAGTAGTTAGTGGCCCTGACTGCTATCCCTGAGTTCGTGGGTTCGATTCCCACCCAGGACAAATGTTTGTGTGATGAGCACGATCATTTGTCCTGTGTCTGGGTGTAATTTATCTATAATATGTATGTATTTAGAAATATATAAATATGTTTATCAGTTGTCTTGTAGTGCCTGTACAGTCTTAAACTGTACACAATTTGCTCACGCGGGGACCTGCCCCCGACGTGCGTCACTTTATTACTATAAATAAACATACTTTACAATAAATCAATGAGTGCAATTACTGCTACGCGGTGACTAACATTAGAGAAAGGAATCGTCAACAGTTTTCGTTGTAAACAATATTTTTACGTAATAAACCTCTCGGGAACTAAGTGACCTTTTCTCTACGTGCTCCAACCTCTACCACAACAACTCTGCAAGTGTACGAACTGTACAGTACCCATAACACAAGCTTTGCTTAGCTTGGGACTAGACGATGTTGTGTGATAGGTGTGTGATATTATTATATTATTAATTCCTAGTGCGAGGAGTGATATAAAAGAAAAGGAAGTTAGTGATAGTGTGACGGCTGACAGGATAGAGTGGAAGAAAAAAACGTGTTGCGCCGACCCCAAGTAATATGGGACAAGGGCAGGAAGAAGAAGAAGAAGAAGAAGAATTCCTAGTACGAAGCAATGTTTTTTAAAACAACAAAAAAATATAATAAAGTATGAAATTAAAAAGACAGGAGCTTCGCTACTTTTTTCCTATATTGAAAGCCTTATTTATTTAAGTCTTGTATCGAGGGACCAATTTTGACAGATCAATTTTTTTTGCGATATGATTTGAGTTCATGCTAATGTTGGCCATATGTGACCCCTTATGGGCCACAAATGTCACCAAGATATAAAACAAACCATATTGACCTTAATCAGAAACGGCCATCTTAACAAACTTGATCCTACTTCCCTTTCCATATAAATGTTAATTTTATTACACTTATTTATATATTTCTTTCAATAACAGGACTTTTAGTCATCAATAAAGTGAATCATTGGAATTTTGCCCCCAACTGTATTTGTTGATTGATTTCGTAAAAACTGCATAGAAAGGGCCTTCTTCGTTCATTGCAATATTTAACCAACATACTTTTACTGTCCTGTCATTCGATTTTCAACCTAATTTGTAGTCTATTAAGGAGCTGTTGTTATATTAAAGGTACATTGTAAAGTTACACATATGCCCACAAAAAAAGGGTCCGATCGCAGGTAGAAATGAATACAAAAGATAGCGCGCGTCGTTCCTTCTACAAACATACTCCTTGCTTTGCGCTACACAATTTAAATCTGTATTCCATTAAAACAAGGTTGATATTTCTTTGTGTTTTTTAAGTGCGTTTGTGTAATTGCTCCGAAGTCCGAGTTTCCTTTGAAATCGTTTATTGGCGGTCAAATTTTTATGTCCCGATGAACGAGTGAGAGAGTTTTAGGTTAGTTACGTTTAGTTTGCGGGACGCTATGCGTTTACAAGCGTTTTTAATTAAATTAAATAGTATTTAATGCATTTTATTTATAATACGCGTATCAAATAAGTGTTTTTGTTGTGTTGTTTAATTGTTTTTAGTGATAGTGTTGTGTTTTTGTTTGAAACTTGTGTAGTGTTCGAATTTTGGATTGCTCTGTATATTTGGATATGGTATTCACATGTCGAGGTTGGTATTTCAAAATTGAAAATTGTTTTGTATTTATTTGCAATAGATGTTGAAATAGATTTGGCTTTTTGAATAAAAATGTTAGTGTGATAACGGAAATAGGTGGCTCAGTGTACTTTTCTATTTTTGTTAATGGAAAGTAGAGTCGAGGTGTATCAGTGTTACTTTTTATTGCAATTCCGACATTTTGTTTTATTTTTTAAATCATTATAAACCAGTGCTTGACTGTGCTACCTGATGGTAAGCAGTGATGCAATCGTTGATGATGAAGCGCACTAGTTTATTAAGAGCCTCACTCTAGCCTTGAAGACACTCAAATCATAAACCGACGGGATGACCGCAGCAGGCAAATTGTTCCAATCCTTCCTTGTTTGGTACTAAAGAAATTAATTTCTTCGAATAAGGTTACTTAAGAAAGGTGTAGGCGTTTTCATTCCCTGTTGAATGTTTGTTTTATAGGTTAAGTTCTACCACATGCTGTTAAGTTCAAAGGACTTAATATAAATATTGAAGGATAACAAGTTGGCTAATGAAATTAGTTATGGTTTTGATGGATTCAACAAGTATCTAGAATACAAACTTAAGTGATATATTACAATAAGAAGAAAAAGAAGTTCGCAGAAGCGAGCGTTTTGTAAGAAATTGGTGTGCATGAATTTGATGTTTTTGCATCAATTTGATGTTGCTACATGAATTTGAAGTTTGAGGATGCTCGCATGTTATTGCTCGTCACTGTACTTAAATCTACATCACTATTCAGTTTCACTATTAAGACTGGCCTGTTGGTCTAGTGGTTAGTGACCCTAACTGCTATGCCGGAGGTCGTGGGTTCGATTCCCACCCAGGACATATGTTTGTGTGATGAGCACGATCATTTGTTCTGTGTCTGGGGGTAATTAATCTATTATATGTATGTATTTAGAAAAATATAAGTATGCTTATGAGTTGTCTAGTACCCATAACACAAGCATGCTTAGCTTGGGACTAGACGGCGTTGTGTGATTGTTGTGGAATATTATTATTATACCCTCTTTTTTTTTTTTTTTACTATCACTACATAGTACAAAACAAAGTCGCTTCCCGCTGTCTGTCCCTATGTACGTCGTACATATTTATTGACAGCTACAAAGTGATACTGGCTAAAACAGCTTTATAAAACCAGTAGGTGCCTGTTTACCCTAGTTTCATAGTGAAATTATCAGCTATTTCCACACTATCTCATTAACGTGCTTTAGTTAATCACGTACTGTATCATTTTCATGTCTATGAAGATTCTTTGTTGTTAATAAGTAGCGGAAAACAAAGCGAGCTGTTAATGAAGCTCGAAATTAGTGGTTTATCGAAAACAACGTGTTATTCTACTTAGGATGAATGGTCCAAGGTAACCCGTGGCATGGGCTTGTGGATGACGAGCAACAGGTAGCTCACCGTCCGGACTGAACCCGAGTCGTCGACGGCGCGAATAGTTCCACGCGTACCTCAAAGAGATGTCAGCAAAACCGTTAGAGCCAAGCAGGATCGGCACCTACTGGGGCCAGGGTCTGTTTCTGAAAGGAAGGCTTGGCCCCGGTATGAAAGGGTTTATTTAGTCAGTAAAAGTCTGACACTATTTCCCACCCCGCCCTAGAGCGCGGTGATGTTATTGGATGATTTACCCAACTAAAAAAAAAGGGTGCCAGCACTAGGTACTGAAGAAGAAGCCTACTGGGGCCATGGGTTAGCTTTCAAAAGAGCAGACCAAACTCAGGTCCTGGAATGGATCAGCCTTTAAATGTCCCCACTGCCGGGACACAGGCCTCCTCTCTAAGAGAGGGAATGGGCCGTAATCCACTACGCGGGCCCAGTGCGGATTGGTGAATGTCACATGTCTTCAAATTTTTGGTTCTAGGACATACCGGTTTCCTCACGATGTTTTCCTTCACCGTTTTGAGAGCAGTGGTGATTAAATAAAGTAATTTAACACAAAGAATTGCGACTGGCTGGGTTTGAACCCGTGACCTACAACTGGTAAGTCGGGGCTGTTATCACTTCACCACCACTGCTCTCAAAACCGTAGATATCCTATGAAATTCATATTGACTGGCCTGTTGGTCTAGTGGTTAGTGGCCCTGACTGCTATGCAGGAGGTCGTGGGTTCGATTCCCACCCAGGACAAATGTTTGTGTGATGAGCACGATCATTTGTACTGTGTCTGGGTGTTATTTATCTATAATATGTATGTATTTAGAAATATATAAGTATGTTTATCAGCTGTCTGGTACCCATAACACAAGCTCTGCTTAGCTTGGGACTAGACGGTGTTGTGTGATAGTTGTAGAAATTATTATATATATATTCCAAATATAAACGTTCCACTTTCAAACTTCTAAGTAATGTTCAACGTAAAAAGTATATCTTTGGAAAAAATATAGCTTTTATAAAAGAAAAAGCTAACAGATCCGCTACAAAGCGCCGACGTGTGAGAACTTGGCTTTAGGAAGTTACGACTTCCAAACTTTGGAAGTCGGTGCATCCATATGTTGAAGTTTATACATTTTTAACGCTGTTTCGCGATTCGAGTTGCTCATCGGATTTTTTCTCAGTGAGAGATTTTTAATTGATAATAAACTAGTGTTTGACTTAGATCCGACCTGATGGTAAGCAGTGATGCAATCGTTGATGAGGCGCACTAGTTTGTTCTAGCCGTCTAGGGACAGTTTTTTTAAGATGGGAAATCATCTAATGACTTTTCCCGCACTAGGGTGGAGCGCGAGGGCAAGACCTTTAATGACTAAAACCACACCTGTGTCCTTAAGTTTCCCTTTGCGTTCTAGGATCACGGATTTCCCTTTCAGAAGATTCCCGCTACGTTTACGCCAATTACATTTCTCGTTCTTGGGCGGAGTGCGAGGGTATATCAGATTTTTACTGACTATAAACCCACTCCTGTTCCTTCCAGCCTTCGTTCCAGGGCCCTGGGCTTCACTTTCGCGGTACCTGTGAACTTCCTACCCTCAAAACCAAAGACGCCATTATAGTTACCATGGTAACATTAAAACGCTTGAAAGTTCGCACGTTACAAATCATGATTATCAAAAGCGTACACCTTATCAAGTTACAATATTCTTCATCACGTAAAACACCTTCGTAATCCGGTAATTTAACTAATTACACAGACCAATTAATAAGAAAATATTTCTCAAACGGCTAAACATGGCTCATTAATGTATTTTAACATTTATAGAATCCTCTTTGATATCGTTTTCTTCCTTATTTAATTATCGCTTGGGAGTTTAATAATTATTTATTTCGCTCATAGGACTGGGGAGAGAATTTCTGTTGCTATAGGCTGTTGTTTTATAAATTGGGTCACGGTTAAGCAGGGCTAGTGAATTTGTTAATCTAGAAGTGTTTCTCTTAGTTCGATAAAAAAAAGTGGGCTCAAGGAGCTGTCAAAACAATTCTCCGATATACTTACTGGAAAACCAGCTCTTGTCTCTATCGCTTTTAGGTTCGCAATTTACTGTTTTTGCATTAGTGCGGAAAAGTGCATGAGCTCGCCCCCACCACAATTTATTGTATTTATCGTTTAGCGTGAACGCTTGGAGTTGGTCACGACCCCAATACCTTTGTTCCGACATCATCTCTACAAACGAATTGGGGGCGTGGCCAACTCCAAGCGTTCACGCTAAACGAAACGATTGTAACTTGGCTAGGGATGCACCAGGCTGGATTTGGACCCGCGTCCCGCGATTGCGCCACCAGAGTTCACAAACGTCTGCTTTCAAACTTATTTCTAAGATAATCTCCAATGTTACCGCAAGTTCCCAGCTTTCGTACCAGTTGAACTAACGAGACTACTTATTGAAATCGTTTAAAGTTAAACCTACGTATTACTAGGTAAGGAAACCTGTTAACATATGGACTAATATCATCTTATTTAAACTTGAATAGAAAGTTTCTCTGCAACTTAGAATAACTTTTCTTTCGTCGAATAGGAAATCAACATTAACTGGTCCTGCTCTGTGTGGGGCCAGAGGGAGGGTTACATTTTTACTGACTAAAATCCACCCGTACCTATTCCTTGCGTAGGCTTGCGGACGGCGAGCAATGGGTAGCTCGCCGTCTGGCCTCGAGTCGTCGACGACGCGTCTCGCAAATCGTAGGGGCCCAGCAGTATCAAAGCTTACTGGGGCCATGGGTTAAGTGAAACTAAAATGAAATGAAATGAATTTATTCAAGAATATGGTGTTATGTAAAAGGATCCAGTACATTCTACCGTGATGCATGCAATTTTTTTTTTATAGTAGAATTAATTACAATATGAAATTATCTTAAAAACTACATATTTAACTAATGTCAAATTATTAATAGTTAGTCAAAAAAAAAAATTTTAATCATTCAAATTGTAAGTTAATGTAGTTGTAAATAATATCAATAATATGTTAATAATTATTCAATATTACAATGTCATTAAGTTAAAAATTAGTCAATGACACTATGTCAATAATAAGTTAATAATATTAGTCAAAGTCAAAATACAATTAAAATCTGAGAAAAAAAGTTGAAAAATCATTATTTAACTGAACTCCCGGATCCTGAAACAAAGTCAGTTGCCCATTGCGTTCCAGGGTCACGAGGACTCTTTCGAACAATCTGCAGCCCCTGAAGTACATTACTGATTTCAGTAACCAAACGATTTCGACGACTGGCTTCACGACTCTCTTCAGCACCCAGGAATCTCTTTAAGGATCTCCAGTCATGTCTTGAGAAGTTTTGAGAAGAAAGTGAACTGTTCTAAAGTCCATTAATTGAAAAGTCCAGATCCAGATTTCTATTCTAACCTAAAAAGTAGGTTTTGCCCACGTGAAAGTAAAAAAAATTCTCAACAGATTCACTTCTGATATAAATGAATGCTGATGTCATATGGCCAAGGATAGTCTACCAGGCTAATAAATTATCAATAAAAACCGTTCAGTAGGTTGAGCTTGAAAGACTAGCAAACATGCACACACATACTAGCGAATTACTAGCGAACTTTTGTGCATTACTATAATATAAATTATCTGGTTATTTTTAAATTCATATAATGTTAAGTTTGTAGGTCGCGGTTTCAAACCTAGCCACGCGTATTACTTTGTGTAATTTATTTCATCACCACTGCTCTCAAAACGGTGAAGGAAAACATCGTGAGGAAACCGGCATGTCCTAGAACCAAAAATTCGAAGACATGTGGCATCTACCAACCCGCACTGGGCCCGGGTGGTGGATTACGGCCCATTCTCTCTCGTAGAGAGGAGGCCTGTGTCCCAACGATAGGAAAATTATAAGGCTGATCCTATCCTATGATGCTATGCCTGGACCCACAGAAATCTTTGCCCTATTATTAAATTTTCTGTGCCCGGAACTAACCTAATGTATCTGAAGACAAGACTTGAAAAATACTTTTTTTTTTACAAAAATATCAAATTGAGAACCTCCTTCTTATTTGAAGGCAGTTGAAAGATGGTGAAAAACGGAAATACTACATCTTTGGACTAATTCTATTTTTATTTTGTTCCAGATGTCTCAAAAAATGTAGCAGCTCGACACAAGCAAACACAGATGGCATCAAACCGCTTTGAGATGGGCAAGCAGGATTCCAGCTGGAGGAGAGTGCAGAGGTTAAGTGCTAGTGTAGTGAGGTGTCTAGTGATAGTGACAGTGTTCGGGCAAGTTGCTGGAGGCAAGCCCATGAGTGAGACGTTGCAGAGAGCGCTGTCGGCGGTCCGAGGTCCCAGTCCTGGCGCTAAGAAGCTGTTGAATATTCCTGAAGATGGAGGTAAGTGACGAAATTCGTAGTGATAAGTTAGCAAGAAAAGAAACATAACATATTTATTCATGTTTCTTTTTTTTTTTAGATCCTAGATTGAAAAGTGAGGTGATTGCGGTTTTTTATTAAAAAATAGAAAATGGGATAATTTTGAGCTCGCAAAACTGAAATATGAAACTAGAATATGTTATATACTAGTCCAGCTAGGGGGCGTAGCTACCGCCGTATCTGCCGTATCAATTATATGGGGCCCCCGCGCTACGGGGGCCCCCACATAGGCAAAACTTCGCAACATGTTATCGACAACTGTTTCGTAGGGTAAACCAAGCCATTGTAAAAAAAACACCATTTTTTTTTACGGGGTCCCTGTAGGACTTTTGATACGGGGCCCTCTGAGACGAGCTAAAATTAAATATGTGTAATATTGGTGGCATAATTTTATATTTATTCCGTGTCCTTGGCGATATATCCAACAGATTAATGATGGTCCTGCTAACAAAACGAATTATTAAAAAAAATAGAACTATACTAATAGCATATACGAATTTTATTAAAAAATAAATCTATTCATGTAGAAAATAAAATGTAGAGTAGACTTTATACATAGAAAGCATCGAAATATTTCCAGCAATTTTGGATATACTTGTGTAGTTACTTTTTGATACAAGTAATAATATTTGGATCGGTGGGTCGGAAAAAAGTTGAGTCGATATCCGATTGCTGTAGCTAACCGTGTTGTATGTTAATTACACCCAGTTCATGTTATTATATCCGAAAAAAATACAAACAATAAAATCGAAAGCAATTATAATTTAGTTAAAATAAACATGTTCAAGTAAATGAACATAATTACTCAAACAATTTAATTAATAGATGCAAGATCGCATGACAGGTCAGGCCCATCCATTAACTTGAGCAACCTTCACAAATATGTACAGAATAATATTATTTAGTAATATTGATTACTCAAGCATATTTGACTTAGGTTTCGATTAAGCAAGTAAATTGTTTAAAAGCTATTTTATTGTACTAGCTGACCTTTGCTGTTTCAACTGCGTGACCCCTTAGCCACGGTTACACTCAGCCCCCCACCTCGATTGAGACCCCAAAATCTGTTTGCTGCACGTTCAAGATCTTTCGCCATTTTGGCTCAACTTATATTCCGCAATCTCTGCTCCATTCTCTCAGGTTGAAGCGGGATGTTTTCCTTCTAATTTTGACGGCGCGTATTGTTCCACTTACGCCTCAAGGAATTGTCAGCAATAGGAGCCCAACAGGATCGAAGCCTACTGGGGCCGGGTCGTTTTCTGAAAGGAAGGTTCGGCCCTGGTGTGGAACGAAGGAACAGGAGTGGGTTTAGTCAGTAAAAGTCTGTCACTGTCTCCCGCCCCGCCTAAGGGCGCGGAGATGTCATTGAATGATTTTCCCAACAAAAAAAAATTGTATGTAGGGATGTTTGTTACTCTTTCGTACAAAAACTACTGAATGGATTTCCATGAAACTTGAAGCACGGGTAGACCGTGTCCTGGAATAGCACATGGAATACTTTTTATCCCGGGAATATGTTCGCTTGATATAATTTTCTTTTTACACGCAAGCGAAGACGCTGGCAGCAACTTGTATTGCCTATAAAGCCATTTTTGATAAATGGGCTTTCCGCAAGAGATGGACTTCCCAGGCCCAGTGAGGGTAGGCGGATGTCACATGTCTTCAAAATATTGGTTCAAGGACATGCCAGTTTCCTTACCATGTTTTCCTTTACGTTTTAAGAACTGTGGTGATATGATATTGTTAATATGAGATTATTAGAGTGAATTTTTATTCATAATAGTCGTCAGTCTTTCAAAAAATGTATTCCCATATTTACTAACCCAGTTATCATTTTAAGATTCAAACTGCCAAAAGGTCAACAGTAATTACTCAAAAAGTTCTGTCTTGTGACCTCACAAAGAGTTTTCGAACCCTATTCTTGTTGTAAGTCCAGAAGGCAACGTACCTGCTGTTTTTTGCAAAAATTAGGGTTATCAAAAAAACTCCATCGAGGGTTTTTGATGAAGAAAACTGGAACCAAGAATAATTAAAAGATCAAAGCATTTATTTCAAATAAACTATTTACAAGCACTTTTGAATTGTCAAGAAGTCAGTCAATCTGAAAAATGATGCTAATTGCACATCCCAAAGCGTAGATCTCATGGAGAAGAATGTGCAAGAAAATTCATTGACACTGTTTTCAATCATGTTATGGAACATAATAACTCGGTTACATATTTTTTAACGGTCTATTACTTTTTTTTTTTTTTTTTTTTTTTTTTTTGTGGTAGGTAAAAATCATCCAATGACGAATCCCGCCCTTGGGTGGGGCGGGAAACAGTGTCAGACTTTTACTGACTAAAAAACCTACCTTTCCATTCCTTGCCTTTATCCTGGGGCCTTTGGTGACAGTCTCACATAACCTTTGGCCCCAGTAGGCTTCGGCCCTGCTGGACCCCTACAGTTGCTGACAACTCCTTGAGGCGCGCGGGAACGGTGCGCGCCGTAGACGACCTGAGCTCGGACCGGTCTGTTACCGGACGGACGGACAGCGAGCTACCCATTGCCCACCGTCCGCGAGCCCGCGCCTACGGTGGCCGGAAATTGGGATCAGAAACCCGGCGGCGGCGGCGGCGTGTCCGCCTTTGCCTAAGGCGGTCGGCCTCCTCCTTTACTAGCATTACTGCTTCGCAGAAGGAGGCGACCGCCTGCCACTCCTCCTCGCTCCGGAGCATGGCTTGAACCAAGCCCCGGCGCGAGAGATCGCCGCCGATCGCCCCCACGAGGACACGGCGCTGCTCTTCCCAAGCGGGGCACACCTCGACTGTGTGCTCCACCGTGTCCACCGGGCGGTCCGCACAGTGGCGACACCCGGGCGTCGTCTCCGCACGAATCTTGTACATGTACGGACCGAACTTGCCGAGTTCGGTCAGCACCTGCGCCAACCGGAAGGTGACGACGCCGTGGGGCCTTTCCAGCCACGCCTCAAAGAGGGGCCTTACCGCCTCGATCGTGGCGTGCCCAGCACGAGGTTGCGACAATCGCTCTCGCCATTTCACCATGAGATCCCGCCGGAGCTCTGTCCGCCATGCCGCGACTTGTCGCGGCAGCGGAGTTTCGCCCCGACGTTGCATCTCCACGCGTAAATCATGCATGTGTGCAAGGACTGTTGCCTCCAAATCCCACGGTGGTAGGCCAGCAAGGAGGCTCGCCGCTTCGCAGGACACCGTACGGTATCCGCGAATCATACGGATGGCCATGACCCTCTGGCAGGCGGTTAGCCGGGCCGCCACTCGCTTTCGTAGCGATGGCGCCCACACCGGCGCACCGTAAAGGGCCATGGACCGAACGATGCCTGCGTAGAGCCTCCGGCAGGAGGCGTCTGGACCCCCCAGGTTCGGCAGGAGCCGCTTGAGCGCAGCCCCGGTCGCATTCAATCTGGGAGCCAGACGTCGGAAATGCTCCTTGAAGTTCCACCGGCTGTCGAGGACGAGTCCCAGGTACTTCATCGTCGACCCGACGCCGATGTGAACTCCTCCTACCGTTAATTGGGAGCCCGGAGGTGGCGCGCTCCGAGGGCCGTGAAAACACATGGCCTCGGACTTGTGCAATGCCACCTCGAGTCCCAACTGCTGTATCCTCTCCACGACTGTCGCAACCCCGCGCGTCGCTAGTTCGACCGCCGCCTGGTACGACCGTCCCCGCGCCAGGACCAGCGTGTCGTCTGCGTAACAGACCACGCTGACCCCGTCGGGGAGGTCGGCGCGCAGCACGTAGTCGTACCCGATGTTCCACAAGGGCGGCCCTAGTACCGATCCCTGCGGAACACCGCACGACATCTCTCGCCGTTTCAACTCCCCCTGATGACCGGGGTAGATGATGAACCTGTCCGACAGGTAGGCCTCGATCACCCGACAGAGGTAGTCGGGCACCCGGTGGTACCGGAGTGCCCTACCAATGCAACTCCAGGGCAGGGAGTTGAAGGCGTTGGCGATGTCCAGAGACACCGCCAAGACACACCTGCCCCGGGACACCGCATCCCCCGTCGTGAGGGCTCGCACGCGCATGATGGCGTCCACAGTGGAGCGCCTCCTGCGAAATCCGAACTGGCCGTCCGCAAGATCCGGCCCCTTCCGTGCCAGATGCACGACGAGGCGGTCTGCAATTACTCTTTCAAAGAGCTTGCCCACCTCGTCGAGCAGCACAATGGGCCGATACGCGGACGGAGAGTCCGCGGGGCGCCCCGGCTTCGCGATAAGGACCAGTTTCCCCGTCTTCCAGCGAAGCGGGAACTGGCCCCTCTCCATGCATGCGCTGAAGAGCCCTCTCAGTCGAGACCCGAGTTCCTCCATGGCCAGGACCCAGGCTTTTCCAGGCAAGCCATCGGGTCCTGGGGCGGTGTTCTTGGCACTCAGCCTTCGCACCGCCACTCTCATCTCCACCTCGGTCACCTCTGGAGCATTGTTGCCGTCGTTGCCGTCGTGGTCCGCATCGGACACCGCCGCTGGTGGCGGAGCCATAGGCGGGGGAGTATGCTCCCCTCGCGTAGGGAACAGAGCGCTCACCACACCCTCCACGAGCTGGGGCCGGAGACTCTGAGTCAGCGGGGGAGCCCATGGGCGGAGTTTCTCCATCACCATTTTGTATGGGCGTCCCCACGGATCGACGTTCAGAGACTCCAGCCACACGTTGCGGGCCTCGAGTTTGGCCCGCTTTATCTCCGCTCGGAGGGTGCGTTTTGCCGCCCTGTATCCCTCATACAGCTCCGCCTCCATGGCCTCCGCACCCGGTGGACGGGTGCGGCGCCTGCGGTGTCTAGTATACCGGCGTCGCGCAGCATTGCACGCATCGCGCAGTGCCGCAATCTCTGGCGACCACCAGTGTACTTGGCGCCGGGCACGTCCTGGCCGGACTCGGGGCATGGCCACATCGCAGATTTGCGACATGGCCGCCTGGAACCAGTCCGCCTCGACGTCGATGTCGACAGGCCTGTCCGGTGCTTGCACCCAGGCCTGTACTATCGCGGCTTCCTGGAGCAGGTCCCTGTCCAGCTGCCTCAGCGCCCAACGCGGACCACACGGGGTCTGTCGGACCGGCACGGTCGAGGTCTGGGCGGAGACGTCAAACCGGATGTACCGGTGGTCGGAGAACGTCTCCACCTCCTCTATAACGCGCCAGTCGACGACGCGCGGTGCCAGTGCAGGGCTGGCGAACGTAACGTCCACCACCGACTCGCCCTGCATCCGCACACACGTGGGGACTGAACCCCGGTTTTGTACGACTAGGCCCTGTCCTAGGGCCCATTCCTCCACCCTTCGACCTCGTTGGTTCGTGAACCGGGAACCCCAAGCCTCGTTCCAGGCGTTGAAGTCCCCGCAAACGACCACGGGGAGGCTGGAGTCAAACCCAGCAACGACGGCATCCAGCTCCAAAAGGGAGTTGTCTAATTCGGCGAGAGATCTGTTCGGGGACAGGTAGACGCCTACCACCACTATGTCCCCGAACCGTGCTGCCACGCAACCCCGGCCTTTCTTGACGGCCTCGAGTGCCGGGGTACCGGCGGCGGCCGACGAAATGAGTGTCACCGAGCCGCTCAGGTCCTGAACCCAGTCGGCTCTGGGCAGGACAAAGTGCGGCTCGGAGACAACGGCGATGTTGATCGACCACTGCGCCATGCTCTGGAGCAACAGATCCTGAGCGGGGGCGCAGTGGTTGATATTCGCCTGGAGGAGACGTAATGGAGCCGTTATTGGCAGTCCATTACAGTCTCCTCCCGGGCCCTCCGTGAGGGTCCTGCCGCGGTGTTAGCGGCGGCGGCGTCTGCGGAGGCGATGGCGGCGGCAGCCAACGGGGCAGCCGCGGCGGTGAGCACCTTCGCGGGGATGGGCCTTGAGACCTTGCCCTTGGCCTTGGCGGGGGGATCGCAGGTCCTGCTCCCAGCCCGGTGGTCGGCCGACTTGCCTGCCGCCGCACATGCGTAGCAGTGCGGCGCTGCACTGCAGGTATCGGCCTTGTGGCCGGGCTGACCGCACTGGAAGCAGCGGTCGCTGCGATCTTCCTCCGCTGCGCAACAGACCCCCACGTGGTGGCCCACGTGGCAGCGATAGCAGCGCAGCGGTCTGGGCTCCAGCATCTTAACCCGCGCGGAGACCCAGCCCACCAGGAGTCGCTTACCCTCCCCGGTGATGCTCCTGGCCGCTGACAGGGGGCAGTTCACTGTAACCGCCCCCATGCCAGTGCCGTCAACACGGATGGTGCCTGCCCGGACCTGATCGGCAGGGCACCCACCCGTCCTGGCGACAGCGGCCACGACCTCCTCGACCTCGACGGAATCGTCCAGGCCCATAATGCGCATGTCGACGCATCTTGTGGGCCTGGACACCCGGGCCTCCTCCGCGTCCAAGATCGCCCTGATCTTGTCAGCCAGGGCGTCTGCGGTGGGGCCGCTGTTGGCTCCGGGGACCTCCAACATCAGGGCACCAGTTGCGGTATGCCGCATCTGGAAGCCCCCGGTGATCCCAAGGTCGGTGAGGTTCACCTCCTGCTTCGCCTTGCGGAGGACCTCGCCATAGGTCGCACCCTTTTTCAACGCTTCCGGCTGCAGCGTAATTACTACAGCCGTACAGCGCGGGGTGCGAATCCTGGCCGCGAGGGCCGTCCGCTTCCGCAGCTTTTGCCGCTCACGCCTCCTGGCAGCCCGAGCCGCCTTGCCAGCCTGTTTTTTGGCTCCGGCCACTTGCCATCCGGCTTCGGCCGGAGGATCTGCAGGTTGGGGAGGCGGCCTCGGCCGCCTGCCTGCCGCCACAGCAGGGGCTCCCGCCGCCTTAGGGGCCGGTGCCGCCTTGCCCTTCTTGGGGGGAGCCGCAGGGGTTGGCTTCCCCTGCTGCTGTTTTCTGCCCTGCGGGGCCGCTCCGGCGGGGTTTGCAGCCGTGGCCACGCGCCTGGTCTGCCCTGACGGGCCCGCCATGGGCGCAGCCGCCGAGGCCGCGGCGGCAGCGTAGGACGCCACCCTTCGCTGGCCGGAGGCCGCTAGTGGGGGGCGCAATACTATGCCCTCCAGCAGGGACAGCTGCTGCTGGATCCGCAGCTGGAACTGCTGCTGCTGTTCCTGCAGCTGCTTCTGCAGCTGCTGCTGGAAAGCAGCCAGCTCCCGCTGCACCAGTGTCAGCAGCTGGCTTCCTGACTCGGCCTGGGGCTGGGGCTGGGGCCGAGGCTGGGGCTGAGGCTGGGGCTGGGGCCGACTCTGCCCCTGCCCTTGCTTGCACCCCCCTTCCATGGGCTTCCGGCTGCTGGCTCCATGGACCGCAGCGAGCTCGGCCTGAAGCTCGGCCCGGAGCCCGGCTCGGAGCTCGGTCTGGAGCTTGGCCACGCTCTTTCTGAGAGCGACGTCAAAGGCCTCCTGCATAGAGGCGGCATGGCGGAGGACCGTCCTCTCCTTTGACGTCCTCTCTCGCTTGCGGCCCATATCGCGCAGCGCGGCGACGACGAGCTCGCCGAAAGACCGACGCGACTCCTCGGCGGAGTCTTCTTTTTCGCTGCCAGATGGCCCCGAGGGGTCCATCGCAGCAGGGTGGCGCCCTTCCGCGGCGAGCCTCTTAGCTCGCTCAGCCGCCTCCTCCTGGGAGGTGCCTCCCCTCCCTTTTCCCGTTGCTCGGCCCGCTCCCCGCCCACTGGTGGGGATTTTTCGGGCCGAGCCCTTTTCGGCATCGGAGGACGATTTGTCCCTAGATAGGGAGCGTTTCCGGAAGGAACTTGCGTTTCTTCCGGAGTCGGCCATCGTCTCCTCCACCTCCTCAACCTCCGAGCTCTCCGAGCTCCTTCCGGATGCCGCGTCGGACTCCGACCGCGCATCACTCTCCAGTGGTTTTTGAAAAAATTTCGAGTTATCCATGCAATTCCCACGAGTAAAATACATATTGTACTGGCTCAAAGTTAGTGGTCCGCACTAGAGACTAATTTAGCTACCCATTAGTCAAGCTAACAACCTCCCTCACGGTGCGCCGCCGCTTGGAGGTTTGGGGTAATTTTTTATAGAGGTTGTCTTCCTCGCGGCCCGGGCGGTTAAGCCAGGACCCTCGACCCCCATCAAAAGTCAGAAACATGACCTTGGACAATCTCTGGGGCTACGAGAACAACGGTGGCAGAAGGAGGAGAAAGCCTTCCTCCTGCCTGCCCGGTGGCAGGGTGAGTGCACGCCGAGCCCGCTCTTGCTTCGCCACTGTGCCCTCTGCTAAAGCAGAGGGACACGCGTTGAAGCGTACTCCCGACAGAACATTCGCAGACGGCCATCGAGGCCCCTTAGGCAGGAGTGCCCAAGGGGGTGGTTGGCCGCCTCCCAGGGTGCACCGTCCCGCAGACTAGCCTTCGCGACGGACGTATCCGCAAGGGAACTATAGTCTGCGGGCACTCGTGGAGGTTTTCTGTCGTGGCACCCCAACGGTCTATTACTAAAGGTCGGTCGCTGTGGCCGAAATCGGCTAGATGGCATCATCGACATCATCATCATTACTAACGATAAAGCAGCCCTCTTAAAGAGTGACCACTAATAGAAAAGACAGCTGAGGAAGTGGTAGCTGGTGCTAGCGGCATCTTCCGCATTATAGTGGAAAGTAAATTTTTTAACGATATAAACTGGTGCTAGACTGCAATGCCACCTGATGTTAAGCAGTGATACAATCGTTGATGGTGAAACGTCCGTCTAGTCTTGAAAACACCTAAATTATAATCGATGGGAAGACCGCAGCAGGCAAATTGTTCTGGTCCTTCAATGTACACGGTACAAACGACGAGGCGAAACGCTCAGTCCGGACCGTAGCTTCGAGGTGTCGACAATGTAAGCGTGGACACCCGCCGTATGTCGGGTTTTCCGATGGTAGAAAGGCAATGGCGGAGTCATGTATTTTTTTCTTGTAGATAAAATCATCCAATGACAGATCCCGCCCTTGGGCGGAGCAGGAAATAGTGTCAGACTCTTACTGACTAAAACCTACCCCGTTCCTTCTTTGCCTATCATACTGGGGCTGAGCCTTTTTTTCAAAAACGCGGGCCTTGACCCCAGTAGACTTCGACCCTGCCTGCCTGCAGCTAGCAGGCTGCAGGCTACGGTTTGCTGACAGCTCCTTGAGGCGCGCGGGAACAGTACGCGCCGTCGACGATTTGGGCTCGGTCCGGTCGGTTACCGGAAGATCGGACAGCGAGCTACCCATTGCTCGCCGTCGGAGTCATGTATTATAATTCTCGCGCACACTCAAAAATGCATCTAATAAAATACGGAAAAAGAACTTTTATTAATCGATCCTTGTCTAATGTTGCCCCAGTTTCGTAACAGCCAAGAGGTAGCCCTGCGAAATCTTTGAAGTTTTAAAGTTTGAAGACCCTTATTAATTACCGGACTGCAATTACAGACTTCAGGTGGTCTTTTGAAGGCGTAAAAAGGACGAAAAGTTTTGATCGTCGGTGTCGAATTTTCCTCAGTTTTTGATGTAATTCTTTTAAAAAGGGCCAAACAAAGAGGTTTTTCGTGAAAGCGTTGATAATGATGGCGGAATTAACTTGACCTTTTTGGGGTGAAGTGGGGTGAATTACTTTCTGTGTTCAGTTTTTAGGCCGCACACTTAGACGTCGATTTAAAGTTGACGAGAAGTCTAAAGCTCAACACAAACTGAGCCCATCATCATCATTTCAACCGAAAGACGTCCAGTGTTGGACACAAGGCTTCCCCCTAGTGTCGCCATAACGACTGGTCCTAAGCGTCTCGCATCCATTGAATTTCCACGACCCTCACTAGGTCATCGTTCCACCTTGTGGGAGGCCTTCCAACGCTTTGTCTTCCAGTACGTGATCGCTTTTCTAGAACATTTCGACACCATCGCCCATCGGGCAACTGTTCTGCGAGCAACATTGTTAAGAAAATCGGTTTTCTTCCTCGTCACACAAGTTGAAACATCATGGCGGTTGACCTTGAATGAGCAGTAACTGACTTTCGGGTCTTAATCGAAGTGGAGGGCTGCGCGTAACCATAACCATGGTCCAACTTATTTGCCGCGTACTATACCATCAGCGCAATCAAGCACTAGTCTATCAATACATAGTATAAAACAAAGTCGCTTCCAGCTATCTGTCCCTATGTGAGAATAATGGATTTTGAAGCGGCTTTTTTTCATAGGTACATAGTGTTTCAAGAGGAATGTTTATTATGTATAATACATGCATAATATATTTAATATCACCATTGCACCCGTGCGAAGCTGGGGCGGGTCGCTAGTATCAAATAAAAACTCCGACTCAATTCTGATCGTCGTCTCATTTACTTTAATCTGACTCCAAAATTAACCTCACCATCAAACCTCTGACCTGCCGACTTCAAAAACTTTGCAGCATCAATTCATTTTATCTATAACATTAACTAATGCACCATAGTCAATCTTTGGGGACAAGGAAAGGAAAAATCCTTGAGTAATTTCCAGCAATCAGTCTCCGAGCGATAAAAAGGATTTTATGCCGACTTCCAAACTCGGTTTGACACGTACCCTAATTAGTCGTTAGAATTGCGATGTTCAGACAAAATTATTTTTGCCTTTTTGGCAACTGTTTTCCTGGTTCTTGAAGCTTTACAAGAGTTATGTGACGTAAGATTCGGCTGTTCGATAAATTGGGCTTACTATCTATGGACGCGAAGCTTCACAGACACGTATTCTACATTATACGCTTGGTTTACGCCTGCTTAAAGCTTGTGTGTGAAGCTAGCGCCTGCGTATCTTTTTCTCCTTCTCTGTCAAATCCATCCAAAGGTTGTCTGTAAAAATCGCTTTTAGCGATAAGACCGCCCATTGTGACACCCTATTAATTTGACCGAGCCCAAGTCGTCGACGGCGCATACTGTTCCCGCGCGCCTCAAGGAGCTGTCAGCAAACCGTAGAGGCCCAGCCTGCTAGCTGCAGGCAGGCAGGGTCGAAACCTGCTTGGGTCATGGGTCAGCTTCTGAAAGGAAGGCCTGGCCCCAGCACGATAGGCAATGAAGGAACGGGGTAGGTCTTTGGTTATTAAGAGTCTAATACTATTTCCCACTCCGACCAAGGGCGGGATTTATCATTGGATGATTTTACCTAGCATAAAAAAACCCCTTTTAATTTTAAGTTACTCTTGTAATTTTATTTTTGGTATACAATAAAGAATACTATTTACTAGTACTATCTATCTAGAACTACTTTGGACCGACCGCACACATCGTCCACGCCTGATTTGTACGTAGAATAACGTCGCGTGGCGTGGATCTGATGTAGCTCTACAAGTCTAGTTGTTACAAAAATGTATGGAGACCGACGCGCCCAGCTCGGCACGTGGCTCACGTGTACGTAAGCAGTTCTACCTTGAAACTCTGTGGACGAAGCAGCAAAGTCGTGCTGTAGTATCGTTGCAGCTTCGTCGACGGTAGGCAAACCTTTGAAACTGTCAAATCTTCTTTGACAGTTTCAAATTAGTCCGTGTTTAAGTTACGCGTCAGTGGACAGTAGATCTTAGTATTTATATCATTGCGGTTTCCTCGTACCAGGGTACCATAAGACGTAGCCAACCGTCTGATACTAACCAAGCGTGGAAAGATGCAGTGCTGTGTTCCACGCGTGTCTCAAAGAACCCTGATAGAGGCGTGACGTCTCAAAGAGGCTTAGTGCTGATGCCTGCTAGGACTACGGGATTGTACCAAGGAGTTAAAGCTGCCCTAAAATTCAAAGGGCAGGTAAAGAAACACAGTTAGGTTTCAGTTAGTAAAAGTCAGACTCTTCCTTTTGCTCCGCCTAGATCGGGAGAAATGATAATTTTCGATCTGAAAAATAGTCCTAATTTGAAATCCTAAAAAGCCTCGTTACACATGTTGAACCATCATGACGGTCGATCTCACCTGAAGTGGCAAGTGGTTCAACTTATTTGCCGCGTACTATAATAACCTTTATTTTTAATATGCTAAGGGGTAACACATTCATATTACTAGGTATATATCTCAACACACATTCACAAGTACTAGGACTGCATAACACTGCAGTTAGTTGATAATATATGGAGCTGCATGCACGTTATGATGTTACCAACATTTACATATCTTCAGCAACTTGTCTTACATAAACTGCTCGTAAGATATCTGTTTTGGAAGCTGTATCGTATTAAAACAATGCGCATTGTAGTACACATGAATATACATAAATTAAAACATATACTTTATATACATATATACGTGGGTTGGATCATTCGATTCCTCCCCTCGAAAGCCGATTGTATACACCGTTAAATTTTGGTCGTTTTAATCCCGTGGAGGGTCGATCTGGTACATAAAACACTATCGATTTATAAAGATAAAATTAAAAAATAAAGTTTTTTTTTTCTAAAAGTCGAATTAAAATTCGCATGCACGAAATTAATTTCTTTAAATAAACGAACAGTTAGAGTTTCTTGTAGGTAGTTGTTGGTAGTTGCGTACTAACTACCTCCAGTTCATTGACCTGGCTCAGCTGACGTTTACGTATAATACGTTTGTACAACTTGAAAGACCTTGAAAAACATTAATTGTCGGACTGTACATACGGGTGTATGAAATTCATTCGACTAAAAATTCATGTTTCTATATCTTTATTTTTCCTGGAAAATACAGAAAAAGTTTTTGTTTTTATTATTTTTTGTGTGATTTTCTAAAAAGGGGACAATTACGTAATGATAGTACCCCGTGGCGTGGGCAATGGGTAGCTCGCTGTCCGTCCGTCCGGTAACAGACCGGTCCGAGCTCAGGTCGTCTACGGCGCGCACCGTTCCCGCGCGCCTCAAGGAGTTGTCAGCAAACTGCAGGGGTCCAGCAGGGCCGAAGCCTACTGGGGCCAAAGGTTATGTGAGACTGTCACCAAAGGCCCCAGGATAAAGGCAAGGAATGGAAAGGTAGGTTTTTAGTCAGTAAAAGTCTGACACTGTTTCCCGCCCCACCCAAGGGCGGGATTCGTCATTGGATGATTTTACCTACGTTAAAAAAAAAAAAAAAAAAAACCCCGTGGCGTGCGAGGAACTGAATGATGCTGATATACGCTCATGCCCGAGAACGGACGCTGTCAGTTGAGACTGGTCTGTGCTGCCAGTGGCTTATTTTAATTTCAATAATTTTACCCATTTTTTTTTTTAATTTATTTATTTTACTTTATTCTCACATAATAGAAGCGACAAGAAATATGAAATATAACTCAAATACTTACAAGTATAACATATATTTAACGTATCTGAAAGTATCCATGGATTTCTTGCACATAGAGATTCTTCTACTTTGAGATTTGCGCTTTGGAATGTGCAGTTAGCATGCATCATTTACAGGCACTTTTGAAAGGTCAAGAAGTTAATCTGTCAGAAAAAATGATGCTAATGGCACGTTCCGATGAAGTAGACCTCTATGGAGAAGAATGCATAAGAAAGTCTATGAAGACTCTTTTGATAAATGGTATTTATTTTGCAAATAGGTTTCAAAAGAACACTTTGACACGTCAATTTTCGACACGCTCTCACTCCACCTTAAAGCGGCTAATGGATCATTACCCACCTTCAAACACAAGATTTTTAGCTGTGTTATTTTAGCCACAGTCTACTCTAAAACCAATGCAAAGCCTAACAAAATTCACACGCCCCAGTACAACAACAGCTAGGTAACAGTAAAATAGGTGCTATGCTACAGAGTAAAAGAGGCGGCTCTTAAACAATGCGTCGCTCACGAAGCTCGGCCGAGCGGAATAATTTGCAAGTTATTTAAATGTGCGAGATGCTAACTATGCCCGGACTTTGGCGGTGCACCGATTTTCATTGAGACACACGGGTTTAACAAACAGGCAATAAATTGATGAGCTTGTTCGGGATACGCGGAAAGTATATTACGCCAACAATTCTGAAAATAATTATTGTAAATTGTCGAAAGAACAATTGGATTTTTTTTTTTGAGATATTTTGGAATTTTGAAAACAGTTTGCAATGATTATACAATTTAGATCACTATTCATTTGGAACTTATTGAATTTCAACCTTATTTAATGAGTAACATTCGAAAAACAAATGCAAACTTCTTTGTATCGCATGACATCATGTATATTATTTTACCTTTAACAAATTAAAATAATTAATTAATTGTTATTTTATGTGTTACTAATTTTTTTTTTTTTTACTTATTCATAGGCTCCCGTTTGACCACTATCTCACCTGATGGTAAGCGATGTCACTTGAGCCGCTTGTTTTTGGATACATAGGGCATTTGAAGCGTAATATGCCACTCGTTTCCAAATCCACACCCTGACACCATCCTGTCCAGGTAGCATCGCTTTGGATGGTAAACTTCACCGTACCTATGAAAGAAAAGCACACTAAAGTAACCGAATCACACCACTATCTCTCGTCATCTCTGTCATTTTGGCATCAAAATCACTTTAATACTCAAAGGAGCACTAGAGCAATCCATCCGTTTGGTACGTCAAGTGTGCAGGAGCTCTATCTTCTAGCTGACGCCTCTGAAATAGGGATTATAGGAACAAAGGGATCTGAAACCGTATTTATGAGGTTTGGCTTAAGGAACACTTTGTAAATGAATCGTTCAGGTTCTGCGAATGTGTTTGTTGATCTTAATTTACTTATTCTCTACGATATAAGGCTTAAAATGGTTATGATCGGCTATCTATGGGTTTTGGTAGTTCAGACGTTGTTATCTAATCCTATGAGTAATGCACAGGAAATATTAAAAAAAATTCTTGACTGTTGTTGGCTTGCGTGAAAAAGTCACAGGTGGACAGCGAGCAATAAGCAGCTCGTCGTCCACCAGTTTACACTTGACGGCGTCCGACAGGTTGTTCCACGTGAGCTAAAAAAAAAGAAGTCATCAAAATTGATGGCGCTCGTTAGGGCCGATGTCAGCTAGGGCGATTTTGTTTGGGAAGGCAACTGAAGGAACACAAGTGAGTTTTAGTCAGTAAAAGTCTGACACTCTCTCGCTTCTCCCAGAACGGGAGGAGTCACTTGATGGTTACCCAAATAAAAAGTAGTTACGCAAGTCGTTATTAAAAATTTCGGAATCTAAATCACCGATAATGATTAATTCTCCAAGCTTCGTTCGTTTAAATATTCACGTAAATTTTTGTCTGCAAAATACTTATCATAAAAGTTTGCAAACTAAAAAAATAATTAGATAATTTAACTTAAACATCATTCGCTGAACGCTTTGACTGTATGTCACACAACTTCCTTCACCAAACACCTGGATTACAACGCGTAACTTTAGATCCAGAATTATACATTACGCGCCTTCTTCGTCTTCTAAACTGACGTGGCGAACTAAACCGGTAATGTATGCGACGTCAATGCGTACGCAAGTGTAATTTACATGTAAAATGGTAGTTCCATCGTTGCCGTATCGTTCGCGCTTAAAGTTATGCAGATTTGTAGGAAATCCCATGGAAATGAAATCGTCTAAGTTACTGGGGAATGTTAGAAATATTTCTCCCGCTTAGATTGTTAGAATGCGTCTGGGTAGTTCAAGTCTAGACTTAAATGTATGTTGTTTAACTAGGCTATTGTTTGGGGTAGCTCTTAAATCATTTGCGTCGGTTTAAGTAGAGTGTTTTTCGTCTATTTTTTATTTAAAATGAGAGTCAGTCTCATGTTTTAGCTTTTTATATTAAGCTCTTTCGAAATTCTGAAACCCTAGTCTATTACAATCGGTGGCAGCGATCTCTCTCGCCGGGCGATTTGGTTCAGGCTATGGTCCGGAGTGAGGAGGGATGGCAGGCGGTCGCCTCCTTCTGCGAAGCAGTAATGCTAGCAAAGGAGGAGGCCGACCGCATCAGGCAGAGGCAACGGGGCGCTCGCCCCAGCCGCCGCCGGGATTCCGATCCCGATTTCCGGCCACCGTAAGCACGGGCTTGCGGACGGCGTGCAGTGGGTAGCACGCTATGCAGCACGCAGCTGTCCCGGGAGTATATTTTCCTGGGGATTTTTTTTTTCTTTTATACGGGCGGAAGCGCTGGCAGCTCCTACAATAAGGTCGCTAGCAATCGGCGTATTTTATACGCGCAGACGACGCGTGTGTGAAGCGCGTTCGAAACTCTTTTGAAGTCCGTAGAAAGGGTTGGAGGCCATAGTACAACCGACGCCATTTTATAACAGATGCTATTACATTGTACAACCAATGCCGTTGTAGATACAACCGACGCCATTTTACAACTGAATTCTCTTACCAATACAGGGCAGCTACGAGCGACTAGAGCGCGTCTGTTTCGCTGTACCTGCGCGTTTCACGATCGCCCAGCGTGCTTACGTTACAAGGTTGCGTTCTGCATCTCGTTTGAAGCGCGTATACGCGCGTCTTCTGCGCGTTTAAAATACTCTGTGTGCTAGGAACCTAACATAAACTGACGGTGATTTGCTCAACTGTCCGCCACATCAGCTGTCAGACTGCATTGCGGCGTCGCCAGTGCCAAGTATTTACCGCAATCAATTGAGATCGGATAGTTAACACGTTCCTGACTAGTTACAGAGCAGATAAGTCAATAGCCCGATTGAATTGTTTGATGTGACAAAAGAAGGTATGGTTTATTCTTTGATAGGAAGCATTTTTTACTTTTTTTTAGAGAGCTGTGGTGGCCGATTGGTAACGGCCCTGGTTTACGAGTTGTAGGTCCCGGTTAAAACTCAGCTAGACGCATTACTTTGTGTAATTTATTTCATCACCACTGCTTTCTGGTGAAGGAAACATCGTGAGGAAAGCGGCATGTCCTAGAACTAAAAATTCGAAGACATGTGATATCCACCAACCCGCACTAGGCCTGCGTTGTGGATTACGGCCCATTCGTTCTCGTAGAGAGGAGGCCTGTGTCCCAGCAATGGGAACATTATGAGGCTGATGCTATGCTATGCTATTTTTTTACTGGTCAAGGTGAGTACCACGGAGCAATTGAAGAGTACAGGCAAAGAACAGGGAGTTTCCATTTGAACTGATTTTGTGAACAACGCAATTAAAGTTTAGAAATGTTGTTATTTTTAATGAAATCTAAGATAGCAATGTTCTAGTTTAAACGAATTTTTTTTAGTTTTTTTTTTTAAGTACAGCTTCAAGGGACTGCAGCCTTGATTATTATGTAATTTCAACTCAATACCTGGATAGGCCTCGCTGAAGAAGCCGCTGCATTTACCTGAGTCTTAGACGAAACCCCGTGACCCTTAACGGTAGGAAAAGCACTTCCACTCACCTGGATATTGGTTAGGAATTGACGGGAGATTCCGGCGACGGAGCCCTTCAGTCGCGCGCTGTGACTGGCCGGCCAGTTCTTCTTACGAACTCACAGAGTTTAACCACTATCCTACAAGTCAGGCAGGATTAATCCTAATCGATCAGTCAGCGAACTTCTAGCAAGGCATTACTTAGATTTTCATGAGAATAAGATTTTATTTTAAGTACACGAGGTGGCCATCGACGCGTATAGTTTTTGAGTTCTAATTGGTGCGCGCGTCGACCAATAAGGAGCTGCGCTCGCGAGTTTGCTCTGCCGATGATGGCGGTAAATTTGAATTTAAGGCACGCGTTCTCAAGATAAAGGGTCTTGACAGGTAGGCAGACAGCAAGGTGATCCTATAAGGGTTCCGTATTTCCCTTTTGAGGTACGGAACCCTAAATAATAATTAATATCCACCCATCTCTCTCAAGGTATACATACTTTAATAGCCAAAGACCATAATGAAAGAAAAACCATCTTAAACAAACAAAAATGAAATTATTTCTTCGTTCCCACGTTAGATTGAATGAAAACAGTCATTACATACAATGGCCGGTTCGTTTCGGTTGCGGGTTCGAGTCCCGTTGGGTGTCGCAATCATTCAGTACCTCTACCATGAGTTTTAAGCAATAGTATTCGTCGCTACTCGATATCGACGCCGTAAATATTTTGTATGGCAAATTTTGGTTCTGCAAGTGACCGCTAGAGGCGCTGCAAAATTTGCCATACAAAATATTTACGGCGTCGATATCGAGTAGCGACGAATACTATTGCTTAAAACTCATGGTAGAGGTACTGTTGTTTTACGATTAGACACAGCGGGCAGCTGTTTGAATGGTTTTGTTGATCGATGGCTTTGTGAAGAAAAATTTACACTAGTGATCTTTCTTTTTGAGTAGATATTAATCTGATGCCTTCTGCTTTAGGGCGGGGTAAGAGGGCGTCAGACTTTTGCTGACTAAAACCAAGTCTATGTTTCTCCAATCTGCTCTTTGTGTTTTAGGACCACCAAATCAAAATATTAATAAAAATCAGTTCTAAACAAATCACTGCAGTTGATGGAATCATGGCATCAAGTCTCTGATTGGATTGAAATAAAGACCTACGAGCTTAGTGAGAGGTTTTTTTTTTAAAGAAGGTAAAATCATCCAATGACATCCCTCACCCTTCGGCGAAGCAGGAGATAGTGTCAGACTCTTATTGACTAAAAATCTACCCCGTTCCTCCTTCGCCTTGGTTCCAGGGCCCTGGTATGCATTATCATACCTCCAGTAATAGATGGTGACATTATTTAGACGCGCAATTTGAAACAGCGCTCGTAATACTACTAACCAATACCAAACCAACCAACCAACCAGCACTGTTTATCATATTTTGACTGAAATTAAGAGTTAATGGAAATATATGGTATGTAAAAACCATATGTCTACAATAGCTGGATTCCCAAAGTCTATAATAATAATATATATAAATATATATAATAAATAGTCAACACAAAAAATAGTCTATGAAAGATGACAGAGCAAGAAATATAACGCCTGATACAAACCTAAAATCGAAACAAGAACTTCACTAACCTCAAATTAATAAGGATAAGGGCAGGAAGACGATTGATACACGTGCAATGTCAGTCAGCTAAAATACCAAGAACATTTCTATCAACTCTAAACAGACCCGAAAGCCTTGACTCCCTTCCTTACTCATCAGCACATCGCTTAACAGTCAGACATTCAAACATAAACATTTATACAATCCATAAGTTGGCCATAGACCATAGAGACGACTAGACGTCGCTGCGTGAGACAGGGTTTGTTTTATAATTATTCTTTTCCTGACTGCGCTCCATAACTCAAGTAACAGATGTTGGAGAAAAACAGCCCGGCCTAAACTTGTAGTGGGTTGGCCACGTCGCAAGAAGGAACTCGGACAGATTGGCGAAGATTGCCGTTCTCTGAACGTCTGAAGGAAAACAACGTTGTCGATCGACCTCGGCAAAGATGGTGCGATGATCTGATCATGTTCGTGGGGCAAACTTGGTCTGAGATTGCCCGAGACGTAAAGGTTTGGAAGGAGAAGGAGAGGCCTTTGCCCAGCATTTTCAATTAGCATATAAAAATCCCACCACTGAGGCCAAAGCGTTTCTGTGTTCAGTAGTGGGCTATAATCCACCATGCTAACCTAGTGTTCTAACGACATGCGATGCGCAGGCGAGTTGGAGGCCTTTATGTCTGGGCGACTGCTGGGGACTTAACATGACGTGTTAAAATGTCAGTTATGTGAGAGAAAGAGAGATGGAGCTATATAATGTACCCTATATTGCTATATCCCTTTAACAATTCAATTTAAGTCGTACAATGAATTGCGTTAAAAGCTCGTAGTAGAACTGCTGAACACACTAAGTATGTATTTCAGGAAGTGCGTTTATGATGTTACTTGTTGTGTAGAGGCAAATACTGCTGCTCTCAGTGAGTGGGTATGAATACGACGCCATATCTAATAGATTCTGTGGTCTTTGAAAACGACGAATGATTATAAACAGTGTCTTTACAAAGGAAACGAAGGATGTAAACAGACTTACGATTTGGACGCGCGTCTGTCATGCTTGATGTATTTACGGCCTTAAGTTGTTTGATTTCTGCTGTTGAAATGTTTTGGTTGTGTAATTGTTGGTGTACGAGTGTGTGTAGGGTTTTCATACAGGCGTCTGTAAATGAATGAATTACTGTGTGGTTTTTAGCTAAGATAAAAAAACTTTGATTTTGTAAGCCTAATTTATTCTTCAAGTCTAAGTACTACAGGGCTGGTCGAAGCCTGCTGGGGTCAAGGGCCGTTTTCTGAGAGGAAGGCTCAGCCCCGGCACTATAGGCAACGCAGGAACGGGGTAGGTTTTTAGTCAGTAAGAGTCTGACACTACTTCCCGCTCCGCCCAAGGGCGGGATTTGTCATTGGATGATTTTACCTACCATAAAAAAAAAAAACAGGGCTAGGTTAAAAAAAAGACCATAGGGATCTTTTTTAACAAATATTGTTAGACTCTTACTGACTAAAACCTACCCTGTTCCATTCCTCATGCCTGTTCTATTCGTCATGCCTTCGTCCCAGGGCCCCGGGTGACATTTTCACATAACCTTTGGCCGCAGTAGGCTTCGGCCCTGATAACCACAGATAAAAGGGCTTAACCCTATAGTTGCTAAGAGCGCCCTCAAATTAACCGCAAAACGCCGCGAGGCGCCAGCTTGGCTGCAGCGCTGCCGCCGCGCATCGTCACTAGTAGACCAATAAACTGATGCGCCGCGGCTACGCGGGTGTAGCGCAGCAGTCGCGCGCATTTTATTTATATGGAATAATAGAGCAGCTCGGTGGCCGGGCTACTACCGCGCGGCATGGTGCGGCTAATTTGAAGGCGCCCTTAACAATACTACCTGCTAAAATCCTCATCTTTTATGAACAATTATGAATGAGGATGTTATTGGATGGAGGATGCCACGATTTCCCACCGAACAAAAAAATTCGGAAGGAAATCATCAGATAACTTCTCCCGCGCTGGGTGGAGCGGGAGTGAGCGTTCTAGCGTTCCAGTCTAAAGTTCTTATGCTCACAATTGTTTGAGACGAGCCGTAAGGCCTGGTGGTTGTGAGTTACTTATAGCTCGCCGTCCACAATCCCGCTTCTACGGTGACCGGGACTCGCCATATGACGACCCGACGCCCAAAATATGTCAATTTTGGGGCCTAGGATCGATTTCTGATAGGTAGGTTCGGCCCTGGTATGAAAGGCTACGAAGGAACAGTCTGACATTATATCCCGCCCCACTGAAAAAAAAAGCGTTGTTTTATCAACACTTTACAAAATATCTGTTTAAATCGCTTGAAGCAGATATCTACACATAAATATCACAGTCCCACGCGACCTTTTTAAAAAAACATCTCATTATAATCCCAACTGCTTTGTCACACACTATAAACCAGTCCATCTGTCCGTCTATTTGTCATTCTGAACTAGTAACGTGCCCCAGTTTCGTTTCTAACAATAACCGTTTTATTATCGTTTCGCAAGAATCGGGGCGGCGGTTCATTGAAAGACAAGCGTAAATAAATACAAGGTGTTTTGATGATAGTTTTTTTAAAGAAGAAGTGATTATTAAATCAATATAAAGTTTGAAATATGTGTCTGTATATTGACCTACTAGCATTTACACAAGGTTTCGCATTGATACATTATAGGGGAAGATGAGTTACGCGCTAACATTGCAAACAGAAAACCTGGACTCGAAACTCACACATCTATGATGAGTGTCATCACAGTCGCAAATCAATAATCACTGATAGACAAGGACAGAGATAAGAGCCGGCGCTGTCGTGCGAGCGAAACAGCGTTAGCCGGGAAATGTGTGTGATCGTTACGACCGATGTGAAATCGTGCCATATAGGCACAATTTTAGCGGTCCATGCGCTAGAGACAGATCACTTATCTTCCGCTGTTTTGATTTAATCTAAACTTCACACCCGTCAACTGACTACCTACTACCGTGCCCTACCTCACCCTATCCTACCCTAACTTACCCTACATACTATTTTTTTTTGCTTTTAAACTGTATCTTTATGCTGTCTGTCAAGTCATTCTAAAGTTTTAGAGAGGCTAATGAACAGCAATTAATTTTTATTTATACATAAAAATTAAAGGACTCATACAGCCGTCTTCTCATACAGAGAAGGAGTGAATCATCACGACTACAGACAATAAACCAAAAGTTAATCAATTGTGGGATCTCGATCCAGGGCCCCAGGGTTCATTTTCACCTAACTCTTGGCCCCAGTAGTCTTCGGCCCTGCTGGGCCTGTACAGTTTGCTGACACATAAACGACTTGGGCTCAGACCGGTCTATTACTGGACGAACGGACAGCGAGCTACCAATTGCTCGCCGTCCGCAAGCCCGCGCTTATGGTGGCCGGAAATCGGGATCGGAATCCCGCGGCCCCGGGCGGCTGGGACCGGCGGTGACTTTTCTTTGCGGTGGGAAAATCATTCAATGACATCTCCCCGCCCTCGGGCGGGGCGGGAGATAGTCAGACTTTTACTGACTAAAAACCCATACCTGTTCCTGCGTTGCCTTTCTTACCGGGCCCGAACCTTTCTTTCAGAAAACGATCCTTGGCTCTTGGCTTTGACCCTGCTGGAGGTCCTGACACTTTAATATTGAATAACCTTTGTTAGTGAGACAAAGCAAGTATCTATTTCTGAGATTCGTCTTTCGATTATATCGTCTTTATTATAAAGAATATTTTTTCTAAATTGTTTTGTATGAATATTATAGGCCTCTGTTACTGATATAAAATCAATTTATCATCTGTTTAACTCTCACTATATACGTATACACCGTTAAATTTTGATCATTTTGATCCCGTAGAGGGTCGATTACATGAAACACTGTCGATTTGTAAAGATTAAATTAAAAAATAAAGTACTTTTTTTACTAAAACTCGAATTTATATAAGTAAACGAGTCAATGACCCTGTAGGTAGTTGTCGGTCGTTGCGTAGTAAGTACGTACAGTACATTGACCTCGCTCAGCTGACATTTAGTGTTTCATGTAGCAAATCGATCCTCCACGGGATTAAAACTACTAAAATTTATCTGTGTATGGGCCCCGTATATGTACATAAATACGCTATTTTATTTAATATTGCTCCTTTATAACTGAAATAAACTCTATTCTCACCTCTATTATTGGAACCCCAGTTGTCTGAGGAACTGGATAAGTGGAATACCTCTTTGAATGATACAAATTGGCAGGTCCTTAAAGTCACTGTTATCCAGGTTTCACTGTATATTCTTATTCCAAAGCCACTCATTTCCTTCATCTTACATAACTAATTAAATTAAAACAATTAACCACGCTTCTAGCGAGAGCATAACTAAATAACACTTTGCCGAAAGCTCTTCAACTCCTCAAAGGCAAAAAAGGAAAGTGATGATTCAGAATAAGAGAAAATTAACTGAAATATAACGTTAGAACTTTGTGAAGTTAAATTCATACATTATGGCTCACTTGCTCAACTTAAAATTTGCGAAAACATTGTTTTGAGCTTGGTTCATGCCAAAAATACAAACGCTTTCGCTTCTCAAGTGGAAACAAACAAGTTTTCAAAGCCAGGCTCCTGGTTTAAAGGCGAGGACATAGGAAGAGCGATTAGCGGCGATTTTGATGGCAGAATCAGAGCGGAGATCGGTAAAAAAAACAGTAAATAATTCCAGAGGTACTGCGACTCTGGTATACAGGTGGGTTTTAGTCAGTAAAAGTCTGACACTCTTTCTCGTACCACCTAGAGTGAAAGGAGTTTTTTGTTTATTTCTCACCAAAAAAGAGATCATCATCATCATTTCAGCCGAAAGACGTACACTGTTGGACATAGGCCTTGCCTAAGCATCGCCACAATAACCCGTCCTGTGCATCTCGCATCCATCGGACTCCAGCGACCCTGACCAGGTCATCAGTCCAGCTTGTAGGAGGCCTCCCAATGCTTCCTGTACGCAGTCGCCACTCCAGAACCTTTCGGCCCCAAAGGCCATCTGCTCTACGTGCCATGTGACCTGCCCATTGCCACTTAAGTTTGGCAATCGTGTTATGTCGGCAATCTTGGTTCTCTTGCGGATATCTTCACTTCTGATGATGAAAAAGAAATCGTTCTTTGCTAATACACTTCTTTAATGTTTAACCACAGAACAGCAAAAAAATACTCCTCAAAATGAGAAACCAGGTCATTTCAGGGAAATCTATAAATAAAATAAATTCCACTTACTTCAAAGGTGCGATGGTGGTCCAAACTCTTAGAGGCACGAATAAACGTTTTTCTTTTTTTCTTTCTTTCTTAGAGCGCTAAGATCTACTGAAGACACAAAGCTGTAGTTTTAGTCAGTAAAAGTCTGACACACTCTCCCACTACACTAGAGCGAAGAGAAGTCATAAGATGATTTTCAACCTTAAAAAAAAAAAAACAGCTTAAAGTGCCTTGTTTTGAACTTCTTTCTGACTTATTAACCTTGTAATATGTTTTGCAGAAAAAAGTTACGGTAAAAGTGTTAATCACCCAAATATTTTTTTTTTTTGTATTTTTGAAAGGCGTGTCAGACTTATACTGACTAAAACCGACTCCTGTTCCTATTTTGACCCAGAACCCCGGGAGTTCACTTTCACCTAATCCATAGATTCTAAACGACGTGACGGTCTTCTTTAATGTCACATAATTCTATCCGCTCTTCGAACCTCACCATGTCCTCAACCCCTCAATAAGTTGAGCACTGCCGTCATTTGTCTCATTTAAATACGAGTTTGCGACACCTAATGCCCCGCTACATCACTCCAGCTACATTTTTCTGGGTTCCGTCACAATCCACGTTTGATGCTCTGAGATATTGCTGAAGCTAGTGAGAGTCTTGAGTGTAGGAAGATATGTTTATGAGTAGGAGATGATGGGGAATTTTTAGCGGATATTTTTCGAGTGAATTTTAGCAGCAGTTTTAATTATTCGCAAATTGATTCTTGGATCTACGGATGTAAAATTGGGGTCGTTTTGGTATTTGAACAGGATTCAGGGTATATGTATATATAGCCGAGAACACCCAATAAACTTCACGCACTGTTTCAAACTTTAACAATGTATTACTCTTCACAAGGATTCGAATGGAACTGCGATCACAAAAAAATTTCAAAACTATATATAGTGGGCTAGGTAACGAAACCATAGCGACTTTTAAATGCCGTGTTCGGTCAGCACCTGCGCCAAACGGAAGGTGACGACGCCGTGGGGCCTTTCCAGCCACGCCTCAAAGAGGGGCCTTACCGCCTCGATCGTGGCGTGCCCAAACTACTAGATACTGGAAGTTAACTAATGTGTTCTAATATGTGTGTTGGGGTTAAAACTAATTGAAACAACCATGTACGTCTGTAGTTTATTTGAGACTGCAATAATATACTATATCACGGACGCAGCCGTGCTACATAATAATATAGCTGAATAAGCATTGTACAATGTGTCCCGAAGAAGAGAAGACCTCGGCGAAGCTTGATGATTATAAGATAGAAAAAATACTAAACAATAAAATGACTGTATTATACGAAGACATGCCTTAAAGGACTTGGCATCCAAGCCAAAAACGTAAAAAAATTGAGATGATGGGTTTTTAGGGATGTACGGACTAGGTCCAGCTGTTACAGGTTCATATTTAATGGACTAGCAGGCCTGATTTTTTTTGTGGTGGCAGATCATCAGATAACTTCTCACACTCTAGGTGAAGCGAAAGGCAGTGTCAGACTTTTACTGTGTAAAACCCACCTGTGTTCTTTCAGTTGCCCTTTCCTTTCCCATTTCTTCCAGGTACTCTTGAGATGTCCTATGCTCTTCCAGTTCGAACCAGCCCTTGTGGTAGGCGTACACTTTACCTAGCCTTGAATGTCATCTCTCTCTGTCACTTATAGGTTTGCTAAGCATTGTTAAGTTCGCCTTTGTACATCGTTGTTAAAAAATAATATTAATAGTAAGTTTTGTGTACAATAAATAACATGGGAAAAGGGCAGGAAGATGATGATGATGATGAAGTTTTGTGTACAATAAAAAAATTAAAATTAAAAAACAAACGGAATCGTAAAGCTATAATACATTTCGAATCGCTTTGTAGTTTTTAAACAAAAAAACAAAATCCATTTAAACTTGTAGAACAAGTTAATTCAAAGTGGAACGGAGCATAATTCAGACTCATTCGAAAAAGAAGAAAAAAAAATATCGCTTTTGTATTGTTTAGTGTGTAGAAAGGAATAAAAATAGAGTAAAATGGAATACGCAATGGCATTTCGGAAACTCGTTGCAATTGCATTTTGGATAGTTGAATTGAAATTTGCATTCGTTTCCACATTTCTGCTAGGCTTGAATGTAAATACAGAGAGGCTAACAGAGATTTCTAGAATTTTCTTTAGCTCATGGTTTTTTATGCGAGTTTACCAAAGTACAGTAAGTACGCTCAAAATAAGTTGACCGCTCTGAAGTTGGCGTTCCGAACTATCGCGTGTACTCGAAAAAATACACAAATTGTTTTTTTTTTTTTTAAGAATTACTGCGCAGCCAATCGTTCGAAGTTCGGAGAGTTCAACATTTATTTTAAACGTAGCGGAAAAAGTCTTTGGCTAGTTTCCCTTATTAACAAAAAAAAAAAGCAGGTAGATAACTAAGGAGTGAAATTCCCTGCGAGACTCTGAATTTCATGATAGCTACAACCTGGAGTTTTTTAGTCAAGAGTGAATAGTTTACTTATAGGCAAGCAGGCTCTATCGTCGACCAAAATCATTGCTTACTGTCAGGTGAGAGAGTGGCCAAGCGTGAGCATACCGATATTAAAAAAGTAGAACGTCAGCTACATCCATCTGACTTCTTGGATGGAACCTTCCTGGGGTTCATTTGCCACTTAGACGGGAACTGCAGTGGACTATATGGACAGCTATATAGATTTAAAGCTTGGCGAAATGGGGTTTGATAGACCCGTAGAATACCCAATGTGAGCGCTGTTCCCCTGTACCTCTACCATGAGTTTTAAGCAATAGTATTCGTCGCTACTCGATATCGACGCCGTAAATATTTTGTATGACAAATTTTGGTTCTGCAAGTGACCGCTAGAGGCGCTGCAAAATTTGCCATACAAAATATTTACGGCGTCGATATCGAGTAGCGACGAATACTATTGCTTAAAACTCATGGTAGAGGTACTGTTCAGAACATGAGCTATGTCCGTTAGTGCCATGGGTAAATTCTATAAGAAAAACCGTGGTCTCAGAGTGCGTAGGGTGATTGAAGGCCATAGATATAGTTTTCTGACTGGCCTGTTGGTCTAGTAGTTAGTGACCCTGACCGCTATGCCGGAGGTCGTGGGTTCGATTCCCAACCAGGACAAATGTTTGTGTGAGCACGATCATTTGTTCTGTGTCTGGGTGTAATTTATCTACAATATTTATGTATTTAGAAATATATAAGTATGTTTATCAGTTGTCTAGTACCCATAACACAAGCTCTGCTTAGCTTGGGACTAGACAACGTTGTGTGATAGTTGTGGAATATTATTATTAGTTTTTGTTACATACTAACGCGCCATCCCGCTCCACCACAGACTGTCCTTTTCCTTTAATAAAAATGTCCTAAACAAAGGCCACACGACGAAACGCAGTAGTCACCCAAAATGGTCAAGGTCAATTAATTCCGAAGTAGGTTGCTCTGTCACCCATCCGTCTATCGTGGTCGGGTGTCGGTGAAACAACCTGGATTAAGTGTCCATCGATAAATCCATGTCGGTCCACCAATCCTCGATATATGAGTGGGTTCCAACCATTTCTTTTCAGGCGATACAATAGATTTGGGGAACAATTACGTATGATAATGGCAAAACTTCAATAAAGCTATCACACATATATTATAAGAAAAGCGAAAGTTTGTGAATGTATAGCATAAAATAGCATAGCATCAGCCTTATAATGTTCAAACTGCTGGGACTCAGACCTCCTCTCTAGAAGAGGGAGTGGGCAGTAACCCACCACGCAGGCCCAGTGTGGGTTGGTGGATGTCACATTTGGTTCTAGGAAATGCCGGTTTCCTCGTGATGTTTTCTTTCTCCGTTTTGAAAGTAGTGGTGATGAAATAAATTACACAAAGTAATGCGTCTGGCTGGGTTTGAACCCGGGACCTACTGTGAATGTATTTGTGTGTATATTTGTTACTTCTTCACGCTTGAACTGCTGAACGGATTTCGATGAAACTTGGTACATGGGTGGAACATATAAAAAGTCAATTGAAGGGTTTCGAGTTAGACGAGTAACTACAACTCTTTGGTTAACAGTAAAATGAAACATGGACAAACACACAACTGGCCAAGTAATCTATACAACGGTAGAAACTGTAAATATGATCTATTTTTTTAGTTTCACCTACGCCTGTGTTTGTTGAAAAATAACGTCTCTGTGTAGAAGCCCCACTTAAATATTTATTTAATTCTGTTTTTAGTATTTGTTGTTATAGCGGCAACAGAAACACATCTGTGAAAACGTCTAGCTATCACGGTTCATGAAATATAGCCTGGTGATTTCAGACAGATAGTGGAGCCTTACACCCGAATTTATACAGAAGTAATTACTTGTTGCTAAGTAATTTCTTATTAGGCATTGCTCGAGATTAAACATTTTCATCAAAAATTTCAATTTTTCTTACTATAGAATACAAATTGTTAATTAGTTACTTTTACTCAAGTAACTTTTCTACCTTTTGAGTACGGAACCCTAGAAAATATTGCATAAATATAGAGAAACATTTAGAAGGTTACTTAAAAATTGATAAATAATAAAATGTCGGGTAGTAAATTCCCATAGGAAAATTAAATACTCTTGATGAGAGCGAAACCGTGGCCAAAAGCTATAGTTCGCTATAATTGTGGTAACGGCAAGCAATTACAATAAATACTTTAAATTTTCCGGTTTTGTTTTCGGTCTTTAAAAATCCTATTTACAACGGTCATTAGGGAAAATTCTCGTTTAAAAGTTATGTTTGGGAGAAAACAATAAATTAAGGATTTTACTCTCCAAAAGACGAAGCATTTTTTTTAAGGCTTTGTCTTTAAGTTCTAGAAGCTATATTGCAAAACCTCGCCTCGCCTAAAGGGTGAACCATGTGGTTTCAAATTAACGTTCGTTAATAATTCAAAAGACAACTAATTAGGGTTAGGCGAAAGTGAACTCCGGGGCCTTGGAAAGAAGGCAATGAAAGAGCAGGGTACGTTTTTAGTCAGTAAGAACGATAAGAAATATTAATATTTTCCCGCGACCTCTTGTATTGCGGTTACTTGTTTTACAGTAAAAAACCGCCCAGTAGCGCTGAAGCCTGCTAGGGCCATGGGTTGGCTTTGGAAAGGAAAATCCGGTGTTCTGGACTGCAAGTAAAAATCTTACATGCCGCTACCCTATAGCGTAAAAAGTCATTGGATGATCTGCCATCTAAAAAAAATCGCTACGGAACCGCAAAAGAATTCTCATTCCTATCTTATTAGCAATGGAAACAATAACAGCGACACGTAATAAAACCCTCAGTTCTGTCCCATTTGACCTCATACGTGACAAGGAAGCATGGTACCGATTAATTCTGCCCCTAAGTGCACGCTGGACTCGAGTTCTGATTACCCCGCTGGAGCTAAGTGGCTTGATATTAATTTAGCACCAACTTTTATCAAGGAGAAGGTATTTTCTTTTAGCTATATATCTTGGCTATGGGGTAAGAAGAAACTGCGTGTTGCGTGGTCGAGTTACCTGAAGGTAAGCGATGATGTGGTCAACGATAAAGCACGCTTGCCTAAAAGTATTCTATATTCATTCAATCTTGATTTAAATACACTTATTTTATATCTAGCTATCAGGATGCATAGACTCCGGTAGGGAATCCTTAGCTCTTTGATTATTATTTTAAAAAAATCTATGAATATATTATTTCAACCAGTCATTCTTTTAGATTTAAATTTATATCACCCTGGAAGTTTTTTGGTCTTTTGTCTTCTTTTTCAAAATCAGTTCCGCCGCCTGTCTTTGTATCAAAACTAATATGTAGCAATAAACGAGGAAGATATCTGTATATGTTACCGGCAATCTATATAATCTGGTATTCTATACAATACCTAGGCAACGTATAGAATACGGTTTAAAAAAAGCCTATTAGTTTCAAGTGGAACCAAAAAAAAGCCCTAACCTAACCTGTCCGTATCGGGGTGTCCTAAAATTACATCACCTCTTTCCTTCCTCCGCATTCGATTTTGTATAGAATACCTAAATAATACAGATTACCGGTAACATATACAATTAGCACTCGCGTGAAGCCGGGATGGGTCACTAGTTTGACATTTATATAAAAAAGAAAAGAAAGAAAAAAGAGAAAAGATTGAAATAAAAATGTGTACCAAATCCTTTATAAAATAAAAGAACATTTTTTTTTTCACAAAATACAATTGTAAAATACACTTTTTTTTTTAAATAATGGTATTAATAGCACACGCTTTGACACTTTCTAACAAAATTACCGATTAAAATGTGTCAAATTACCCCACATTTTCAGAACCACGTTCCGAAACTAATTGGCCGATATCAATCTAAAGTGCCAATTTAAAATTGCAGAACAAATATCGTTTTTATCGACCTGTAGTCCGAGGGACTACTATTGTATTACGGGTTCGAAGCCCATAATGATTGGTGCGAGAACAATGGCGTCCACCATAGATGTTATGGAGTTATAAACCCTTTCAATTCTTAGCTCATTTACAATTGCTAATGTTTTTTATTGTGTGCTTTTGAGGTTTGATACATTTTCTCTGGAAGGTTCGGCATATTTTTTAGTCTATTAAAGACTTTTTTTTGAGAGGGGTATTCATATTTTCTCCTGTTCTGGGTGAAACAAGAGAGAGTTTGAAATTAGGGCTATCTGCTCGGGACACTTAAAACCTAACCTAATAACCTCGGGACCTAAAATCAATAATCTATATAGTACGCGGCAAATAAGTTGAACCCGTTGCTACGGTTACACGCAGCTCCCCACTTTGATTCAGACCTGTACCTCTACCATGAGTTTTAAGCAATAGTATTCGTCGCTACTCGATATCGACGCCGTAAATATTTTGTATGGCAAATTTTGCAGCGCCTCTAGCGGTCACTTGCAGAACCAAAATTTGCCATACAAAATATTTACGGCGTCGATATCGAGTAGCGACGAATACTATTGCTTAAAACTCATGGTAGAGGTACTGAAAATCGTTTACTGCGCATTCAAGGTCGACCGTCATAATGGTTCAACTTGTGTGACGAGTATTATAACCGATCTTCTTCTTAGCGTGTCGATATTTTCTGGTCTCAATGAGGTGGGGGGCTGCACGTAGCAAATGGTTCCACTTATTTGCCGCGTACTATACTGTATGTATTCATAATCACATCGTCTTAACATTCAGTTAGACATAGGCCTCCCCCAAGTGTCCCAAGTATGTGCAACTCACATCCAACGGATTCTCGTGACTCTTTCGTCGCGTCTTCCAGTACGCGGTCGCTACTCCAGAACCTTTCGGCCCCAATTGCTATATGTGCGGCAAGCGATATGCCCTGCCCACTAATAATTATAAAGAGAAAAGATTTATTATGATTAAATTCAAAAACTACTGCACCTATTTTTAAATTTCTTTCACCTGTAGAATGTTATGTAAAGCCGGGGCGAAGCCGAAGGCAGAAGCTAGTAGATAAAAAGAAACCTTTGTGTCTACTCCATAAATTAATCATCTACTTCACTCACTGGCAACGACTTCTTAGTTAGCAATAACTCATATACTTTACATTAAATCTCCTTCAACCTAAGATGAAGGCTTATAAATTGTAAAGCGGATCTCTAAAATCTAATTAAGCTCGTATTGCAAGTGTTTATTGCCGTACAATTATCGCGGACCATAAATCCGGCTCGAAGGACCAATAAAATGGCGGAAGAAAAGAGCGCGAAACGCACGGACGCCATTACAAAAACGCGGGAATTGGTGCGAATTCAATTTGAAATAACTATTAGTTGTTTAATAGATATTAGGTTTTTAATTGAAGTTTTTTTTAATTACTTATTTAAAGGTGCGTTTTATTAGTTGCTTCTTACGTGTAAATTATCTTTATTGGCTATTAAATCTAAATTTAACTTCTTGTTTTTCAAATTTGATATTGTACTTTGCGTGTTTTGGAAGTAAGTTATATTGAATCACATATTTGATACAAGTTTAGAGTTTTTCATTGCGACTGAGGTGGAATTCGCACGAGCCGTAGGCGAGTGTGCTATGGAGCCGAGGGCTGCAGTGACAGAAATGCACGTGTGTCAAACGACGTTTTTCAATACACTTACGACTCAAGGGGTCGACGCGCGCACAGCCTGATACGATAAACCATTTTATTACATTAAAATTGTGGCGGGGACCAGCAAGCGCACTTTTTCGCACTAGTGCGGAAAACCGTCCATTGCGTGCCTAGACACAGTGGGATAAGAGCGGGTGTTCGAGTAAGTGTATTGAAAAATATGTTAGAACATGTTGGCAATGCATTAATTTTGAAACTAATGCGATACAGGATTTAAATTATAAATTACGAAGCCTCGCGGCTATGTCCGACTAATTAACTACCCAATCAATATTGTAATACTGTAATAGATTAGAATTAGGATAAAGGTGTTTAGTTAAAATTATTTTTAGACGAATTGTTCTGTTAAAAACTCAAAATAAAACGCTGAACTGAAGTTAGGGCATGGTTATGAGTCGTTCCGAACCGGCAAGAAATTCTATAGTAAGAGCGGTTTCGCACCACCTCCGCCTGAACCACGCCGCCACGAACCGCCGGCCGCGCAGGTGGCCTACGCGGGTTACAACAAAATTGTCACGGGGGCGAGCATGCACAATTTTTTGCACTAGTGCGGAAAACTGTCAATTGCCTGCCTAAAAGCGGTGGCATAAGATTGGGATTTTTTCGGATCGTGTTCGGATCGGACGTATTGCGATACCGATCTTTTTTTTTTATTTTTTATTTAGCCTGTTCTGTCCCACTCCTGGGCAAAGGCCTCCCTCCACGCCTTCCACCTCTCGCGGGCCTGCGCCTCCTCTTGCGATGCCGATCTTACTCTTTTTAAAAAAGTGGTTGCATAAAAGCATAATGTTCCCACTTCTGGGACTCAGGCCTCCTCTTTAGGAACGGGCCGTTACCCACCACGTGTGCCCAATGCGTGTTGACTGTTGGTGCATGTCTTCGAATTTTTAGTTCTCGCACATGTTTTATTTTCAATTTTAAAGAAATTATGATAAAATAAATTTCATAAAGTAATGCATATCCTAAGTAATGCCTAGCCTAATCCTGGCCGGGCTACCACTGTTGAAAAAAAAATTATTTGGCTGATCAAATTGTCCTAAACAACATTAATAATATATTATATATCATCATCATCATTATCAGCCTTTTAATGTTCCCACTGCTGCGACACAGGCCTCCTCTCTAAGAGAGGGAATGGGCCCGTAATCCACCACGCGCGCCCATATATTTATATATAGTATAGTTAAATCCGAAACCCGTTTGTAGTATGTTTATGCAAAGAATAAGTCTTACAAAACATAACTGTATCATGAAAAATGACAAAGCTATTCCTGGTTGTTCACACAAATACATTGTCACCGGGCCATCCGGGTAACTGAGGGTGGTTTTTGCACCCGTACTTAGCTGTGTGCTGTTGCCTAATGTCTGCTATGACCTGCCGTGACTTGTTGTGCTTTGTGTCGGTGGTGTCCAACTTGTGACCTTTTTTAAGTATTTTTGAGAAAAATTATGACATAGTGTGCATGTATTGTAATGGATTCAGTTACTGATTCTAAACAAACTACATTCAGGTTTGGATTTTATTAAAAATATTTTCTTTATAGGACAAAAGTTGAAGACTATCATGATTACCTACGTGGGTAATCAATTTCCTGTCGATTGTCGCGCCATCTGTCACCCAAAATCGATACCTACGAATATGTTCCATATCATCCATCTATAAGAGGGACCCGAGTCACGATCTTTAGGTGATTTATATCCAAACTTGTCGTGTGCGCCCGTCCTTATAACATTTTCCATTTCGCATGTCTAGCGGGCGATTTTACGCGCGAATACACCGCCGGTACTCTCTGTCGTTTTAGATAAGCGGATATTTTCGGATATTGTGATTTCAATAGAACCTTTATAAAAGTACTATGTGGAAAACCATTTTAGAAATGTCGATGATTTCCAAAATTTTACTCAAACGAAGTTTCTATAAAATTGCTGTTTTCAACTAACAGAAAGCGATAGTGATCTATAGTTTTATTTTAGAACACTACTTGACTCAGTAAAACTATTTTTGGCATTATAAATTATCAGAGAAAAAAATGAGAGGGTAAAAAAAATATAGCCTACAGCCTATATTTTGGTTTGGGTCTACGACCAAACCAAAATATACGAAGAAAGTAATGAAAGCAAAGTAAATAGAAAATTTCATAAGAATCGATCAACCCGTTTCGGAGGAGTCTGACTTTGTTATCGTGTGTGACTCAAGATTTTTGTAAATATCGGTGAAGTCAATAGTACGGAAGTGTCAGTGAAGTCAATAGTACGGAAGCCGATTTGACAACGGGACGTCAGCGGATACGTCACATTGCTTGACAGAATTTGGGTGGCATTCGCACGACGGATCGACTCTTATGGCTATTATTATTTAGCCACGATCACCTCTGAAACAAATGTAAGAATGGCAAATAAAACTTAAAAGAAACACACTCCACAAAAGTTTTACAAAACAGCAACTTGACCTCTCCATCCATGTTAAAGACGACATCGAGAAACTCATTCTTAACTTCTTGACAGTGACTCCCAACTCTTAAGTGATGGCTTATATTTAATTACGCTAACAAACGGAGGAATGGGTATGACATATCTACTTAAAATTTAAGAGGTTTGACCAAAGTACTTTATAAAGGACATGTTATTAATATGTACTTTATAATGAACATTGATGTGATGTAAAGGGTTCATCGCGCCAATGTCCTTTATAAAGTACACGCCACTTATAACGTGACTTGTCCGCAGACGTGGCTTCTCACTCGACTCGTGCGCTTGTGGCTAAGTAGGTAATAGACTTCGGCACGAGGACCTATGAAACAAAAGTGAGAATGCCGAATAAATCATAAAAAAAAACACATGCTACTAATGTTCTACTCACAACTTCACCTCTTCATCCATGTTTAAAACGACATCGAAAAAAATATTCTTAACTTCTTGACAGTGACTTCCAACTCCATTTAATTATGCGAATTGTCTATGACATACCATGTCCATAATAAATGACATGTACTGTATAATGAACATTTGTGAATGGTGTGATGAACCCAATATGTCAAAACTAATCCACGAAATCGCACTACTATTATGTGTTTTTGTTACTCCTTCACGCTCAAATGGATTTGGATAAAATTTGGCAGCCCGATGGCACGGTTTTGCGGACAGCGGACAATAGATAGCTCACGAGATTGGCTATATGTTTGTATGATCTGCAGATAGTTGATCTGGATCTGGGTCATAAAGTTGCTTTTTCTAGCCAGAACTCATAAATAGAACTCTTATGTCAATTAAATTTACTGAAAGTCCAACTCAAAACGTATTTCATACAATTGTTGAAATCAAAATGCGAGTTGGCACTGGAAACGAAGTTTTATCAACATCGTGTCCGCATCTCGAAACTGAGTTACCGAGTTGTGTGACACACGGCTTTAGGGCACGACAAGCCAATTCACTGGTGCGGCCTGGCCGAGTTTGATATAAGTGGAGTTTCGTCAACTAGTGTCCGGCGTCATGACTTCATTAACGAGTTTGGGGACACACTGCCTTTATAGTTTGGCAGCAGATTCGTTGAATTAACGGTTTTTTTTTATGGTAGGTAAAATCATCAAATGACAAATCCTGCCCTTGGGTGGGGCGGGAGATAGTGTCAGACTCTTGCTGACTAACAACCTAACCTGTTCCATTCATTGCCTTCGATCCAGGGCCATAGGCATTTTCACCTAACCCATCCCAATCTCGGCGGCGGCGTGTGCGCCGTTGCCTGATGCGGCCGGCCTCCTCCTTTGCTAGCATTACTGCTTCGCAGAAGGAGGCGACCGCCTGCCACTCCTCCTCACTACGGAGCATGGCCTGTACCAAGCCCCGGCGCGAGAGATCGCCGCCGCCGATCGCCCCCACGAGGACACAGCGATGCTCTTCTCAAACGGGGTTGAATTAATGGTAAATATTTATAGTTGGCTGTTTGAATTAATGATGGATAAACAGGCAGGAAGCAGGATATCGATTCCATAACTTAATTCTGGCAAGCTCGTTCCATCATTGGCCCACCAAACGTACGGCATTGCGACAATGGTACATGGTGTAGGATCTCCACCATGTATCCCAGACCAAAAATACTTATTTTGAGTCAAATACCCAAATTAATTGGAAGGAGCAGTGGTGGACGAGTGGTAACGGTCCCGACTTACCAGTTGCGCGGGTTCAAACCCAGCCAGGCGCATTACTTTGTGTAATTTATTTCATCACCACTGTTCTCAAAGCGGTGAAGGAAAACATCGTGAGGAAACGGGCATGTCCTAGAACTAAAAATTCGAAGACATGTGACATCCACCAATCCGCACTGGGCCCGCGTGGTGGATTACAGCCCAGTCCCTCTCTTAGAGAAGAGGCCTGAGTCCCAGCAGTGAGAACATAAGACTAATACTATACCCAAATTACTTATACTATTTATTTTTACCAAATGTTATTTAACTTTATAGCTGGGATTATTGTGATTGACGTGTCAATCCAATACTGACTCTGTTCAATCTAATAGAACACGAAGCATTAGACCTAACACGTCCAATAATACTCCGAAACAAATTAGTGATGTCACCAGCTTTGTCGTAGTGTTGTGCTATTTGTCGCACTAAAAGGATTGACAAATTGAACTCGCTTGATTTTTTATTTTGTTAAAAGCTTGTGAGAAGTTAATCGGATGTTAACGGGAAATTGAGTAACATTGAGTGTCGATGCTCGAAATAAAAGTGGAGAATATTCTTCTCGAGCCTTATTTATTTATTTATCGTTTGTTTTAGACATTACTAACCTATACACCGTTAAATTTTGGTCGTTTTAATCCGGCGGAGGGAGGGCTTTTTTTTAAACTCGAATTAATTTACGCATGTACGAAATTAATTTCTGTAAGTAAACGCCAGCTGATCGAGGTCAATGAACTGTAGGTTGTTAGTACGCAACGATTGATAACTCACTACAAGGTCATTGACTCGTTTACTTAAATAAATTATTTTCGTACATGTGTATATTAATTCGAGTTTTAGAAAAAAAGTACTTTATTTTTTCATTTTATCTTTATAAATCGATAGTGTTTCACGTACCGAATCGACCCTCCACGGGATTAAAATGACCAAAATTTAACGGTGTATAAACGTAACGTAAATGAACAAATTAGATTAGACAGATTATTGAATTACATTATTAAAATTATCCTTAATATTGGACTTATAAAACGAAAATGACCCAAGTCACAATACTCTAAAAAAAATGTGACATTTTAAAACATTTTTGTTGTGAACTTTAATTGAAGTTTACTCGGCTAGGCTAGGCTAGGCTAGCTGCTAGGCTTTAAACGAACCTACGAAACACGAAGAAGGTTCAAATTAGCCTAGCCGGGTTAATATTAAATTATACTAATATTAAAGAGACGAAAGTATAAGTATATGTGTTAGTTATTTCTTCAATCTCTAGCGGCTGAACGGATTTGGATGAAATTTGACACACGGGTAAAACATGATCTGAAATTTCGCAGGGGATAAATTTTACAGTACTATGCCAGAACGGTATTAACGGGTCCCGCCTATTACTAAGCCTCCACTGTCCGTCCAACCGTCCATCCGTCTGTCAGCGGACCGTATCTCATAAACCGTAAGAGTAGAGAGTTACAATGTCCACAGAATATGTATTTCTATTGCCGCTACAACAACAAAAAGTAAAATTAAAAAAGATGAAAGAGATTTTCACACAAGGAACATTATTTTGTCGACTTTTGTTGCTCGATTATAATATTTTAGTACGGAATCCTTCGTGTGCGAACCTGACTCGCACTTGGCCAGTTTTCATTTTTTATTTTTACTTAGACTAAGCAGCGAGTTGATCATAAAAGTGTCTTCATAAATCAATTAATATAAATATATTATATATATTACAAAATAAATAATTATTATTTAATATATTATATTTATATTATTATAGTTATTATTTTAAGTTTTTTATGTAATTTTATTTTTGGTGTACAATAAAGAATACATCTATTTATCTATTAATTAAAAAATTTGCTGCCTTATTCTCACAGCAATAAGTACAGAGCATAACAAATTAAGGCCTCCCCAATGAAACAAATCCTGTATACGAAGCTTAACCCTTTAGATTTTAGTATTAATTAATCAACCAATTACAAGTTAGCAGTTTAAAATCTTTAACGAGCTGAGTACAATTCAATCCGGCGGAAACAAGCGATTCGGGGCTCATTTGTCTGTTGTATTGTGTTCAACTTTACTTACAACTGTGTCTATTTGATGAGCGTAGTTAAAACTTTATGTATCTATAAGTAGAAGATTTTGTGGGTAGGCTCGGTGGTACATTTAGATTTGTTAATTTTATTGCCAAACAAACCCATGAATATCCATAAGAGTCGAAAACATGATACTTCAGTTACTAAGATTGTGATTTTTTTCTTGAGCTTGTATAATTTTTAAAATTTTCTTTATTCATAGTATAAACATATAAATTACATTTTTTAATATTAAAAAAAAAATACTAAGAACATTTAAAAATATAAAGAATAGTGTCCCACCGGTATCGGGAACCGGGTCCAAGCTATCAGCGGTCAGGGCTCCAGAGAAAGGATCCTCCTGACTATACGAGCCGTGTCCAGAAGTACCGCTTTCTGAAGCAAGCCCTTGATCCAGCCGCCTAACGAGAGCATCCTAAGGTGTTGGTCGAGGCTCTTGGCTATTAAGCCATTGGCTGAAACGACTATCGGTACAATGATCGCCGAATCCACTTCCAAATTATTATTATTGATAAGCTCGCGCATGACCACTGTATCACTTGATGAAAGCGACGATGCTTGCCTAGAAGTAATCATAAAATAACTGCTCCTGCTTTGGGTGTAGCTAGTGTCAAACTTTGTTCGACAACCCACATGGGATCCTTCAGTCTTATTTCACGGAATGTTCAGAGTTAACATGGCTTTCAAGGGTCACCGGTCTTTGAAACAATTCTGCGGCCAGGTAACACATAACAAGGTACTAGTTTTCTGAATATACAAATGGCCTATAAAAGGCAAGTAGTAAGTCAAGAATGATGTTGATGTTGCTTGCGCTTTTTTTATTTTGCTTTTCAATGAAAAGAGTTAAATGACTAGCTAATAATAAATTAGCCTCGGAATCGTCATCACCATTTTCATCAGCATTTTCTCAACTAGCTTGGAGTTTTTTTTTTTTATGGTAGGTAAAATCATCCAATGACAAATCCCGCCCTTGGGTGGAGCGGGAAGTAGTGTCAGACTCTTACTGTCTAAAAACCTACCCCGTTCCTTCGTTGCCTATAGTGCCGGGGCTGAGCCTTCCTCTCAGAAAACGGCCCTTAACCCCAGCAGGCTTCGACCCTGCCTGCCTGCAGTTAGCAGGCTGGGCCTCTTCGGTGTGCTGACAGCTCCTTGAGGCGCGCGGGAACAGAACGCGCCGTCGACGACTTGGTCGGTCCGGTCGGTTACCAGACAATCGGACAGCGTGCTACCCATTGCACGCCGTCCGCAAGCCCGCGCCTACGGTGGCCGGAAATCGAAGCCAGCTTCCAGTCTAAACCCTCCTCCTGCGTCGTATTCCTCAATGCTGAGGGTCTTGACCACCCTACTTCATCACTTGTATTGTATTGTATTTCGGTCTGGTATCCGCAACTCTACGACTAAAGCGCGTATTTTGCTTCATCACTTTCGCTCTTATGATGTTCCTTCTTCTATTCCGGTTTCTAGCGGAGTGAAGGATCCCAGATACCGTGGAGTAAAGAGCGGTGCGGATCTGGTAGAACCAACGTATTGGGCTGCGTCCACGAGGCCTTTTTCCATCTATTTTACCGGTCACATTGAACCTTTCGAGGTTGCCACTGTCTTTCTTTGCAAGTCCTTCTGTGGTCCGCCGTCTTTCCTTCCAGTCTCACCAGATGCGGCTAAATACCCTTGTTTTTCATGGAGCGACTGCCTAGTAGTTCTCCACAACCCAGTTTTACTGGCCAACACGATACTCCTTAGATAGACGGATGGCCAGACTTTCTGGCGTCTGACTACCAGTAACGAATGGGCTATTGGCATAACGAGAGAAAAAGAATCACACCAAAACATCACAATACCACGGCTGTGGCGGTCACTCCTAAACGGGGGGGTGTAACCCTCCACGTGACAAAGAATGTAAAGTAACGAAATGGACACAAAAGGGTGCATATCACCCTCGTGATTAATTAAACGATTTATAGCGCATATGTGAGCGTAAACGTCGAGGGCGTTTAACAAGGACGTGTAGGTGTAATGTCCTAAAAATAGGACAGGTGTGGATGAAAGTAGCAATTTCGATTTTTTGTTTGTTTTTCATTCACGTTTACAATTGAAAGAATTTGTTTGAACGACCTGAGAATGCATTTGGAAGAGATTTTGGTGTTTAAAAAAAAGGTTATTTTATTTTATGTCGAAATATTGAAAACTTAATTAACAAAATGTTCATTATGTTTTTATTTGTATATTAAAAATTATTGAAATTCACTATTTTTAATGCTTGATATTTTATTGCAATCCATATGTGTATATAAAAATTGTCACAGACCATTATGAAAATTGTCACATACCAATATGGACCCTGTCCTGTTTCTCTATAATAATATATAATATATGTATTATACATCTAAACCTTCTCTTATTGGAAGAAATCGCATGAAACTCCATTCAGTATTTTTGAGTTTCTCGCGAACATACAAACATAGTTGAAGACTTTTTTGACATGACGATCGATTCCTTTTCCTTGCACCATCGTTTATAAATTACGAGAATAAAGTTCGTTAACCCAAGTTATTAAGTAATTAATACTGTATAACTTGAACTAAGTAAGTTGTTCCTCGAAATTCATAAACAAGCCACTTTAAAACTTCGAACACAGACTAGACTTGCCTGCCTAGTTCAATTATGTGATAATCAGAATTAATCAAATCAGTACATCTACATCGTTCGAGAAACTTTTCAGTCAAAGATCAGTTGAAGTAGCTTTTATAATGTTTTAGAGGAAATCTTAAAGTGGTTTGTAGTAAAAATGAAGCCTTTTGAAATTAGGTTTGTTTTTTGGTAGGTAAAGTCATCCAATGACAGATCCCGCCCTTGGGCGGAGCAAGAAATAGTGTCAGACTCTTACTGACTAAAAACCTACCCCGTTCCTTCGTTGCCTATCGTGCCGGGGCCGAGCCTTCCTTTCAGAAGCTGATCCATGACCCCAGCAGGCTTCGACCCCGCCTGCCTGCAGTTAGCAGGCTGTGCCTCTACGGTTTGCTGGCAAGTCCTTGAGGCGCGCGGGAACAGTACGCGTCGTCGAGGACTTGGGCTCGGTCCGGTCGGTTACCGGACGATTGGACAGCGTGCTACCCATTGCACGCCGTCCGCAAGCCCGCGCCTACGGTGGCCGGAAATCGAAGCCAGCTTCCAGTCTAAACCCTCCTCCTGCGTCGTATTCCTCAATGCTGAGGGTCTTGACCACCCTGCTTCATCACTTGTATTGTATTGTATTTCGGTCTGGTATCCGCAACTCTACGACTAAAGCGCGTATTTTGCGTCATCACTTTCGCTCTTATGATGTTCCTTCTTCTATTCCGGTTTCTAGTGGAGTGAAGGATCCCATATACTGTGGAGTAAAGAGCGGTGCGGATCTGGTAGGACCAACGTATTGGGCTGCGTCCACGAGGCCTTTTTCCATTTATTTTACCGGTCACATTGAACCTTTCGAGGTTGCCACTGTCTTTCTTTGCAAGTCCTTCTGTCGTCCGCCATCATTTCTTCCAGTCTCACCAGATGCGGCTAAATATTCTTGTTTTTCATGGAGCGACTGCCTAGTAGGCCTCCACATCCCAGTTTTACTGGCCAACACGATACTCCTTAGATAAACTGATGGCCAGACTTTCTGGCGTCAGACTACCAGTAACGAATGGGCTATTGACATAATGAGAGAAAATAGAATCACACCAAAACATCACAATATCACGGCTGTGGCGGTCACTCCTAAACGGGGGGTGTAACCCTCCACGTGACAAAGAATGTAAAGTAACGAAATGGACACAAAAGGGTGCATATCACCCTCGTGATTAATTAAACGATTTATAGCGCATATGTGAGCGTAAACGTCGAGGGCGTTTAACAAGGACGTGTAGGTGTAATGTCCTAAAAATAGGACAGGTGTGGATGAAAGTAGCAATTTCGATTTTTTGTTTGTTTTTCATTCACGTTTACAATTGAAAGAATTTGTTTGAACGGCTAGAGAATGCATTTGGAAGAGATTTTGGTGTTTAAAAAAAAAGGTTTTTTTATGTCGAAATATTGGGAACTTAATTATCAAAATGTTCATTATGTTTTTATTTGTGTATTAAAAATTATTGAAATTCACTATTTTTAATACTATTTTATTGCAATCCATATGTGTATATAAAAATTGTCACATACCAATATAGACCCTGTCCTGTTTCTCTATAATAATATATAATATATGTATTATACATCTAAACCTTCTTTTATTGGAAGAAATCGCATGAAACTCTATTCAGTATTTTTGAGTTTTTTGCGAACATACAGACGCAGTTGAAGACTTTTGTGACAAGACCACCGATTCCTTATCCTTGCGCCATCGTTTATAAATTACGAGAATAAAGTTCGTTAACCCAAGTTATTAAGTAATTAATACTGTATAACTTGAACTAACTAAGTAAGTTGTTCCTCTAAATTCATAAACAAGCCACTTTAAAACTTCGAACACAGACTAGACTTGCCTGCCTAGTTCAATTATGTGATAATCAGAATTAATCAAATCAGTACATCGTTCGAGAAACCTTTCAGTCAAAGACCAGTTGTAGTAGCCTTTATAATGTTTTAGAGGAAATCTTAAAGTGGTTTTTGAAATTAGGTTTGTTTTTTGGTAGGTAAAGTCATCCAATGACAGATCCCGCCCTTGGGCGGAGCAAGAAATAGTGTCAGACTCTTACTGACTAAAAACCTACCCCGTTTCTTCGTTGCCTATCGTGCCGGGGCCGAGCCTTCCTTTCAGAAGCTGACCCATGACCCCAGCAGGCTTCGACCCTGCCTGCCTGCAGCTAGCAAGCTGGGCCTCTTCGGTGAACAGTATTATTGATGGCATTTTTATTAGTTTTTATGGTAAGCGGCAGATAAGTTGAACCCGTTGCCCCGATTATGCGCAGCCTTCGATTGAGACCCGAAAATCTGTTATAGTATGCGGCATTTAACCTTTTGAATACCGTAATTAGAGACACAATAGAAATAAAAGGAGTGCTCGGCCCCGGCACGATAGGCTACGAAGGAACGGGGTAGGTTTTTAGTCAGTAAGAGTCTGACACTACTTCCCGCTCCGCCCAAGGGCGGGATTTGTCATTGGATGATTTTACCAACCATAAAAAAAAAAAAAAACAATAATACTGTTAAAAATACAACATTTAACTGTAAAGTAACCTGTTAAGCCTTCATTCAATTACCAGTTAACTTGCATCAGTTTAATGAAATTTCTCAAAGTTAAACTGAACTTTAACTTAATTGGTTGATTCGACAGAATTCGCCCTTTGCACTGTGCATTGGTTTAAAATAATTAAATTGAAATCTACGAATAATTGAATTGTATGAGGAAGCTTTGGGAGATACAAGTTTTATTGCTATTTTAATTGTTTTGTTGATTTTATCAGGTTTTTGGTTTTATTGCTGTTAATTATTGTACAACCTGAAGTTATTAAAAGTCTTTTATTACAATAGTTAATTGGTCCCTCGCTGACCCTTCTCATATTAAATTATCGTTAAAATTTGGGAAGATAATAATCTGCGTATTATACTTGTACTAACTAACCAAATCCGTGCTACACTGGAGACCACAGTCTGTGACGCTATCCACATCGCCGTGGCCACCGTAGGCGCGGGCCGGTTACCGTAGGCGCGGGCTTGCGGACGGCGGGCAATGGGTAGCTCGCTTTCCGTCCGTTAAAAGACCGGTCCGAGCTCAAGTCGTTTACGGCGCGTACTGTTCCCGCGCGCCTTAACGAGTTGTCAGCAAACTGTAGGGGCCCAGCAGGGCCGAAGCCTACTGGGGCCAAAGGTTATGTGAAAATGTCACCCGGAGCCCTTGGACGAAGGCAATGAATGGAATAGGGTAGGTTTTTAGTCAGTGAGAGTCTGAGACTATTTCCCGCCCCGCCCAAAGGCGGGATTTGTCATTGGATGATTTTACCTACCATAAAAAAAAAACACATCGCCGTAGATGGTATGAGATATAGGATAACGTGGCATAATATAGTCCACAAGTAAGTTATTCGTCGAGGTCACTCTCAGCATTGAGGATTAGCGACGCAAGAAGGAGGGAGGAGGACTAGGACATGATCTACCCCTGTGCCAAATTTAATACAAATCCGTTGCGCCGTTTGAACGTGAAGGACGGCGAGCAATGGGTAGCTGCCGTCTGACTGTCTGGTAACCGCCCGGACCGAGCCCAAGTCGTTGACAATACGTAGTTTTCCAAGCCCGCCTCAAGGAGATGACAGCAAAACTGAAACGGCGCAGCAGGGCCCGCTAGGCTTTAGGATATTTTAGGATACTTTTTATAGTTATAATTAAAAAAAAACCGCTGTTTTTTATTTTCATATGAGCGAAGTCGCTAACAGGAGCTAGTATAAATACACCTATATATTCTACGTACAGTGTCAAGTTAGGAAGTTGTATCGTATCACGGTAGCCAATAGCCATAAGTTTGCCAACATGTTTTGTTCCAGTTTCAATTTGAAGTCAGTCGGAGGCGCAGATGTGCCAAGTCTTGCCAACTTGGCCGTGCTCGTGAAAAACTCCCCGCGCCTTTGAGTTCGAGACTTGGCCTGATTTGGGACTTTTAGTTCCGTTATTAAATGTTTCGTATTGATGCTTAGATTTATGGTGTTTAAAAATTGAAAATCTAATACATACGTTATGGAATATTTATTGAATTTGATACTAGCGACCCGCCCCAGCTCCGCGCGGGTACAATGGTGATATTAAATATATCATGTATGTATTATACATACAAACCTTCCTCTTGAATCACTCTATCTACTAAAAAAACCGCATTAAAATCCGTTGCGTAGTTTTAATGATCTAAGCATACATAAGGACAGACAGCGGGAGACGACTTTGTTTTATACTATGTAGTGATGATTAAAAAATTGAGAGCAGTGGTGGCCGAGTGGTAACGGCACCGACTAACGAGTTATAGGTCGCGGGTTCAAGCTCAGCCAGGTTCATTACTGTGCGTAGTTTAGTTCATCACCACAGCTCTCAAAACGGTGAAGGAAAACATTGCGAGGAAACCGGCATCTCCAAGAACCAAAAATTCGAAGACATGTTACATCCACCAACACGCAATGGGGCCGCGTGGTGGATTACGGCCCATTCTCTCGCCTAGAGAGGAGGCCTGAGTCACAGCAGTGAGAACAGTTGTAGTCAGTAGTGGTGGGATCAACCCTAGCGACCCGCCCCAGCTTGCGGGTGCAATGGTGATATTAAATATATTATGCATGTATTTATACATACAAACCTTTCTCTTGAATCACTCTATCTATAATAAAAAAAAAAACACAATATGCGTTGCGTAGTTTTAAAGATCTAAGCATACATAGGGACAGACAGCGGGAAGCGACTTTATTTTATACTATGTACTTAGTGAAGCTGCAATTGTGTGTATGTTTGTTTCTCAGTCACGCTCAAACGGTTAAACAGATTTCAATGAAATTTGTTACACAGGTAGTCCATGTTCTGATATAGGATATGGATTACATTTCATCCCGGTAGTGTATTCCCTTGGAATCATAATTTACCCTCAACCGGGCGAAGCCGCTGGATAGTCTACCACATTAACAAAAATCCATAAGACATTAAAACCCTTGATTCTCAAAAAACACAAGAGTGAAACAATACACTCAACCCCGTAATACCGGTAGCGAATAATCCGGAGATTTCGCTAGCAGCGGCGAAATTCCAGTGAATAAATTAGACATATTTGATACATGGGCCATTGTTTCGGGTCTCCGACTGTCTCGGCATGGCTTGGAGATTACGCACCATGAGATATTATGGGGTATCGTCGGAGGATGTGATTATATAATTTGTGCTGCGTTTAGCGATTTTTTGGGGATAAATATTGAGATGCAAATGTGAGCAAGTATGATAATAGGAATATCTTTTTTCTGTTATCGCAGAGATTGATGACATAGTCTTTTTTAAACTTTACTCCGCTTAAGGAATAACTTTTGTATCGTGGGTGCGTTAGTAGGATGTTATTGGGCATTCTATTCCACCTTTCGCTCTGTCGCTCGCTTCGCTCGCTCGTCGCGGTGGAATAGAATACCCAATAACATTTTTTGAAAACATTGGTTCGGGGCCTATTCCACTTTGAAATCTAATTTACAAAATACTATCTTTTATTCGGTGCGGTGGAATAAAATGCACAATAACATTTTTATGAAAACATTGGTTCGGGGCCTATTCCACTTTGAAATCTAATTTAACACAACTAAGACACAACTTCACGTACGTTTCGACCATTCCATTTAAGAAATATATTTAATAATATCGAATCATATGGGGCCCTGAAAAGGGCCTTTTTTTTGATGTGCGCATCTGAACACAGTATGCTAAAATTTAGGACTGATTGCCTCATGTCTCTTCACAAATCAGAGATAACGTGTGTTGACACGCCACTCCGTGTTTTGTGATCCAGATTGGATTCCAAGGACATCTAAATTTTAGGATACCATAATCTTTAAACTAAGATTCAGGGCAGTTTGCCTCACGTCTCTTCACAAATTAGAGATAACGTGTGTAGATGACACGTCATTTCGTATTTTGTGGTTCAGATTGAACTCCAAGGACGTCTGAATTTTAGTTTAATTCATTCAGACAACATCTCTCTGTTCTTGCGCAATGCCACTATGCCACTATAATACTAAGCGAGTAACTAAGCCACATTTACTAAGCAAACTATCTGAACACAGTATGCTAAAATTTAGGACTGATTGCCTCATGTCTCTTCACAAATTAGAGATAACGTGTGTTGACAGCGCCACTCCGTGTTTTGTGATCCAGATTGGATTCCAAGGACATCTAAATTTTAGAATACCATAATCATTAAACTAAGATTCAGGGCAGGTTGCCTCACGTCTCTTCACAAATTAGAGATAACGTGTGTAGATGACACGTCATTTCGTATTTTGTGGTCCAGATTGAACTCCAAGGACGTCTGAATTTTAGTTTAATTCGTTCAGACAACATCTCTCTGTTCTTTCGCAATGCCACTATGCCACTATAATACTAAGCGAGTAACTAAGCCACAACTTCACATTTTCACTTCACATTTACTAAGCAAACTATCTGAACACAGTATGCTAAAATTTAGGACTGATTGCCTCATGTCTCTTCACAAATCAGAGATAACGTGTGTTGACACGCCACTCCGTGTTTTGTGATCCAGATTGGATTCCAAGGACATCTAAATTTTAGAATACCATAATCATTAAACTAAGATTCAGGGCAGTTTGCCTCACGTCTCTTCACAAATTAGAGACAACGTGTGTAGATGACACGTTATTTCGTATTTTGTGGTTCAGATTGAACTCCAAGGACGTCTGAATTTTAGCTTAATTCATTCAGACAACACCTCTCTGCACGTTACCAACATAAACTGTACCGTTAAATAAATACGTTTATATACCACCACATCACTTTCTGCTATGTTAAGAGCGTGTTACACTGATACAATTCCCGTCAAACGGATAATTCGCACATACCGGTCCGTTTATTATTGTATTATTCGCCGAACGATGGCGGCGCAGAAACGATCATATTGACACATACCGGTCCGTTTATTAATGTATTATCCGCCGGACGACGGTTGCAGAAGCGATCATATTGAACGTTCATACGATAAGTGTAAGTAACTCTTAAGAATCACCAAGATTGCAAAGTTGCATTATATAAATTTGCTGCGTTTGATATGGCAATGTGTGGGTTGTTTCCATGTGTTCTAGAATTACAACGCGGTCGCTGTGATCCACGTATATTATATGTTGTAGTCATAGTTAAAATTTGTATGATACAAAACCATAACTAATGTGATTCATTAAAATATGGATTATGTTTGTATGTCAGTTTGATAAGTTTACTGTAAAATACGTATACACACTTTTGTTAAGATATTATGCATATCTCACACAACATTGTCATTTGTGTACATGATAGTAGGTGTATCAATTTAAAATTATCAGAAGGATGTATCTTCTATCAAAAATGAATTTAGCAGTAGCGTTCTACCTAAAACTTTTTAACGTTGTTATTTTAAACTCATACATTCATTTTAGATATTTTATGGTTTTATAATATTATCTAGTAATTTTAAGTTTTACTGCAACATCAAAATTGCAAAGTTGCATTGTATAAATTTGCTGCGCTCCATATGTCTATGTGTGGGTGGTTCACAGGTGTTCTACAATTACAATGCATCCGCTTTGATCCACGTGTACGCCTTATCCTATGTTGTAATCATAGTTAAAATTTGTATAATACAAAACCTCCCAAAACTAATGTGATTCATTAAAGTATGAATTATGTTTGTGTGTCAGTTTGATAGTTTTACTGTAAAATACGTATACACGCTTTTGCTAAGATATGCATATCTCTAACTAGATAGTAGGTGTATCAATTCAAAATTATTAGAAGGATGTATCTTCTATCAAAAATGAATTATGCAGTAGCTTTCTACCTAAAACTTTTGAACGTTGTTATTTTAAACTCATACATTCATTTTTAGATATTTAATGGTTTTATAATATTATCTAGTAATTTTAAGTTTTACTACAACACACTTGCAAACTAACTTTTTGATGCGGATTCGCTTCCGTTAATTATTCTGTATAAAAAATAATTTTTTCATCACTCTGAAATAATTATTTTTATTTACATTTGTATAAAAAAGATTTTTATTATTTATTGAATTTTGCGATGCTATGTGGAAATCATAATATAATAGTACAATAAACAAACATACAAAATTAATTATAATCTTAATGTATTTTTCATAAGCGACAGCTAGGTGTCGGGTTCATCTCTGTCGGCGAGCGAAAAGCGATGGTTTTATATTTCTCAATAAAAAATTGTAATTAGGCAGAAAATTGGGTATCATTACGCTTTAATTTGACGTAACTAACACAAATTAATCATGCAACTTTGTAGAGCTGTAATTAAGGTTGAATTTTGTAATGACACAAATACTGCTGATATGGTATTTTTTATGAATTAAAATCAATCTATTTCGATCAATACGTTACATTTGAAAAAAAAAAATATTATTTAAGTCAATAAAACTTGAAATATTTACTCAAGATGTAAATAAAATAGCACTTTCAAGCAATGATGATAAACGGTTGTTATTATATGATAAAGTATCTACTTTAGCGTGGGGTAATACAAATATATTTAAGTAGTGCATTAAATAAATATTTTTATGCAGTTACGAAATAAATTGTGTGTTATGTAAGTAATTACTGTTTTATATAGATTAAATGCTTACTAAAATAAGAATTGTATTTTAGTTACTACTTACGAAATAAATTGTATATTATGTAAGTAATTACTGCTCGATATAGATTAAATACCAACGATAAGCATACAATGAAAATAAGCAATGTATTTAGGTACTACCTAAGAAATATTTTTTTTTTTTTTTTTTTCAATAATAAATATGTTTCATTTACATTTTTGTTGACAAAGCGCATTGCGCTATCTGGTACCTCTATCATGATATGCAAAGTAAGATAGTTTTAATCTTATTCCAGGTGTTATGCCTAATACCACGCACTGGCAAAATCATGTTTCGATTTGTTTGAAGTCGAAAATGATTCACAGTTTATTACTAAGGAGTCAGATTGTCAAAACAGCACCAACTTGCTACAAAATCATGTCTCGACTTGTTTGAAGTCGAATTTGATTCACAGTTCATTACTTATGGAGTCAGATTACCAAAACATCCACAGTTTGCTACAATAATAAGATTAAAATATGTACATACAACGTTAGGCAGCCAGCTCAAGCGGTCACATTACGTTAAATAAAACGAAATGTAAGTATTTATCATTTAGAGCTTAAGTTAATAATGTGAATTTTCTTAAGAGTGTTGTCACTGGTATTAATCATAATATTTTCTTTCAGAGCATCAATAATGTGTGATTCTCCTGACATCATGTTCTCCCAATATGGCCAAGGCTTCCCGACTCCAAGTTTAAGCTGGCATATTCCAGAGCAACGCAGACCTGAACCAGCCATTAAAAAATCTAGAACAAGACGGGAGGGCTTAAAACGCAAAGCATCGGAAGAGCATCCTTTATGTCAATCATACGTATTAAATAACGAAAAGAAAAAAGGTTTACGACTGATCCAGATACAAGTGTTGGACATTAGTGAGCGACAAGAAAACGTGGTTAATACAAGTGAAAATGACGATGTGGTAGTGTTAAGTGCACAATATGTAGTTAGTGAACCGGTGGACTATGTTATGGAAGAGACACAATCATTAATAAACAAAATTTCGAAAAAACTTTGTGGTGACGATTGTTATTAGTGAGTAGTTTCTATATAATTATGTCTACTCTTAACTTATTGTGTTAGATTGTGATTTGCTCAGTTAATCTAGTGTTAGCAAGATTGCGGCTGTATTATTATTATTATTACTTGTAATTAATTATTGTACTTTGCTAATCTGCTAGTGTATTAAAATGTATCTACTTAGGTCATCAAGATTTGTCTCATATATTTAAATAAAAATATAATTAATAAGGATAAGTGTAAGTAACTATGTATTTTGTAAATAATGTGATAACTAAATAAAAAATATATTTATAATTCAAATTATGTTTTATTAGCATTACACAAACATATACTTTAAATTAGCTCAAATTAATCTCATTATTTGTTATATGTTTTGAATATTTTTAAATTAATAGAATACTTACTCATCGCAATTCACCTAATTAGAGCTAATATAAAGTTGCTGTTTGAGTTACCCTAAACACATATAAATAAAACAAAAAGTATATTTAGATTTTTATTAACTATACATAATAAAATTAAAACATATTAAACACAGACATATTATTATCATCATACCATTTCCTAATACATACTGCATTATTTAATGCACAGTTCTTTTTATGGTTTACACAATTAAAATCAGCTTTAATTTTACAGTACTTTTGTTTTAATTTCATAAAATTAGGACAACCTTTGTCCCCTATATCGATCACTTCACAGTTTGCACATAACTCTTTAATCCATTTTATCTTTTCCAAGCCTTTTGTAATAATTTTTTTGTTTTCTAAATAGGGTATAATAACACGATGAAACTCTTTGTAGTCTATGTAGCCTTCACTCCAGTAAATTCCTCGATTTCTTTCTAACCACCTCACATGCTTTTTTTCTTCTGGTGTTAGGTAATGGAATGAATATGGTGGCTTTACCAAGAACGTCTGTGTATGATCCTGACCCACAATGGCTAATTCTTTGACGATGAAATTATTTATATTATCTTTAAATCCTTGCAGCTCTACTATAAGGGTATCCGGCTTCATGATATCTTCTTAACGATGTTACTTAGGGGTCTATATTCAACAATGCAGTCGTTCAGAATGAGACAGTATGCTGAAGTTTGGTCTGGTATCTCTGAATCACTCTCAATTTCTACTCTCACATCCACGACCGGACCTGTCTTTAAGTTATCCGCTTGTCTAGAGCAATCGACTACAAACAGCGGCGCTATATCTCTAAATTGTTTTTCACTGAGTATGGGCTCCGAGCGACGTCCGTAATACGACTGTTGAAATCTGATGTATTGTTCGTATAATAAAGCAATTCTGTTATTAGAAAAACTTACATTTAAGTTCTCGTATGGAAAATAAGTTGAATTTAGATAAACTCTAACGTCTCGAAGATAGCAGTGATCGAATTGAGACATGTCAGAACTTGCATTGTTTTTTCTTTTTGTCTGTAGACCAATAATAACGTATCTTGGTTTTTCTATCTGAGATGAAGTTTTGATAGACCAGGTATGTTTTGTAGTTTTAGGTAAAGCGGGGTATTCGTACAGATCCCAATTTCTGTATATCATTTGAAGTGGACGATCTTTTTCTAATAATTTTAACAAACCAATTTTTTCTTTGTCAGATACTTTAACATGAGGTACGCGCCATATGATTTTATTAATCTGAACATCATCTACTACTTCGCCAGTATTAAGTTTAACTGCGTTCAAATTAGTGCTACTTCTTAATAATATCAGTTCATGTCTACTATTTATCACGACTTTATTAAAATCTTCAGCAAAGCCGAGAATATTACGAAGTGGTATAGAAGCAGAAAATCTTCCTCCATCGATATTTTTTACACCCTCAATATTCCATCCCCAGGCATTAGACATTTTAGATTCACTTTCATTCATTGAAATTAGTGATTTCATGGTTGTTGTTATACCTGCATTTTTTATTTTATCAATTTCCACTCCATTTAGCTCATATCTTATATCTTGGAACAAATAGAGTAGAGCATTATTCGTAAAATGGACACTAGTAGCTTTGTCTTTCGTATCTTTTTTGGTAACTATAACAGTTCCTTCTAAATAGAGGGTGCTAGCCGATGGTAATATGTACAAGTCTTGTTGGTTGATAGGTATACGAATTTCATCGTTCCTGTTAAAACTTGTTACATATGGCTTGTAGGAATGAAATTCGATACCTTCTATAGTATTATCATAATTCGGAGGGGCTAAAACGTCTAAGATATTCATTTTAACAATCCGATGGCTCTAAGGAATGCTTTATTATCTTTATTCAATTTTGTTTTCTTTTTAGAGAGAGGTCTTATTTGATAGGTAGCTCGAGCAGAACTGATATTCTTTACTTGTTGAGACACATTTTTATTGTAGTCAATCATTTTTTCTTCTAAGATGCAGATATACTTGCACTTCTTCACCACGTAAATTGATTAATCGATTGTTTATATCTAGCAGCCTGATATGTATGCAGCTTATGTTGTTTTGGTTGATTGGGAAATATATAGCGTTCTTCGGAATTTCTATGATCCTATATCCAGGTGGCACATTAAGTGCAAATTCGTGAATAATATGACTTGGTTCACCGTTTATATATGAACCACTTACAATATCACATTCAACCCTGACTACGGTCGTAGGTAGAATGTTGACTGGAGACGGCGACACATGCCATTTATTTGCCTTCAAGATTTGTTTGTCAAATCCTAATAGTTTTCTAAAAGAGCCTTCTTTGATAAAATTAATGTCTTTTGTACAAAATATTGTAGTTTTTAAAGTATTATTATTGCACCGTAATTTGATCGCTGCATTTTTTATTTCTAATTTTAAGTAATCGCTGATATCTTGCAATTCATAAGTACCTTCAGGTATTTCAATAACTTCATCAGAGCCATAATAGAACTTATTATTACTTTTATCAATGTTTGGAATAGAATTAAACGTAGAAATGTGCAATAAAGCACACTCATACTCTCCATCTAATTGTAACGTATTGGAATAGTATGTAGTTAACACTGATGAGGCTCCAGTAATCGACAAAGTGAGGGACATCTTGCAAATGATTGAAATGAAAGAGAAGCGTATATTTTATATAATATTTTTATTCCAAAAAGTCTGCAAATAGTTTAAGCATAAATGACCACAATTAACTGCGTTGAATTTTTGATATCTTGTGTAGTTATAAAAAACACTACAATTTTTTAAATATTGCATCAATTCCATCGGAGGTTTTAGATTCCCATAGCTATCAAAGTATTCACAGTGATTGTATACTTTAGTATAAGCTACCCAATGCGTTCCTTCATTCTTCGAATCGTCTAAGTTAACGATACCACATTCAATGTGTTTCGGTTTCCGAGGTAGTCGATCTTTCATGTACACCCCACGAAAATATGGAATGTCTCTTGAATACTTCTGGATGTCTACATCAGTTAGAGGACGATTAGGTAGCATATTTCTTAGTTTTTTGAAGTTATAAATAATCCTTTACCGCTTTTATAGGGCTTAATGTATAAACCCTTGCCCAACACTAAAGCCTCCATAGCTCTATTATGTCGTTCTGTTTCTTGTAAATTTTGCTTGCTTGCTTTATAATCATTAACGGTTTTTGCAATTCCAGCTGCACCACCAGCTAAAGTCCCTAAAGCTGATAAACCAGCGAAAATTGGAATTAAAGGTAGAACTCCTCCACTCTTTGGTAAGGGTATTACTCGGGGTACTCGAATTCGATGGTGAATGTTGGGAAATAACTTTTTTGCGGTTAAGTAAGCTGCTTTTATTATAGTTTTATTATCCTTATGTTTGAGTTTCTTAATTTTTGATTTTATTTTTGAAACTAAGGTTTTAAATGTTTTAATGCCAGATCCAGACTTTAGTTTCGCTTTCATAACTTTGCTCACTAGCCAAGAGCTTAGTTTTTCACCTTTTCCTGCATCTTTTGATTTAAGCCTTTGTTTAGCCATGTTAAGTAGTTGTAAATCGGCTTTATGACGATTAGATAAGTCAGTATGGTTTGTATATGCAATGTCGTGTTGCATGCAAGCTTCGTCTAGCTTATTTACACCTCGATCACCTCGTGCTAAGCGTTTGTGAAGTTTAGTTCCTGGTCCGCAATAATTATATCCCGGCAAATGAACTTCGAATGGTAGATTATTAATTATGTTGTTAACTAGTCCGCCTCCTTGCATTACTCAAATTATAATGATAGGATTTCAAATGAGAAATAGTTATATAATATCTTAGTTTATTATTTCAGCTTTCTCAATCCAGCTGTTTTCTGCACTGTTTAAACCTAACCATTTAACATACAGTTTATTTCCTTTCTTTTTCAAAACCTTTTCTATTAAATAAACGTCAGGATAATTAGATTTTAGTAGTTCTTGTTCGTAAAAAGCTCCTAATATTTTTTGCTTTCTTTGATCTTCTATGTGATATGTCACTGGCAAGGATTTATTCACCTTTTTTATAATAAATAATTCTGTGGACCAATTAGGAGTGTAACCTTTTTCAAAATTATGTTTGTATTTACTTATACGAACACAGTCACCAACTTTAAATTTAGGTCTCCACTGAACTAAATCATGTTTGTTCATTCTGTTTATATTTTCTTTAATTACTTTTTCATTACTTTTATTCACATCAGCCGGTTTAAATTGAATAGTGCGATGTTTTGTGTTGTTATATCTCTGCATTGTAGCCACCAATGGTTGACCCAGCCACTTATAGTTTCCATTGAGACTAAAATATTTGTATAATTTATTTTTTAAAGTTCTAATTAATCTCTCTACAATTGATGCTTTTTTAGTAGAAAACGAAGAGTAATGGTTAATATTATGCTTTTTCATAAGGTTTTGAAAAGTGATGTTATAAAATTCTGTCCCTTTATCAGTTTGTAAGTTAATAGGTTTATTACGACTACTAAGCAGTACATGTTCAAAAGCACGAGTAACATCAAATTTATTTTTCGACTTTAACGGTTCAGCCCAGGCATACTTTGAGAAGCAGTCAATTACCACTAAGATGAATTTATAGTTTTTATTGTACTTTTTCAGATTTTGCATATCCATCAAGTCTGCTTGCCATAAATCGTGGATTCCTTTCAGAATAACAGAACGTCGCGGAAAGTTTCTTCGTGCCGCTTTGTGGATTTCATTTACAATTTGCTGTTTGACCATTGAGGAGTTTTTTGAAGTCATTTCTCTACCTCTGTTTTAGTATGAAACTTATCTTGCAAATGAGTTATAATCTCAGGTATATTTGCTTTTAAAGTAGCTTGAACTGTGCCCTTTGCATCTTTTATGATTTGAGAACGCAATTTACCAATCAAATTATTTACTTCTCTTAATGTTGTAGCATTCAATTGATCTACATAATCCTTGTTCACAGCATCATCTGCTTCTACTGGAGATCTAATTCCTCTCAGTCTTGATGTTTTTAAATCGAAATCTCCGTTTTCTGATTTTAGCAATGCATTCTCATTAAACTCAAATAACTCTGACAAACGCATTCTTTTATGAATGTAGTGTCCAAATTTGTCTACATTCATTTTCAGGTGTATTGTATCGAGAGGCTGATAGTGAAATAACCAAGTTTTAAAATATTTATTTATTTATAATTTTACTTTCACGCAATTCTTCAATGATAGATATAATTTCATTATCTAATCCTGTGTTGCCAGCATCTCTTGACGCAATTAATAATTTCAACCTTTCTACTAATTCATTAGGATCATCCCAGTACACTAAATCAACGTTTTTTTTCCACTTTTTTAGTAACGGTAGACCCTTTCCGTGAACTGCATTCTTCAGTTTAAAAAGAGGTTTAATAACTTGCAAATATTTTTGTCCTTTATTACTTTTTATTGGCTTACTTGGTTCATAGTCACGACGATGTGCATTTGTATCAAGTAACATAGATTTATAATTTTGCATATCACTATCTGTCACCAAGTTTAAGTTTACATCTTTCTTGAGCAACAACTGTTTTAAACCAGGCGTATTACGATATTTATGTCCAGCTACAGTGATGAACTGATCGTTGATGGTTATGGAAGCAGAACCTAACATCAGTTTCCCGCGTTCTGCTCTAACCCCAAATGGAATATCTACCAATGCTTCCGAAGATACTGACCAAGATGACGTATCACAATCTTGATTACTTTCAACTACTGATTCATAGGAAGAGTCACTGTTGACATCGGATTCATATTTTTCGTTCTCATCACCGTTGTTATAATTACTTTCTGCGCTATCAGTTCTTTCTTTCTCCAAAGTTTTCTCAATAAACGGAACATCAGCAAAATTATCATTAGCTTGCAGGAGAGGAGTTTGCTTATTAGCATTAGCAATTAGGTTGAGAGGCTCAGTTATAGGTTTCAAAACTGATTCCAGTGCTTGTTTATTATTAACCTCAGCATCTCTCATTTTACGTACTTTTACCTTTACAGCTTCTGCTGCGTCAACAATTTGTCGCTTTAATGATTTTTCCATAGTGGTAAGTTTGTCCTAATCGAATCAGCGTCGCAAGGCGAATAATAATGACAGCTCGGTAATAGTCTTATATATACATGTATTCGTATCCTTAGTCAAAGACTACAAACGTATCAAATTTACTTCTATAACATCCTTTGTTCTTGGAACAATCTTTATTAATCACAACATAACTGAAAGGAATACTCCATATTTTTGAACACATTTCACGAAATTCAGCCCATGTCATGTCAGTGTTGACATGTTCTTCATAAACATGTCTCATATTTCTTTCATCTTGTTTAAACAGAACGATTAGATTAGCGTTGTCTCGTACTAACTGTTTAGGGATTTTGCTATAAGTCTGATTTAGATAAAAACAATCGATGAACTTGTGCCTGCCCATAGCAAAATAATCGCGAATGTTATTTTGATTTTCACAAGCAACATCATCAAATACAATTACAGAATTCGGTTTTGCGTTTTGAACACTCAGTACTTGCTCATTTTCACGATATTTCTGAAATGAAATGCCTGGTACTTTTTGTAAGACTTTTTCTAAAAAAACGTATTTTGGTTGTTGCAAGGTTTTCGAATAAACATACACATTTTGAAATCTTAAACCGTTCTCATGTATAAGAAGACCAATTAATAAATTAGTTTTTCCACAATTTGACGGTCCGCAAATGATGCCTCGTACCGAGTTAGGTAATAATTCTCCATGGCGAAAACCAGTCTCCTGAGAATTCACACAAAATGTTTTTACTTGTAACGATTGTGGTTGTTTTACAAATTTCATGACGACTGCTTAGAAGGGTTATATTGTTAATGATTCAAATAAGGTATTACATACACATTTATAAGTCATCGCTAACTCGAACAATTAAACGATTGCTCGTTGCTCAGTACGACTAGTACATATATTTGATAGAAGTTTGCTCACCATGGCTGTCCTTCAATAAAAAATAGAATTTTGTAAATTAGATTTGAAAGTGGAATAGGCCCTGAACCAATGTTTTCAAAAAATGTTATTGGGTATTCTATTCCACCGCGACGAGCGAGCGAAGCGAGCGACAGAGCGAAAGGTGGAATAGAATGCCCAATAACATCCTACTTGCGTTCACAAACATGTAAACTCACATACACAAGACACCCAAACCTAGAACACCTATCTGCCGGCCATAAAATATTTGTTCTGTGCGGATATCGAATCTGCGACCCGCAGCGCAGCATCCAGTCGGTCAACCACTGCACTAACTGTGCCGTAAACTATGCTACACTACACTAGGTATATGACTTGATTCTATATATTTATTTTTTAATTGAATGCTTTTATGTTTGGCAGTTATGAGTACTTTTTGCGGCCTACCCAAATGTCCTTTCTTTGGTGTTGTTCGTCAAGTCGTTCAGCTCCTTAGCTCGACTTGAGCTACACGAATACTGACAAATGCTTGCACTGACTGGACAGGTCTACTCAGAACTGTGTGGTTATTTCTTCAAAAGACGATCTCAGACTCCAATCTGCTTAGTTCTCATTTGTTTTGACCATTACATGTTTGTGTATGGACTTTAAAAGAGTCTTTGAGCCCTGTGTTCGTTTTGGTGTTTCTTCTCAGGGTAGTCAGCTAGGAAATACCGGCCTCATCTAGCTTAAATTGACGAAAAAATTGACGTGTAAAAGTGTTTTTAAAAACCTACTTGCAAAATAAATATAACTTATCATTTAGGTGTCTAAATGCAGTAATTTGAGGTTATCTTTTTCTTAGACTTAAATCATGTTAATAATGCAATTTAGACATGTTGCTTTTTTATTCAAACTCAATAATACGTATAGTTATAGATACAGTTAAGGCACAGGTATACCTGTAATAAATACCGCTACAATTCACAGGTACTGGCAGGTTCTGCACCATAATTTACCACGTGGTTATTTATTCCCTTTGTAGATTATACCTGTGCGGGAATGTATGCAGCTGACGTTAGTTTTCATGGAAAATAAGTTAATTTTAATTGATGATATATTAAAAAACCAGGCAAGTGCGAGTCAGACTGAGGGTTCTGTACACATTATATCCTTTTCTAAATAGTTTATTTGCCGAAGCGAAACTCGGAGATTTTTCCTAATCGAATAATTCCGAACGTTTTTTCCTATACTTGTGCTGTTAGACCTTGCTTTATGCCAAATTTCAGGATTCTAGGTCAACTGGAAGCAGGTACCCTATAGGTTTCTGCTGGGGTTAAGGGCCGTTTTCTGAGAGGAAGGCTCAGCCCCGGCATGATAGGCAACGAAGGAACGGGGTAGGTTTTAAGTTAGTAAGAGTCTGACACTACTTCCCGCTCCACCCAAGGGCGGGACTTGTCATTGGATGATTTTACCTACAAAAAAAAAACCCTATAGGTTTTCATTTCGTAACTAGTGTCAAAATATGAGCCGAAACGGAGCATAAATTACCTTTTCTTTAGATTGCGTTGACTTATAAAATTATTAATACTGTAATATGGGAAATTAGTACTGTATGCGAATATTGTAAGACAAACAATTTTTTTTAAAGTATGGGCACTTATAAAACGTCAAAAGCTAGTGCACGGTTCCTATGGAGAAAAACTGGCAAGAAACTCCATGGTTACTCTTTAAAAAAAATGGTTTTCTTACAATATTTCCATATTATAGTATTAATCATGAAAAGACAGTGTAGACCAGTCAATATGGTATCCAAGAGCACAGCAAAAATAATCATAAAAAAGTGAATAATCAAACACCCGTATTTATAAACAAGTGAAACTAAATACTTGAGTAAAAGTAACTACTATTTGTATTCTATAGTTAAGAAAATTTGAATTTTTAATGCAGATTTCAAACGTCAAGTAATGACTTAGTAAAATTTTACTTAGTGACAAGTGAATACTTCTTTATAAATACGGGTGTTAGAATTTGCGGAGTCTACAGTGTTCTCATATTCACATTATAAAAAGGCTTTAAAAAAGCAAGAAAAAATAAATAATTACAACTATCACTACAACAATTACACCATCTTCTAAGCTAACATAAGAAATTACTAACGAATCCAAGGCGTTGTAAGCATAGGTAATTCAAACAACACTGTTATCGCATTGCTTACTTCAAATATTCAATTCTTCAATCGTTGCTTCCCATCAAGTGTGATAGCGGTCAACCGCGAACCTATTAACAATACAAAAAATCAAAAAGTACTTCCTAATAGCAATTAAAACGTCTTCAGTATACTAAAAGTACCAACAAACAATTTTGGTAGTACTTGCCACTAAATTATTTCGAACATAATTCCGTCGGCGCATGAATTATTGGGCTCAAGTTCAACTTGATATATTGGGTGTTGACGCAGTACTCTGGAGATATTATAATAGTGACGACGCCTTTTTAGAACAAGGGAAAGTTTTTAGGGAATGTGTGTAATATATTGGTACTTAGAAGTTGTTTTTAGGAAATTAGAAAAATATAAAAATATTTTTGCTTATTTGATTTTAAGAATAAACTTCTGTATAGACTAGTTAGGAAACAAAATTTCTATACGGGATAGTCAGATTTATACACCGTTAAATTTTAGTCGATTTAATCCCGTGGAGGTTCGATTCGGTACATGAAACACTATCGATTTGTAAAGCTAAAATTAAAAAAATACGTTACATTTTCTCTAAAACTTAAGTTAATATAGGTACGCATGTACGAACTTAATTTCTTTAAGTAAACGAGTCAATGACCTTGTAGGGAGTTGTTGGTCGTTGCGTACTAACTACCTTCAGTTCATTGGCCTCGCTCAGCTGACGTTTACTTAAAGAAATTAATTTCGGACTTACATGCGTAAATTAATTTGAATTAAAAAAAAAGTACTTTATTTTTAAATTTTCTCTTTACAAATCGATTGTATTTCATGTACCGAATCAACCCTCCGCGGGATTAAAAGGAAAGGTGTACATGGCAAATAGTTGTAGGTTGTATAAAACCACAGTACAACCCACAGAAGTGGAGCAGATATCTACCAAAGACGCGGGTGAAACTGTGGGAGACAGTTTTTTGTATACAACCTTAATTTTAGTATATGCAAAATCCGAAATCCGAATGTCAACTGAGTTTTCAGGTGTTATTTCTCTTCTTCGCGTTGCCTCTTCATCAAACACCGCGTTGGATTGCGACAGATGAAGCAACAAGCGTTTAAACCATGCTCGACGTTGACGATAGGCGAGTACCTTAAGTTATATGCTTCAAATTATCGCTTTGACGATTATTTTAACTGTCAAGCACCAAGAGGACACCAGTGTCAGCACACCTATTGTCTTTCTATTGTGTCTAACTACGGTATTCAAAAGGTAAATTAATTGCCTTGCAGCACTTTAACTTCAACATAACCCCTAACACACGTCTTTAAGTTAATTTATCATTTGCTCAACCTTCACAATACATTGCTCTCATACAAATCTACGAGCCAACGCAACGCCGAAAAGTCCCGAAATAAAATTTACCTACCAACAAAGCAAAAAATCTACAAAACGGAGTAATTTTTGAACATTCCAAGCACTTAAGATCTTCAAACCTTTTCGATTCCCCACAAAAGATCCCGGCCCGGTCCCGGGGTGAACAGAAATTATTTCCGCGATAGAATTTTCTCACATTGAATGAAAGAAAGCGTTAAGGGATTCATAGCCACTGGTTTTTCTGAAAAAGCAACTCAAACGGGTGGCATTCAACATGGGCCAGCATGGCTATGCTTGGACGAACATTGCCTGTAACGGCTTATGTGACATATTTACATTTAGTTCGAGTTTACTGTTGTCGTTGCATAAGTATGCTGTGATTGTCCGGGATTTTCGTTTCGAATTTTTGAGTTTTGAATTTAAATAAAAACATGTTTTTTTCTTGAACTAGCTTCTGCCAGCGACGTCGCCCGCATGAAAGTAGGTTTCTTCGTAAAAACTTTGGATCCCTATTTCATACCCTTACGGAGTGAATTTCGGAAAATCTTCTCCAGTAAAATCAGGCACTTTTTCTTTACTTTTACTGTATGCTTATTTACTAAAATTTCACGGTGTATAAGAGCAAAATAACACGCACTGATTAAGAAATCTCAGAAATTATAAGGGATAGAACTCACGAAGCGGTTTTCTCCCGCTGCCACCACGGTAGCGGGCGCGCAGCTTTTGTAGGTAGAATGAAAATATATATGTAAAAAAATAAATCAATCTGCGGTCGGTTGAAAGAAAGAAAAATATTTTATTGGGCATAGAAACACACAATGCTGGAACTACATATAGACACTTCAAATTAAAAAAAAAAAAAAAATTAAAAGAGAACCAACATTGTGTGACTCCCGGCTGCGCCAAATAGGTCCAGTTCAGCAAAAATGCCAGACAACTACGAGGTGGTAGTTGCCTGACGCTGGTTTTCAACTGAACCTTGCCGCGCACTATCGGCCGACGACTTGCGGTCGAAAATAGCTGTTTCCTCTGCCATGGCGGCCGCGGAAAAAAACCGCTTCGTGAAAGAAAAGAAAGAAAGAAAAACAGTTTATTTACACGGAATGACGCAACTAAAAACTAAACAAACATAACATTTTAAAGGAAAGATATGCGCCACATCCGTGCAAAACGGCCAAACGCTCAGCATAAAGCAGTGAACTCATGCACAATGCGATGAGCACACAGCGGTGGTTTTCAGCGTTGGCCAGTGCTGACAGAAAGACGCCGGAACGGTGCAATGTGCAAAAAGATAAAAAAAAAATGAATTTTAAATAAATAAAATAAAAATAAGGAGACTGTATTTATGAAGTGACAACACCACGGCGCGCCCATACACCCCCTAACATCTACAATCTTAAAAATTGGCAGGTAGGACGAAGCCGCTGGCCGAGGGTAGTACATATATAAAATCACCATAAATCCTTCAATTATATCGCCGTTCAAACCATCCTTTTAACCACTGTGTCACATAAAGGGTTTAAGATATCCTTTCTTTTTTTATAAATTAGATTGCACCCTTCCCATGTCAGAACCCCTTACTTTTGTACCGTTTCATCCCTATTCATCCCTAAATAGTGTCGCTGGTCTTATTGTGCTGGTAATTAAGTTTGCCATTTGCCAAATAATGTAAATTTAGTATCTCCCTGGAATTTTGGGGTTATTTGAAGACCATTTTGAAGCAATTTTGCTTAGAGACTTTGTGTCCTAATGTGTTGATTTGGGTTCAACATAAAAAGGTCTTTTTGTGTGTAAAAAGGTCTTTCGCAATTTTGTTTAAATAGCGTTTAAATTAATTTACTGTGAGTCTGGTTTAGAATAACGTTTATAGTTCCTTTCTTTTTTGAGGTAATTAATCATTCAATAATTTCGCTCACTCTGCGGTGGAGCAAGAAGGCTTGTCAGACTTATACTGAGCAAAACACATCTGTGTCCTTCAATTGGCCTTAGCGTTCTAGGACGATGGGTTCGCGTGGTAAAGCAACGCCGGGGCGCTACTCCGCTGAGAGTTTCGGCGGGATCTCATGCTGAAATGACGACAGCGACTGTTGCAACCCAGTGTTGGGCTCGCCATAATTATGGCGGTAAGTCCCTACTTTGATGAGTGGCTGGAAAGAACTTTTGTTTTTTATTCGGTGGGAAAATCATCCAATGACATCTCCGCGCTCTTGGGCGAGGCAGGAGATAGTGTCAGACTTACGGGTTCCCTTTCAGAAATTCCCCGTGGCAACAGCGGGCATCAGCCCTGCCATCCCTACGTTTATGCTGACATCGAAGCTTTCTGAAGATTTCTCCCTGTAACAAAAATAAAGTTAGTCGGGCTGTGGATCAGACAAAACAAAGAAAGAGAATGAAATTATTACAGCATTAACATAATATTCCACAACTATCACACAACGCCATCTAGTCTCAAACTAAGCAGAGCTGAGTACTAGACAGCTGATAAGCATACTGATATAATTCTAAATTCTTATATATTTTAGATAAATTACACCGAGACACAAAACAAATGATCATGTTCATCACACAAAAATTTGTCCTGGATGGAAATCGAACGACCTCCGGTTTAGCAGTCAGGGCCACTAACTAGACTAACAGGCCAGTCAAAATGCAGCGATACAGACGGCAAACAAACAATACTTTAAATTGCTTGCAGTTTTTTTTTTAGTATGAATGGTACCGGCAATCTGTATAATTCAGGTATTCTATACAATACCGAATGCGCAGCCGCTAATGTGTGTAAAAGACGAAAACAGGGAAGGAGGTGATGTAATTTTAGGGCACCCCGACACGGACAGGTTAGGCTATGGTTATATTTTTTATCACCGCCTGAAAATAAAAGCTTTAATTTAAACCGTATTCTATACATTGCCTAGGTATTGTATAAAATACCGGATTATACAGGAAAAATTTTTAACCACTGCGTAAATTTTTTTGGTGGCTCAGTGTAAGCAATAGAACACATTTCCATTTTTAGTTTATGACTTTTTTTTTTCTCATTTTTCCACTTTGTCCCAATTTGAAATAAGCAAGACATGGATATAATTTAATAGTAATACTATGAATGAGCATGAATGAAAACGCGAAGGCCGCCGGCCGCTGGACCACGCCCAGCGCACGAGACGGGGGTGCGGGGGCATGCGGCGCCGGCGTTTGATAAACAAAACGCATGCACATGCAGTACGTCACTTACGGAAGTGGAGGTTGGACGTTCGCGCCCTTCGCCGTCCCTGCGCGTGTGCCGCGTACTAGACTAGCGTAGTGACAATGTCTCATTTTAGTCACCGCGAGTATTATGAAATGGTGCGAGTGTATTTATTAAGCAATGAAAATTTACGAGCAGCACGAAGAAGATACGAAAGGGAGAGCGTACCTCGTATGCGAGCCCAAGGGATCCTCAATCCTACGGTCCCTAATGAGAGGACAATTTTAGCAGCTAACCAAAGGCTGCTTGATCACGGCCAGTTCAGAACACCAAGCCACGCACAAGGGTCTGGTAGACCTCGACTGGCAGTCGAAGCCGATTTTTTTGAACGCAATCCAAGAGCCAGTACCTACGACGCAGAACGACGTTTTGGTGTTAGCCAAAGCGCAGTATGGAAGCTGCTAAATACAGCCGGACTCCATCCATACCACTTTCAGCCGGTACAACAACTCCATGACCCAGACCCAGCACCACGTCGAGCCTTTTAAATCACACCACAATTTTTTAAATACGCCAAAATGCAATTGTTTCAATCTAAATTGTACCATGTCTAAATACCTATCATACCTAAATGTTTTATTTTGAATGGATTAAAACGTATTACCTACTTTCTTACTTATTGTTATTATGATTTATTTTCTGCATTTTGATGGTCCTGCCCATGAAAGTATGAAGGATAAATTGGAATTACGTTTACAAATAACTTTACACAGTCTAAACTTAAAAAATTGTATCGCTAAACTGGGGTCAATAATCGCACCGCGTTAGTAGGTACCGTCGCATAGAGCGAGCGCGCGTGAGTACTTCTGATACCAGCTGGCGCGTCAGGCGAGCGGTCGACGCGCGACGTGAATCGGGCGACCAGTCGACGGACTGGCAAGCGACGTCCATAAAATAAATTTCTGAGTAAACAAGTCTCGTAAGCGTTAACTTAATTTTTTACTATGGAAACATATCAAAATAAAAAATACGTGTTTATTAAAATATATTCAAGTTTATTATGTCAAAATTTGCGCACTGGTTAAAAACTTTTCCTGTATAGATTGCCGGTAACATAACTATACAATTTTTTTGGTACTCAAAAAAATATAACAAGTATTCGAAAATAGCTCGTTGTGTGCAGTATTACTTTGAAAAGACCTGAAAGGATAAGCCGCCGCAAGAATATTAAAAAAAAAAACAACCGAATTGATATATGAAAAATATCTATTATTTCCATTTCTGTAGGCCAACTGACAGGTTATTTCTTTATTAAGGTTCTTTCGTGTTTTTACTATTATATTTTTATCGTGTGTACATTATATTTTAAAAACATTGTAAAATTTTAATTTTAATTTATTTTGTATCTGTTTTTTTTTTCTTTTGTTCTGTATTCGAATTTAACGGTTTGATTTTTTTTTGTTTTATTTCACACAAAATACTATCAAATCAAGAGCAGAAGCACTTTTATCTACCTGAAGTTTTATGACAAAAATATCTACATTCTAGTTCATACACATTCAAACTTGGTACGACGGATTTGGTCTGTTCCGTACCAAGATCGACCGTGACTGACGGAACCGTGGTCGTGGAGCCCGAGTCGTAAAACTGTAGGGGTTCAATAGGGCTGAAGCCTGCAGGGGCCATGGGTTGACTTCAGAAACTGTACCGAGGTCCTGAAACGCAAGGCAAATAAAAAACATAGGTGTGTTTTTGGTCAGTATGACTCAAACACCCGCTCCGCTCTAAAGCAGTAGTCATTGGATGATTTCCCACCTAAAAAAAAAAACAAATTGAAACGAATCAATTTTTCATTTCGTTAATTATGTTAAAGTCATAGAAGGAGGGAAAGAGGGTTAAAATAAAAATTTAAATACCTCTGCACTCAGCAAATCGAAAGCTTAAACGTGTCTGAAAAATGAAGATATATTTCACGAAAAATACAATATTTATTGAACTTCATTCAACCTTTATAAATAACATCAATTTGCACAGCATCCTCTCTCGTATGGACCCTGATCCCGCCAACATCCGCTTCTAGGAATAGCTAGTTTACTTCACAATAGACTGCCAGCAATATGATACTTTTTAAAATGATTCTTAAGCGTAATTTAGACGGTACGAGTTTCTCGAACGTTTTGTTCGAGAAAATCGTACGCAATAATCGTAAGCAATAATCGCCATGACATTATCGTATCAAAGTGTTTAGACACAGGTAAGAAATAAATTCGAGTCGAGAAACTCGAACCGTCTAGGTATGAATGTTTAGACGGAGATGCTTTTTTGTTCTTACGATTATCGTACGTTCGAGACGAGAAACTCGCACCACCTGGGTATGTGTTTAGACGATGACATTTTTTCTATGCTCTTACGATTCTCGTATGTTCGAGGCGAGAAACTCGTACCGTCTAAATTGCGCTTTATTCACAAAACGTGCAAAGGATCCAATATATTGAAGTTAGGGGCACTAGGTTTTAGAGGATATTCGGGACAGTTTTTGAACGGAAACGGGTAGTAGGTAGTAAGTGAATGGCAGATTTTTTGGACAATTTTTTGCCCTTTAGTTGGGAAAGCTTTTGTTCGAGAAAAAGCAGAGACCTTGTCATGACGTGGTAAAATGAAAGAGGCCCATGCGCTCTTTAATTTTTTTCATGTTTATTTATTTATTGTACACTTTATTGCTGACACTTATAATAAATACAATAACGAAAACTTATGACTAAAATACAAACAATTAAAGGCCTTATCGCATTCCGCGATCTCTTCCAGGCAACCATGAATGGACTGGATTCTCAGAACATGATATGGGGCTGTCATAATAAGCACTAAAATTTTACTACAATATACTATAATAGATACATAGATACATACATATGCTATATAATATATACATACATACCAAAAATATAGGCAATAAAAAGAAATAACGACTTTTGATAATCATAGAGACAGGTATTGCTCCTTAACAAGTCTTTTGAATATTGGCAACGATTGAACTTGTACCCCGTACCCTGAATATAAATGATGTTTATTTTGCTGATAGGTTTTTCAAAAACACTTTAACAAGTCAATTTTTTCGCCAGTTTAAGCTAGATGAGGCCGGTGTTTCCTAGCTGACTACCAGGAGCCGAAACACCGAAACAGACTCAAGGGTCAAAGTGTCTTTTAAAAGTCCATACAGCAATCATGTAATGGTCAAATCATTTGACAACCATGCAGACTTGAGTCTGAGATGGTCTTTTGAGGAAAGAACCATACAGATTTAAGTGGACCTGTCCAGTCAGTGCAAGCATTTGTCTGTATTATTATAGCTCAACTTAGGACTAATAAGGAGCTTAACGAGTTGACGAACAATACCAAGGAAAGGACATTTGGGTAGGCCGCAAAAATACTTAAATTGCCAGACATACGTCAATATAGTACCTATAGTTTGTTCAGAACCAGTAGCTTAATTGATTCCAATAATTTTTACACAATTTTTTATAGCAGTATAGTTCTAGTTCTAGCAATATGTACGCGTCGTCCACTGCTAAACACTATAATATGTGTCGGGTTTGTGTGTCGGGTCTGTGTTTCGGGTCTGTGTGTCTGGTCTGTGTGTCGGGTCTGTGTGTTGGGTCTGTGTATCTTGTGTGTGCGAGATTACATGTATGTGAATGCACCCACTATACAGGAGACATTGTAAGTGTGGGGCAAAGTCGCACTGCGGTCTTCCTGTCCGATTCTAATTTAGGTGTCTTAAAAGCTAGAGTGAATGAGCTCCTAATAAACTAGTGCGTCTGAATATCAATGATTGCATTAACTGCTTACCACCAAGTGGAATCGCAGCTAATATTGAAACAAACCATGACCATTTTCACACTGAATCATCTTTTGTTACCTCAATGACCAATTTTTAGCTAGCTAGCTAAATAGGTACATTTTACGTGGAAAATAACAAATTCCTTCTAGTGCATTTCTACAAAAACTGTTCAAAAGGAATGGTCCTACGTCCCGCGTGGACGCGTCCAGTATACAGGCAGCTTTATTCATTGAAAATTCTCGACTTTTAGCCATAAGGGGCGTTCCGTCGGGACGGCGTGTTCGCCCGTCGCTGAGTTCTCTCCGCTTTGTGATACATTGTAGGGTAGTTTTGTAATTTGCTGGTTAGGTATCTCTAGGTTTTTATATGAATAACTAACGATCCCATAGGCCTTGTCCTGCCCGAAACCTGGCTTTTTGTCAGATAAAAAAAGCTGAGAAACCGATCGCAACGCCCTCTATCGGGTTTGTCCGAATCGGTTTAGCCGTTTAAAAAAAGGTAGGTTACAAACACACGTGATACGTTCTTAACTCAAAATACTTAATTCTTAAACCAGGCATAACCCAATTCAGTTTTCCGTTCTGCTAACATAATAATAATTCTTGTCTTTTTTCTTTTTCAGGTAAGACACATTTCTGAATTCATCGGCCAAAACATTATACAGTTAAAAATAAACTAAGGTTGGTATAAAAATAATATATTTTTTATATATAAGAACTTACCTTTTCAACGTTTTGAACCCAGTCATGCGATAACCAACCTAAAACGTTCACTCATTCCTTCTCATTCATTCAGTCATTCTCTATTTTAGAATTTATTCGCGGCATGAACAACTGACCTATTTATTTCATTCAAAGAAAAATAGCTCATTCAAAATCTAGCTCAACTAAAAATGAAATATTTATTTTGTATTAATTACCTACTTACATTCACGACTAGCTGCTACCAGCGGCTTCGCCGGCATGATACTAAGAAAATATCCAAAGGAATCGTAATTTCTGGATAAAAAGTATCCTATACCCATAAAGTGTTAAGATGTCAAGCTTGCAAGCGAGTAAGAAGGATGGAGCTATACAACCTGTATAGCTCTATCTCTTTTACAGTTCAGTTTAGGTCGTCAAATGAATCGCGTAAAGAGCTCGTGGTAGCCACTCGCCTATCGTGAACGTCCAGCATGGTTTAAAAGCTTGCTTCATCTCAAGCAATCCAACGCGATGTTTGTTGGAGAGGCAACGCGACAAAAGAGAGATAACGCCTCAAAACTCTGTTGGAATTCGGTGATTCCGTGTTTACTCGAATATTTCGCATAACTTTTTCAAGAAAGTCGTGTTTTTTTTAAACAGAAATTTTTTCTCAAATGCTTTTAATTTTGAAAAAAATTGTCGTCATTCAGAATCTCGATTAAATGTGCAAGGTTTTTATAGAAGCTTTTTTTTTATATTTTTAATACCTATATGAGTAAATTATGGAGGGCCAAAGTTCACGTAAAATAGCAGATTTTCAGAGGTCTATACTGTATTAGTTTAACACAATTTTATGTTTTTATTTCTATAGAAGCCTAGATAATGTCCAACAGATATCTGTGTAACCAAAATATCTGGAGAAAATGTGTATGAAAATGTATCTCGGGTGGGCCGCTCTTAAGTACGACATCCATACATACAGACATTTACAAAATTAGTGGAATTAATACTAGGTCGTTAAATAATCGCATAGTGTACGCTTGTTCTTATACATGGTGTTCGTTTTACGGCACGATGCGCTCCGTAAACTATGCGACTGGAAGTACAGGATGTTGTTTTATAGAGGATTTCTGGTTATTTCAACAAACTATTCCTGAATTTCTGAGTTTCGACACGAAAAGCGGTCGCGTTTAAACATTTTAGTTGGTATTTTTATGGACAACCTAGATGAATGCTTTTATAGTAGATACGCGGCAAAATGTCTGGTTTCGGACCTGTGTCTTACGGATGGAGGACGCCGTGACGCCTCTTCAGCCATTCCTCAAAAATAGAACTTACTAATATAATTATGGCGTGCCCGTTTGGGCAAGCCTAGCTCTTTTGTGCCATGTTTACATGTGGGCCCAGCTTCAGCCAATCGCCATTGTGTTAACGGGGTATCCCCTTTTATACAATTACTACACGATAGCGATTGGCCGAGGCTTGGCCCACAAGTAAACCGTAATACCTCCACACGATCCTGAAGAAAGGGTATTGGATGGACAGCTAAGTCAACCTATCGACGGCTCCCAAGAACAAAATCGTATATGACAAATTAATCGATTTACGGTATGTAAATTGCGTCTTATTTTTAGATAAGATTTTGTTCTTAGGACCCGTCGCTATAAGGGTTTCGTTTTTGCCGACTAAATGTTCTATCACGGTGATTAGTTATGTCTGCCTGATCTGTTAAAAAAATAATCGCTTGAATCCTGCAGTGTGGCGCCAAACCAAACTCTATGAAGCTTTCGATTCGAGTGCAAGCAAAAATGAACCTAGCGGCGGTCAGGCAGAAGTGTCTTTGATGGTACCCAAAAAAAAAACCAAATATACAACTTTGACGTAGTTCCTTGCTAACCCTCGAGACCCATGCATCAAGCTCTTGTGTGCACCTCAACACTCAACAAACCAAAAAAAAAAAAACCCATTAAAGTCTATGTGTTAAAAGTCCTTGAAAAGATCCTTCAGCAGATTGAAGTTACAAAGTGATAAGGTATCGGAGTTCAATTAAACCTGTCAACAGGGTTGATAGGGGAATTCGGCGGGATTCCAGGGGAATTGGTTGAAAGGTAAACTTTTCGGAAGTAATGTTAAGCGAATTTTCGGGAGCAAAGGCGATAATGTGAATTTGTTTTTTTTATTATTATTATTGATAGGTTCGCGCTTGACCGCTATCTCACCTGATGGAAAGCGACGATACGGTCGACGATGGATCGCGCTTACCTAGAAGAAACCTGTTCACTCTTGACTTAAAGATTCCCGGGTTGTAGCCATCAGGAAACACAGACTCCGGCAGGGAAACCTCAGAATTCCTGTAGCTGCCCTTTGCGTTCCACGACCACGGTGATTTGAACGATCCTATAGTCATGCGTTAATAATCCTGAACCTCAAAAAATGAAAGCATACGAGTAAAGCCTGGTTGTATTGAAACCCAGTGCTACAAAAATTTCAATAAAGATCCGCTCAAAAAATAGGCTTTTTTCGATCTGGTCGTTTTAGGAACCACCGTAGGGAGGAGGTACAGTCAGCTTCAACAGTTACTAAGAGTTATTGAGATGATTATGGTCATTTTGAAAGCACTGTGCGGTTCCAGAAAGCGGCTGTATTTCTGAATTGGCTACCACATCTTTTAATATTAGTGTAGGAATTGCTTGTTCCTGTGTAGGTACCATACATATCTGCTATAGCACTTAAGCTATAGGGTTTTCCCATAAAGAATTGCTCTATCACAACATGAAATTTGAAAATTTGTTTAGCGATATCCCTATTGCCTTAATCACACGTACCAAGCAAACGGGCGAGACAGTGCACTCGGCCGAGTACTCGGTACGTATAAACATAGCGCCGAGTGCTTGGCCGAGCGCTTATCTCTAAAACTTACATCACTGTCTCGGCCGAGCAACATTTTACTGTCTCAGCCTTCTTTTACTCGGTACGTGTGATCAAGGCATATATTTTTTTAATTATTATTATTGATAGGTGCGCGCTTGACCGCTATCTCACCTGATGGAAAGCGACCAACACGCGAACAACAACTAGCGGAAATCACGTAAAATCGTTGCTTCTGAGCCTGATCTCTCTCCCATTGGACTACGAGAGTAAAGGAACAGATAGTGCACCTGTGTTTGCGCACACATTTGAGCACTATAATATTTCCTGCGTATCTGGTTGATCATTTAGATTGAAGGAAAGAAAATGAATTTATTTGGTACAGCACAAGGCTGAAAATAATAAAAAGAAGTTAAAAATATACGGATGTGTGCCTCAGGGCTGCATCAGTTCAGCAAGAATGTCAGACAAATAGTGCCTGACGCTGGTTTTCAACTGAACCCGTGGTTATGACGTCACGGACGTAAAATAGTTTTGGAGTCTAATATATATAAATATATAGTGGCGATGAGAGCAGTGGTGGCCGAGTCGTAACGGCCAGGACTTACCAGTGTAGGTCGTGGGATCAAACCCGGCCAGGCGCATTAATTTGTGTAATTTATTTCATCACTATCGCTCTCAAAAACGGTGAAGGAAAACATCGTGAGGAAACCGGCATGTCCTAGAACCAAAAATTCGAAGACATGTTACATTCACCAACCCGCACTGGGCCCACGTGGTGGATTACGGCCCATTCCCTCTCTTAAAGAGGAGGCCTGTGTCCCAGCAGTGGGAACATTAGAAGGGTGATGATGATATAGTGGTGATGCGTATTCAAATAATATACACCATCAAAATGAGGTTATAATAAAAAGGGAAATATTGGAATTGGTCACTCTGATCGGAATTAGTTCTGGATTATAGCTGTCGACTGTACTAGGCCTTATGGCAAACAAATAACTCAAACGACAGTTAGTTATTTCTGTACCGCAAACACCGACGGCCGTTGATTGCGAAACTTTTCATACGGAATAAAAAAAAAATCTTCAGCGCGTATATCGAGTGCGGTTTTTTTAAGGTTCCGTAGAAACTGAATATTGTTTGTACGGTCAGGGGTCAAAATTGCAGTTGCACACTACTAATGCTAAAGTGTATACAATTTCTTTGTAAAAGAGGGCCACCGGGCCACAACTGGTTTATTTAATTCTTTAGGTTCTATGGTATAAACGAACTGAGTGATGATCCATTAATCCTGTTCTATATAAAAATTCTAGACACTTTATTATCGGTAGAGTGCAACTGCACTTTTGACCTCTGACTGTACCAGTAAAGTTGGTTAAACTTTAAAGAAATTCGCTCCACCCAAAGTGGCTGGGGCTCTGGAAAATATGAAACGAAGTAATGAAAATTTATACCAGGGCCAAGGCCACCTGGAACCAAGGCAGGGAAGGAACAGGGTAGGTTTTTAGTCAGTAAGAGTCTGACACTACTTCCCGCTCCGCTCAAGGGCGGGATTTGTCAATGGATGATTTTACCTACCATAAAAAAAAAAACCAAAGGGGCAGGGCGGATGCCTGCTGAGCTAGCGTTTATGGGAAAACTATGAGAGGGACACTGTGATGACGTGATCCTAGAACAGTGATGGCCGTGTAAGAGTAGTGGTGGCCTAGTGGTAACGGCCTTGACTTACGAGTTGTGGGCTGCGGATTCAAACCCAGCCAGGCATACTTTTTGTAATTTATTTCAACATCACTGTTCTCAAAACAGTGAAGACATGTGATCAACCCGCACTGGGCCTACCTGGTGGATTACAGCCCTTACCCTCTTCTACATAGGAGGCCTGAGTCCCAGTTGTGAGAACATTAAAAGGCTAAGATTCTGCTTATGCCTATATGATCCAAGAACGCAAAAGGCAACTGAAGGAACATAAGTGTGTTTTAGTTGGTAAAATTCTTACATGTCCTCACGCTCCACTTAAAAAAGACCCAAAGTTGTTTCGTTGTTTCACTCAACTAAAAATTAAGAGACGGATTTGATGGTAATACGGACGATAATGTGATCATTACACGCTTGCCAGGAAGCTAACTAATTAGTTTTGAGTTAAATACCTTCACGTTGTAGCTATCAGGAAACATAGACTCTGTCAAGAATTAAATTCCTTCTTAGCTGTACCCATAATTAAAGTATCATATCACGGTCGTAAAAATCTCCAAACATAGGTGGCAGTGGTCAAAGCACATTGCTCGCAGTAGAGATGGTCGATGGGGCTGAAAGGTTCTGGAGTGGTGACCGCGCACCGGTAGATGCAGCGTTAGAAGGTCTCCCATAAAGATGCGAGATACACCAGACCCTTCGTTGTGGCGACACTTGGGAAGGACAATTTCCAGCAGAAGGTGTCTTTCGGCTGAAATGATGGACGTGGTGACGTCGCAACAAACCCTTAGGCCGTGTTTACGGAGACGCGGCGCGTTAGGCGTTTCGTCGTACATTGCAGCAGCGGGTCGCGTCATCGCTCGCGCAAACACAAGCACGTAATCGAGCACTTAATAGAACAGAAAGTGAATAAAATTGCTGGTGTCATTCCCCTATTTTGGTGAGAAATCATCTGTAATTACTCCCACCCTCAGTGGGCGTATCAGACTATTACTGATTAAAACGCAGCCGGGTTCCTTCAGTTTCACCTACAATCCTGCAGCCAGCGACATCTACACAACGAGGCATTATGTAATTCTCCTACATTTAAATATTTTTCCTATATGTGGGTCCCCAAACCACTGGAACCGCATTTTTGTCACCAAAAGCGAGTCCTATTTGTGGTAACTTCACACAAAAGTGCTCGGCGGTTTTTTTAGTTACACACGTTTGTGCTCGGAGGTTGTCTAACAAATATGAAAGTCTAAAAGCGAAGCTAATGAAGGCTTTTTGAATTCCTTATTTGGCTGAAAAGAGACATTTTTTATTGTTGATAGGCTTACACTTGACAACTATCTCACCTGATGGAAAGCAACGATGTGGTTGACGATGGAGAGTGATGCCGAGAAGTAACCTATTCACACTTGAATTGAAGATCTCCAACCCCCCTAGCCAAGTTACGATCATTTCGTTTACGTCGAACGCTTTGAGATAGCCACGCTCCGGCCGTGGCCAATTTAAAGCGTTCGACGTAAGGGATAGGTTGTAGCTATCAAAACCACAGATTCCGGCAGGAAATTGCACACCTTAGCTGTATGTACAATAAATTTGTTTCCAAAACCATCCAATTGGTTCATTCCATTCGAGAGGGTGTGTCAGATTTTTACTGACTAAAACCCACCAGTGCCTGTTAGTTGCCCTGCGTTCTAGGGTCACTCAAAAGTTTCCACAACAGTCATTGGCCCTGCTGGGCCCCTTCAACTTTGCTGTCGTGTATTTGAAGAATCTCCTTGAATTGGGGCATTGTATCCGAATCCGAATTGAGTAATATATTTTCTATCACAATCCGCTGGATAATGATGGACATACATAATCACACAAGTCACACTACTGTTACGAGTATAAAGACGAATTTATGATTGTATGCGCTCCTTTACATGGAATAACTGGAACAATTTGCCTACTGCGGTCTTCCCGTCCGATTATAATTTAGGTGTCTTCAAGGCTTGAGTGAATAGGCTCTTAATAAACTTTTGCGCTTCACTATCAACGATTGCATCATTGCTTGGGTGGTTGGACAGGGACAGGTGGGATCGCAGTCAAGCGCAAGTTTATGTCATACAAATAAAAACTTTCCTCTTCTTAATTCAACTTACCCCTACAAGACCATCAATAAAAATAAACCAAACAACACTTCCGGAGATTAATCTTAAAACCATCTCCCACAGACATTCTCTCATCCCATAGATAGGTAATTCACCCTCTGCCTGTGACAGACGCTTTGACTAAACTTCAACAATAGTTCCTCAGAGGGTGAGTGGCACGTCAATTTCACCCCCTTTCATCCCTTTACTGAGAATCCTTGTTTGATATGACAGATGTTATGTTGTAAACGATGTAAATAATTAATTTGATTGGGGGCTATTAAAGCTTGTTAATAAATCTATCAATAGTTTTGCTCATTGATTCTCAATCAGTGGTTCACAATCTATGGTTTGCAAGACTTAATATAGACAAAAAAAGTTTTTTCGACTCGTGAATAACAATTGTGTAAAACTGATTCTACATATCTATCCGTTGTGTTTTTTTTTAATAATAATCATATTCCACAACTATCACACTAAGCCATCTACTCCCAAACTAAACAGAGCTTGAGCTATGAGTACACAAATATTATGTAGATAAATTACACCCAGACATAGAACAAATGATCATGCTCATCACACAAACATTTTTTTTGGGTGAAAATCGAACCCACGACTTTCAGCATAGCTGTCAACCCAGGTTGGTCTAGACCAATAAGCCAGTCGAATAATAAAGTCGTTATTTTTTAATTTGGAGAAAAGCCATGTAAATGAGGTCTGTTTAACCTCATTCATTATAATTTAGGTGTCTTCAAGGCTAGAGTGAATAGGCTCATATTAAACTAGAGGCCCTGGTATGCATTTTCATACCTCCCCAGAGCCCCAGACTAGGCCTCGACCCTACTGGGTCCCTACGGTTTGCTGACAACTCCTTGAGGCGCACGGGAACAGTGCGCGCCGTAAACGACTTGGGCTGGGTCTGTTACCGAACAAACGGAGAGCGAGTTACCCATTGCCCGTCGTCCGCAAGCCCGCGCCTACGGTGGCCGGAAATTTGGATCGGAATTACGGCGGCGGCTGCGGCGTGAACGCCGTTGCCTGATGCGGTCGGCCTCCTCTTTTGCTAGGGGGTAAACCGACTTTCACGTGGACGAAACCGCTAGCAAAACCTAGTTACAAATAAAATTAGTCCATTTCTCTTATCGACTGTACTTTTCAACTATCAGCCAGTCCACAAACGCCTAGTTATCGGTACACAAACATTGACTAATCGATAAATATGTGTTACATTTTTCTGTTTGTCAGTCCTCGCCCACATATTCTGGGAAACTATTGTTTGTTTTGTTAATGTCAGCTGTCAAACATGTTATCATATTGGTAAATACAAAATATTGGGTCGTTCTGGTTTATTGTATGGTGTACCGTATCTTCATTTGCTTTATGATTTGTTAATGTGCGTCATAGATATTATCACTGAACTGGAAATGTCAATTGCTGACCATAGGCTATCTTAAACATCTTAAGAATAATCGATCCTGCGCTTTCTACATTCAGCCAAAATATTAAATTTAATTATGACATAAAGCCTTACATTAAATCAAACCAGCGGAAGTTGTGTCTCACCTCTAGCGCATGAACCACTGAAATTGTGCCTCTGAGGTACGATTTCACATCGGTTACAACGTTCACACACATTTGGTGGCTAACACTATTTCAGTCGTACGGCAACGCGGGTCTTATCTATGTCCTTGTCTATCAGTGAATGTTTATTTTTTTCGATGTGTGAGTTTCGAGTTCAGGTTTTCTGATTGCGATGTCAGCGCGTAACGTATCTTTCCTTATAATATATCAATGCCCTTATGCCACACCATATCATTTGTTTCTTGTAGATTAAAGATGAAACGATTATTATCGGAAATACCTTAATTCATACTTCCATACTAATATTATAAATACCTACGAAAGTAATTATGTTTGTCTGTCTGTTACGCTTTCACAGTTAAATATTGAACCGATTTTGATGAAAGGTGCGCTGGAAGTTTGAACTTCAAGGATGGACATATGTTTTTTATACGTCTTCGAATTGGACACAATCAAATAATATAATCAATTAATTTATCATACTATGGCGGACTTTTAGATTGTCATACGTGTTACAAAACAATTATGTCAGAAAATACCAACTGCAGTTTTGTTTGCTTTTTTTTAATTCATTCAAGGACTATCGAAAAGATCCAATTACTAAAAAAGAAAAAAAAAAGCAATAAGCCAAGCCTCACTCTGGCCATGTACAATCGTACATACATCAAAGACATACTTACCACAAAAAAAACATGGCCGCGGCAACTCCCGCCAAAACCTGCAACACTTTCGCACGCGCTACCCTAACATTAGGCGACGTCGCCGATCTATACATAATGAAGTCGGGCTGTCTGTCTGCCCTTCACAATAGGCTCTTCAGGGAGGGGCCCTAGTCACTTCCAGGTGGAAAGATGGCTGAATACTTAAACGACCCTCATGCTGAGTGGGTTGTGGCCCAAGTTGGAAGGGTTCGATCCTTTTTGGGACCTTCGGAGTTTTGTTAAGGTGAAGGGATTCCAAAAATTTGCCTGCAGCAGTCTTCCTGTCCGAATAAAATTTAGGTGTCTTCAAGACTAGAGTGAATAGGCTCTTTATAAACTATTGCGGTTCACTGTATTACTGTTGACCAACACATACATGAGAGCATTATTGTCAACTAGCGACCCGCCCCAGCTTCGCACGGGTGCAATATATTAAACATATAAATCTTTCTCTTGAATCACTCTATCTATTAAAAAAAAAACTGCTTCGAAATCCGTTGCGTAACTTTAAAGATCTAAGCATACATAGGGACAGACAGCGGGAAGCGACTTTGTTTTATACTATTTAGTGATAAGTCAAATAAATGGTATCCGCAGAAATCGGATATTCCACTTTATAGAACTTAATTAAATTATTGACTGTGCTTGTAGTATTAAATAACATATAATAATATATGTTTTTATTTTGTTTTATATATCTTTGTTCTCACGTCACTTCAACGCTCAGTCACGGGGTCAAAATAAAGAAGTTGGAGGCGTGGCCAACTCCAGTTCTTCCCGAAGTTTTTCGCCTCTGCTACGACCGTTCTTCGCCAGGTCTGCTTATTGCGACCACGTTTACGCTTTCTTTGATGCTTCTAGTCTAGGGCCTGGTTGGACTGGCTTTTACATTTGCTGAAATCTATCAGTACAGTGCTCTCCATCTTCTAACTTAGACCACAGCCTAAAAAGTCCCCAGTACAGCACACGCAGGGTGAAAGGAGTTGTTGACGTCCTGAAACATTAATCTTACATTGAAATTGTTTTCTATATTTTTTTTTCTTACTTCTACGTCTACGTCACATTTTAAATCACTTTTTAAATATTCAAAAGTTTATCACGAACGTTTCTTCTGTGTGTTTAAATGGGGTTAGGTGTTTTCGTTTTTATTATTCGTAAAAATATTGAATTTTGTCCATCACCGTGGCCCAGTGTGGGCCACCATGTGTAAGCTACCGTTACCCCTTCTAAAGAGGAGGTTTGAATAGCATTAATAGCATTTTTGTTGTTTATTTTATCGTTTGTTGTTTAATGTAAAGTATTGTACAATTAAAACTGGCCAAGTGTGAGTCGGACTCGCACATGAAGGATTCTATAATGTTTCTTGTATAGGAATGGTATTTTGATTTTATTATTGTAGCGGTAATTGAAATGCATATTCTGTGAACATTTCAACTCTCTACCTCTTACGGTTTATGAGATACAGCCCGCTGACAGACAGACAGAAAGACAGATGGACAGCCGTGGCTTCGTATTAGGGTTCCTTTCACACCTTTCACGTACAGAACCCTGTAAGTAAACATAGGTAGACGGCGGGATAAATTTTTCGAACAATCCCAAAGTGCTTTTACAATTCCGTGATTTCAAAATGGCCGTCAACCACAAAAACACACACTCAATTAATGCCACAAACACTGAAGCCGCAGCAATCAATGCTATATTAATAAAACATGACAAATTTTTAAATACATGTAAATTAACAAGTCACAGTAATTATTCATGATTCATTTTAAATTAACTGAAAATCATTCAATCATACCTTTTACGTTAATATCAAATAAACGCCATTCATTAAATTTTAATATAATTTCATTGTGTGTGCGACCGCTGTTATTGTGGGCTTTACCTTATTTTATTTAATAGCTGTGCCACGCGGTTTCACTCGTGTTTTTGGTTTCTGCTCAACTTCTATAGGTCGTAGCGTAATGTTATATAGCCTGTAGTACTAGTCATGAATCTCATAAAGAAAGATTTTTTCCAATCCAACTAATAGTTTTAGAGATGAGCGCGTTTAAACAAACAAAAAAGTGTTGCTTTATTATGTTACTAGCTGACCCGGCAACTTCATACCACCATAATAGTCGGATATTTTATCGTGATTTTTTTTTCATATTTTCTCACCGTTTAAACCTTCCCTGGAGTATCAAGAATATTTCAAGACCAAAATTATCCAAATCGGTCCAGCCGTTTTCGAGTTTTTATATATATAAGTATCAAAAGTTCATTAACATGATCAAAAGTACATGTTCTTTATTCAATTTTAAGGCGAATGCCCCAGAACAGCATTCGAAATTCAAATTTTTGAATGTCGAATGCTGTGCAATGATGTTTTATAATTTGTAGCTCAGTTTTGGATATAATAATTATATTATATTTGAGGTAGCGACAAGGTGAATGCCCCAGAACAGCATTCGAAATTTAAATTTTTGAATGTCGAATGCTGTGCAATGATGTTTTATAATTTGTAGCTCAGTATCGGATATAATAATTATATTATATTTGAGGTAGCGACAAGGTGAATGCCCCAGAACAGCATTCGAAATTCAAATTTTTGAATGTCGAATGCTGTGCAATGATGTTTTATAATTTGTAGCTCAGTATCGGATATGGTAATAATAATTATATTATCCTGGGCCGGATGGGCTGCACAATTTCTGGATAAAATGGTTCCAAAGGTCACATGCTCGCTTGGCATCTCAGTTCCAGTCTGCCTTAGAGTCAGGGTCGCTACCCCCCTTCCTAACAACAGGAATAACCCACCTGCTCCACAAATCAGGTAGTACTGCGGATCCTAAAAATTATAGACCGATCACGTGTTTACCGACGGTCTATAAAGTTCTTACATCCATTCTGAGAGCTAAAATCAATAGTCATATTGAGACAAATTCTATCATGTCAGCCTCTCAGAATGGATGTAGGAACGGGTCCCGCGGTACTAAGGAGCTGCTCCTCATCGATATGGCCATAAGCCAACAGGTTCGACGTTCTCGAAAGAATTTGTCGGCATGTTGGATAGATTACAAGAAGGCCTATGACTCTGTTCCTCATACATAGCTCATGAGGGTGCTAGAACTGTACAAAGTTGATACAACTCTGCGCACCTTCTTGATGTCGTGTATGGGGCAGTGGAGAACAGTCCTTCGCTATCCGGGATGTCGACAGATTCGGGGGAACAGTGAACCGATAAGGATTGAGCGTGGCATATTCCAGGGTGACAGTCTGAGTCCTCTGTGGTTTTGCCTAGCCTTGAACCCTCTCAGCACACTGCTGGAGGGTACTGGCTTAGGCTTCCGGTTGAAAAGAGGTGGTCAGGTCATATCTCACCTTCTTTACATGGATGATCTGAAACTCTTTGCCCCCAACGACTTGCAACTGATGGAGCTACTAAAGGTAACTGAAACCTTTAGTAGTGCCATCAGGATGGAATTTGGTGTGGACAAATGTGCAGTCATGCATGTAAAGCGAGGAGAGATTATGGAATCCGTGGGAATTCAACTTACGGATTCCATACACCTTAGATCCCTCTGCTCAACTGAAACTTACAAGTATTTGGGTATGTCGGAAGCGTTAGGCATCAATGCTGATGACGTGAAACGGTCGTTGAAGGAGCGCTTCTTCGGCCGCCTGAATAAAGTTCTGAATAGTCTTTTATCAGGCGGGAACAAGGTGCGCGCTTTCAACGGTTGGGTCATGCCGGTGTTGATGTACTCTTTCGGCATACTCAAATGGACTCAGACAGAACTTGACGCCTTGGATAGGAGGGTCCGCACACTGCTTACCGCAAATCGGATGCATCACCCACGGTCTTCGGTGATGAGACTGTACATCCCGCGGAAGTGCGGGGGTCGCGGCTTCTTAAATGCTAAGACCCTACACAACCGCGAGGTGTGCAGTCTCAGGGAATACTTCCTGGAAACCGACGTGGGCATGCACCGAGATGTGGTAGCGGTGGACAAGGGCCTCACTCCGCTCTCCTTGGCTAACGAGAACTGGCGCAAACCTATAATACTGGACACTAATGACCGCAGGGAAGTATGGCAGAGCAAGGAGCTTCACGGACGCTTTTACCGGGCCTTACATGGGCCCTCTGTAGACCTATTAGCGTCCGTATCTTGGCTCCGTTTTGGTGACCTCTTCGGGGAAACCGAAGGTTTTGTCTGTGCGATAATGGACGAAGTTATGATGACGAACAACTACCGGAAATATATTGTGAAGGACGGTACGGTTGACATCTGTCGGGCATGCCACCGGCCCGGGGAATCAATCCGACACATTATTTCTGGATGTTCTCATCTAGCTAACGGAGACTATTTGCATAGGCACAACCTCGTAGCCAGGATTATCCACCAGCAACTTGCTCTTAAATACAATCTTGTGGAAACAGAAGTACCGTACTATAGGTATGTGCCCGACCCAGTTCTCGACAATGGCAATATCTCATTGTATTGGGATCGATCTATAATCACTGACAGGACTATTGTTGCCAATAAGCCTGATATAGTGGTCATAGATCGACTAGAGCGTCGCACAATGATTATTGATATAGCGGTCCCTCATGACGAGAACCTCGTGAAAGCTGAGAAGGAAAAACAAACTAAGTATCTTGACTTGGCTCGCGAGGTTGTCGACATGTGGGAAGTGGACACAGCAGTCATTGTGCCGATAGTCGTTACGGCCAATGGCTTAATAGCCAAGAGCCTCGACCAACATCTGCGGAGGCTCTCGTTAGGCAGTTGGATCAAGGGTCTGATTCAGAAGGCAGTACTCCTGGACACGGCGCGTATTGTCCGGAGGTTTCTCTCTCAGGAGCCCTGACCACCGGTAGCTTGGACCCTGTTCCCGATGCCGGTGGGCTACTATTTTTTATATTTTTAAATGTTTTTTTTTTTGTATAACCTTCTATAGAAAATATTTAAAAATGTAATTTATATGTATATACAAATAATAAAAGGAAATTATATTATATTTGAGGTAGCGACATTTATGTATTACTAAACCATAAATAATAATCATTAAAACCATCGTAATAATTATCTCACTGAACTCATCTCATCTTAACACTCGAAATTGTTTTTGTGATCGTCCAAAATATCTAAAAATCTTGATATTTTTCTTATTCTTATAAATACAAAATTACACTTGCTGCCTATTATTTTTAATTAAGCATTCAGAAAAGCAAACATTTTCAACCGAATGGAAGGACCAGAGAAAGTCTACTTGGTCCTTCGATTCGGTTGGAAATTGTACTATGCCGTGCTTACTATAGTAAGTCCAAACGAGTACCAATTTAAATGGGGTTCTACACCCCTGAAATTCAATTAAGCTCGTTGATCCAGGGGTATGCAACCATTTTGAAAATTTAAATAAAATTTTAAACCCACGAATTTTTCTATAATATTTTTAACCAAACATTTTATTTTGGTCCAAACTGCGTACTATTATCCCGCCAGGGAAAATAACTCGAGCGATACATGCAATTTATTGATGCAACAGCAATTAACCCAAATACCCCAGAACTTGAATATATCTCACTTATTTTTTGGGTTCCGTATCTCAAAAGATAAAATGGAACCCATAGAGGATCAGTTTGTTGTCCGGTCTGTCTCGGGAAAGCGATGACTTATCGAGTTGAAATTACAAACATAATATGCTTAGGTCTGAGGTCCCTTCAAACTGTGAAAAAAAAACAAACTTCTAAGGGCTGATTTCATCATTCAATATAAAAACTTAGTTCAACTAAACTGAGCTCAGCGTAATCTAGTTTAAAGACCCGTGTCATTAACATGGGCGACAACAAAAGAATTGAAACTGAGTTTAGCGTAAACTAGGTTCAATTCATCGCGGTGAAACGCAAAATGAAGCTATAATCTCGATTAGTCGCTCAAACTGCGTTTTGTTTGAACGAATCGCGATTAGTTTATTGGTGAATTTGGCTCTAAGTTAACGAAAAAAAACGATACGGCCGTTTATGTCGTAAAAAAACGTATATTTCGCCATTCTCAAGGGAATCAAAATTCAAAAAGTAAATTTGTTGTTACGTCACAAAAAAAACTTTTTTTGCGATTCAGAAAAATCTTCGAGACTCCATTTGGGAATTAAACTACATATTTAGATAGGTAAGATTGACAGAACTTTCAGTGCGCGAGTCCGACTCACGCTTGTCCAGTTTTCTATATTAACTCAATTCCACGATATTTTCGTTGTGATATCGTAAATTTTGGTTGCTCGTCGGTTGGAGCTATTACTGCATCCGACTGCCGTTCGCACAAGCCCTTATAATTGTGTGAACGAATTTATGTGTGTGTGTGTATGTGAATTTATGTGATTATAGTGTAGCTGTAGTGTATGTCTGTGTATTTAACCCAGAAATTGCAGATAATGTAAAAAAAATCGGGTAGGAGACAGGTGTTAAATTTTGTAGCTCTATTTTTAAAATAAATTAAAATACAATTTGTTATAAATTAGCTATTTAATGTATACATATACATGCTAACATAAGATACCCGCCAATAGAGTGTTATCTCCAAAAACTACAGCTTCTAACAACTTCAAAACAACAAGGCTTGTCGACATGGAAGCACTTAAGGTCACTCTGTCAGAAATGATGTCACTATTTGAGAGCAGAATGTCTAACTTTGAAGCAGAGCTACACAAAAACCCAGCAGGATCTTCAACCAGTACTGACGGTTTGGCATCCGACTTCACTTCCTTCAAGAAGTTTATTCTTGAGGCACTGAACTGCCTCCACAAGCAAATGGATTTGCTGGCACAAGGACTGGACAACCTGGAGATGCGTGGCCGGCGGAAAATGGTGTTGCTTCATGGTGTCACAGAGCAGGCCAAAGAAGACACAGCGCAGGTGGTTGCTGAGGTTGTGCGGTGTCATCTCAAGCTGGCAGACTTCACTATCGAAGACATCAGGCGGTGCCATCGGATGGGGAGACAGGCAGGTACCAGCAAGCCCAGGCCAATACTTTGCAAGATGCGGGATGTTAATCTCAGGGACAGTGTCTGGTTTGCAAAGACAAAGTTGAAGGGCACTGGCATTACTGTGTCAGAGTTTTTGACAAGATCGCGGCACCAATTGTTTATGTCTGCGCGTGAGAAGCTTGGTGTAAGCAATTGCTGGACTAAACAAGGCTTTGTCTATGTACTCGGCTCCGACGGCTCCCGGCATCGACTTAATTCACTTAGCGATCTCAACAACATCGATCAGGTCAGCAATAAGCCCATGTCACCCGTTGCGTCGGCGCCGTCGTCGTCGCCGTCCCCATCGTCAGCATCGCCAGCACCGAAGAAGGCCCGTCGTGCTGCTGCGAGGAAGTAGTCTTTTTAGTCACTTTCACCGTCCGGGTAACTATTTTATTTATTTTCTGCACAACTCGTTACCCTCTAAATTCACTGTAATATTTAAATTCTCTACCCTTCATGATTAGGCAATTAATGCTAAAAATATTTCTGTAGTTTTCTGTCTGTCAGCTGTTATTAACTGTCAAACTTATTTTTGTAATGTCAAATGTCAATCATTATTTCGGTTACGTTCAGAAATCAATAATCACTGTGTGCCCAGTATATTTTTCTTTTTTAATTGTATTTCACTAATTTTCTCTCTCTGTTGCCCAGACGACCAAAGTCAACCTTGTATTTTATTTTATTTGTATAATGTTGTTTTAAAGCCCGTTAAAGATTGTAGCACTCAACCGGCGGGTGGATTTGATTAATTACATTTTTATAGTCTATTATTACTTTTAGTATAGTTTATTGTTTATCATTTTATTTATTTTTTTATTTATAGTCGATGCCTGTAAACGATGACAGCGACACCGAAAGTTTTTCAGCTTCTAGTAATGACAGTTTTATTAGTTACCCGTCCCTTGCCGACACTCTTGAGTCTCATTTTTCTGATGTGCCTAAGAATTTTAATGTAGTCCATATAAATGCCCAAAGCGTTCCGGCTCATTATTCTGACTTGCTAGCTAACTTTGACTGTAAGAACATCCATGCCATCCTTGTTTCAGAATCTTGGCTAAAACCATGTCTCCCTTCAACTTCCTATTCCTTACCAGGTTTTCATCTGATAAGAAATGATCGTGCGTCTGGCGGTGGAGGTGGTGTTGCCATATACCTCCGTCCGCAAATTCCATTTTCAATTGTTGATGTGTCAGCACAGCCTCCCCCGCAGAACGCAGGCGAGCATCTCTTTGTAGAAGTAAACCTGAACCATGTGAAAGTACTTCTAGGTGTTTATTACAGCCCTTCGTCACGGGTAAATTTCTTTTCTTCCTTTGATAAGATCCTAGAAAATCTAACACCTTCTTACAGTCATACGATCATCATGGGGGATTTCAATACTTGTTTACTGAAAAATGATTCTCGCTCCTCCTTACTTCTATCAATAGTTCAGTCGTCAAACTTGTCCATTCTTCCATCAAGTGCCACACACCACTTCCCTAACTGTAATCCCTCACTTTTGGACCTAGCCATTATCTCCTCTCCCCAACATGTCAGCAAGCATGGCCAATGTGTAGCTGACATGTTTTCCTACCATGACTTAATATTCCTGTCTTACAAAATTCGTCCACCTAAACTCAAGCCTAAAACTCTACTGCTTCGCAATTTTAGTGGTATGAATATTGACAATCTCCGTAGGGATGCCAGCAGCATTGATTGGAGTCCTCTTATTACTACTGAGTCGATTGATGAAAAGGTAAACATACTTACGGACAAACTGGTACAACTATACGACGTCCATGCTCCCATGCGTGCAGTAAAGCTTAGACACCTTCCCGCGCCTTGGCTTACAGATGACGTAAGGGCTGTCATGCACAAGAAGGCAATTTCTAAAACCAAATTTAAATGCCAGCCCACATCATCAAACCGTGACCTTTACATCAAAGCACGCAATCACAGCAATAGGGTTTGTAGGGATGCACTGCGCCACCATGTTCATGATTCTGTTGAAAACGGTGATCCAGCTAAAGTCTGGAAATTTCTTAAATCTATGGGAGTTGGAAAATCACGCCAAGACTCGATTCCTAAAGACTTAGACTTAGATCTACTTAATCAACACTTCTCATCTTCGTCCTTCTATAATGGGACCACAAAGGCAGCAACATTAAACCATCTTTCAAACTTTCCAACTCCGGATCATTCGCCATTTAATTTTAGTCAATTATCTGATTGTGATGTTAAGAAAAGCATAGATTCAATCGCGTCTAACGCAGTTGGTAGTGATTGTGTCAGTCGGAAAATGATACTCCCTGTCCTCGACGAGATCCTTCCTATCCTGTGTCATATCCTTAACTATTCCATTTCCAAAGGTGTCTTTCCATCAATATGGAAAGAGGCCAAAATTATTCCTTTTCCCAAAAAATCAAATCCTACTTCCTTTTCAGAATATCGACCAATCTCCATCCTGCCTTTCCTCTCTAAAGTCCTAGAACGCCTTGTCCACAATCAGCTTAGTGCTTTTCTTTGCAAGAATAGTTTGCTGAATCCATTCCAATCCGGTTTTCGTCCAGGTCATAGTACCACTACAGCCCTAATAAACGTCTCTGATGACATACGGCTAGGTATGGATTGTGGAAATATGACGGTTCTCTGTTTGCTAGATTTTAGCAACGCTTTCAATACCGTCGATTTCGACATCCTGCTCGCCATACTTCGCTCTCTTAACATATCTCCAACGGTGATTGACTGGTTTCGTGGTTACCTGTATGGCCGCCGGCAACGTATTTCCATAGATGAGTCTTGTTCTTCTTGGTGTTATACGTCTGCCGGTGTACCTCAGGGTGGTGTCTTATCTCCTTTACTCTTCGCAATTTTCATAAATTCTATCTCCAAAAATCTTCTTTCTTCCTACCACCTCTATGCTGATGATTTGCAAGTTTATAGTCAATCTCCTCACACGAATTTGGATGCCGCTATTAACATAATTAACCAGGACTTGGCTTCAATCTGTGAGTGGAGCGAGGCGCATGGTCTGCAGGTTAATCCATCGAAGACTCAAGTCATTGTTGTTGGCAGTTCTAGGTTGATGCCCAAGGTAAACTGGTCCCAGCTTCCTCAGGTTCTATTCAACGGCACTGTTATTCCAATAAGTGAGAAGGTTAAGAACTTAGGGGTTTGGATAGACAAACATCTTTCTTGGGGTCCCCAACTACAAGAGGTAAGTCGCAAAATATTTGCTTCTTCAAAGTCCCTGAGACGGTTGCGTAACTTTCTGCCAACTGCCACTAAAATTGCACTTGCTCAGTCCCTTTTACTCCCCATCCTTGATTACGCTGATGTCAGTTATCTCGATCTCACTGAGGCACAGCTAGATAAACTTGAGCGCCTTCAAAATTTTTGCATACGATTCATATTTGGCTTGCGCAAATATGATCACATATCAGATTTTCGTACGAAACTCAAGTGGCTTCCAATACGTCTTCGCCGGAATGCACACATCTTGTCCCTGCTCTACAGTATTCTGTTCAATCCTAAAACCCCTGCTTATCTTAAAGAACGTTTCAAGTTCCTTCATGACACACATACTAGATATCTTAGGTCATCGGAAAACTTGAGGCTGGAGATGCCAAGCCACTCCACAAATTTTTATGACAAGTCGTTTACAGTTCAAGCAGTGCGGCTCTGGAATGCTTTGCCCGTGTCGGTAAGGCAAGCACAAACACAAACAATGTTTAAAAATATGGTTAAGGATCACTACCTTTCCTCTTGAACGTCATTATGTATATTATTTCTCTGCTTTCTTATATATATATATATTTAAATATATATATTATTTATTGCTTGTATTATATGTATTTTATTAGTTATGTATTGTATATATGTAAATAGTGCACCATAAACTACCTGCGTATCTTTTTCTTCTTCTCTGTCAAATCCATCCAAAGGTTGTCTGTAAGAGATCGCTTTTAGCGATAAGACCGCCCATTGTGACACCCTATTAATTTTAAGTTCTTAATGTAATTTTACTTTTTGGTGTACAATAAAGAATATATCTATCTATCTATCTATAATGTGTATTTGGCTAGTTTGTTTTTTAAACAATTTTTTTTAAACTAAATAACCTGGCAAGTGTGAGTCGTTCTGTACAAACTTGGTAAATTGCAGCTAACGATTTATGTCGTATTAAAAAGAAACTACTTACTAGATCTCGTTCAAAGCAATTTTCGGTGAAAGTTTGCATGGTAATGTACAACATTTTTTTTTTTAGTTTTATCATTCTCTTATTTTAGAATTTACAGAGGGGGGACACATTTCACCGCTTTGAAAGTGTCTCTCGCGCAAATTGTTTAGTTTAGAAAAAAATTATATTAGAAAACTCAATATCATTTTTAAAGACCTATCCATAGATACCCCACACGTATGGATTTGATGAAAAATAATTTGAGTTTCAGTTCTAAGTATGAGGAACACCAAAATTTTTTTTTTTAATATTTTTGTGTGAAAATCTTAATGCGGTTCAGAATACATCTACTTACCAAGTTTCAACAGTATTGTTCTTATAGTTTTGGAAAAAAGTGGCTGTGACATACGGACGGACAGTCAGACAGACATGACGAATCCATAAGGGTTCCTTTTTTGCCATTTGGCTACGGAACCCTAAAAACGAAACAGTAAGGGCGTGGACACATTTCATGTCTACGGCACGACAAAAACTGAACGATGGTTGTTGTGTTGTGCCCGCAGTAACCCGTTCTGTACCTCTACCATGAGTTTTAAGCAATTTTGCAGCGCCTCTAACGGTCACTTGCAGAACCAAAATTTGCCATACAAAATATTTACGGCGTCGATATCGAGTAGCGACGAATACTATTGCTTAAAAATCATGGTAGAGGTACTGCACCGTGCCGCGGCACGATGTCGTGTCGTCTCAAGGCAACGTGCCGCAGCACGTCGCCCGCCTCGTGCTCGTGAACGGACGCCATCAGTTGGGACTGGTCATCTCTTAGCTGCCAGTAGCTTAATTCAATTTCTATTTTTTTTTTCCATTACTTATCTACATTGTGCTCACATAATAGAAGCGACAATAAAAATGTAACCAAGATTTATGTAACTCATAATATAATTTAAAAAGAGTGTCCATGGAGTTTCTTACACGTTTTTCTCCATACCTACGTTTTGGAACGGGTAATTTAGCTTCACTTTTTTTTTCTGGACTGACCGACATTTTGACAATTCAAAAGTGCCTGTAATTGGTCTATTTGAAATAAACTGTTCTGATACTGATTCTCGCGGTAGCTGCGTTTGTGCCGTTGCACGGTGGCGGTGTCTTGCCGTAGGCATGTGTCCACGCTCTCAGTTAACGTAGACAATTTTAATTGCACCTGGCTTTTTATTTGAATGCAGATTTTACATATAAATAAAATTTTCTTTGCTATTTGGTCTTACTAGAGCTACGGTATGAAAGGCGAAGAAGGAACAGGATTATGTTTTTAGTCAGTGAAAGTCTGACAGACCCTCTCGCTTCGTCCAATAGCGGGAGACGTCATTGGAAGATTTGCCACCTAAAAAAAAAAAAAATACTAGAGCAATAGATACATAAGTTCCTACTGTCTTTAGACCTGTTATTTTCATTAAAATTCTACGAGTATGTAAATGATATTTCCAAAGGATTGTTTTATCATCAAAATGAATCTTTGAACGTTCTGGCCAGTTTTAATTGGAAGTAGTTTAAATATCATGAAGTAATCAATTCTATGATAGCTACGACATATCTATGACTTACCTATACATAAAATTCAAATGTCTGTTTGTATAAAAAAAAGTATTGGTAACATTTTTTTTTATATATTCATAGTTGAAAGTATATTCGATACCTGTAGCAAATATGCAATTTATAAAAAAAAAACTGTCTGCTGTTTGTTTCTGTTAATTTACAAAACGACACTTAACTGATAACATAAGGAGTTAAAAGTAATCTAAACGTTGTTTCCTTCACGTGGGCAGTGAAGTTCATTTATTAATAAAATAAATAATCTTCAAACCCGCAAACCAACAAGGTTCATTCTAAAAAAAAAAGCCACTAAAATAGGCCACTAAATATTGTTTCCATTTTTATCTATATCGCATTTCGAAGTAACGATACTTCCCGCTTTTAGATTTTAAAACAAAACAAAAAAAACAAAAACCCATTAGTTATTTGTAAAACAATGTTACGTACAGTCAGCAACTATTTAATTATATCCCCGTAAAAACCCTACCAAAACGAACTTACTTTCCAAGGACACAAGGATCAAAATGGGTTGTTCGCACTACACATCGCTACTTAAATGATAGGGTTGGCACGTTTCCAATTTTAGGGAGCGAGTTTGAATTGATTTCGTCTATGTTTGGAAAATATTCCAAATAGGAACCCATTATTCGATCGGGAAACTAAGAGCATGTTTGTAGTTGATAAGAAACGAACTTGCATTTTGATATTTATGTGTGATTTATTAAGGTGCTGTTTCGTTCACTGAAATTAGTGACAAATGAGAAGATTTCTGGGTTGAAAGTAAATCAATTTAGGGTGATATTACACACGTCGTCTACTTCTCTTTTTTTAAAACTCTACTTTCGCAGGCAGCATCACCTCTGTACCTATTTATCTGTTTTCATTTTTTTTTATATGTGTGTACAAATTGTTAAATAAATAAAAAGCATAATTATTATAAGCAACCTGAACTGACGACATGGTGTAAGGTCTCGGGAATCAGAGGCATTCGAGACGCATAAGGCCGTTTGATGGAGTAACACCTGGGAGAGGTCCATTTCCAGCACTGGACGTGTTTCGATTGACATAATAATAAAAATTCACTGCAATATGATAAAAAAAATTACACTCTTCCGAAAGGAATGCTCGGCCCCGGCACGTTAAGCTACGAAGGAACGGGGTAGGTTTTTAGTCTGTAAGAGTCTGACACTACTTCCCGTTCCGCCCAAGGGCGGGATTTGTCATTGGATGATTTTACCTACCACAATAAAAAAAAAACACTTAAAAATAAACAAACGAGATTTTTATAATTATTCTAAACTTCTTATTTTTTCCTAAAGTGTCTGCTATGACATAGGTACACTTCAGCCCAAAATTACCTGTACAGCATTCCAAAATCCCTTAAACAAAATCCTAACTCGCTCTCAAGTATCAAGACTTCACATTCCACCTAAGACTACAAAAGACTTAATTTTTCCCTAACAATGACTTATAACAAGAACAGTGATCACAATGGGGCCCATCTATAAACTCTATTAGTCGGCCAAATGGGAAATTTCCTAACAATAAAACTAGGAAATTGCATTTTATTATAGAAAGCTCGCTGGCCCCGGTTGATAATTCATTTAAGTATTTTGTAGCTTGAAGTTCATAAACATTTTTGGTACCTACTATTTGTTTTGATAATAAATTAATTTTTATTATGTGCCATCATTGTCATTTCATCTGACACAGGCCTCCCCCAACTGTAGTCATAACGACCGCTTCTATGCGTTTCGCATCCATTGGATTCCGCGACCATGACTAGGTTTTCAGTCCTTAAGGCCTTCCAGCACTGAATCTTCCAGTATGTGGTCCTCACTCCAGAACCTTTTGTCCCCATCGGCCATCTGTTCTGCGAGCAATGTGCCTTGCCCATTGCCACTTGGGTTTAGCACTTTTTATTTATTTGAAATGGTATTTTCTACAGATTGCTTTTTTACTGGTTTGTTGTGGTCGTACTACTCTCTAGTATCTTAGAAAGCACGACAAGCAATTAGTTCGGTTGAGCAATTGATCGGTAGAGTTACCTTGGCCTTGGAATGCTAAGGGCAACTCAAGGAATACAGCTGCATTTTAGTAAAAGTCTCTCAAAAGACACTCCCTCTCGCTTCACCCAGAGCGGAAGAAGTTATTATATTATTATTTATGTAACAATTCAATTGTTGGTATTATTATTATTTATTCATGTAACAATTTGCATTGTGTTTGAATTTTTGTTGTACATTAATTAATTAATTTATAACATCAAAAAATAAAACACTAAATTAACACTAAATATAAACTAAGTAAATCAAAAGTAATAAACACTAAGAAAAAATCAATAACTAAATAATCAATCAATAATAATAGTCGATACTCAATAATCTTAATCAAAATTCAATAAATAATAATCAATATTCATAATCATCAATAGCATCGCATTGGCGTTAATAGCTGTAATGGTGTTATTTACATGATTATAAATAAATAAATAATAATATTGTTTGCCATTTGTCTAATGTATAAAATACTTCTTACCGCGACCGATGAAAGCTGTTCACCCGGGGCCCTGGGACCAAGGCAAAGAATGGAACGGGGTAGGATTTTAGTCAGTAAGAGTCTGACACTACTTCCCGCTCCACCCAAGGGCGGGATTTGTCATTGGATGATTTTAACTACCATAAAAAAAAAAAACAAAAAAAAACCGTAATACAGTTTAAACTAGTACGGGGAATAGAGTTAATCAGTTTTGTGTAAGCTAACAGCGTAATTGGAGTGGAACAGTTAGACATGATTTAAGTGATTGCTGATAAGTTGTTGGCTATGTACGAAAATAAAGGTTTTTTTTTTAATATCAATAATCATCCAAGTACTTCTACAATATAGTTCAGTCACTCACTTCTCCCACATATCATAATTTTGCTTCGAGTTTGTGATGAGTTAAGGTGCATTCAAGTGGTACCTGACCATGTTTGCTTGTCGAATTTTAACTAAATTATGAAAATTTGAGCGTACCACGGTATCTACACTAACATTAAATTACTTATTGGCTTATTATGTGCAGTAATCGATTTCTGGAAGCCTAATTAATGTTCTATTTTCATAACAGAACTCACAAAGTTAAAACTAACATAATTATCGAGTTACGAGTATATTAGCTTCTATAGAGCAGTGGTGGCCGAGTGGTAACGGCCCCGACTTGTAGACCGCGGGTTCAAACCCAGCAAAGCGCATTACTTTGTGTAATTTATTTCATTACCACTGCTCTCAAAAACGGTGAAGGAAAACATCGTGAGGAAACTGGCATGTCCTAGAACCACCGAAGAGGCCCAGCCTGCTAACTGCAGGCAGGCCGGGTCGAAGCCTGCTGGGGTCAAGGGCCGTTTTCTGAGAGGAAAGCTCAGCCCCGGCACTATAGGCAACGAAGGAAAGGGGTAGGGTTTTAGTCAGTAAGAGTCTGACACTATTTCCCGCTCCGCCCAAGGGTGGAATTTGTCATTGGATGATTTTACCTATCATAAAAAAAAAAATGTCCTAGAACCAAAAATTCTAAATTATGTGACATCCACCAATCCGCACTGAGCCCGCGTGGTAGATTACAGCCCATTCCCTCTCCTAGAGAGGAGGCCTGAGTCCCAGCAGTGGGAAAATCACCCAAAAAAAAAAATAGTATGTATTTTATTATTAAACTTAAAATAAAAGACATTATTCTTTCTTTTTCTGTATTATTTTTCGATAGTACCAGCAATTATTTATACAGAAATGAAGAACGCTACGCCACTTTACGCTATTTTGGGAGAGGTCCGGTAGCGAATTAAGAAAGTTTTTTTTTTATTTCAAGCCAGTCTCCGTAAGTGTTAACTTTATAATTGTCTGTCAGAGGCTTATAAGACACAAACGCATTGCGCCATAATAACCTAAAATTACATTCTAAAACACCATAACAAGCAACTAAATATATCTAAAAAAAACTCCAATTTCACCCCTCACACATCGCGACCGTCCCGCGCGCTGATGCGAGTCGGGAGCGGTCACAAATCATTCCGTGTGCATTGGCCCGATAAATTAGATACGCCTAAGTACTGAAAATGCTTATTTCGCAAAACAATATCTCGTTTTGTGACACTGACCCGTTTATTGTGAGCGGTAGTGTAAGTGGCGTGTGGTATGAAAAAGTGTGTGAGATTTTAAGGATTGATAGGGTTGCTGAGAGATTAAAATTGAACCATTTGCGCAACCCTAATCGATTAACACCTAAGGTTTTACACTACGAAATACTACAGGCCGTCGACAACTCGGGCTAGTCCCTTACTGGACGGCCGGACAGCGAGCTACCATTGCTCGTCGTCTGAAAATCCGCGCCGTTATTGGCCAAGGTTTGCCCTGCAACTTCCTCTCTTTGTGGACCACGACACGGCACGAGAAGTCGCCGCCGCTGATATGACTTCATCTCTAGATGATATATAACGCAACAAATAAGTTGAACCATTTGTTCTGGTTTCCCGCAGCCCCCTATTTCGATTGGGACCCGAAAATAGGTAACTGCGCATTCAAGTCGACCGCCATGATGGTTCTACTTGTGTGACAAGCAATATAATCGTTTTTCGGGTCTCCGTCGAGGTAATGATAAATGATAATAAATGATATTTATTTGCAAATAAATATCATTCTTAAAAACATTTAAAAAAAAATACTTTTACACGTCAATTTTTTTTTCGTCAGTTTAAACTAGATGAGGCCGGTGTTTCCTAGCTAACTACCCAGAGAAGAAACATCGAAACAAACTCAGGGGTCAAAGTATCTTTTAAAGTCCATACAGTATGCATGTAATGGTCAAATAATATGAGAAACATGCAGATTAGTGTCTGAGGTGGTCTTTTGAAGAAAGAACCACACAGATTTGAGTGGACCTGTCCATTCAGTGCAAGCATTTGTCAGTATTCGTGTAGCTAAAACTTAGGACTACTAAGGAGCTGATCGACTTGACGAACAATACCAAAGAAAGGACATTTGGCTAGGCTGCATCAAATACTCAAACATGCCAGACATCATGTTAAAAATTACAGAAAAGAAAAGTAATCCACATAGTCCCCATATGATGATGTCACCCAATGATGTCTGTTTTCAGCGGTAGATAATAATATGAATACTGGTTTGCAGATAGATAGGTTCAGTTAGTGGTAACTGCAGCCTATCAACCCAATATGACCCACTTCTCGCCTTTAGACGATAAAAAGTTTCACCTGTACTTATTTATACCATGACCTCACATTTTTCACGGCCTACCCCCAATTTGTTACGATTGCCCTGTATATTTTGAGATATTTCTTTGCCCGCGTCTTCGTTCAAGTTGATTTTTTTTTTGTTTTGATATCTACTATTCTTAGGTAGTCTGTTAATTTTATCAATTCGTCATTCCAACACGATGCCATTGACATTTTGCTAAAAGTTCGTAATCTGTAAATTCATAATAGCCGACCATAATTGGTTGGTCAGTGGTCTCGTAATAGAATTGTCGCACGAGCTGTCTTGTAACGAATTAAAAGCAATAACTACACAATGACGTTCTAATGGTAGGTCACTGATCAAAGGAACTGTCAAAATTTCAGGAGTGTCAGTAGTTGATCATTGGTAAGTCATAGTGACGCCATTTTATTAGTAGATTACCAAACTTGACAAATCAACAATTATGAAATCTATGATAGACCATTCTGACACTATTGTAATAGCAGACTTGAGCTCCTGATCCGGTGGTGGGAATTCGATGGATGAAAGACGCGCAGGACGGTATCTCCTGACGACACTTGGGAGAGGCCTATGTCCAACAGTAGGCGTCTTTCAGCTGAAATGATGATGATGATTATTTGTAGGTATGTTTTGAAAGAGGACGAGGACGGCCCAGATATAAGTGGTGACATAATTTAGTTCCGTACCACGAGGACTGGTTCGAGATGGCGCGAGAAAAATGTCTGGAATGACTTTTTTTTAGTTAGGAGATCATCCAATGACTTCTCTCGCTCTGAGGTGAAGCGAGAGGGTGTGTGAGATTTTTACTGACTAAAACCCATTTGCGTCCTTTTTTCTTGGTGCGGAAAATCATCCTATGACAGAGCGGGAGATAGTGTCAGACCTTTACTGACTAAAAAACCCCCCTCGTTCCTTCGTTGCCTTGCCATACCAAGGTTATCCTTCAACCAACCTGCGTCCTTCAGTTGCTCTTCCCCCCCCCCCCCCCTTGAGGCTTGCGTTACAGCTTCAGAGCCTAGTTTAGGCACCATTCTCCCACAATATAATGCCCATCCTATATGTTAACGTAGATATAAGGCTAGCAATTAGGAGAGAGAGAATAAAAAAATAACTTTGTTATTATTCTCTCGCCCTTGGCTCTTTGCATTTTTAGGCAGCAGTGACTATTTTGAACGATTTCAGAGTAGGACTAAAATTTTACTAAAAAACCATTTTTCCGTGATTCTGTGCGGTCTTTGTGATATCCTACTGATAAACCCAATATCAATGAGCTCAATCTCAATGATGAGAAATTCATGAGAGGATATATTTCGATTTTAATCCTTTTTCCAATTGAATTCGAAGCGGTTCGTAATAAATGAAAGAATGATCATGTATCTTGTGTCTTGTGATTGTTGACTGGCCTGTTGGTCTAGTGGTTAGTGGTCCTGAATGCTTTGCCGGAGGTCGTGGTTTCGATTCCCACCCAGGACAAATGTTTGTGTGAGCACGATCATTTGTTATGTGTCTGGGTGTAATTTATCTATAATATGTATATATTTAGAAATATATAAGTATGTTTATAGTTGTCTACTACTCATAACACAAACTCTGCTTAGGTTGCACGCTGTCCGATCGTCCGGTAACCGACCGGACCGAGCCTAAGTCGTCAGCAAACCGTAGAGGCCCAGCCTGCTAGATGCAGGTTGGCAGGGTCGAGGCCCGCTGGGGTCATGGGTCAGCTTCCGAAAGGAATACCCAGCCCCGTCACGATAGGCTACGAAGGAACGGGGTAGGTTTTTAGTCAGTAAGAGTCTGACACTACTTCCCGCTCCGCCCAAGGGCAGGATTTGTCATTGGATGAATTTACCTATTATAAAAAAAAGCTCTGCTTAGGTTGTGTGATAGCTGTGGAATATTATTATATTATATTATTATCTCTTTATTTGTCTTAATCTCACACATTATTTACATTTTTAAATATTTTTTTAGAACAAAAAAAAATATAAATATAAAAAAAAAGAAACAGTATTCCACCGGTGTCGGGAGCAGGGTCCAAGCTACCGGTGGTTAGGGCTCCAGAGAGAGGAACCTCCTCACAGTGCGAGCCGTATCGAGGAGTACTGCCTTCTATATCTGGCCCTTGATCCAACCGCGCAACGACAGCTTCGACAGATGGTCGTCGAAGCTTTTGGCTATAAGGCCATTGGCGGATATTATTATTATACTTACAAAAGCCGTTATAATATTTGTGAGATAGGATTGTTACGTCTGCGTAATGAGTTTGCATAAGAGTATATGCAGACTCATGCGTATACTCATAAGTTAGCATACTGGCTGTATAATAGTTCGAAGGCTATTAGTATTCTAGAATTAATTTGAATATTTGTAAGAATAGATTGTTTTGTTGTTTTATGGCAGTTCCATGTAGTCGTCCAAAGTCGAAGGAAGTATTTTTTTAATATATCGACATAAAAAGTCTGAGTTGTTTCTGTTACTATAATTATAGATCCCGGTAGTCGAGCCCTAAGCACCCAGGGTTCGACAGGATCATAAAAATATAAACAATCTCCAAAAATATGATAACAAGTTAGATTAAAAATTACCATTCAAAAAGAAAGCCTGAACGGTTCAACCAGAATCCTGTTATAAACGCAATTGACGCCAGAATTGGCTATTAGGGATGCGTAGTAAATCAGTGGAGGCCTCGACAGAACCCATCTAAGCGTTTAAAGCGATGTTGCACGCAAGTCTAGTATCAAATTTTCGTTCACACGTCATAATAAAACGCATTAAGGGGCTGCGTGTTACACCGAAGCGTAACAAATTGAAAGTTCGTTTGTTTTTTAGGGTTCCTTGCCTCAAAAGGCAAAAACCGGGCAAGTACGAGTCGGCCTCGTGCACTAAAGTTTCCGTACAAACATACCTATGAAAAAAGTTTAATAAACTAGTGCGCCTCACCATCAACGATTGCATCACTGCTTACCATCAGGTGGGATCGCAGTCAAGCACTAGTTTATATATACACCGTTAAATTTTGTTTGTTTTAATCCCGCGGTGGGTCGATTCGGTACATGAAACCCTATCGATTTGTATAGATAAAAATGAAAAATAAAGTACTTTTTTTTTAAACACGAATTAATTTCCGCATGTACGAAATTGACTTCTTTATATAAACGTCAGCTGATCGAGGCCAATGAATTGTAGGTAGTTAGTACGCAATGACCGACAACTCCCTACAAGGTCATTTACTCGTTTACTTAAAGAAATTAATTTTGCACATGCGTATATTAATTCGAGTTTTAGAAAAAAGTACTTTATGTTTTAATTTTATCTTTACAAATCGATAATGTTTCATGTACTGTATCGATCCTCCACGGGATTAAAATGACCAAAATTTAACGGTGTATATATAAAAAAAAAGTTCAATTCACGAATTACAAGAGTCCCGAAGATTTTTCCGAATTTCAAAAAAAAATTCGCAAAAATCTCTACATTGTACATGCAATATTCAATTGTTTTTCTTAGGAGTTTCATCTTGTTATGATTGCAGTCTTCAAGATAGTGTTGATTTATATGAAATTATGAGTTATTATGTGCAGTGAATTGGCAGTAATATTATTAGTTTATTTAGTTGCTTATCTTTGATATTTGAACAACATGAAAAGAAACTTCGTAAATCACAAACTTTAAATAGTAAGTATTATGATAACGTCAATTAACGATAATTTGTTTTCTAAATTCAAGTTATCTTTTTGTTGTTTTGTAAAAGCAACTTAATATTTCAAGTTAGCTTTGTTTTCAGGTTTAATTTTGCTTTTGAGATTTTTTTTTTGTATGTGGGAAAATCACCCAATGGCATTTTCGCTTGCTTGGGCTACGATGATATCAGAGATAGTGTCAGACTTTAACTGACTAAAAACCCACTCCTGTTCCTTCGTTGCCTTTAATAACGGGGCCGTACCTTCCTTTCAGAAACCGATCTTTGGTCTCAGTAGACTTCGACCCTGCTCTACGGTTTGCTGACAATTCCTTGAGGCGCGCATGGAACGATACATGCCGTCGAAGACTTGGTAGTTAAAATCATCAAATGACAAATCCTGCCCTTTGGTGGGACGGGAGATAGTGTCACACTCTTACTGACAAAAAACCTACCCTGCCCCTTCATTTTCGTCGTTATAGGACCCTGGGGTTCACTTTCGCCTAACCCTTAGTCCCAGTAGGCTTCGGCCCTACTGGGCCCCTACAGTTTGCTGACAACTCTTTGAGGCGCGCGGGAACAGTGCGCGCTGTAAACGACTTGGGCTCGGACCGGTCTGTTACTGGACGGACGGACAGCAAGCTACCCATTGCCCGCCGTCCGAAAGCCCACGCCTACGGTGGAACAATATAAGGGTGGATACTCGGCCTACGACGATTGCATAAACGTCTTCAAGCTTCAATTAGCTACCATTCTTAATAAAATTAAATGAGTTTGTCCTTTAGCGTCCACAGTGTCCACAGTTTTTTCACTTCGGTGTGACAGTTAGCCGCCTCACAACCCGCGATACACACATATCAGTCGTTCAAAGCAATCTCTCTTCAATTTTACACGCGTTTGCACGTAATACGTATCTTGATGGAATCTCGGGAAACTTTGCATCAAAAACTCGTACATTGCGCGGTTAGTACGAACAATTTCATGGGCATATCAAGTTTAGCGTGCAATGGATAGCGATGTTTGGGAATTATAGTTTGGTTTCGTAAGTTAAGTGCGTAGTAGAAATTGGTGGACGATATTATGTGAGGCGTTCTCTTGGAAATTGTAGTAATTTTAATGATATCATTTTGGTTTAATATATTGGTTCTGACGCCTTCGTCTGTCCCAGATCTTTTGATTTATTGAGCATTTTATATAAAGAGTATTCTGGTAATTTTGTTTTTCTACGCTCTAAAAGAAAAAGGCTTATATTTAAAATGTTTTCCATTATGACTAACTTTTAACTTATATCAGTAATTAAAGGCCTTATGTACCTATGGTAAAACAATAATCTTTTCTTATCAAGACCGAGTTAAAAGACAGAAGAGATACAAAATAGTTTTTTTTCATCGCATTGTGCATGAGGGCACAGCTTTATGCTGAGCGTTCGGCCGTTTTGCACGGATGTGACGCATATCTTTTCTATAGAATAATCTTTGTCTAGTTTTTAGTTGCGTCATTCCGTGTAAATAAACTCCCGTCAAAATCGGTCGAGCCGTTTCGGAGATTAGACAGAAGCAGCAGTCAGACAGACAAAAATAAAAAAACTGCATTTTGTATAATAACCATTTAGTAAAAAATATATTTATTTATAAATAAATTTTGATATTACATACAGACACTCAAATTCTATTTATATGACGTATAAATCTTCAGACCACATCTTAAAACGAATATTCTTCGGACATAAAACCGTAGTTAATTCATTATCTAGTAGCACATTCATCTGCCACTATCAGCAAGCGGCTGCGGGGTCAGAATGTCGGCATTTCGCTGTTGATGTTATCACATAATGACAATAAAGCCGGAGAATTTAATTACTGAGCCTACCAGAAAAGCTGGTGGTCCAGTCGAAGCTGGGATTTGTAGCTTGATTATAGTTTAGTATAGCTTGGTAGCTACGAAATTCCTGCCATTGCTACGGGGTTTTTCTAAAGAGTTATCGCGGCTCTGAAACATAAAAAGTAACTGACGGAGTACAGGTTGGTTTTAGGGAATAAAAGTCTGAACCTGCCTCTTCATCTGCCCAGAGAGGTAGAACTTTTATGATGATTAGTTGTAACCATGTTAAAAAGATACTTAAAGAGGCTTTCGTCGATTGTGCAACAGCGAATCTTTAAGATGTTACAGAGAAGAGTATAGGGCCAACATTCTCGGGGCTGATCACCTACCAGATGGACAGATTTAATTAAATCATCCTCGAAGTGTGGACGCGAAGTGCCATGAATCTCCATCTCGCTAGATGGAGTAGTCTCGCAAAAGCCGCAACTAACCTACCAGAAGATCCATGACCACGACCACTCTGCCGGGAGTATCCGACTGAGAAGATGTAAAAAACTGGATATCAAATTGTTGTAGCATTGTATCTGTATTTATAACTGGCCCATACCTGTCAAGACTAGGATCGCATCACGAGAGAAAAGGACAGTGATCTATTTGAAACTACCTTACCCAATTATAAAGAGGAAATATTTGATTGTTTGTATGTTACGATTTAACTCAAAAACTACTTGACCGATTTTAAAAATTCTTTCACCATTAGCAAACTACATTTTTACTAAGTAACTTAAGTTATAAATAAATAGAGAGCGAAATAAAAAAAAAAAATAGAGATCCTTATCTAAAGTGGAACCCAAAAGTGTCCAAAGTTTTTTTCGGGCGAAACCGCTGACGGCAGCTGGTATTTTATATAGCATTATTACTTATACAATATAACTGTTAGGTAACCAAACGACCGACCTGTAGCCACTGCGACTGTCCAACACGTCCGGAAATAGAATAACCAAAAAGAAAAACAAACGTACAATAAAAATCGTTCGAATTTTAAATTCTGCTAAAATATTTCTACTAAAATAGTCTCTTGTTCCTATATTCATAAAAGAATGAACTGAGAGTTCTTTATCCGGCTGTGGAGGAATTATACGGGGGTCTCTGAAAATGTTCCAAAGAGTTACCGTGACCCTGGAATGTAAATGGCAACTGAAAGAACAGATGGGTTTATTCAGTAAAAGTCTGACATTGTATCTTGTTCTACCCAGAGTGAGAGATGTTATTTGATTATTTCCCACCTCAGAAATAGAATTAAAGAAAAGAAAGACCAAAGAGGTAAAAACACGTTCAGAAAAGTGTGTTCACTAATCGCATCATCGGTTTGTTGTTGTCTTTATCTAGGGTTCTGATTGGATCACGTCACAAGGCGATCCAATCGTTCCAGAGATTTCATTGTCGATTTCATCTTTACAGAAAAGAGATTGACATTGATCGCACAGTAACTCTGTCTCTCACCACAGAGCAATCAATTGTGACGGTATAGATTTCAGTCCATTCTTCAACATCTGTGATATTCCCGCCAGTTCTATTTATAAAATATTTAGTCGCTTCCGACGATCACTCGTATAGCTTGCTATACACACCTAGCTTTAGTAGCTATAGTACTGGTACCATATCGTGAATTTTAGAATGACATCAATTAATTAATTTAAATGGAAACCAAAAATTATTGCACAGTTGATTAATTTGAAATAATAATTGAGGCTGTGATCACACTTTGTGGCATTCGATTTGACTGCTATTTTATGTGTAGTTTATTATTTATTGACTTTTGTGGACGACTATTCAATACTAATAATTTGTATAATACGTCCTCTGTATTTGATATTGTTAGCAAATATTTATAGATGTGAACAAATATTCCTGAATTCAGAACTAATTAGGTGAATAACTAATAAGATATTGAAAGTATTGTGCACAAATAATTTGGATTTTAACTAGAGTATTCTAATTGGACATCTTTAAAAGTATTTATTTATTTACTATATTCTTTACTTTACACCGAATAAAAAACATAGGACAAACAAGTGTATAATATGACTACTAAACAAATTTGGATTAAATTTGTTATTAGGGTAGTACATGTCCTGGAATGTACTCAAAGGATATCATCAGCCTTAATGTTCCCTCTGCTGGGACTCAGGCCTCCTCTCTACGAGAGGGAATGGTCCGTAATCCAACACGTGGGCCCAGTGCGGGTTGGTGGATGGCACATGTCTTCGAATTTTTGGTTCTCGGACATGCCGGTTTCCTCACGATGTTTTTCTTCACCGTTTTGAGAGCAGTGGTGATGAAATAAATTACACAAGTAATGCGCCTGGCTGGGTTTGGACGCGCGAACTACAACTCTTAAGTCGGGGCCGTTACCATTCGGCCATCACTGCTCTCACACGGCTGCAAAACTTAATCCGATATTTGATAGAATTATATTTTAAAAAAACCACACAAATGTTTGCATGCCTAATTTATGGTAGATTGTACAAGGCTCACCCAATTATTGTTACATCTTATACTATGTACCTACAATCTATGCAAATAAATTTATACTTTACTTTACTTTACTTTACTGCTCTCGAGGACACAAAGGATACCTACTTTTTAACTCAGGAGTATGTTCCCTTGGGATAGTTTTCTAAAATCACGCGGACGACACGCCACGACAAGAGCCCCGTAGTGAGGCATCTTATAAAATTTGTCCTTAGTAGTCTATACGTACTAACATAGTTTATAAGTTGACATTGTTACTAACATCTTGTATTGTATTTACTGTGGTATCTTATAATTGTGTTGTGTGAAACCGCCAGCAAAAGTTAGACGTCAATAGTTTCACAACAAAAAAAAAACAAACAAAAAAAAATACACTCCTACTTTCAGACGTCTAAAGCCTGAAATTCAACACATAGTACCAAAGTGCGGTGTTAACAACATTCGGAGTGAAGTTGAGAAATAATTTAATTTGTAAGTGTACTTGTTTATTTCAAATGTACTTTACGACTGCGGTTCGGAACCGTGAGGATCGTAAAATGCGGTTTTTTTTTTCGTAAATCCAGACTTTAGTCACACCGTTGGGTATTTTGTTTGATGGCTATCGTTAAAGTGTTACCCAAAGGAATACTTATGGTATTTACTCATGTTACAGTCAAGTATGTGAATGGTTTATTTGAATTTGAAATTTGCTTAATAGGTATTATATTACCAAGAAGATAAACAAATAATTAAAGGTGTTCATTTTCATCACTATGTCAGACTTTTACTGACTAAAACCTATCTGTGTTTCTTCAGTTGCCTTTTGTGTTCCAGGACTATGACAACTTTTTTGAACAAATTGAATAGTTTACTTATACCAATTTTTTACGTCTGGTTAATTGTCATATGCGTATGAGGTGCTGTCATTTGTTGAAAGAATTTTGACGTTTTATTAGTGACATTTCGGATCTTTTTGTCAAATACCGGTATATACCAGATACTGCTAATACTTTTGAAAATACCTTAGTATTTAATTTACATTCCACAACTATCACACAATAACGCCGTCTAGTCTCAGGCTAAGCAGAACTTGTGTTACGGGTACTAGACAACTGATAAAAATTCTTATATATTTCTAAATACATACATATTATAGATAAATTACACTCAGGCACAGAACAAATGATCGTGCTCATCACACAAACATTTGTCCTGAGTGGGAATCGAACCCACGACCTCCGGCATAGCAGTCAGGGCCACTAACCACTAGACCAACTAAGACATTCCGAATTACAACCTCCATTTTGTCACTAACCTACAGATCAGCTTTGTCTCACCTAAGTCATAAATTATACCACAAACATAGAGTTGTCGCGAATGTGACATTTGTTTGACATCTGTCAGCCTACACTAGAGGGCTTGTCAGTTGCTTGAGAGTACGCTTAATCAACGTAGTTTCATTAACTGTTACGTGTGCTTGACGGTTTGGTATGTGTAATCTATGTTTGTCATTCATCAAATTGAATGAAGAGACTCAAGCTTGGTAGGTTTTAATTTGTTTGGTCTTTTGGTTTACGTGACCTTAAGGTTCTTCTGGAACTAGGACTTAGTATTTTTGTACTAAAAGTAAAGGTTTAGGATACATTAATATTATTATTATTATTTCTGTAATGTATAAACGCCTTTTTCCGTGTACATGCACACGGAAAAAGGCGCTTAAAGAAGTAATAATGAAATGATGAAAATTATCCCAAGTGAACATAAATCTGGGATAAAAAGTATTTTATGTACTATCCCAGGGTATAGTCTAATCGTATGCTGAATTTCATCCGAATATGTTGTGCCGTTTAAGCGTGAGTGAGTAACAAACATACACACATTCATATACTTTAACAAACGTTTTACTGCATGCAGAGATGCAGAATTTATTTGCTGATACCCTAAGAAAAAAAAAACAAGTAGAGATGCGCCGAATAGTAGTTTCACCGAATAACAGAATGCCGAATAATATTCTTTAAAGTTTTAATCGAACCGAATATATTGTCGGATAATTTGGTTCCTCGTTTCATAGGTTGGCTAGAACAAAGAGGTTGCTGATGGAACCCTAGTGTGTCTACTAGTAAACCCATTCGGTTTAGACTCATTAGATTCGCCTTAACCAGTTCTTACATTTCTCATGATGACGAAGACCTGATACCAGAACTGGGAGGTGTCTGATGGAACTCTGGACCTTTGTTTGAGTATCTTAAAATAAACGATTTCTAATTAATATGATAGTAAGAATATGGGATTCCTTTAATTTATTTTGCCCTAAACGCTAGTTTACAATGATCCATTAAACCGAATACGTTCAGCATTTCAACCGATTGATTCGCCGAATATGCCGAATACCGAATGTAAAACGAATATTCGGCGCATCTCTAATAATAAGACAAATAGTTCGGAGTCACTACGAACCTTGCAATAAAAAAATCTCCATTACACTTCGGTGTAAAATAACTCTTTAATCGCCATTGCAGTCATTCAAGTTTTATATTTATATAATTAGGTTTATTAGTACAGTTGACTCGACGTTAAAAAAAACTTTACGCGCGGTTTCTATTTTTTCTTAACGATCAGTGTTGTTTTTACGAAACGCTGTAAAATAAATGTTTTAGCAAATGGCGGTAATAAAAAACGGTCATCTGGTTTTTTTTTTGTGGCTGATGAAGTAAGACCACCCTGTAGGGCACGGAAATGGCCGTCTTCAGACCATGAGCCGTAGGTACCATCGCGGTATTTCTGCCTGAAAACTTAAAAAAAAAATCGCTTGAATACTTTGTGTAATTTATTTCATCACCACTGCTCTCAAAACGGTGAAGGAAAACATCGTGAGGAAACCGGCATGTCCTAGAACCAAAAATTCAAAGACATGTGACATCCACCAACCCGCACTGGGCTCACGTGGTGGATTACGGCCAATTCCCTCTACTAGTGAGGAGGCCTGAGTCCGAGCAGTGGGAAAATTAAAAGGCTGATGATGATGATGATGAAACATTTTAAATCTTTTATACTTTTATGTGTTTTAGGGATTTATCTTATAAATATTCATCGACACTATTATAGCATTTACTTTTTAATGGCTTTTTTACTTGCGACGATTGGTAGTAACCCAGCGGAGGCTGTCGCATTGTCTTAACCCTATTTAATTCCACCAGCAGATCCAATATAACTCCAGCCCGCACTGGTCAATTTTTAATCCCCTGGATATATTTAGTGAAGGCCGATCGTGACAATAAATAACATTTTATTACATCGTCGGCACAATTCGACATATCAAGCTGTACCTATATTACCAATATAACCTGACCTTGTGTTGTTTCAGCGTGTTGAAAATTCAAAGGTCGGGTTATACTGGTTTTTGTGCTGCCATTGACTGTTGACAACATTGATGATATCGGGCGATTCCAATAATGGGCACTCTTTTGTTTTCTTTTATATCGCTCGGCCGTTTTGTTTTATGGGTGAGGAAGTGATGGTGACATTATATAGCTGTTAATGGCTTCTGTATGCGTTTTTAGAGTGTTTTCTAATAGTCTAACAATAGTACAAGAGCTAAGACGACAAAACGGCGATCGAGAAGTTCTTTTTTGTTGGGAAAAATCATCCAATGACATTTTGACTTGGGCGGAGCGGGAGATAGTGTCAGACTCTTACTGACTAAATACCTACCCCGTTTTTTCGTTGCCTTTCATACCGGGGCCGAGCCTTCTTTTCTAAAGCAGACCCTTGGCCCCAGTAGGCTTCGACCCTGCCTGCCTGCTAGCAGCCTGGGCTTGCTGACAACTCCATAAGGCGCGCGGGGGAACATTACGCGCCGTCGATGACGTGGGGGTAAACGAAAGGTCAAGAATTCACTGTCGTAAAAATAACAATTGATATGTAAATTTTACGGGCTCACAATTTGCCTAACTTTTTTGTTCGAACGGCTGAATTGGTTTTGATGAAATTTGGCGCACAAAACTCAAATAATACTTTTAATTTTTTCTTCACACAAAGTCGTTGTGGAATATTAAGTATTTATTTATTATTTATTTTTATTTATTGTTTTCTTTTTGTTCCAGGTATGTTCACTTTTATTCAAAAACTTAAAAGTTCAGAAGGAAGAAGGGTAGCTGAAGTCAAGATATCACCAAATCCTCACAGTGAGTAATCATATATTTATAGGTAGATAGATATTCAACCAGCAATAATTTCGAAGAATGTCATTGTCATTGATATAAATTGATGATCATTATTAGAGGATGATTCATCTGTGTATCATTTGAGCAGTGAGATCTATGAATCACAAGTGTGCTTTTTAAAATGATGTTATGAATGATCAACTAGCAGCTGCTATTGGTTTCGCCTGCGATAGTAGAAAAGAAAATTATTTTAAGGAAACATACTCCCAGGTCTACCCGTGTACGAAGTTTCATTGAAATCTGTTCAGCCGTTCAAACGTAATGAAAAATTAAGAAAAAACTATGATATATCCAGCCCTTGGGCGGAGCACGAGGGTGTATCAGAGTTTTACTGAGTAAAAACCCACTCTTGTTCCTTATTTGCCTTCGTTCCAGGGCCCCGGGGTTCACTTTCACACAACCTGTGGAGAGTGGTTCAGGTTTATGGTCTAAATTATAATGTGACTTTACAATTGTTTTGATTTGCATTGAATTATGATTGGAAATTAGTATCGCCGAAATCATCGGCGTTGTAATATCCAGGGCTATCAAATTATTTGAAAGAGTCAACGTGATCCTAGAGCGCAAAAGGACAACTCTGAGTTTAAGTCAATAAAGTCGTACACTCCCTCACGCTCCACCCACAGCGGGAGAAGTCATTTAATAATTTCTCATCATTTTTATTTCCAAATACCCAAGATTGCGAATCTCCAGACGCGAAGTAATAAAATTAAGTAAGCCTTCAACATATAAAATAACGTTGTCACAATTTAATACACGCCATCCACATTTCAAATTCATCCCATAACTTTTCTCTTACGTCATTTTCATAAATAAAACTGACCACGAGCAACCATGCGAAATTCTCGTTTCGCCACATAAAAATTAGTTAAAAATGAGTTGGTAATAAAAATTGTTTCGTCCTCAGGGACTCGTTGCGGCAGTCCAGTATTTTTAAAGGCCAAACTTGGACAGAGTCGCGGCATATTGCATGTCATCATTTGCCTTGGGACGTGAAAATTTTTGGGGTGGGTTTTGTTATGAGCGACAAGCGGTTTATGCAATCTTCATAATAATATATAAAAGAGAAATTTTGTGTATCTCGTTACTTCTTCACGCTAAAATGGCTGAACAGATTTGGATGAAATTTAGTATCGGCATAGCTTATAAATACAAATATGTTAATTGTTCCAAAAGGCAATTACATAGCATTTGACAGATCTCTGGACTCCACACTAGGATTCCTTATGTCATGGAGTTCAACAAAATAAAATTACAACAAAAAATGTTACTATACTGTTTTTAAACAAAAGACATTATGAAAAGTAAAAATATGAAAAAAAAAAATAGTTAACATATGGCATGGTTTTGTGTATGTGTGAATGTGAGCTTATATCCTGATTTAACACATGGGCCATAATTTATAAAGTTGGGAAGTACTGAATTCCACTTGTACAGTGTTGCGGGGGGCAGCTATTGGGAGTATTGTGATAAAAAGACAAATTTTCCTGTAGTTATTTGGAAATGCTTATTAGATTTCTGATAGAAATTATTTTAGTTTATTGGAAGCTACGGTATCTCTAAGTGCTATAAGTAGGGTAGCACGCTGTCCGATCGTCCGGTAACCGGCCGGACCGAGCCCAAGTCGTCGACGGCGCGTTCTGTTCCCGCGCGCCTCAAGGAGCTGTCAGCAAACCGTAGAGGCCCAGCCTGCTAACTGCAGGCAGGCAGGGTCGAAGCCTGCTGGAGTCAAGGGCCGTTTTCTGAGAGGAAGGCTCAGCCCCGGCACTATAGGCAAAGAAGGAACGGGGTAGGTTTTTAGTCAGTAAGAGTCTGACACTATTTCCCGCTCCGCCCAAGGGCGGGATCTGTCATTGGATGATTTTACCTACCATAAAAAAAAAGTGCTATAAGTAATTTTTGATCCCGGAAAAGTGCTGGGTCGGAAAACGAGACCACTACCGTGGCTACCGCGTGAAATAGCTAGTTATTGATAAATTGAATTGGAATATTGAGCCAAGAAGGACCAATATCCAAATAAGTTACGTCCATAATTTTTTATCGTCCATCTAGGTTATCTACTAAATTGCATTGAGCCTTCGTAGTGGATTACGACCCAATCCTTTTCACGTAGATATGGACTGAATTCCAGCTGTAAAAACACTTAGGCCATGTATGAATTTAAAAGTTGGTTGGGCCAAAGCTGAGATAAACAGCCGTATTCCAACGACATTACCCCAAATGATACACCAACCTTTTGATCTAAAATTTCATTAACTGGGAAAATCTCATCCAAGTTTCACCCTTTCAAATTGAGTTTGAAAAATCGTGTTGCACTATTCAGCCGCTACAATGAGCTTAGGACTTTAACCCCTTAAATTCCGTATGATTCCTTTTAGGTTCGTAAGAGGTAACGGTTGATATGCCAGCTGAACACCGTAGGTTCATATTCAGTGAGTTCAAAGTACATTGTTTTTTTTTATTTTGGTATATTAAATAGATAAGCACTCGATGCCTTAAAGTTCACAGCCTCTAAGCCAATAACAGCTGTAACAAGTAGGGTTAAAAAAAAACTTTTACAAATCTTACTTTATAGCTCGCCCTCGCAACAGTCGTTGTTACCCGAAAGCTGGCTAATGATCAGAGAAAAAATTGAAAACTCGATTGCAGCACCACTTTTCGCATTTAATTTTTAAGCCATTCTGTTTTTTTTTGTGAGTGGCTTGCAGGTCAACCTATGAGGTTGTCGGCTGCTTAACTGGACTTGCCTGTGGCGCCCTCAATTTAAGAATCAAAGCGTCCAGCTTGGGTTTACTTAACTAACTTAAAAACTAAGCGACGATACGCTAAGAGCATGGTGTACGGACCTCAGCTTAGGGTATCGCTGGGGGAGGGCAGCAAGAGACGGGCTGAATCGAGGAAGAAATGTATTATTATTGGCGGGGAATTTTAGACTTCTGGCTCAGCAGCGGGTTGGCTCCAGTGAGGGACGGGGTGGACATTGACGGTATTGTCGGGGCGGGCCTCGGCGGCGAGGCCGGAAGAAATTCAAGCCATTCAGTGAACCACTCAAATATATACACAAAATTATATCCTAATCTGTCAAGCCTTTCGTACAGAAGAATTTCATTATATTACATTAATATTACATAGGTGGAAATTTATGAGTGTATATAGTATTTATGTTTCTAAATACTTACCAAATATGATTATTTATTTGAAAAGTCCGTAAGATATACGGGAAACTTTACTATAGAATCGTAAAACTTTACTATAGAATTATTTATCGAGAAACTTTACTATAGAAAAAACGAACGAATTAAGAAATCTTCAAATATAATGACATAACTATGATCAAATCTATGACATTTTAAAAATAAAGGACCTATTAGACCGACGCACACATGGCCCACGCCTGATTTACGGAGAGTGGCGTCGCGTACCTAATGTAATGTATGGAGACCGACGCGCGCAGATCGGCGTATGTGGCCCACGTGTGTCCAACGTAGTTCTACCTTTAGTGATACTCTTGAAATCGCTCATCTCTCATCCCTCACACCGCCGCTCGTGCGTAGATGTTGATTAATGGGCACGTCGCCTCTCGGAAACTCTACTAATGCAATTATCTTGTAACTAAAACAATGAATGGCAGCCTTACAATTTTTATTTCTCGAGTTCATGGCACAAGATCATGATGGGAACTGTCGCATATTCTTTTTAGATGGCGAATTTAATTATCACTGTAAATCGACTAATTGGAACCGTGTACTAGCGTCTGACTTCGCACGATTTGTCAGAGCAGTTTCTGGTTACCGCGGGATTGCTGACGGCGAGCAATGGGTAGCTCTCTATCACACTCATCACACACACACCACCTGAATATTTCACAGATTTCTAACCCCGTGCAAAGCTGGGGCGGGTTACAAGTTCATAATAACAAATTTTAGGACACATTTCATCATCCAAAATTGAAGAGATATCTTTGCTGACAAGAACATATAAAACTTAATCGGTTTTCCGACAGCAAGGTAATCAACCTGTCAGAACTAGTGTGTATATAACATTTTTTGCTCTATTGCAATAGTGAAGGGAAAGCGTGACTAATATATAAATATAAACATTATGTATTACATGAAGTTAGTAATCGATTTCTTATGATGTGTTCTCGAGTACTGCGAGTACAATACGCGAAATATAAGTAGAACCAACATGGAGGTCGGCCTTGAATGTGTTGTAACAGATTTTCGGGTGTCAATTGACGTGGTGGCTGCGTGTAAACACAGCAACGACGGCCATTTTGGTTTAACTTATTTGAAGAAGAATGTCTGGAAGGTTTTGGGGAAACCTTTGCCCAGCTACGAGACAGCAATAGCTAGAAAAAGTAAAGCACGTGTGCTGAGAAATTATCAATATACCCACCGCTCGACCAACATGCGGCGGACATAATGTCTATATGCCCAGCTTAGTCCCACTTAAGCTGTGCAGCTTTCTGATCTAGTTCAACGATCTATTTATTGGGGCGTAAAGTTATAGTGGAGTGAAAGTCTGACACGCCCTCCCCTTCCAGCCTAGAGCGAAAGAAGAAGATTTTCCTTCACAAAATAAAATTTATTGTTTCGAATGCTGTCAATAAGTTTAACGCTAGATATTTAGGTAGCATTTTTTTTTCACTAGACAATGGTCAAGCGCGACCACTATGGTAAGCGATGATGGCTGACGATGGAGTACGCTTTCTTAGTAACTCATTGCCTCTTGACATAAAGACCCCTAGGTTCTAGCTATCAGGAAACTCCGACTACAGCAGGGAATTCGCACTGTACGCACAATGAATGCATTATCCAAACGCATTGTGGTTTTACCTACCACGTTTGATTGTTTCTCAATAAATACACTAATGTCACAACAATAGTTACCAACATCAGCACTCAGTCACGACACTCAACAACTGACAGTGACAGTTCTAAACTGTCACTCTGACAGCTGAGAACCTGTTAGCCTTATCTGTCCATCTGTGGACGCTGTGATCTCAGGAACTTAGTCGTTAATCAGTCGTGTAGTCTGTCTGTGTGTCACGGGTCGGTTGACCATTAGTCATGACGGGTTTTGGTAACTTTTGTACGTGTTTTTAGGGTTCCGTACTTTTTTTTTAGCTGGGAAAATTATCCAATGACATCGCGCCGTGGGCGGGAGATAGTGTCAGACTTTTACTGACTAAAAACCCACTCCTGCTCCTTCATGGCTTTTGTTCCAGAGCCTCGGGGTACACTTTCACATTACCCATGGCAGGGTTTCGTGGTTAAGTTGGTAAAACGGATCACTATGTTGGCCATCTATCTGTCTGTCTGTCCGTTCGTCCGTCTGTCTGTCAAAACTTTTTTACTCAGGAACGCGTGGAGGTATCTGTGAAGCTGAAACTACTCAAGTGTTCTACCCCAAGGAGCAGTAAAAAAAAAAAATCTGAGTCAACGGAGTCTAAAAATAAGGCCGCACAAGTATAGGAAAAACTTGCCATCAGGTGAGATCGCAGTCAAGCACTTGTTTGTATCAATAAAAAAAAACATTTGATAAATGATGATAAACGATATTTATTTTTGCAAATAGGTTTTTAAAAACACTTACACGTCAATTTTATTTTCGTCAGTTTACTTTAAACTAGATGAGGCTGATTAAGATTATTTTGAGGTTACGTCACAAAAAATGGTTGTCTGGTAGAAATTGCCCTGTGCAATAAGACCGCCTATTGTACACTATTTTTTTTATAAATGTTTGTCCTAAGGTAAGGTGTACAAAAAAGAAATAAATAATAATAATAAAGAACATACTTATTTTACAATTTAGAAAAACCTTACTATTTATTTACATAGGGAAGTTTTTACGGAATCCTCAGTGTGCAGGGACAACTCGTACTTGCCCGATGTTTTTTGTAGGAACAGTATCTTTGCGGTTGAGTTGCGAAAGACTGTGTTAAAATCTTTTTGGGTTTGTGTAATTCCGATGTTCATTCGGAATTATTAATGAGTGCGATTTTTGATAAAAAATGAAAAGAAGTAGGTACCTTAGTATTAACACATAGAGAATCGCTGTGTGAGATAACATTATCCGAATTATTTTAAGGTCGGAAATCATCCAGTGACTTCTCTCGCTCTTGGGCGGAGCGGGAAGTAGTGTCAGACTCTTACTGACTAAAAACCTACCCCGTTCCTTCGTAGCCTATCGTGCCGGGGCCGGGTATTCCTTTCGGAAGTTAACCCATGACCCCAATAGGCTTCGACCCTGCCTGCCTGCTGTTAGCAGGCTGGGCCTCTTCGGTGTGCTGACAGCTCCTTGAGGCGCGCGGGAACAGAACGCGCCGTCGAAGACTTGGGCTCGGTCCGGTCGGTTACCGGACGATCGGACAGCGTGCTACCCATTGCACGCCGACCGCAAGCCCGCGCCTACGGTGGCCGGAAATCGGGATCGGAATCCCGGTGGTGGCTGGGGCGAGCGCCCCGTTGCCTCTGCCTGATGCGGTCGGCCTCCTCCTTTGCTAGCACTACTGCTTCGCAGAAGGAGGCGACCGCCTGCCATCCCTCCTCACTACGGACCATGGCTTGAACCAAGGCCCGGCGAGAGAGATCGCTGCCGCTGATCGCCCCCTCGCGCTCTTGGGTGGAGCGCGAGCGCTTTAATGATTTTTAATCATATCTGTGTTTCTTCTTTGCTATGAGTTCCAGGACCCCATGAGTCCCCAGGTGTGTGCGTGGAACACTACGACTCGGGCTCGGTCCGGACGGTTACCGGACGGCCGGACGGCGCGCCATTGCTCGTCGTCCGCAAGCCTAAACCATTGCCTATGTTATACCAACAAAGCTAAAACATAGTTATGTTTCTTCTCGGTATTCGGCAGTTAATCTTTACGGCTTACATTTTATTAGTGACACTTCCTGTCAAACAAACGATTGACACTTTGTAGGCCATTAAAGTATCAAATAAAGCGACATATTTAGATCAGAAAGATGGTGAGTAGGACACTTGTATCCATACCTGAGATACACTGCTAGTTTTGCTTATTTTATGTGTTTTGTTGCTACTAACATCCGTATTTATAAAGAAGTAATTACTTGTTACTAAGTAAAATCTTATTAAGTTATTACTTGACGTTTGAAATCTTCATTCAAAATTTTACATTTGTCTTAACTATAGAATACAAATTATTACTTAAGTAGTTACTTTTACTCAAGAATTTAGTTTTATTTGTTTATAAATACGGGTGTAAGAATCACTGACTCCTAAAGGTATGTTTAGACTTTGACACTTTATATGATACACTCAGTGTATAGATCACGAGTGTGCAATCAGACACTCAGAGACAATTTTTTAAAATTTTGTTTGTTATAAACTAGTGCTTGACTGCAATCCCACCTGATGGTAAGCTGTGATGCAATCGTTTATGGTGAGGTGCACTAGTTTATTAAGAGCCTATTCACTCTAGCCTTGAAGATACCCAAAATATAATCGGATGAGAAGACCGCAGCAGGCAAATTGTTCCAGACCTTCGACGTACGCGGTATGAACGACCAGGCGAAACGCCTAGTTCGCTCGTACACTCAGTGTTTCTAATTGCACACTCGTGTTCATACAGAGACACTCGATGTATACACTGAGTGTACAGTACGGCCGACGAATCTTGGCGCGTCTGAAGTTAAGCTCTGCGAACTTCAACTCCAATTGTGAAAGTCTATAAATTTAAAGTTTTTACTGTAATTTAATTTATGGCGTATTTTAATGAAGAACTCAATCAATCACTATTTTGGCTGTGATGCTGATCACAATTTCCTTGCAGCAGCAGCAGTGTAAGTGTATGAAATATTACACCCCGTATATCTCGCTAAAATATGTATCAATTTTTATTGCAGTCCCCACACTAGCGGAAACTAAAGCACACACCACACTAGAGATAAGGCACGGTCTACACTCAAACTTTAATTAATTGGAACCGTATATAGACGGTTATGCAAGGAAAAAACGGTCGCTACGTGACCTAAGGGCGGTGTGTGAGGCGGTTTTATAGTTATTTGTCGATCGTGTGTACGTACCCCAAATACCCTTTAGCAAGTGATGTTCAATTCTGATAGACGGTCGTGGGATGTTTGAGTTTCTTTACAGGTATTCAAGAACCGATTGAGTGGTATTTTTGGGCTTCTTCTTCTTCTCGAATCGATGGTTTCCATTTCCCTCAAAGTTATTGGGCCCAGTAGGTTGCCACGTTTATAGCAGCTTCAATGGCGTTTTTTAGGTCCTCCAGGATGCATTTGTAAGGACATTTTGGACATTCCAATAAGTGGGCCATTGTTTGGTCAGGAGCTAGGGGCTCAGTAGGGTCGAGGCCTAGTCTGGGGCTCTGAGGAGGTATGAAAATGCATACCTGGGCCCTGGAACCAAGGCAGGGAAGGAACAGGGTAGGTTTTTAGTCAGTAAGAGTCTGACACTACTTCCTGCTCCGCCTAAGGGCGGGATTTGTCATTGGATGATTTTACCTACCTTAAAAAAAAACCTATATTTTTCTATTCCATTACATATTTAATAGATTTACACAATACTTTGCTAGACACGAGTCTTAAAACGCCTTCCCATTTTTATGTCAAACTCTTTAATTAAAAACGTTATTCTATGGAAATATGTACCTGAAGTGTCTTGTAACTGAATAAATAAAAAGTTTGTTGCATTTTCAAAGGCAAACTAAATTTGTTTCTTCATAAACACATTTGGGTAGTTTGCGAGACACGATCGCAACTCCACCGGGACGTGTAGGTGCATATTCTGTAGTCTAGGAGACGAACTGCGAAAATATTACTTCATCAATTTTCTTTCTTTCTTTCTTCATCTTTCACCTTAAGTAAATTTATATGTTTTTTTTTTATTTAGTTCAAGTCACCAGCCTATTAACAGACTCATGGCCAATGTCGCCCCAGGCGCGCCATAAGCTAATATCACAGGAGGCCATTGACGCACCTGGCGCGTCACGTCGAACTTACTTAAAAACAGATTTTAAAAAATTTTGTTAAGGAGAACTACCACTTTATATCCTAAGTTAAATATTGAAGTACAATACTCTTGGCGCTCTAGGCGCGTTATCGTTATCGTCCAGTGTTCGGGGCCTGGCTAAAGTATGCATGAAAATGATGGTGGCAATGAGTCGGTTAAGGCTTGCGATTGTCCACTATCTCACCTAATGGTAACTGATGATGAGGTCCACGATGAAGCTTGCCTACCTAGAAGTTAGCGTTTCACCTCGTCGTTTATACCGCGTACATCGAAGGTCTGGAACAATTTGCCTGCTGCGGTCTATACATCTAATTATAATTTAGTTGTCTTTAAGGCTAGAGTGAATAGGGTCTTGTTATAAACTATTGCGCTGCACCAGCAACGCTTACTTACTTATCATCAACTAGAATCGCATTTTAGCACTAGTTCCAGTCCTTAGATGTTCGAATCGGAATCCTGCTCTGGGTCTTTTGTTTCCATCCACTTTTCTTGACAGATATAGCTTTTCCAGGTTATTCCTCATTTATCGATCGATAACGATCACCTACCGCAAAAAAAAGTAGATAAAAGAGATTGAAAACAGTAACGAAGATGTATGTTTTTTTCTAATACTAACAAAAAACAATCAGTCTTACACACAACTTTATTAGTTATAATAACAGTAGCGTCTTAAGTTCAAGAGTTCAAATCGTGCGCAACGATTTGCCTTCTGTCTGCTGGCAATAATAAAATTAATTTATATTGTAGGATTAAACATGAGAAACTTTATTACAAGTATGATTTATACAAATAAATTTAATGCAAATTAAATGCTGATAAATTACGATATTAATGTAGTAGCCAGTGAAAGGGCATAATGCTCGCTGTAATAATGACCCCAATATTTTTTTCTGATTTCATAAGAAGCAATTGTTTTTTTAAACTTTATGTACTATAGTGGAACACCGACTTCAGGCTGCGGGAACTTTGAAAAAGTGTCCCTAGAATACAAAAGGCAACTGAAGGACACAGGTGTGGTTTTATCAAGTAAGACATGCCTTCACGCCCCACCCTAGAGCGGGAGAAGTCCATTACATGATTTGTGTTACATAGATAGATGTATTCTTTATTGTACACCAAAAATAAAATTACATTAAGAACATAAAATTAATAGGGTGTCTTATCGTTAAAAGTGATCTCTTACAGACAACCTTTGGATGGATTTGACAGAGAAGAAGAAAAAGATACGCGGGTATTTTATGGTGTACTCCTGCGCGCCTGGTGTGCGCTACGATGTGTCTTTCCTGATGGAATTCTACTCCTAGAGAGAAGGCCTGAATCCCAGCAGTAGGAACATTAAATGACTGATTATGCTATCCATTGCTTAGAAATTCTGCATTGTGAGATGTGGTTACTTAATTCTAACTATATAATATACTAGTAATTTTCTAGTAATATGATATACTAATAAAACACAAAAATCTAGATACAGAAACAATCCACGTATACAGGAAAGAAATAAATAAAAAAAAAAACACCTTAGATGCTCCCGACACATCGCTCTCTAGCTCCCGACCTAGCCACTAGGGATGTTTGTCAGATTGTCAGCGCGCGTGTAAGCGCCACTTGCTTGCACCTGCAAGTTGCCGAGCTTCGCTGCCGAACTTTTGCTGCCGAACCGATAGTTCGGTGACGTCATTCGGCACATCTGAGACTGTTGCCAATTGTTTCGTGGTAATGATCGCTTGCTCCCGCTAATTGTTGTTGGGTTTGTTAGTGCTTCGCTAATGTTGGCCGGACTTGATGGAAGTTTGTTTGTATTGTAAAAGTGTTTTTATTTTTAGGTTATTGTTCTTGTTTTTGAACAAATGAGCATACTGTAGGGATAATCCCTACTTCGAGTACTGCTTTTTCTGTGTCGGGATTCTGGAGTCAATGAAAATCGGGTTGCGTTGACCGAATCTATTTCGCGTGATCAGGTTTAGGATTAGGCCCAAATCTGCAATATTATCCCAAGGCAACAAAGTCTTAGGATGAAAAGGTATCCTGTATGTCATTCCAAAAAATAGTCTATTTTTGTGCCAAATGTCATCCGAATTGGTTCAGCCGTTTCAGCATTAAAGAACACCAAACATAAACACGTACCCACATACAAACTTAACTTTTTAACTGCCTAAGTCAGATATATCCGACAAATACTCTCTCGTTTGTTCCGCCATGGTCGAATATCCAAGACCAAATACTCTATCTCGTCAGCTCTTCTGACATCTATGGGGATTGAAGAGCTAAACGAGATTGAGTACCCCGTCGCAAACACACGATTGTTAATAGGATACAAAAACACTCGTCGGACTAATGCTATACAATCGGTTAAAGTGTGATAAAACGTAAGAAAAAAAATTACTCGAAATATTAACCAAACTTAGCATTGCATAGCATCAGATAATGTTCTCACTGCTGGGACACAGGCCTCTCTAGGAGAGGATACGGGCCGTAATCCTCGCCGGGCCCAGTGTGGTTTGGTAGATGACACATGTCTTCGAATTTCTGGTTCTAGGACATGCCGAGTTTCCTCACGATGTTTTTCTTCACCGTTTTGAGAGCAGTGGTGATGAAATAAATTACACAAAGTAATGCGCCTGGCTGGGTTTCAAACCGTGACCTTACAACTCTTAAGTCGGGGCCTTTACCACTCGGCCACCACTGCTCACACCAAAACCAAACTTCATTAGTTCATAAGTACTGGTCCCATTACAATGTAAACCTTATTATTTATTAGCTAGATTTTTCACGATAAAATTTAAACTAAAAAAAGATAATTAAATCAATGACAGCTGACTAACTCTTAAATTAAATCGCTCAACACTGTTACAATTATTTTTCCATTTCCAACCAACCCTCGAGCCTCGGTCGAAAAATAAAAATAGATTTTCAGCATCACAGAGCTTTCGAAATATTTCCACATCAACATAGTATTTTTAAAACCACATTTCACTGCTTCAATTTTAAAATACCCATTTTATAATTCGTAGCTTAAAATGTATTAAATATTCAACGCGTTTACTGATAACAAAATTTGGTTGAAATAACCATAGAATTAGAGGAATGGAGTGAGTTCCTTTCGGTGTTCCCTATCCAGCTATTAAATGAAGGCAGTCAGAGACAAAACGATTTTGCGATCAGATAATTTGTTTATTTTAGTTTAACTTAACACGGCTAAAGGCTAGGTAGTCAATTACATTAGTCAAGACATGGATTTAATATAAAATATGTACAATATCAAAATGAGATATAACGCCAGTCATACACTCAAGTTAAATTGTAGATAGTCTATTTCTAGAATTGTGATATGGGCCTCGTCACAGGCTTGCAGTGTCACCTTTGTCACTACGACCGCTCTGTTTTTTCTTCAAAATTTTCATTATTTTCTTCTTAGCCTATATTATTTGGTAAACATATATTTTGTTTTTTTACATAGGTACTTCTTTATAAATATAATATCAACTTTAACACAATAAGTCTGAATTTCGTTGTCTCTTACTACAAAGTGATAAATTGTAGTGACTTGATTTACTCAGTCCATTCTCCATGGCCATGGGAATAAACCGGGACTATGAATAAATCATTGCACCTCACTATTTAGCGCTGACAGCGCGTTAGGTTTCGGACACACAGACTCTCTGGTGTGTCTAGTCGGATATATAGACTGTTTATTTAAATAAAATAACGGAATGTAAAATTTTGGCGAAGAAATAATAGAAACTATATTAAGTGTGTGTGTTTATTTGTTTCTTCTTCACCGTCAAAAGGCAGAATGGATTTGGATGAAATTTGGTACAATGGTAGACCATGTCCTGGAATAGCAAATAGGATACTTTTATCCTGGGAGTAATTATTCTCTAAATTTAGGCGAAGCGGCTGGCAAAAGCTAGTGAGTAATACATAATTGAATTTTTACGTCTTTGGATACCCCAGCCTGCTAGCTGCAGGCAGGCCGGGTCGAAGTCTACTGGGGCCAAGGGTTTGCTTCCGAAAGGAAAGCCCGGCCCTGGTATCCAAGGCCACGAAGGAACGGGGTGGGTTTTTAGTCAGTAAGAGTCTGACACTATCTCCCGCTCCGCCCAAGGGCGGGAGATGTCATTGGATGATTTTACCCACCACCAAAAAAAAAAAAAAAAACATCTTTGGATACCAATTTTCTTTTGGTGTGTAATCCCCGGTTCTCGGTACTTCTCGGTGGTTATTTATTTATTTATTTAACATTTCATGCACACACAAATATTAAGATAAAAGAAAAGAAGAAACAAACAGAAAAATAGGTACGAAGGTAAGGTAAGGTAAGGTATTTGTACGAATTTGATGTTTATGTACATTTTAATAACTTATCCTATGTATTTACCTATATATTTATTAATAAAAACGTTTATGCAGGAAGAATATATAAAATAAACTTGTTACTTGCTTACTTGTACATTGAGATTGGAGAAGAACTTGCAAGAAACTCCATGGACACTCTTTTACATCATGTTATGAGTTATATTATGTGAGCAGATGTGAGCACAACAAAAATGCAACAAAGTCATTGGCAGTTATCAGGTAACCAGTCTCAACTGACGGCGCCCGTTCACGTGCATGACGCGTAAATCATATCGAGCTATCTATAGCGTGAATGATATCAGGAGACACGTGTACCCCTACATACATCTCAAACTTGAAACCCACAGGAAGCCTTGCTTGTCATATTTCCATTTAAATACCATTTCACACTCGCCACAAAATAATTCAATTTCAACACGTTCACTAAAATAGAGACATTGCTATTCATGTACACTGCCCCTTAATGCATTTATAGTCGCGTACATCCGCGCACGAAAGTGCTAAATACGCATTTAGCGGCAAAGTGCTAAACCCTCGTTTTTGTTGTCATCCTGTACAGCGTAATGAGTAGCAACAGTAAGTATTGGATTCGATGTAAATTAACTGAAATAAACCATGAGGAATTAATGTGCGGCGTACAACTTTGTTGCACCTTGTCACCATTATTGCACATTTTTTTAAGATGAAAATCATCAAATGTATCTACTAGCTCTTGTTGGAGCGAAAGTGTCATATTCTAAACTAGCTCAGGCTATGGTCCAGAGCGAGAGGGAATTGGATGCGATCGCATCCCCCTGCAAAACAATAATGCTAGCGAAGGAGTGCGAGGGAATGTACATCCTCATGTCCCAGCCACTGTGTCAGGAGATTCTCCGGGAGTCGCGAATTGCAGAGCGATCTCCGGTCAACATAGGTGCGGGTTACCGGACGATGAGCAATGGGTAGCTCGTTGTCCTTTCGTCCTATAGAGACCGAGCCCAAGTAGTCGACGGCGAGTAGAGTTCTACGCGCTCCGATGCCTGCTGGGGTCATCAAAGACTTCTGTAAAGGATACTTGTGGGCCTAGAACGCGCGTTCCTTCAATAGAACTTGGCTTTTCAATGTCACAGTATATCTTTCAAGTAATCCTATAGCTCTATTACACTTTATGGACATTGTCAAAGTACTGGCGAGTCTTCGAAACTGTAAATTCAAACGATGTCAAGTATGCCTAAAGACTAAGTGACATTCCGCAAAAATGAGAGTCAAAATGTTCATGTCTTTAGACTTACGTTACCGCTGTTACGATTTCTCTTTGCTTAGAGCCCCTCGACAGAGATCTTGTGTAGTTTAGATCTAAGCATAAATAAATGCTACGTTTCGATACAGTTTCTTATCTAAAACTTTCAGCATTCAAAATAATGTGTAGTTGTAGAAATTTTGTACATTTTTGAAAAGAAAGAAAATAATTTATATTTTGTTTAAACTGTCGTCTTGATGGATCTTGTGAACAATGAAACAATAGCATGTTTTTAGTGAAAAATTGTTAAATGTACTTACCTGCTTTTGGAGCGAGAGGAAGTGTCCGATTTTTACTGATCAAAACCCATCTGTGTTTTTTTTTTTATGGTAGGTAAAATCATCCAATGACAAATCCCGCCCTTGGGTGGAGCGGGAAGTAGTGTCAGACTCTTACTGACTAAAAACCTACCCCGTTCCTTCGATGCCTATAGTGCCGGGGCTGAGCCTTCCCTTCAGAAAACGGCCCTTGACCCCAGCAGAAAACCCATCTGTGTTGCTTCTGTTACTGAAGCTGAAATAACTCTTTCATACAATTCCATATTCCGTCGCATTCTATGTTTTAATTCGCTAAGCATTACCTTTTAGTTCGCGTTTTCTCTCTTGTAAGTCCCATGTTCTACACTTGTACAAAGTGTTATAATAACGATAATATTCCCAGAAAGTCGCTGTCAAAACCTATTAAGTCTGCACCGATCCTTAGCTACGTGTGCACGCGAGTGTACTCGACAGAATTGTTTATGCGTTTTATTATTGCTCAATTTGTGGATGACTGTATTATGTTGAGGTTTCGTGAACCTTAAAAGAGGACTTGTCAGTATAGCTATTATTAATTACGGCTGGCTTTTTCCACAGCAAAAACGTGGATAGAAAAATTTACTTATTTAGAACTTAATTAGGAAAATTATTAAAGTGCTCTTCCTCTCTACTTCTAATATGAACTAATTTTGCTGTACAAGACCCGTAATTGGGCAATTGCCTGTGATTTTTTTACTAAACAAGAAGTAACACTAAAAATAAATCTTTTTCAATCGGTACACTAAAAAAAAAACCCGCTCGGTAAAAACCGCTCTTATCCCACTGCGTTTAGGCTCGCAATGGACTGTTTTCCGCACTAGTGCGGAAAAGTGTGCGTGCTCGCCTCTGCCATAATTTTGTTGTAATAAAATTGTTAATCGTATCAGGCTGGGCGCAAGTGGACCTCCACGAGGCGCGGGTCAACTCTCACAAGTCATAAGTGTATTGAAAAACGTCGTTTGAAACACGTGCAAATTTATCACAGCAGCTATCGGTTCCATAACACACTCGCCAACGACTCGTGCAAATTTAGGTTCGGTTGCTATGATAAACTTTCTGCACTTGTATCAAAATGTGCTATTTCTGAAAACAGTGAATACGTTGTAAAATCTTTGGGGGCAAGTTATGGGACGCTGGCGTGACGCTGCTACATTGCCATGTGGCAATGTGTCATGTACTTGACATGACATGTACATGACTATGTAGTCATGTAGACTGAGCGTTATGTTGGAGGACATTTTGTCTAATGAATCTTGATGTGCCTATATGCGTACGCACTATATATTCAAAAACCACTGCCCATATGGGTGTCTTTGTCAACGTTATTTGCGTTGATGATTGCTCATTATTCACCTACTTTCTCCGGATATAGGATGGAGGGTGTGCATAAATATACAACACATTGCAAGTCATTCTGTGATTCATATCTGAAAAAACAACTTCTCAGGTTTTAAAACATGCCTAGATAAGTAGAAGTATTTATCATGATTTCATGAATCACACGGCTATCTCAAATATTTGTTCAAGACGAATCGTTTACGAAAGTTTTTTACACATTGCAGGAATTGACCATTACTCATTTGTGTCATTATATTTAACTAGAAGTTAGTCAGCGAGTTCTTTCTTGAGAATATTTTCATACAAACTTTAAAGCCGATCGTCCATCGCTACCTTAACTAAGTTAGTTTAGCTTAGCTCGCATAGGTGAGCCAATTTTTCATTCGCGTGCAGCGCAAACTAAGCTACGTATTTACGAAATAGAGGCTCAACTATGCGAGGTAAGCTAAACTAACTTAGTTTAATTGGCGGTGGACGATCGGCTTGCTTAAACCGAATTTTATGGGTAGTTTTGAAAAACTAATTATCACTTTCGTTACATAATTTTGTGCCAAGTTTCGAGTTTTTTAACCCATGGATAATATTAAAACCCCTTAAAACGTTTATGGTAGATTAAAAAAAAAACATATTTTATAAGCCTTCTTTATTTACTTTAGTTACTATTTATATTAAGTTTCCATGATGTGGGGCCAAGCCAACAAATTTCAACCTTATCACCCCTTAATTTTCTTAAACCCTTTCTTTTTGCTCGCCTATAGCATGATAGGAAGTCATGTGCTTACCAGTCCTTTCGGCTCTGCGTTGATATGTCAGTCAGTCAGTTTCTCCTTTTATATATCTATATTATATAAAAACGAAATACCACTCACTGATTAATCACGAAACCTCAGAAACTATAACGTCTACGTGCCTACAAGCTTAGAGGCCCAGCCTGCTAACTGCAGGCAGGCAGGATCGAAGCCTGCTGGGGCCGTTTTCTGAGAGGAAGGCTCAGCCCCGGCATGATAGGCAACGAAGGAACGGGGTAGGTTTTTAGTCAGTAAGAGTCTGACACTACTTCCCGCTCCACCCAAGGGCGGGACTTGTCATTGGATGATTTTACCTACCATAAAAAAAAAAACACCTACAAACTTAATATTTGGCAAGAAGGTTCCCCTATAGGGTGTAGACGTCCGCTAAGAATGGATTTAACGAAACTCTACCACTAAGGGGGTAAAACTGGGGTTGAAAGTATAAGGAAGTATAAGTTTAAGGAAAATGAGCGCTTTGTTGTTATTTCAATGATTCAGATTCCAATGTTTATTAAGAATTTGGAGTTTATGTTTTCTCTTGAAATTTTTAAACTTGTCTGTTTGCGTAATAAAGTTAGTCATTCCAAGTTTGTCTTGAGTAGGGTCACCGTGAATAATGATTTTTTGTGGATATGTTTCGTTTATTTAGACGAAGAAATTCTCTTCTTGAGAGTTCATTTATTTAAGCCATTGTATAATTAGCCAAATCGGGCCAGCCTTTCTAGAGTTTTTGCGAGACTAACGAACAGCTATAAGATGTTTTGAAGAATGTATGTTTTAAGGCGTAAAATCATCCAATGACGGCGCCCGGTCTTAGGTGGAATGAGAGGGCTTGTCAGAAACCTACCTGTACCTCCTTTATTTTCTCTTTGCGATTGAAGGCCACAGACACTCTTTCAAATGTTCCCATATCAAGCAGGCTTTGTAAATGGGTATTGCCTACTCCTTACCGGACAACTGCGATGCTGTAGATTTTTCTGTCTGGCATTCATGCTGAACTGGACTTAGTTTGGCGCAGCCGTTGGGCATAAGTACTATATATTTTATTATTTTTAAACTATTCTTTTAAAAATGTTTCGTTTCGTTACTTTGTCAAAGTTAAAGTGAAAGTGAGTTTGAAAGTATTTTCTCTCTCTTTCTTTTTCTCAAATAACATATTTGAACCCAAAAATTCCGTCAATCATATCCACCCTACTCTGCGGTCAACACTTTATTAAGAACATTTACAGTGAATTATGCAAAAATATGCATTGTAGTCAATGCTTGCATAAAACATGGATGGATAGCTGGCGGTTCATACTAATGCAATGATATCATCAGTTTCGTAGATTATTCACGCAGTGCCACGGATAATTCATAAATGGATAGCCAATAGCGTGATCAGTATTCGTATAGGCTATTAGAATACTCTGGTTACGATGGGCAGTAATCAGTAGCATAGGCGATGACTGTTAAGTATTAGTTTAACACATATAGCTAAGCCCTTTGAATACTAACCAGTAACTGAGTACAAATTCATTAATAGGCGTCGTTTTAATATAAAGCGACCATACGCTATCGTCGCGATAATTTTCATAGCATAAACAGGAAATGGTATCTATCGTCGCGACAACGCGACGCAATCGAGTTTACCATAATTATGATTTATATCTTTAAGTCAAAAGTGCATAGGTTACTTCTAGGCGAGGGTGCTCCATCGTCGCTTTCCAGGTGAGATGGTGGTCAAGCGTGAGGCTACCAACAATAAAAAAAAAAATGAATGCGGCGATCCCGTGTTCGTGTGATGATCGCTTAATGTTGAGACTACATTATAGATTCGTAGATCGCAAAAGTGTGTGGTATAAAGTTATTAAGATAAGTTATTTATTAGCACGTTCATTTTGGATCAACGGCATCAATAGTGATTTTGGTGTTCGGCTGCATACCCAAATTATAATATGGGAAAATCCGAGGCGGGTGATGGATTTTTTTTGCAAAATAAAGTACATTCATAGCTTTACTATTTGGCAATCTAAATTGTAATAAGGAACCATAACTTTCCACATCAAATTGTTTTCACGTTAATAGATGTCCTGGGCAATGGGTAGCATAGTCGTCTGATGAAAACTAAGCCTGAAGTGTAGGGCTGCGATCGAGTAAAAGAGTCATGGCTCCATTGAGAACGGAAGAAATGATTGGTCAAAAAAGGCTCCATCTACTGTTTACTCCGTGTACAATCGTGATCATAAATTAACATGATGTTTAACTTTGAGGTTGAAACTTTATTTTAGAAGCTAAAGCGCATCATGAATCGTGATTAAGTTGCGCATGATTTTACTTTCGTTTTCTTAGTTTTTGCTATATTTCATAGTTTTTACTATGATTAGTTGGTACTTGACATCATTAACATTTTCAACTTTGAGCTTAGTAGTCATAAAGGTTAATTTAGCTTGTCGAAGCCAAGGTCTTATGCAAACAGTTGATTCGCTAAAACCTACTTATCTAGGTACGACCTTAGACATTTATTTGATGGTGGGAAATCGTCAAGGAGCTTCTCTCGCTCTAGGTTGAGCGAGCCAGATTGTTATACTTGATTTAAAACCATTCGTGTTCTTTGTTTCTAACTGTTTTTTTCTTTGATTTTTCTTTGACTCCTCTGAGAAGACTGGGCGGGTGATTAAACCCACAGTGTATTTTCAGTTGCCATTTTGCGAGAGTCATGGCATCTTCTCCGAACACTCCACAACTCTGGCAGGCGTCGACCCTGACTGACCCTGTCAATCTAACTGTGGAATAGAGAAAGATGGACTGTATTAGATAGCTGGTGTTGGTGGTTGTTCTTGAAGGAAGCGGACACAAAGGGCGCGAATTCATTATGGCTTCTGCCTTACAGAATATCGTAGCAAGTTCCTCAAACGTTAAGGACTTTTCCCCTACACACCGCACTAGATGATATTTGGCTGACTTAATGCCCGCTTCCCAGAGACCACCCATGTGAGGAGCACTGGGGACATTAAATTTCCAATCAACCTGCCGTTTAGCGCAACCACCCGAAATGTCATCTTGATTCTCGCGCCAGAACTTTTGTATCTCCGACAGATGTCGGTTTGCGCCAACAAAATTAGTTCCACAATCAGAATAGAGAACAGCGCACAGACCTCTGCGAGCCACAAATCTATCCAGGCATGCGAGAAAACAATCAGCGGAGAGAGAAGACAACACTTCGAGATGTACTGCTTTAGTTGAAAAGCAGACAAATAGTGCCAAGTACGCTTTTGTCACTTTAGCATTACGACGTAAGCTTTCTTTAATTAAGAATGGACCTCCGAGGTCAACTCCGACGTTAGAAAATACCTTATTAGGTATCAACCGAGTTGTTGGCAACGGGGCCATTTCAGGCTGAAGTAACGATGGTTTACATTTAAAGCACGTTTTACATTTAGATAAAACGGATCTAATAACGCTACGAGCCGATAATATCCAAAAGTTTTCATTAACAACACTTTGCAAGGTTCGCGGTCCAACATGTAAATATTTTTCATGTAAATATTTAATCAATAGTTTTGTAAATAAACTATTTTTAGGGAGAATTCGCGGGTGTCTAGCATTATAAGGAAGTTCGGAATAACCGATGCGACCCCCTACCCTGAGAAACCCATCGCTATCAATGAACGGAGATAATTTTCGTAACGATGGTACGTATTTTTTATCTGTTATCATTTTAATTTCCGTTTCAAAGTAAGTATTCTGAACTAGCTTTATTAATTTATCACGTGCCTCGTTCAGTTCACGGGTTGATAACACGTGTGATTTAGCATGGGTGGGTATATCACCCTGTTTGCGAGTCAATCTTAAAATCCAAGCAAAAGATCTTTGCAATTTGGAAAATGATGAAAATTGTGCGAAGATTCTATCACAAAATTCCATTTTAGTTTCAATAATATGATCACTAATATTGTGATTCAGCAACAAATTAGTGGAAGTTTTTAATTCCGGTAGTTTATGATTGCTTTCATTCACAAACACCGTCAGAGGCCAATCGACGTAATTTTGATACATCCAATCGGCACCCTGTAGCCAACGTGGGGTGCAGTCTATCAGTTGCGCCGGAGACGCTCCACGCGAACAAATATCTGCTAGGTTATTTTCGCTGCCAACGTGCCGCCAAAAATGAGGGGGTAAGATTTCAATAATTTGAGTAACTCTATGACTGACAAAGGTTTTTAATTTATAAGGTTCCGTTTGAAGCCAGGACAGTACGACTGTCGAGTCTGATACTGCAGTTATTTGGTTAATTTTGATTCTAGTAACAAATGTATCGCAAACGAATTTTATTAATTTACTTAATAAAACCGCTCCCATTAATTCTAACCGAGGGATTGTTACGGGTTTTATTGGTGCTACTTTCGATTTCGCTGTTACTAAACGAACCTTTGCGTTACCCTTTTGGTCACGACTGATGACGTACACGCAGGCTGCGTAACCTCGTAAAGAAGCGTCACAAAATCCGATTAAATCACAAGTCGTTTCGCCCGGTAACAGCATATGGCGTTCGATACGTAACTCGCTTAACCGCGGAAGTTCAAAAATAAAGTGCTGCCACGATTTTTTAATGTTATCTGGCAACTTATCGTCCCAACCAATACCTAGCTTCCACAGATCTTGCATAATCTGCTTAGCTACTAAAATGCATGGCGCGATAAAACCCACGGGATCGTAAATCGACGCTAGCAGTTTTAGTACCGATCGCTTGGTTGTTTCGTTGTCCGATAAATTAACTGAAAATAAAAAATGATCGGATTTTGGAGTCCATTTAAGTCCTAAGACCTTAATAGAACTGTCGTTTTCGTCTTTAACGAACGTTACGGAATTTTCCCTATTTTCAGACGGAACGCGTTGCAGCAACTCCTCATTGTTACTCATCCACTTTTTTAGCGTAAAGTTGGCACTTTCAAAAATACCTATTAGTTGATCTTGGACTAGGCTAGCTTGCTCAAAGGTTTGGCATGAATATAAGATATCATCCATGCATATTCCCTCACGGAGGACCTGAGCAGCGAGGGGAAAACGTTCACCCTCGTCTTTCGCTAACTGGAGCAGCGTGCGAATAGCTAAGAATGGAGAACAGCTGAGTCCGTAGGTTACAGTTTTTAATTCATATAATTTAATTGGATCGTTAGGGGATTCCCGATATAAAATGTGTTGATAACAGCGATCTTCTTTTCTTAATGCAATAGCGCGATACATTTTACAAACATCACTCACTAAACAATATTCGAATAGCCGAAACTTCAAGATTATTGACGCAATGTCCGGATACAGTTTAGGGCCGACCAATAGAATATCATTCAACGAGACGCTTGTGGTGGTTTTCGCAGACGCATCAAATACTACTCGCAACGGAGTTGAGGTACTACTAGGTCTCAAAATACTGTGATGTGGGATAATGTATTTACTAGGCTGATCACCCTGATAAAGTTCCATATGACCGAGGTCTTCATATTCACGCATAAATTCCTTATATTTGTTATTCAACTCAGGTACACGTGCGAGTTTACGCTCCGAGTAGATCAGTCGTCGCTCGGCCGCGGCACGCGATTGTCCCAATGGCGCGGGGTTAGGTGCGAACGGCATTGGAACTACGTATTGGCCGTTCGACTCACGCGTATGTTCATGAGAAAATATCTCCTCGGCTAGTTGATCCATTGGACTTGTTGACGGGGTACACGGCACCTCTTCAACTTCCCAAAAATCACGTAATGTTTTGTCAATTGACTGTTCGTCGTCATACGAAACTGATAAATTAAGATTTTGCGATTTATATTTATTAAACGGATATAATTTTCCGCTAACTACATCACCAAAAACTGTTTTAATCACACTAGGAATACCATCCCTAATTACGAAGGGTTTATCAATAATTATATCTGGGACTATGTCATTCCCCAACAAAATATCTATTCGTGAACGCTTGAAAAACAATGGATCCGCCAACTTATAAGTTTTATATTCGCTAATGACATTTTCAGTAAATGAAACATTAGGCATATCCGCGGACACCTTTGAAATAACTACTAAATTAACTCGAAACGTCGGACCACACGCCTGTCTTGGTTTCAATGTACACGTGACCATTCCTTGCGTTTTTACTACCCCTCCGCCGATCCCATGAATAGTAAAAGGGCATTTTTTACGTTTTAATCCTAGTTTTTGAGCACACTCAGTTGTTATAAAAGAACTTTGTGCCCCGGAATCTATAACGGCTCGACAATCGTGAAACTGACCCACACAATCAATTACATGAGTGAGAGTAGTACCTAGAACTACCTCATATTCGCACAGGTTATTACTCATGAATGATTGTTGTGTATTTGTGCATGTGACGTCACTTACGAAGCGACCAGCGTTTAGTGCGAGCGAAGGAGACTGCACCGTCACGGACGATGTTCGCGCGCTATATGATAACGTATTATCTTTATGCAACAAATAATGATGTGGTTCTGCACAGACCCCACAACTCATTGTGCTTTTACAAGCATTCGATTGATGGTCAGATTTAAGACAATTATTACACAGTTTTAGTGAATGAACACGGTTCATTCTTTCATCGACGGACAATTTACGAAATTGATCACATCGATAAATCATGTGATTTTGTTTACAAATCACACAGCTTAAGTTTGCATTACGGTTATTAATCTTTTGCGGAGTTCGTGCCGTATTGAGAATCGACTTTGACGAAGATCTCTGATTTTTATTTTGCGAATGGTTATTACTAGACTTCGACGGGTTATTAGTAGCCACATTTATAAACGAATGTTCTAGAACTTTAATTTGTTTGTTTACAAACTGCATAAGTTCTTCGAAAGTAGGTATTAACTTTTGATCCCGACTTTCTTCGAATAATTTTCGCGTATGAGGGTCGAGTCTTTGTAATGCTAAATGACACAATAGAAAGTCGTCCAAGTGTTTAATATTTAATGCTTGAATCGCTTTAAGAGAATGATCAAAGGTTTCTATAAATGAAGTTAAATTCGACGAGGTATCTTTTGTTAACGGTGTAAAGTTCAACATTTTATCGAAATACCTACATGCTAGTGTTCTGTGATCATGGTATTTATCAATCAAGCTTTGCCAAGCTAATGCGTAATTTGCGGCAGTTATCGGCAGTTTTTTAACTATATTTAAGGCAGGGCCCTTTACGCATGAGAGTAAATAATGAAACTTATCGATATCTGTGAAATTTCGATTGTGAACTAATGATAAAAACGTGTCATAAAAGGTCATCCAATTTTCTGTTTCACCGTCAAATTGAAATAATGATATCTTTGGTAACGCAGGTTTTACTAAATCCTGTTTGTCTATCGCAGGGAAGAAATCATTTTCCAATTTAGAATATTTACTAGCGATTAACTGGCACGCATTATACATTTCGTCAAATGATTCAAGCTCACTTGTTGACATTTTCACTTTAGTAGGTTTTAATTGTACTTCTGTTTCGAACAAATCAAATATGGTGGATTCAAATCTCAGACGGACACTTTCCATTTCAGACATTAATACCGTAAACATTGGCAATATATCTGGTTCTGTTCCCAACTTTTTGGAATAATCATAAAGCTTTTGTAATTTTGCAAATAAATATTCTTTCCTGCATGTTAACGTTTTTCGTTTCACCTCCGCCATTTTGGACGCGTAGGTCTAGCGCTAGCCAAATGTTTTTCCTATTTGAATCTTATTGGAGAGATGAAAATGAGAATCCGTCTCGAATGGACCAGAATGTGGAATAGAGAAGTTGGACTGTATTAAATAGCTGGTGTTGGTGGTTGTTCTGTATGAAACTCGGTTTGAGCTTACCCAATCTTGGAACAAAATAACGAACGACAAAGCCAAAGAACGTCTTACCTTTATCGCCTTTTCAGCCTTCCTCGAAGTACTCTGGATGAAGCAGCACTGTTGAAGCTGGTTACTGATCACACAACACGGTTATGCTCACTTTGTCCCTTGATTTATCGATTTATTGAGGAGCGCGCTCAAAAAGAAAGTTACCGCACGGCGGCCCGATTTCAACAACATGAAAAACCGGGAGAGGGCGCTTGTGCTGTCATCTATGCAGCCCGCTATTGGCTGATTTCTGGCATATAGGACGCTCTATGATCTTTGCGCCGTCAGCTGAACCAATCATGGGTTAGAATACAGAACACTAACCATTAAACTTATTTTTTTGGTCAGTAATCTTAAATAACTTCTCTCGCTCTGGGTGAAGTGTGACGGAGTATCAGACTTCTTCTGATTCAAAACCACTAGGGTTTTTCAGTGGTCTTTGCCAAACGGCTTGACAAATTTTTAGCTAGAATACTCCTATTTTGACAGTTATAGGTACTTAAGTCCCATGTTGTTATCAATCGAATAACAACAAGATGTTACTGAGATATTCCAGATGAAAAAATCCGAAGACACTGCCTGACTTGGAAATCGAACAAATATCTCATGATAACGCTCTAGTTCTTACCAATGCCATAAATACCCTCAAATCAGCTGAAAAGTAGACAAAACACCGAACCGATTGAAAAAGGAATCAAGACACTTCCATAATTTTTCAAATCAGGAACCATAAAATTGGATCCGTCGTGCGAAGCTGCACGAAGCGAAGGCGCGACACCGTTCGGCCAGATTTTTATTACGAACACACGTATTCGGGACACGTCGCGAGCCCCGAGTGGGGCCGAAGCCACGCGAAGGCAATCGAATAGGGCTGGCGACTGTGATTTCAAATTTCGAACGTACACAGATTTTTTTTATTGCTTGCCAGATTTTTGATCGACATTTGAAATCTATTTCGCTCGTCTCGTGGTTATGTAATAACCAATCCGTCAGTTGGATCGTGTATGGGTGATAATTTTTTACATGCTGAAATTCCCTCCTGGTTTTGTTCTAGCTGTAATTTTTATCTTTCTAAGTCATTACGGTAGTTAGAAAACAGACAATAGGATACGAGCCTAAAGGTACCGTGATGCTCGGTAAAATGGGTTGTGAAGATCAGATGGTAGTATCAATACTGGTGCTGAATCCGGTTACACTGGAAGCTGACCCGAATAGTTGGTAAAAGGTATAGTACGCGGCAAATAAGTTGAACTATTTGCTATGGTTACGCGCACCTCTTCGATTGAGACCCGAAATCGGTTATAATCGTCGTCACACAAGTTGAACCATCATGGCGGTCGATTTTTAATGTGCAGTAACCGATTTTTGGATCTCAATTGAAGTGGGGCGTAACAATAGCAGATTGGTCAACTTATTTGCCGCGTAGGTAAATAGATTGAATTGAAATCTTTTTAGCTGGTTTAAAGTTCAGAGCGCTAGTTAAAGTTAACCGATGGAAGCGGTCTATTACAGTGTTTGCAGATAATGGACGCGTCTGTGGAACATTACCAGTTTAAACGTTAACGAGTTGTTTGTACCTAAGTCGTGCATCACTCCAAGGTTTGTAATTAGATTTCCTTTCGGATTTTAAATTGTAACAATTACATAAGTAGCAAAATTGTACATTTTGCTACTTATGTACGTACTTAATCAAGCTCTTCAAATGCACAAAAACTTGAAAAAAAAAGTGGTAAAACAGTGCTTATGATCTTCAAAATCAATCACCGTTCAAAGAAAACAAAAATAATAAAACTAAATCAAAATTAGTTCATCCGTTTGGGAGTTACGATGCCACGTTCAATATATTAAACCTCTTTTTTTGTCGGAGGTTAAAAATACAAAAATCAAACATGCTAATTCCGTGTTACTTTTTTGTTTAAGAAGAGATTATTACCCTGTAATAAACGCGAAAGTTTGTAAGTTCGTTGCTCTTTTACGCATAAACTATTGAATGGATTTCAATGAAACTTGTCATATAGGTAGATCATGTCCTGGAATAGCATAGAGTGTACTTTAACCTGGAAGTATGTTCTCTTGGGATAATTTTCTACTATCACACGGGCAAAGCCACTGACAACAGCTAGTTACTATAACTATGCATGCATGGAATCGTATCAATCCCAATTTACCAATTCTCATACAAATTGCCAATATAACACGAATACAATTTCCCTATACAAAAGCCTCTCTCAATATTTCTGGGAAAATAAATTGCCAATAATGGCAACCCTGTATTGAACGCATCATATTTTTTTTCTAAATTCGAAATTTGAACTGCGATTCCTTTTAGCTGTCATGATTTATAGGGGGCGCTCATTTGAGCGGGAATTTTGAATATTATTTAAAATTCGATATGTCTGTCGCTTGGGGCTGCATAAAAATATGATTCGTGGTGTGCATATTTAAGAATGCTTGGCGCTGTTTGTGGTTGCTGGCAAAGGAATTTGCGCTAGTGGGTATTATAAAAGATAGTGGTAACGTTAAAATAGCGTCGTGAGTTCGGTCTTCATGGATAAGCAACGACTCTATGGTTTTTGTCTTTAGGTGGGAAAATAATCCAATGACATCTCACGGGTGGAGCGGGAGATAGTGTCAGACTTCTACTAAGTAAAAAGCCACTCCTGTTCTTTCTTTGCCTTCATTCCAGGGCCACACGGTTTACTTTCACATAATCCCTGGGCCCCTACGGTTCGCTGACAACTCCTTGAGGCGCGCGTAGAACATTACGCGCCGTCGACGACTTGGGGCCGGTCTGGACGGCTAGCGGACGGTCGGACGGCGAGCTACCCATTGCTAGCCGTCCGCAAGCCCAACGACTCTATGGTTAGGCGGTAAATCACGTTCAATAGTTGGTTCCGTCTGATATTTATACATTTTTGGTTGTTCAGTCAAGGGTTGTGGAAGTCGAATAATTAGTATTTCCGTTGAAGTTTAAAATAAAATATAGATTCTATTTAACTAATTAACATTCATCCATTTACCTGAATTCCATGTTTCAAGTTTAACGGTAATGTTATGAAGGTTATTGTCACAGATAATAAAAACGACAATACATTTCTAATGTTACCAGTTTCTAGTCAAAAAGCACATCTCGTAACTTTTACCCAGAAAAACGGTATTTCTTTGATAAAATTGTGAGACGGATTTTTATTGCAAGATAACTGTATGTCAGTATGTACGTGTCAAAATTTCTCGAAAACTAACTCTTTGTATGCACCGCTGGTAGTATAAGCAGTTAACGTTTAGTCTGGTTTTCTTATCTATGTGGAACGATTTTTGGATAGAATAATAAAAAAAAACATGTCAAATTGTGATTCAGACACAAGGCTTTTGAGGAATATTTATTCTGTGCACGGTTTTTTGCAATACCGTATAATATAGGCTCAATTAGGTACTTATCATATGGGTACGTTTGATTTCTAAATAGTAGACGTACGGCGTAGACCTTGGAGAATCTAAAAGGCATTAATTTTACGAGAATCTTAAACAGTAATAATTCTCTCGACTGAATTTCAAGTACGCAGAAGATACTCGTATTATAGTGCGACCGCATATCGGAAGATGAAGCGTTGGATTGTTTCCCACAAGATGGATTCGAGATTGCGAGATGCCCAGAACAGACCGTTGTGGCGATGCTTGGGTAGCCTATGTCCATCAGTGGACGTCATTCGGCTGGAATGATTAATTTTGTTACTTTTTTGATGTACCATAAAATTTATTTTATTCTATTACATCTACTGCAATTATTGCAGAAGATGTAATAGAATAAAATAAACTTAAACTGAATATATGGAATTAATGTTTTTTCTGTAAAAGTATATGTGTGTACATAAACTATTAAATAAATAAATAAACCATTTTTTAAAAGAGTAACGGAGTTTCTTGCCGGTTCTTCTCCAAAGCAAACGACCAATTTGGAACCGTGCACTAGCTTCTGACATTTTATAAGTGCCCATGTAGGCCTATGTGAAATAAAAACATTTTGATAGTTTTATTTTATTCTAGTCAATGATGATTTTTATCTTTACAAAACAATACCACCTAGTCTTATAGTTCATAGTTGTAAGGCCAGTTCGTCAGTGACTTGCTATGCGCCCGCGCCGATGTTATCATCGACCTCAAACTATGAAGTTGAGTTTCGTTATTAAAAGGTCAGATACATTAACGGAATGGATACTGTGAGTGTGGACTTCAGATAATTTTTGAAATATGCCTTTTTTTGTTTGTAGGCACTACTCATCGCCGAAGCGAGCGTTCGCGCATGATATTGCGCTATTCGGTTAAACACCAAGCGAGCGCCAGCATTCGCATTGATTATAAAATATTAAGCGTTTTTTTACAGGGTATTTATCCAGGAACATTAATAAGAAGTTTTTCCTAAAGTAGTCTATCTACATATAGATTTAGGTAGATAAGTTAAATTCTGGAGAACGATAAACAGATGAATAAATTGGGATTAAATGGGAAGATTTTAGGTCGCAACTTCCGTTGCCAGAATAAAACGATTACTTTCTTTCCAAAGAATGGTATAATGTATCAAATGACCCAAATACCTCGTCGTCTAATATGTGGGTTCATTTATTTTGATATACACAAAGACGTTTTTTTCTATTTTATTCAATGTCTAAATATAATTTGTTTTTTTTTTGTGTGGGATATCAAATAATTTACTCCCGTTCTGGAAGGAGAGATAATATCTCTTCATATAAATGAATTGTATTAATAAATCAACCCATACTAACTGTTCTAGTGTTAGATAACGCTCGCTCTATACCTTTTCTACATTTTTTTTTACCTTTTGTTACCGAGCCCACTCTTTTTTCTTCTAGCTTAGCGGAAATCTATCCAATTCGTCAAACCATCTCCTTCATGGTCTACCCTTTCGACAAGCAAAGGAGCGCCGTATAGTAGCTTTTATTTAAGGAATCAAGTTCAGAATATTATACTGTTCTTCAAAAGATAGCTGGTGTGGCTCAAAAGGCTGCACAGCTTAAATGGGACAAGACATGTTAGTAGCATTTTTTTATATTATTGATAATTTTATCTGATGGAGAGCGATGATGCGGTCGACGATGGAGCTCGCTTACCTAGTAGTAACCTATTCACTCTTGACTTTGGTTATATGTAGCCTATGGGCCGTAATAGATTACGGCCTATTTCCTCTCTCCATGCGGTAATATTAGTGCACATCACATGTCTTCGAATATTTGGTTCTGTGATATGCCCATTTCTGTTCATCACGACGTTTTCCATAACCGTTTCGAGTGCAGTGGTGATGAAATTACACAAAGTCGCCTGTTGTGGTTTTTTTAAGCAGGTAAAATCATTCAATGATATCCCCCGTCCTTGGGTGGAGCGGGAGATAGTGTCAGACTCTTACTGACTAAAAACCTATCTCGTTCCTCCGTCGCCTTGGTTCCAGGGCCCTGGTAAACGCATTTTCATACCTTCCCAGAGCCTCAGATTAGGCTTCGGCCCTACTGGGCCCCTACAGTTAAGTCATAAGTTACCACTGGATCACCACTGCTCTCACTCTTTTCAAAAATTAAAATTATCCTCGACCACAGTCAAAGTGGTCGCTCCTCACAGCTCATAACATTCAAAGTACAAAACAATACGCGATTGATTGTGCTCATAAGTGAAACGCAAGGTCTACGCCCAAACCACAGTTACATATAATGTAATATAAAACTTATACGCCTTAGATTATCTGTGCCTTACATCATGTGTACCATCACTTTCATTGTTAGATAAACATGTCGGGATTGTTTGTCTGTCAATACTTACTTAAGTAAGGATAGATTGGTGTTTTGGGTTTAAGAGGGCCCTGCCCTATCTGTATATCGTCAACGTGAGCATAGTTTAACACTAGGAGCACGGAAGGTCAATGCTAATTTTGTCCAATTTATTTTTGCTACAGAAGAATATAGAAAGAAGAAAGAAAGAAAAAACGTTTATTTAAACCTTACACATACAATAGAAATAAATTTGATGACAAAGAAATAAAATTAAAATCTTTACAAGGCCAAAAAGGCGTCTAACTCAGCATATGCTGCGATACTTATAAAGATAAATATCGCAGCGCTGGTATTCTGTTAGGGCCCGTAATATGGAGAGATGGTATACAAATGAAACTGGCAACCTGCGTCATGCGAAAGGTGAGGACGCCATGAGGTCTTTTTAGCCACTCCACAGAGAGGGGACTTACCATCCCTAAGAGGATGGAACTGGCTACGGCGTTGCGCCACCGGTACATGGTGAACATCCCACCTATACGCACAAAGCGTTTTGGGAACACTTTTATTATGCGTACAGCTAAGGAGTGGAATTCCCTGCCGGAGTCTGTGTTTCCTGATGGCTACAACCCGGGAATCTTTAAGTCAAGAGTGAATAGGTTTCTTCTAGGTAAACGCGATCCATCGTCGACCGTATCGTCGCTTTCCATCAGGTGAGGTAGCGGTCAAGCGCGAACCTATCAATAATAATAATAAAAAAAAACTGGGATCTAAAATTTGTATGAAGAATGCGGGCAAAATCGCTGGTAGAAGCTTAAATATGCACACATACATACAATTCCAAAGCATTCATAGTGACGAACTCAGCAATGATTATTTCGAAATAGTTTGTCCAAGTGTGTCGTGATGACTGGAAGATGTATGTTGACAACAATACTGTAAATCAGTTGTCACTGCATCAATAGTGTACAATTTATTGACAATTTGCATCGGCAGTTTCGTAATATTGCAGTTACAAATGTTGCAATATGTTTAAGCTTTTTTGTCTGTGTCCCGAATGGACGTGTGCGTTAGTCTTCACTATTCACTCAACAGAATGCATATACATATATTATGTATATACATTATGTATATATACACCGTTAAATTTTGATCGTTTTAACATTAGCTGAGCGAGTTCAATGAGCTGTAGGTAGTTGTCGATCGTTGGGTGCTAATTACCTACAGGTCATTGGATTCGCTTAGCTGACGTTTACTTAAAGAAATTAATTTTGTACATGTACTTACGTATATAAAATCAAATTAAAAAAAAAGTCCTTTATTTTGTAAATATATCTTTACAAATCGATAGTGTTTCATTACCCGACTGCGCCAGAAGGAGGGTTATGTTTTTCGAGAGTATGTATGTATGTATGTATCTATGTATGTATGTATGTATAATTGTTTGGCACGCTCTGCAGCCTGAACGGCTCGATGGATTTTAGCTTGAGAGGTGTTGTTAGATTCGTATTTACTGTGAGAGTGACACTGGGTATATCAAAATAAAAAAAAAAAAAAAAATATCGGATTTTTGGCGTCAAATTCAAATATTTGGCACGCTCTGTGGCCTGAACGGCTCGATGGATTTTAGTTTGCGAGGTGTCGTTAGATTTGTAATTAAGTACTGTGAAAGTGATATCGTAAAAAAATAAAACTAAAAAAGTAAAAAATAAAAAATGGTAATTTAAAAAACTAAAAAACCCGACTGCTTTTCTGAGTATTCATGAAAAAGCCCTAAAACAAGAAAGTCGTTGTAGCAGTCGGGACCCATTCTAGAAAGTCAGCCGTCTAGTCAGTAGATCTATGATGTAATGGGTCCCGACTGCTACAACGACTTTCTTGTTTTAGGGCTTTTTCATGAATACTCAGAAAAGCAGTCGGGTTTTTTAGTTTTTTAAATTACCATTTTTTATGTACTTACCGGTTCGACTCTCCACGGGATTAAAACTATCAAAATTAAACGATGTACATATCTTTATTCTTCTTCTTAGCAGTACTTACTTAGTTTTTATTTAATAAAATACCTTGCTTGGTCCAATATTCGAACATTGCAATGCCGTCTACTAACGCTGTTATTAGATCCTTTTCTGAACGGGTAACAGAGAATTTGGCGTAATATGGAAGGTGTTAGTCATTGTTTGTGGAGGCTGGAGAGACGCCGAACAAAGACTGAAGGTCGGAAAATCATTGAACAACTTCCAGCAGGGGTGGTCTACCTTATTGTGGAATCTATTTAAAGTTTTCCAGGTTGGACATGATAATGCTTGCCTAGATCTAGCTCTCCGATTCTTCATTTACACTATTTAAGTTAAGCATTATTGTTTTATCTTCTTTTTAAATGAGGATTACAAAACAGTAGAACAAAACTGACCAAAATCAAAAATCAAAATTTAATAAAAAATATTTCACACAGGCCTACATGGGCACTTACAGTCAGAAACTACCCTAGACCATATAAAGAATACCAGGTAATTTAGCTATCAGGGAACACAGACTCCCATTTCTTAATGTACGCACAATGGAAGTATTTCCAAAACCTTCAGGACTTTATTTATTTAATCTTCATGTAACCAACGATTCATGAATTGATACTTCGTCTGTTTTTTCATTCTATTGTGCGTAAAATCAAATCCTTTAACTCAGATCCAAAAGCCCTTCCTGAATGACGTCACAAGACCCAGATTCCTGTCTATAATATGCGACATGTCCGTAATGTCGTACGTGAATTTAATTATAGGGACGTGAAGGATTACCTCGAGATTAATATAGACGGTGTACCCGCTAACAATAACCTGGTGATCGATTCTAGAAGTACGAATGAGGTGGATGAGGTAGTTTCATTATTGATGACGCTGGAAGTCATCATGTCCCTAGCTATGGAGCGACTGCCTATCAGATCTCCAACACCCAGTTATTGGGTAGCAAAATATCCTTGGTCAGTGTTCTGGCGCTCTCGGACACTCAGCATTTTTCGGCTGCCGTCGTGAGACATCGGAGGTGGGAATCAGTGGTGGCGGTGATTAGAGGTGCGGCGTTTGAGACTTTACTCGGCTACTGATCTCGGAAAAGGACGCGCGCGCACCTGATACGCTTACTTACCAAAATTGATATTGTACCTATTCGGGAATTCCAGGCCCAGCAGGGCCGAAGCCTACTGGGGCCAAAGGTTATGTGAAAATGTCACCCAGGGCCCTGGAACGAAGGCAATGAATGGAACAGGGTAGGTTTTTAGTCAGTAAGAGTCTGACACTATTTCCCGCCCCACCCAAGGGCGGGATCTGTCATTGTATGAGTCCTACCATAAAAAAGAAACCTATTCGGGAATTATAATCGCTTTAAATTACAGTCCGTTTGCCTTTCAATAATAATTCTTAGATTGATGCTTAACATAATTATGATCCTTCGAGCCGGATTTCCAGCGTCTGACTACCTCTAACGACCGCATAACCGTAAAAATTGTAAGAATTATCATTTTAAATTTTTGCAACTCATGGTTGTATTTCCTGAGGACAATTTGACAGTTGTAAATGTTTAACTTCCAATTTTTTTTTTTTTTATTGTTATCATCATACCACATCCATCCACGAGTATGACACTTATATTCCAACATCACGTCATTCGTGCATCAGTAACGCTTTGTCATACCGTCGTAGATATTAAATTTCTTGGCCAACATATTGGTGCACCTTTTGTGAGCACCATAAAGGGTGCATTATCGGGAATACTATCACAATGGAGAGAGATGACACCGGAATAAAGGTGTATTTTACCTGAGATGTGCGTAAGCGGCTCAGAGATGTGTCTAGCACCTTAAGGTAGCCTATCCCCAATCGCCTATCGTCAACGTCGAGCATGGTTTAAAAGCTTGTTGCTTCATCTAACGCAATCTCACGCGATGTTTGATGGAAAGGCAACGCGAAAAAAGAGAGAACGGGTGAAAACTCGGTTGGCATTCGGTAATTTCGAGTTTCGAATGTTCCACTAAACTTGATCCAGGAAATACGTGTTTTTTGAAAACACTTCAAAGTTTTTGAGAAAAATTGATATCATTTAGAATCTCTATTAAATGTGCAAGACTTTTATTGAAGTACTTTTTTATATTTTTAATATATGAGAACATTATAGAGGGCCAAAGTTCACGTAAAATAGCAGATTTTCAGAAGTCTTTACTGGATTAGTTTTACACAAATTTATGTTTTTATTTCTATAGAAGCCTAAATAATATCCACAAGATATCTGAGTATCTAAAATATCTGAAGAAAGATGTGTACATAATAACATCATAATCACGTAAGAGCGGTTGTTTATGATAAATGATAAATCATATTTATTTTACAAATTGGTTTTTTAAAAACACTTTTATACGTCAATTTTTCATCAGTTTAAGCTAGATGAGGTCGGTGTTTCCTAGCTGACTACCCTGAGAAGAAACACCGAAACAAACTCAAGGGTCAAAGTCTCTTTTAAAAGTCCATACAGCAATGATGTAATGGTCAAATCATATGAGAACCATGCAGACTTGTGTCTGAGATGGTCTTTTGAGGAAAGAACCACGCAGATTTGAGTGAAACTGTGCAAGCATTTGTCAGTATTCGTATAGCTCAACTTAGAACTACTAAGGAGCTCAACGAGTTGACGAACAATACTAATGAAAGGACATTTGGGTAGGCCGCAGAAATACTCAAATTGCCAGACATACGTTTGAAAATGTACCTCGGATTGGTCGCTCTTAAACACGTACGATTGTTTACGTCTTTGTGTGGGGTCTTTATGTCAAGAGTGAATAGTTATATTTCTCAACAAATGTAGCTAAAAGAAACCAGATTGTAACAATATCCACTACTGAACATTGAGACTCAAAATACAAGCCATAGCCAAGTTTGGTAACTAATATCGGCAATATTTTTATTTAGAAACTAGTTTCTGCCAGCGGCTTCTCTCGCTTGAAAGTCGTTTAACCCCTTTAGGGGTCGCCGTGTTCTCGTGAGGGCGATCGGCAGTGGCGATCTCTCGCGCCAGGCCCTGGTACGGGCCATGGTCTGAAGCGAGGAGGGATGGCAGGCGGTCGCCTCCTTCTGCGAAGCAGTAACGCTAGCAAAGGAGGAGGCCGCACGCGAGAGGCAACGGCCCTGAAAATGCAATGCTTCTGAAAGGAAAGCTCGGCCCTGGTATCTAAGGCAACGAAGGAACGGGGAGGCTTTTTAGTTAGTAATAGTCTGACACTATCTCCCGCTCCGCCCAAGGGCGGGAGATGTCATTGGATGATTTTACCCACAACCAAAAAAAACCCCTTTAGAGATGGAGTTTCATAAAATTCTTAGCGTATGTCTACACCTTATAAGAAACCTACCTGCCAAATTTTAAGTTTGCAGGTGTTATAGTTTCTGAGATTTCGTGATCAATCAGTGAGTGGTATTTCGCTTTTACAGATTATAAAGTGCATAAATTATCGACTAAAACATTTAGACGATAACTATCTCAAATCTTTAATACTCAGATGTATAAATTGATAAGCCAAATAATATTAATAATCGTTCTAAAAAGCTTTTATACGCAATAAATAAATCTATCTATCAATCATGATAACCTTTGCTAATAATTCTTAATAATAAACTAAAAGAATTCTATCTTTTAATAAGTCGAGAGCATTGCTATGTACCTATTGCGTATAGCTTTGTTGTTGTTAGTAAGTGAATTCAGATTTTTTGCAAAGTGACTAGTACTAACGGGCGCTGTCAGTTGAGACTGGTCATCTCTTAGTTGCCAGTGGTTTATCTTTAGATTTTTTTTCTTTGTTTTATTTACATTGTTCTTACATAATAGCAGCGACAAGTCACATGTAACTGAGATATTTGTAATACAAACCATGATTAAAAAGAGTGTCCGTGGAGTTTCTTGCACATTCTTCTCCATAGAAATCTACGCTTTGGAATGTGCAATTAACATCATTTTTTTTTAGGATAGACTGACTTCTTGATCTTTCAAAAGTGCCTGTAAATGGTTTATTTGAAATAAAAGTGGGTTTTGTTAATAAAAGTGTGACACTCTCTCTCGTTCCACCTAGAGCGAAAGAACGATTTCGTTGATGAACATTAACGCTAATGTGGTACGGTGATGTAGTTTGACCGATGGAGAGAAAAAAGTTAGTTATTTTTTAGGCTTTCCCATCACATGTTATAGCGTATCCTTAATAGGAAACTGAAACTTCGCCTAACAAGTCTCGATCGACAAAATATTTTCGGAACTTTTTAAACTTTTAATAACCATGAATTTACTGCGGTTCGGAAAATGGAGCCCCTACATTGTACTGCTATAAATATATTGCATTAAGCACAAATGTTGACCCTCTGTATGAAATCAAATGGTAAGTTAGGCGACTTTTTGGCCTCGTTTATCTTTTTTGTAGTCTGTAGGCCTTCCTCGATAAATGCTCCATCACTCCATCAACCTACTGTCTACGCCTATAATGTATACCTGACAATTTGTAATTGCAGCACTCGGCTTCATAACACAAGCGTTAAAATTGACAAAAGATGTCCTTGACCATCCCTTACGACCCGAGTTCATCTGTAATTTCACCACTCCACCAATTTCGCACTTTGCCAGCAACAGATACAAATCGCTGAGCTTCATTGCGAGAATGACCCTCTGAACTCGATGTATCGATTTCGCAACTTTTCGTGAGAAACATGGCCGGCCGACTATTGCACTGTCTTCTCAACATATTGAACGTTACGTGTCGTATTTAAGTCACAGTGCATTGTGATTATGTATATAATATACATTAGCTTATGGTTACATTAATTTAGTCAGTGAAAGTCTGATACTCCCTCTAAACTTTAGTGTTCCGTGCCCAAACGGTATAAATTGGGGCTCTATTGCTATGAGTCCGCTGTCCGTCCGTCTTTCACTAGGGTGTATCTCATGAACCGTGATAGCTAGACAGTTGCAATCTTCACAAATGTTGTATTGAATGACCTGTTGGTTTAGTGGTCTTGACTGCTATGCCGGGGGTGGTGGTTTGTGTGATGAGCAAGATCATTTGTTCTGTGTCTGGGTGTAATTTATTTATATGTATGTATTTAGAAATATATAGGGTGATTGGTAATTAGTGAACGATACTTAAATACGTGATTGTAGTCATGATAACAAACAACTTTAACTATGGGACCAAACCTGTCCGTCTGTTACCAGGCTGTATCTCATGAACCGTGATAGCTAGACAGTTGACGTTTTCGCAAATGTTGTATTTCTGTTGCCGCTATAACAACAAATACTAAAAACAGAATAAGCATAGCATAGCATAGCATAGCATCAGTCTTATAATGTTCCCACAGCTGGGATTCAGGTCTCCTCTCTAGGAGAGGGAATGGGCCGTAATCCAACTCGTGGGCCTAGTGCCCAGTTAATTATATTTTTTTTAGAGTTTTTTGCCTACATAGTGTCTCTTGTTGTATAGTTTTATTTATATAACACGGAACCCATCGTGCGCGAGTCGAATTTGCACTTGGCCAGTTTTTCTTTGTATATTTTTCCAAAGAACAGTCCTAATTAACGAACTTTCAAAAATATATTTTTATTCAAAGTTGCAAAGGATTTACTTAGTTTGACTTTAGATGAGTTAAGTCTACTCTTTGCTTGGTAAAGTTTGTTCAAAAAATATGTTGTTAAATTTATCAAAGGAATATTTGAAAAAACACTGTTTTTTTGTAACAAAATTAGAGATCATAACTACACACAAACAATGAACTTTTTTTAAAAAATTTATCATCATCCATCAGACATCCTAATTTATTTTTGATCGCACCATGTTTTCTTTTTTTTATTTGATATAAACTAGTGCTTGACTGCAATCCGACCTGATGGTAAGCAGTGATGCTATCGTTGATAGTGAGGCGCACTAGTTTATTTAGAGCCTATTCACTCTAGCCTTGAAGACACCTTAATTATAAACGGACGGGAAGACCGCAGCAGGTAAACTGTTCCAGTCCTTCGATGTGCACTGTACAAACGACGAGGCAAAACGCTTAAAAAAAATAATAAATCGCTATGAAAAAGAATGTATCGAAAACTTAACAGATACTCTTGTCAGTCATCATCATTTCAAGCGAAAGACGTCCACTACTGGTAATAGCCCTCCTCCAAGTGTCACTGCAAAGACAGGTCCTGTGCATTTAGTATTTATTGGATCACCAACACTCACGAGGTCTTCAGTCCACTTTGTGGGAAATTTTCCCACGCTGCGTCTTTTAGTACAAGTCTCTCTCGACCTATTTAAAAAAAGTAAAGTAAAGTAATGTACATATTACTTAAATTAAGAGAGCCCTGCCCCCTCGTCTATCATCAAAATAAGCATGGTTTAAAAAGCTGAGATGAAGAGGCAGTGCAAAAATGAAAGAAAAACACCTGCAAAAGCCTGTTGGCATTATGTAATTCTGTCAACTATTGACGTGTTTTTTTTGAAACCTTAAAAGTTTTTGAAGAATATGGTCGTCATTCAGAATTTCGATTAAATGTGCAAGGCTTCTATAGAAGTACTTTTTATGTATTTAATATAAGAGTACATTATGGAGGAAGGCGTCCATCACAGAAGAGTGGCTGCGTGTTGTTAAGCTTGCCACCAACCCCTGAGGTGATGAGCACGACCACTCTGTCAAGAGTGATACCAACTAAGAAGAAGATGGAGGGTTAAAGGTCACGTAAAATAACAGATGTTCAAAGGTCTTTACTATCCACACAAAAAGAAGACATAAAATTGTGTGAAACTAGGCCTAGTTTTACACAATTTTATGTTTTTATTTTTTTATAAGCCTCGATAATATCCACAAGATATCTGTGCATCCAAAACATCTAAAGAAAAATGTGTAATAACATCATAATCACGTAAAAGCGATTTTATGAAAATGCACCTCATGTTGGCCGCTCATAAATTAACAGATCTGTGGTGCTATTCCCTAAGAAAACGCAGCGCTGCCTCAACGACGAACACCCAAATAGGATACATTGGATTGTTAATTCAATGTATCCTATTTGGATGTTCGTCGTTGCGGCAGCGCTGCGTTTTCATAGAGAATAGCACCAGAGGTTCGAAACAATTTAATCTTGAAACAGTTTTGCTGTAATAAATTAAAATGATAAAATGCTTGTGTTTCTTCGATTAAGATAGGTTTTGAGTATTGTTCTTTTCGGAAAAAAATCTGCTATCATATTTTTCTTTTTTCTTTATTCCTGATCCCGTTCTTGACCTCAATCTGACCTGATTGTAAGTTATGAACGAGGTTTACGATGGCGAACGAGCCCAGAAGATGCCTGCTATATCAAATCAAAATATATGCCAACAAATTTAATATTTGATTGGTACCACACGTAAGTAAGTTGCGTTATAAGTATGTACCAACTGGCCAGTCAAATATATTATGTATTTGATTGGCCAGTTGCTCTAGTGGTTAGTGGACCTGACTGTTACCCAGGACAAATGTTTGTGTGATGAGCATGATCATTTGTTCTGTGTCTAGGTGTAATTTACCAATAAACTAATGTATTTTGAAATAATATATAAGTGTGTTTTTCAGTTGTTTAGTACCCATAACACAAGCTCCGCTTAGCTTGGGACTAAACGGCATTGTGTGATGGTTGAATTTTTTTTTATTATTCTTCACGTTCGAACGACTGAATTGATTTAGATGAAACTTAGTTTACAGCAGCTAGTTATTTTAATATCTTATAATATTATGTGCTATTATTATGTAGTAGAAAATATGTACGGTCTGGGGTCAAAAGTGCAGTTGCACTCTACTAATGCTAAAGTGTATAAAATTTCTAAAAGATAGCCACTGGTAAAAGAGGGCCACTGGGCCACAACTGGTTTATTTAATTCTTTAGGTTCTATGGTACAAATGAACTGAGTGATGATCCATTGATCCTGTTCTATAAAAAAAATCTAGACACTTCATTATCGGTAGAGTGCAACTGCACTTTTGAGCCCTGACTGTACTTACTACTACTACATAAGAACTTAACATAACAACCAGCGGATTCGCCAGCGTGTATGTAGTTTTACAAATAGTACCAATACACACACAATTATATTATCAGTGGTGTTTATATTGTTTGGAGTTTGGAATTGTTTAGTTTTATTTATTTTTCCTACTCTCTTTTCGAAGATATTTCTTCAGAAATAAACATCATCGAAGCCTACTGGGGCTTGGTTGACTTTCGAAAGGGTTACCCGGGGTCAGTAAATATCTGACAGGCCTTCCCGCTCCGCCTTAGAGCGGGAGAAGTCATCGGATAATTTCCCACGTTAAAAAAATCACCTCTGTTATCTATTTTTCTTTTTCCCTCTTGTTGTCTGTTTATTATAATATTTATGTGTGTACATTTATTTTTAAATGAATAATGAGATGATTTATACAAGAAACAAAATAATTTCTACAATTCGCGGGCAACAGCAAAGATGAAATCTTTTTCGCCCAGACAGACACTGATTGTACATAATTGGGCGAGCATGAAGAATGCCTGGCCCTATGTGGTTACGTCGTAATAATAGTCATTGTTGGCCTAATGTGCCACGATAGGCTATTATTTTGAACTAAATATATCGATGTTCTGTGAGTTATGAGAGCTTTTGTTCGATACTGTGATTATTATGAGCTTTTTGATCTTTAGTTTTGACGTCAATGAGTTTTTTGCTCGCGGAGTTAGCAGGTAGACACAATTATTACAGATAGGTACACTTATTAGACACTATTTCTTTTCTGCTTTTGCATCACATCAAAATCACAATGGGCAGAATGGGCTAACAAAACAGAATGGGCTATATGTGTTTGTATAATATTTATTATCTATCTATCAAGACGTAATATATATCGTATAACAAGTTGACCTGGCAAACTTCATACCGCATAATAGTCGATTTTTTTTCGTGTTTTTTTTTTTCACATTTTTGGACCGTTTAAACCTTTCCAGCAGTATCTTGAATATTTCAAGACTAAATGTGGCCAAATCGGTCCAGCCGTTTTTGAGTTTTAGCGATATTAACGAACAGTTATTCATTTTTTATGTAAGACTTGCTGACCCGGCAAATTTAGTATCACCGAATAGTTTTTTTTTTTTTTTATGGTAAGTAAAATCATCCAATGACAAATCCCGCCCTTGGGCGGAGCGGGAAGTAGTGTCAGAATCTTACTGACTAAAAACCTACCCCGTTCCTTCGTTGCCTATCGTGCTGGGGCCGGGTATTCCTTTCGAAAGCTGACCCATGACCCCAGAAGGCTTCGACCCTGCCAGCCTGCAGCTAGCAGGCTGCGGATTTTTTTTTGTGAATTTTTCCATGTTTTCTCACCGCTTAAACACTCCCTAGAATATGATGAATATTTCAAGACCAAATCTGTCCAGCCGTTCTCGAGTTTTAGCGAGACTAACGAACAGCTATTCATTTTTATTTTAAGAAGATTAAGAAAAGAAATTTGTTGAAAAGCACGTTCTTGACCACTATCAAACCAGATGGAAAGCTACGATGTGGTCGATGATGGAGAGCATTTGCCTAGAAGTAACCTATTCACTCTTGACTTAAAGATCTCCAGGTTGTAGCTATGGAAACATAGACTCCGGCTGGGAATACCACTCCTTAACTGTACGCACAACGAATGTATTTCCAAAACGCTTTGTACGTATTGGTGGGATCGTATTTGCATAGACGATGATAATCTCTCTCAGATATAAATAAGATAGTTAATAACACAATTGCGAATCGTCGAATAGTACTTACTTTAAATATGCTTGTAGAACTTGATTCAACTTTCACTGAATAACCGGCGTAGGCGCATGCTCGTTATGCATAACCAAGATAGATCATAGTCGATCCTTGAATAATAATATCAAAATCTTTAGAACCCTTAAGACATCGCATACGCGTCATGCGTATGCGATGTCTTAAGGGTTCTAAAACCACAAGGTTCAAATGGGATTCTATTATTTAACCGATATTAAAAATCAAAAAAGGAGGTTCTATAGTTGACTCATAATATGTAATTATGTAGGTATGTATGTCTGCGATGTTTTCAAAAACGTCCGATTTGAATGCGGTTTTTTGGTAATCCTCTTCACGTAAACGGTCCTATTAAGACTTTACTTGTATCTTGCAACTACTTTATTATTAAAAAAAAAAAACCGGCCAAGTGCGAGTCGGAATCGCGCACGAAGGGTTCCATACCGTCTGTAGCAAAAAAAAAGCGGCAAAAAATTACGTTTGTTATTTGGGAGCCTCAGTTAAATATTTATTTTATTCTGTTTTTAGTATTTGTTGTTAAAGCGTCAACAGAAATACATCATCTGTAAAAATTTCAACTGTCTAGCTATCACGGTTCATGAGATACAGCCTGGTGACAGGCAAACGAACACGAATTCTTTGCAGTAGGTCCCGTTTTACCGTTTGGGTACGGAAACATAGAAACACTCGAAAACACCTATTATCCTCAAGCTACTTTACTTCCTAAAAGCAGTGGTGATGAAGTAAATTACAAAAAGTAATCCGCCTGACTGGGTTTGAACCCAAGACCGTTACAATTCGTAAGTCGGGACCGTTACCACTAGGCCATCACTTACAGTACGGCCGACGGATCTTGGCGCGTCTTAAGTTAGGCTCTGCGAACTTTAGCGCTCAAAATAAGCGCGCCAAATGAATGATTTATAAAAATTAATGCCAATAACAGTTGTTGATAGCAATAACAACTGCTATTGGCATTTATTTTTTCGAACCATTTATTTTTTGACGAGTACACAAGCGCTAAATTTCGCAGAGCCTAACTTCAGACGCGCCAAGATCCGTCGGCCGTACTGTACTCGTTCAAAAATTACAAATCATCTTTAATATCTTTCACAAGTTTATCCATGAAATCGCCACATCCATTCTTCTCTAATCTGTACAGCCTAGTGTTGAGTACTCAGTGATGAAGTGCGCGAGGTCGCAGGGTCGAGTCCCGACCCGTTCCTTTCACTTCTCTTATGTAATCGCCCATGTTATAGCGTTCATGTTTTGTGTTTGTGTGTGTGTGTATGTGTTTATAAGTGTCGTGGCTTCTGCTTGTGTTTAATTTAGTTTACCGTCGTTGCTATGGTTACGCACAAGGGGGCTTCGATTGTGATCCAAAAATCTGTTACTGCGCATTGAAGGCCGTCATTTTGGTTCAACTTATATGCCGCGAACTATTAATACTTGGTTATTGGCAATACTAATATATTAAACCGAGAATGACTCTTTACGGACTAAGATTTACAACTTTTTTATTTTATATGATATAATGTAGTACTTGACTGCGATCCCACCTGATGGTAAGCATTGATGCAACTAGGTGTTATTATAGTAACTTTTATTCAGCTCAAAAATACCCGTCCAATGGTGTAACCATAGAAATTTTCTTATATCTGTGGGTATAACGCATATAGCTATTGGAAGATGGCCCCAAACTTCATAGAAACTAGCACCATACTTTATTCCCTAGCTTTAACATTGGCAAATTTAGTGACCATTACGTCAGAATTTAATCAAATAAACGACTAAACAACGCCACAAGTCCTTGATTTATTATCTTTGATCTACGAGTGATATATTGGTCTGTTAGCAGTTTTATTATCATTCAATTTGTCTGAATATTTTGTCTGAAATGACGAATGAGTTTATTAAACTAGGCTCTTTCGAGATCATCTGGTCTTAACGGTGTATTTTTTTTAATGATATAAGCTTGAATAAGACCCCACCTGATGGTAAGTAGTGATGGAATCGTTGATGGTGAAGCGCACTAGTTTATTAAGAGCCTATTCACTCTAGCCTTGAAGACACCCAAATTGTAATCGGACGGGAAGACCGTTGCAGGCAAATTGTTCCAATCCTTCGATGTATTATCGAGGCGAAAATTTAAAGTGTTGGTTATCTCTTTGCCTCTTTTGGTTTATCCTACAGGAACCTCACATCTTAGGGCGCCTTCAAATTAGCCGCAACATGCCCCGCGATGGCAGCACTGCTGCAGCGCGGCCGTCGTACTGGGGCCCAAGTCTGCTATTTTTATAAATTCGTCATTCCAACACGATTCCCTTGTCATTTTGCTAAAACCTCGTAATCTGCAACATTCAAAATGGCCAATCATTGGTCTATCAGTGGTCTTTTAGCTGTCAAAGTCAAAGAAAGTGACATTACTGCTTATTATTTTTATTTAGAGCTGCCGCCTTCCGGCGTTTTAAGTGTTTTGTTTTTGTTTTAGTATCAGTGTTGTCTTTTTGTTATGATATAAGGCAGACATTCATTTGTCATTATGTAGGTAGATAACCATTCTATGCCATTTCTTTTAATAGAGTGTCAGTGGTATAGAAACTTGTCAGAATCAACAATTATGAAGTCAATGATAGACCATTCTGACACTGTTGTAATAGTAGACTTGAGGCCCTAGACTGTCTGTCCGAGGTAGACGTAATCGTCAACAACTTCGAGTGTAGTCTTCGATCTTGATTCAGGATATAGGTACTAATTAACATAATTAACAAATACTAACCTCTACTGACATCACTTAGTCACAAAATACTTAGGAGCGGTTCCGCTAATTAGTATTTATCACGTTAGATTAGAGTCAGCATGACAATAGGTCACATGATCCTGTGGGTGTGGTAAAAAGATGTTTCAATATGGCTGCTAACATATATTATGTTTCCGTCCTGGTGCTAAGTTAAATTTTCAAAATTACAACGCCTATATACACCGTTAGTTTTTGGTCGTTTAACTCCCGTGGAGGGTCGATTAAAATATATAATAAAGTAATTTTTTTCTAAAACTCGAATTAAAATACGCATACTGTACGAAATTAATTTCTTTAAGTAAACGAGTCAATGACCTTGTAGGTAGCTGTTGGTCGTTGCGTACTAACTACCTATAGTTCATTGGCCTCGCTCAGCTGACGTTTACTTAAAGAAATTAATTTCGTACATGCGTGAATTAAATCGAGTTTGAAAAAAAGTACTTTATTTTTCAATTTTATCATTACAAATCGATAGTGTTTCATGTACCGGATCGACCCTCCACGGGATTAAAACGACCAAAATTTAACGCTATATAAAAACTTTGAGCACAATTTTACGTTTTCCAGATCCAGTTATTTCGGCTGTGAATTGATATGTCAGATAGTCAGTTTCTACTTTAAGTATTAGAAGTTCCTTAGAAATAATTTTATACCGTCACTCAAGCGAAGCCAGTGACAGACGCCAGTTTGAACATACGAATCAGTAACGCCTAACTTCATGTCACCTGTACCATACCAACGACCAGTTTAGTACCCTATTACGTCAAGAATAATTATGACCTAAGCTCCTATACTTTAGGGCCTATTAAAGTCAGGAATCCTGGCATAATTCAGCATGTTTAGCCTTAGTGACATCACTAGGAGTGGCTTTCCAGTTAATATTTAACTTACAGATAAATCTACATTGACGGCCTTATGTGACTGGCTTGCGAAATAACTTGTACTAAGCGACCGGTAACGTTAGATGGGGGACTAGTAATGTACTGTGGTTCGATAATTCAAAGATGTGTGTGGAATGTTTGCAGGATGTTCACGGTAATAGATATGAAAGACAAATAACTCAACGGCACTTATCGTATTTCTTTCATTGAAATGATTTCATTGAATGATTTCATTGGTTAGAATGGGACATAAAATGAACATAAACAAAACCAAAATCATGGTTCACATCCATGTAGCGCCCACTCCTATCAAGATCGGAGACTCTACACTCGAAGTTGTGGAAGTTGTGGACGTTTACCTGGGACAGATGGTCCAGTTGGATAGGTCTAACTTCGAGAAAGAGGCCAAAAAAAAAAATCGTCGAATCCGACTCGGCTGGGCGGCGTTCGGGAAGCTGCGCAATGTCTTCTCGTCCAACATACCAGTGTCTCAAGACGAAAGTCTATGACCAGTGCGTGTTCCATGGATGACATATGGCTCTGAAACGTGGTCGCTTACAATGAGCCTCATAAGAAGACTTAAAGTCACCCAAAGGGCAATGGAAAGGGCTATGCTCGGAGTTTCCTTGCGTGATCGAATCAGGAATTAAGATATCGGCAAGAGAATCAGGGTTGCCGACATAGCACGTAGAATCGCCAAACATAAGTGGCAATGGGCTGGGCACATTGCACGCAGAACAGATGGGGCCAAAAGGTTTTAGAGTGGCGGCCGCGTGACGGAAGACGCAGCGTTGGAAGGCCTCCCACAAGGTGGACCGATGACCTGGTCAGGGTCGCTGGAGTCCGATGGATGCGAGACGTACAGGACCGGCCATTGTGGCGACGCTTGGGACGTCTTTGTCCAAAAGTGGACGTCTTTTGGCTGAAATGATGATGATGATGACTTATCGTATTTCTTTCATTAGTAATAAAATCAGGCAAGTGCGAGTCGGACTCGCACACTGAGGGTTTCGTGCAAATTCTCATGTAAATTATTTAATTCCCGAATCGACTTTGAAAAATTTGAATGGACCTGTCTAGTCAATGCAAGCAACAGTGAGCCAGTACAGGCTAGAAGACATAATCTATAGGTACATATAAAATGCTTTCTCCAGAATAACTGACGGATCAACGCACAGCCTAAACCGCTGATCTTAAAGACCTAAAACTTGGCATGTATCTTCTTTGTATGATGTAGGTTTCCGACAAGAAAGAATTTTCCGAAATTCTACGCCTAATAGGATGAAAAAGGGGGGTAAAGTTTGCATGGGACAACGTGATTCCTTGATCCTATCTACTTCAAATTTTGCATGAACTTTCTTTAGCACAGTTGATAGAAGACGAGTTATGTATTTGATTGAAATTCTTTCCCTAACGGGGTTAAAGAGGGGTAGAAAGTTTTTGGCATTTTCGACTTCAACGCGAAAGAAGTCGCGGGCAAAAGCTGGTGATAACTAAACCTATTGTATTTCTATTGCCTATACAATAGACACGAATCTCTCACGCTCCATACATCTTGCAATAACAAGTAAATAACAAACACTGCGCCATGCGGCCACGCCCGTAGGCTGGGTGTATCGTTGTGGCATCTGCCATTTTGCCACTCGTGTCGTAAGACGTGTATTAGGGGTTATGTTGAGGTTACAGTGTTACAAGCCAATTAATTAAATAATTGTCAAAGCGATAATTTGAAGCATATAACTTATGGCCCGGTTCTACTCATTTTGACCTTTTTTAAACCTATGGAAATCCGCAAATATAAAAGAGAACACCATGAAAATTTATTTTATTAAAATTGACTATATGGCCAAGGGCTTGGCAAAAATGAAAACACGATATAAATTGGTTGGCTTGATAAAAAAAAATCGCGAATCTGACCCTAAGTTTACGATTTCAAACGTATTTATCTACGAGATTACGTTACGGAACTTTTTGAAAGTTACAAAAAAAAAAAAAAAAAGCTTGTTATTTAAAAGCGCTTCGCAAGAACTCTCTCTCTTCTCTCTTCTTCCTGCCCTTGTCCCATCTTAAATAGTTGTTGTTTGTTTTATATATAAAAATAAAACCGCTGTTTTGGGGCCGCGAAGACGGCATAATCCTGAGCGAAGTTCATACAAAAAAACAGTGACTAGAACCGGCCCTTAAGGTTTTTTTTTTTTTGCCCTTCCCCACTCCCTTATCGTCAACGTCGAGTATAGTTAAAAATCTTGTTGCGTCATCTAAAGCTATCCAACGCAATGTTTGATGGAGAGGCAACGTGAAAAAAGAGAGATAACACCTGAAAACTCTGTTGGCTCTGTTGGTTTTACACAAATTTATGTTTTTATTTCTATAGAAGGCTATATATCCATAAAATACGAGTATCTTTGTATCCAAAATATCTAGAGAAAGATGTGTAATAACATCATAATCATGTAAGAGCGGTTATACGAAAATGTAATTCGGTTTGACCGGTCTTAATATCTCGTTTGTAAAGAGGTACAGTTTGAGTTACAGCAAATATATAATATAATAAATTCTTTTTCTTTCTTTCTTTCTTTCTAAATGACTAGAGATTTTTGTGGAGAGGGTAGCTTGAGCATGTCAAAATGTATGGAATTATGTCGATTTTATTTTTTATTCCACAACTATTACACAACGCGGTCTAGTCCCAAGCTAAGCAGAGCTTGTGTTATGAGTACTAGACAACTGATAAACATACTGTTGGATCACTAATTCAACATTACTGACTTTATCCACACAGCACTTTTATTTCCTTGACTTGCCCTTTCTAAAATCGACAACCGACTACTCTTGTGGGTTCGAACACCCGCTATTAATAAAAATGAGGACCGGATCTACCGCCATCTTGGCAGAAACAGTTAACTATTTATTCAAGTCAGTGTATGTATAAAAACAATCAGAAAAATCCTTACAAAAATATAAATATCTGAAACATTTGATTTAATGTCACATAAAGTTCAAGAATTATTTAATGCGCCACATTAAATGTAAAATCGTCATTTGACAAAACAAATATCAAAACTAACGCCATCTAGACGACAGTTATTTCTAACTTTAAAATATTAGCTGTCACACACGACAACAAGTGTCATTGTCATTTGAAAACCTTATCCAAACAATAAGATTCCAACATTCGGCCATCCGCATAACTTACGCGTCCCTGCGTAATTGCGAGAGTGTCTTTTACTTTAACGATCAAATTTTAAAGAAATGAAGGTAATGGTAGTTTGCGGGACTTCGTTCTTGTTCACTGTTCCGCATACCTCTAACCAACCTCTGGTGAACCTCGACTACGAACATTAACGCAGCCTTCATGCAGCTACCACATCGTGATGTCATATATCACTTCCTAAAACTCTTGAGCCATGCAGCCAGCACCTACGGCTTTAAAAGGTAACCTCACCACAAGCATGCTAACCTGATCTTAGCCCCATCAGTGACCTTGACTAAGCAGACTGTACTTTTGGCCATCATGTGAAGTGACTTTCCTGGTTGACGACAGCAGTCAGACGTAATGGCTTGCATTGAGTTACACATCATCGCTCCGACCCTCTGGTACTTGCAGCACTTCTCCGACCAACTGGAATCTGCAGAATTATCTCGACTCATGGAACATCACCACTATCTCACTGGGGCATCCCCGAATCATTGGGACAGTACCACCCTGACTCACTGGAACATCACCACACACAGCTCAGAATCACCGAGATCTATGCGGTATCCGGTTCTGACTCACTGGAACCAAACTTCCACTGACCTGGCGTGCATCACGACGCCTGAAAGACTCTTATCAATCATTTATGTTGCCACATAACAAATTAACGACAAAAAATTATAAATCCTGCATTGCAGTTCAGAGTTCTCCGTGCGATCTAACCACATAAAAATCTGACATCAACCAACAGACAGCTGCCCGGATGAGACAACAACATCCATCTGTTGGGAGGATGCTTGGTTTTTGATGAAGGTTTACGGGGACTTCACACCCTGTCCCCGTACCTGTAAATTACAATTGCATAAAAGAAACACTACCATTAATCGATAACAATCAGTTACATACAACTGTATGTTCATATAGTATGGTGTAATATATACTACATACATTACTTGTAGAACAAGGCGTTACTATCTTGAAACTTAAAGAGCGGTGCAAGTCGCTTCTACTTTGAAGCCGCCAACATACAACTGTACGTTATAAACCATGTATTCGGTCAATATGTGGCTCAAAAACTATCCTTAAAATTTATGACTGTACCAGCTATGTACATTTACGAAACTGCTTTGTTTGTTAGAATCAATTTATATCTGTTTCAAAGCTATCAGATTTTTTTTTTTTTAAAAGAGGCTGCAGTGCGTCCTCTATGTATGAACAAATCGTGTGAAAATAAGTTTTTTTTTTTGCATCGAAAACCCAATAATTCAAAAATTTACCCTTATTAAAATTTAAGAAAAGTCTATCTCGCTATTAATGGATAAATGTTACTATACTTTTTTTTTTATGACAATTTGTAATATTTCTCATTATGCAACCACATGGTTTACATAAATTGACTGTTTTGAGATAGAACCTATGTTTAACAAATTGAAATTCTGATTCTGATCCTGACTCATTACGTTACTAGTGGCACAAGTCGCTACTACCATACCACTGGAGCTGTACAAGTCGCTACTACCTTAACACCACTGGGGCGGTACAAGTCGCTTCTACCTCGAAGCCGCCAACATAAAACTGTACGCTATATACTGTATTACTAGTGGTACTAGTCGCTACTACCTAGAAACCACTAGGGTGGTACAAGTCGCTACTACCTTGAAACCACTAGGGTGGTACAAGTCGCTACTACCTTGAAACCGTCAGAACTTGTTCTAATAATTATGCTTTGCACACCTTATGCATAATTGCGCTGTGCACTCAAACAACTATGCTTTGCACAGCTTGTGCATTCCAACAACTACGTTTTGCACGGCTTGTGCATTCTAACAACTATACTTTGCATACCTTGTGCAATCTAACAAGTATGCTTTGCATACCTTATACATTCTAATACAGATTCATATTTGTTTATTTGCTCAAACAAATAAAAAAAGAAATATTTGCTCTAATAATTATACTTTGCACACCTTTTACAATCTAACAACTATGCTTTGCACACTTTGTGCCTACTAACTATGCTTTGTTGTGCATTCTAACTACTATGCTTTGCACATCTTGTGCACGCAACAACTACATATTATTATGTTTTGCACATCTTGTGCAATCTAACAAATATGCTGTGCACACTTTGTGTATTCTAACAACTAAGGGCTGATTTCATCATTCAATATAAAAACTTAGTTCAACTAAACTGAGCTCAGCGTAATCTAGTTTAGACCCGTATCATAAACATGGGCGACAACAAAAGAATTAAAACTGAGTTAGCCTAAACTAGATTCAATTCATATCGGTGAAATGCAAATGAAGCTATAATCTCGATTAGACGCTCTAACTGTATTTGTTTTAATTAATCGCAATTAGTTTATTGGGGAATTTGGCTCTAAGCTTTGCACACTTTGTGCTTTCGAATTCAGATTCATATTCCTTAATTTTTTTTTTAAATAAACAAATCAAACCTATATATTTGCTCCAATAATTATGCTTTGCACACCTTGTGCAATCTAACTATGCTTTAAAAACCTTGTATACTCTAACAACTATGCTTTACACACCTTGTGCATTTTAATTACTATGCTTTGCTCATTTTGTGGATTCTAACAACGTTGATTTGCACATATTGTGCACTCTGACAACTATGCTTTGCACATATTGTGAACTCTGACAACTATGCTTTGCACATATTGTGCACTCTGACAACTATGCTTTGCACATATTGTGCACTCTGACAACTATGCTTTGCACATATTGTGCACTCTGACAACTATGTTTTGCACATATTGTGCAATCAAACAACTATGCCTTGCACATATTGTGCAATCAAACAACTATGCCTTGCACATATTGTGCAATCAAACAACTATGCCTTGCACATATTGTGCAATCAAACAACTATGCCTTGCACATATTGTGCAATCAAACAACTATGCCTTGCACATATTGTGCAATCAAACAACTATGCCTTGCACATATTGTGCAATCAAACAACTATGCCTTGCACATATTGTGCAATCAAACAACTATGCCTTGCACATATTGTGCAATCAAACAACTATGCCTTGCACATATTGTGCAATCAAACAACTATGCCTTGCACATATTGTGCAATCAAACAACTATGCCTTGCACATATTGTGCAATCAAACAACTATGCCTTGCACATATTGTGCAATCAAACAACTATGCCTTGCACATATTGTGCAATCAAACAACTACGCATTGCACCCCTTGTGCATTGATTACATTCCCACTCGACTGCGCTCACCTTGCCTTGCGCGGCGTCTGCCTAGGGCACTGCGCGGCGCCCGCCTTGCACACTGCAACGCGCTCGCCTTGTGCACTGCGCCACGCATGCTTTGCGCATTGCGCGACGCCTACTTTGCGCACTGCGCGACTCCTACTTTGCGCACTGCGCGACGCCTACTTTGCGCACTGCGCGACGCCTACTTTGCACACTGCGCGGCGCCTGCCTTATGCACTGCGCAGTGCCCACCATGCGCACTGCACGCAGACCACAATGCATTCGCATGGCGTACCACACTGCGCTCGCCATGCGCACCGCGCTGCGCTAGCCATGCGCACCACAATACGCTCGCCTGGCGTACCACGCTACGCTCGCATGGCGTACCACGCTGCGCTCGCATGGCGCACCACGCTGCGCTCGCATGGCGCACCACGCTGCGCTCGCATGGCGCACCACGCTGCGCTCGCATGGCGTACCACGCTGCGCTCGCATGGCGTACCACGCTGCGTTCGCATGGCGTACCACGCTGCGCTCGCATGGCGTACCACGCTGCGCTCGCCTTACGCATCACGCTGCGCTCGCATGGCGTACGACGCTGCGCTCGCCTTACGCATCACGCAGCGTTCTTTTCGCGCACCATGCTGCGGTTGCTTGGCACACCACGTCGCGGCCGCTTGGCGCACCACGTCGCGGCCGCTTGGCGCACCACGCCGCGGCCAGTTGGCGCACCACGCTGCGGCCGCTTGGCGCACCACGCTGCGGCCGCTTGGCGCACCACGCTGCGGCGGCTTGGCGCACCACAGTGCGCTCACCTTACATAATACGCAGCACTTGCTTCACGCACCACGCTGCGGTCTCTTGGTGCACTACACTGCGCCCGTCTGGCGCACCACGCTGCGCTTGCCTCACGCATCACGCTGCACCCATTGCTACTGCTTTTAGAACAATAATTGCACACAACAAATGTTATAAAAAATGCTAGCTGTTAGTCTCAGCCTTGTTTGGAAAACGACTTTAAAGTTCAATCGGATTTAAGGTTGGATTATCAAGCCTTTTAATACTAATGTAATCACTAACAATGACTGCTTAGTGGCTGTAAAAATTCAAATTCAACTAGACTACTAACTGTTTTCAAATAGAACCAAATAGTTGAAAACAATATGATAAACCCGTACATTCATATAATTATTGTAGGTTAAGCAACACAACACATCAGCAACATATTTCAAAGTTGTAACTACTTGTCTCAGATTAAAGTTATGATTAGTCTGATACAAGATCATTTGTTAATTACTCAAGCCCCAAGCGAACGCCGGCGTTCGCACACCTATTGTCCCTCTACTCTGTCTAATTACGGTATTCAAATGATTAAAATAAATCCACAAACGATATTGCCGTCCATGTTAAATTTATATCAATAAAACACCCGTAAAATAAGGGTAATAGCCGTTGGTTTAAAACAAAAACCACTACATTTATATTCATTTCAATTAAAATACAATGAGGGTAACTTGTAAACCCACAGCTCGAAATAAAACTTATCAGAAAAATATAAATAGGTAACCATTGGTTTCTTAAAAAAATCGATATTGACCTTACTGGATCAGTGAATCTCCTCAATGATGAGGAAATTATAATCAAACTCAGTTTTTCTTTGAATATGTACCAAACAATTGTGTCAGTTTAAAGATAAACAAACCTATTCACAAATGCTACCAGCACAATATTTAATACTGCAATACAGTGTAAGGTACTGAACCAGCACAATCCGTTACAACAAAGATCTTTTAAATACAGGAACATTACAAAAAGGAAGAAAAAAAAAAACAGGTGGAAAATAAAATTAGTTTTCTTACCCTATGACAGCGTCAAATCAGAACAACCAAACTTACGTATGTGGGCCTGGATATAATTGGCTGGTATAACCGACCAACTATTAATATCCCGCTTCTGAATTGTTGGATCACTAATTCAACATTACTGACTTTATCCACACAGCACTTTTATTTCCTTGACTTGCCCTTTCTAAAATCGACAACCGACTACTCTTGTGGGTTCGAACACCCGCTATTAATAAAAATGAGGACCGGATCTACCGCCATCTTGGCAGAAACAGTTAACTATTTATTCAAGTCAGTGTATGTATAAAAACAATCAGAAAAATCCTTACAAAAATATAAATATCTGAAACATTTGATTTAATGTCACATAAAGTTCAAGAATTATTTAATGCGCCACATTAAATGTAAAATCGTCATTTGACAAAACAAATATCAAAACTAACGCCATCTAGACGACAGTTATTTCTAACTTTAAAATATTAGCTGTCACACACGACAACAAGTGTCATTGTCATTTGAAAACCTTATCCAAACAATAAGATTCCAACAATACTTATATATTTCTAAATATATACATACAAGTTATGGATAAATTATAGCCAAGCACAGAACAAATGATCGTGCTCATCATCCAAACATTTGTCCTGGGTGGGAATCGAACCCACGACATTCGGTATAGCAGTCAGGGCCACTAACCACTAGTCCAATCGGCCAGTCAATAATGGGCGGTGGGAGTTTCCACCACCAGAAAATCTCAGGTCAAGTTATTTGCCGCTTTCTGTCGACGTATTGGTTTTAGAGCATTTTTTCCTGTTGGTAACACTGCTCATATTTGTGTTTTTCTTTTAATTCTATTTAAGCTTAGAGTAACACTTATGTGTGTGTGGGTCCTTCACGCTGAAATAGCTGAGCTGATTTGGATGAAATTTAATAGTAATACCTATATCTTCATATAGGCTATAATTAATAATGAGGAGAAGTACTAAATGCGCGCGGGTAAAGCCACTTTCAGATGCTATTTTTAAAATAATTTCAATATTTTCACAATTTATAACTTTCTGATTAAAAAAATACTCATCATTCGCATACGTACTCCATTTTGAATAATTATGAACCTACAAGCTTTTTGTTCGAATTTCATAACAGAAAATTCATCATTCCGAAACATGGTATCGAAATTTATTATATATTGTTTTCGAATATGTAGATATGATTGAAAAATTCAGCGTGAAACAGCAAAAATTGTTTGATGAAAGTAACCGAGACCAGTGGGCCTAAAAAAGTCACATGGGCAATTCATCTAGAGCAAATCATATTCCGAATTCCTATCAGATCATAAGCAATGCTTCAAATGTTCGTAAAAAAGTTGCAAAAATTAGTCGAATCATACTCAATTCACTGCATATCAGAATCATATTCCTGTAAATATTGCCGTTTAAAAAATATGATTCATATTATGATGCTACAAAAGTGGCCTTTTTAGTATCCCTGTTCTATATAATAGGCTATATAGTACAGTACCTACAGGAATCTTACTGTATATGTTACCAACAATCTGTATAATTATATTAAGGGATTCTATAAAATCATCCAATGACAAATCCCGCCCTTGGGCGGAGCGGGAAGTAGTGTCAGACTCTTACTGACTAAAAACCTACCCCGTTCCTTCGTAGCCTATAGCGCCGGGGCCGGGTATTCCTTTCGGAAGTTAACCCATGACCCTAGTAGGCATCGACCCTGCCTGCCTGCAGTTAGCAGGCTGGGCCTCTTCGGTGTGCTGACAGCTCCTTGAGGCGCGCGGGAACAGAACGCGCCGTCGACGACTTGGGCTCGGTCCGGTCGGTTACCGGACGATCGGACAGCGTGCTACCCATTGCACGCCCTCCGCCAGCCGAGCAGGGAAGGACGTGATGTAATTTTAGGGCACTCCAACACGGACAGATTAGGTTAGGGTTATTTTTTATCACCATCTGAAAATAAAAGCCTTACTTTAAAACGTATTCTATACATTGCTTAAGTATTGTATAGAATACCGGATTATATAGACTGCCGGTAACATATACAATAATATATCATTACGAGTATATTATCTTTTTAAATGCCGCTGCCTGCTTGGGTAGAGACGCCCCCGGCGGTGGCAGTCCCAGGACAACTACCGTGCCTAAGCAGGTTTGTGGACGGGAGCTACCCATGGCTCGCCATCCGCAAACCCACGCCTTCTTATGAGCCTGTTGTGTTTCGCTGGTAGGCAAAGGCTTCCTTTGCTTTTTTCAACTTTTCTCTGTTTTAACCTTAACATCAGTTATGCAATCTTCTTTGAATTAATTCGCGAACTAATAAAACTGCAGTTTTCCATTTAAAAAACACAATGACTAATTTCTCAAAGCAAGGTCTAATTTCACTGAATAATAGTCCCATTTAAACTGTATCTTAGTCCAATTATAATTGTATCTTAGTCCAATTATATTTTATGGTAGTCTAATTTTCCAGTTTCTACAATTTTATTTAAATTCTCATAACAGAGCTTTTAACATTTCTCTAATTTTGCTACTGTTCCGTAAACACTCCAGTTTGCTATTTGTCTGTCAAGTAATTTACACTGATTTTGTATATTTAAAGGAAAATTAACCTAATCGTTATAATTTTAAAGCACATTTTGCTTTGTCTCAAATAAATCCCCATTGATGAATCCTTGGCCCCATCTGTGTCTTGCAATTAACAATGCTAAGTCGTGGGGTTTATTCTTGACGATATGAGATAAAGTGGAAGAGACATATCTAGATAATTATCATTTTTATGATATTTATAAAGTAGTATTAAAAATCAGTGCTGGGATAGCTATTGATAGATATTTCTAATATTTATAATTTTTTTTTTGTACCAATTTTTTGTTCTTGTTAAAGTAGAAAATATATAGTCTATGTCACTCAGTGGTAAAGTAGTATTCTGTAAGTGAAAGTATTTTTTTTTTTATTCATTTCAGTAGTTATCGAGTTAGTTAAACTACAAACAAAAATACAAATTTCTGAAATCGGAATCAATTCACCGGTTTTATTCAATTTGTTATCTTTACTCTGTAATTTTAGTTGAGCCTTTATCGTGAATGAACGAAATGATAGCTACAATATTTAAACTCATTCGAAAAGACACCACTGGATACATTATCGAATCCTTCCTCCTGATAGGGCCCCAAGAAACTGACGTCTGTACAATAGTGAGTAATTTTTCGAACCATTTGCTCTGCCGGCCATTGTTGTTCTGAACTGCAATTAGGAGACAGAAGGGGAAACTTAATGCTCCTCTGATCGACTATTAATAATTATTATTCTCGTAATTACTTACGGTTTGTTACCATACTCTTGTTACGAAATCAGTTTTGCTATTTTACGCTCAAAGTGTTCGACAAATTTTCGTTCGGTCATTTCTCGAATGGCTTTGAAAATAGGACCCATAATTTTTTGGCAAAATAAATAATAGGTTTGTTTGTTGTCAGTTTTATTTTGAAAGGGTTTTAAATATTTTGAGTGGATGTTAAGTGCTGCTTAACTTGCCAAAATAGATGGGTTCCGTCGTAAGCAACAATGACATTTGTTAAAAAAAAAATGTCAAAATGCTTTTGGAACCTGTGCTGCTTCTTTGGGCCGCCAAATATTAAATCCTGATGGTAACGAGTGTCAGCATTTTAAGCAGTTTTCTGTGGAAAGACATTTAAAAAATGACAGTCTTCAGCTTTTAGATTAAAATGTCAGGTGAGCGAGCAAGAAATAGTTCCTTTAACGTTTCAGTTTAGGTTGCCATATGGATCGCATTAAGAGCTGGTAGTTGGGCCTCAGGGCTGCGTATTGTTTGTATTAGTTACCATTGTCCTGAACGCAAAGGTCAACTGAAGGAACACGGTGTGTGTTTTAGTCAGTTAAAGTTTAACACCCATTTTTACTCCACTTATAACAGAACTGTAAAAAAGCTTCCATAAAAACATAGTACAAAAAGATAATTGTTTTAAATTGTCCAAGAAAATACTTGGAAAAGTTTAAAACAGAGCCTTTTAGTCCATAAAACAAATTCTGACAAATATTACGACCGATCCGATGCGGTATGTCAGTATGAATAAAGATAGACCCCATATCTCATTCCTTAAGACATTTTACTTATGACGGTAGTTGTAAATTTGGTATTCAACGACCCTGATCTTATCAAAGCAAATTCAACCATATTATTTTTTGATTAAAGTTGAATTTGACATGTGGATTTTGAGTCATAAATTGGAATTAATACTTAAGGTTATATCGCCAATATCTCAGTTTTGTGAAGTGGTTTAATGATTTTCAGTGTTTTAGTTCGTTTTATGTTATTTGTTCGTTCTGGTTCTAAGTGATAACGGAATTACAGGATTACATTAATTTGGTGTTCGGCAGAGGAAACCTTGTAAGACCAGATCTGAAAATTTTGAAGGTGAGAGGCAAACTGTCTCCGGAAATGTTTGTGTGATGAGCACGATCATTTGTTCTGTATCTGGATGTTATTTATCTATAATATGTATAGAAATATATAAGTATATTTATCAGCTGTCTGGTACCCATAACACAAGCTCTGCTTAGCTTGGGACTAGACGGTGTTGTGTGATAGTTGTGGAAATATTATTATATATTTTCCGCTTAGTAATAATGTCACTACTGTTGCGGAAAATACTAATTGCAGTGCCACCTACGTAATTCAATTATATTTTTAAATCATTCAGGAAACTATAAAAATATAAATATATATATTTATATGTTTTATTGTCGATTATTGTGTGTGCACTAATTTTCCTTCTACTATTACACACGGTGTCTACATCTTTATTTTTCTAACTCTCCTTTCGCAGGTGTGCTGGAAGAGATTTCTTTAGAAATAAGTATCAACTTCTGCATCTATTTTTCTGTTTCCTTCTTCTTTTACTTTTATGTTTTTACGTAAATAGTTAAATACATAAATAAACTCAAAATATCATTCAAGTTGGTCAAGCCGTCTATAAGGAAGAGTTAGGTGACATACACACGTACAGAAGAAAGATTAACCGTAACCAAACCATAACCATAACTCTGGAGTACCTAAGCATGGTTAGCGGTGTGGTTGAGCAATATGCTACTGCGTTGTGTGTCGCAGGTTCGATTCCCTCTCGTAACAAAACTGGTAATGCCTATAGAGCAGCCTATCGCTAAATATGCCGTCAATCCAAAACATGAGCTTATACCATTGATATATTATAAGGGAAAATACGTTAGCGCTAACATCGCAATCAGAAAACTTAGGCCCGTATTACAGAACCTTACTCAAGTACTACTTAAACTGCGTTCAACCGATTACTGCTTGAGCGAAGAATCTCGACTTAAGCGTTCAGCTTATTTTAGAACTATCCTCAAACTTAAAATTAAACAACGCTTGAGTAGAGATTTTGATCTCTGATTACGTGAGTAAGCTATCATTGTGGTAACCCTGAATAATAGTTTGTTTTCTATTGCAAATCTTTTTTTTTCGCACAATTAAACTGGATCAAAACCGGATGACGAGGCGGACGATCTCAAGTTTTCACGACATCTTTTGAAAACCTGTAGGTACTTCTTAAAATTTTCAAAATTATAAGGGTCCTGCGTATCTCGTAAATATCTCAGAGGAACATGTAAGTTAAACGGTTGATTTGTATTATCTACTTCTGCAATTATATATTATATCCATTTTGATTAGGTAGGTACTCGATTCACTCCAAATCCACAAAAAAAAATCATGCGAATCTATGCTCAAGCGTGGTCTCGACTACACTTGCGAAAACAAAGATCAAATCTCGCCTCAAGCAGTGATTCTGAGCTGATTGTCATTTTAAAATAAGGACACATTGAGTGGAGCTCAGTCAAGCCTCAAGCACTATTCTAAAATACGTAAAAAATGTCATTTTAAAGTGACATTGCTCAGGTGATTATTGATTGTAGTTTCTCTGCTCAAGTTAAGTTCTAAAATTAAAACTCCAACTGAGACTAGTTTTAAGTAAGACTTGAGTCTTGATTGTAGTTCTGTAATACGGGCCTTAGACTCATCTGTAGTCACTGATAGACAAGGACAGAGATAAGAGCCGGTGCTGTCGTGCGAGTGAAATAGCGTTAACGAATGTGTGTGATCGTCGCGACTGATGTGAAATCGTGCCAATAGGCACAACTTCAGCGGTCCACGTCCTGGAAGCGAATCACCTATCTTCCGCTACGATACTAATTATTCGAAGAAAAATATGTGCTTTCCGAGGTTTTAGCTTTCACAGCCGAGTGACACCTTCGTATCCTGTAATTCTGTGATCCTTAGCATTTAATAAGGATTTTCTTGCTTTACTGAAACTGATTGACGCTCATTATCGAGATTACTCTGTCTATGTAAAGATTTAAAATGTTTAAAATCGATTTTTCGCTCGAATAGGTATACGAATTACGAGATCAAGGGACAAAATTTAGATTTTGGTTCATCGCTTTTGATATACATAATCTTCGTGACTCCGATAATCTATATATATAGAGTGACTGGTAATTAGTGAACGATACTTAAAACACGTGATTGTAGTTATGAAAACAAACAACTTTTGTTGTGGGACCAAACCTGAAATCGACCAGAGCTAGCTCTGGATGGAGGAACTACCTGGTCGTGTACCTCTTTTGAACAATCTTTAGCCTACACAGATATCCCGTGTCCTGGATGAGATATAGAATATTGTTATCTCGCGTATTCCCTAGTGATAATTTTCTTTCGAGTTTCTTGAGATAACTTGAACGGACGAAGCCGCGGGCAGATGTTAGGAGTATTATATAAGAAAAACAAATGGAAACCCAATAAATAGATCAGATTCCAAATCTAATAAACAGATCAATTGGGATCCGCTCGAATTAATAACTCAAATAGACAGGCGAACAAAGTTTTTGATATGATATGACAGATAAGTGAGTTATTTGTCTTTTAAAAGAGAATAAATTAATTATATTATAGTACGCGGCAAATAAATTGAACCATTTTTATTGTTACGCGCAGCCCCCCACTTTAAATGAGAGCCGAAAATCGGTTTGCGCATTCAAGGTCAATCGCAGTCGAAGTGGGGGAATGTGCATAACCGTAAACATGGTTCAACTTATTTACCGCGTACTATACGAATGGTTTATTTCACTTCAGAAGTCTAAACTATTTTTGTTAGTTTTTGAGGTGAGAAAAAATCGTGTTCCTTCAATTGCCCCCTTGCGTTTCAGGGCAGCGGTAACTATTACTAGTTGCCCTGAACCCTTTGTAAACCGTTTGCAGATACACTCACATCAAATTTCAAAACACATCTCCAATTGGGATAAGGTCAATAACCAGTGGCGTAACTAGACTTTTAAACGCCCTGTGCGAGCTTCGATAACTGGCCCCCCTATAAAAAGTTTTATTCTTACCAGGAGCGATCTAACAAAAAAAAGATGGATATAAAAAAATACGCGTGACGTAATGCTTCAAACACTCCCACCACCACTACCCACTTTTTCCCCCTTGTGGGTGCTGGAGCCCTGAGCAGTTACAGAATCGGTAATCCTGGTAGGCGTATCGCGTCTACGATCGTATTATATACACGATAAATAATAGGTATAGTCGGAAAATGATGATGGGCAGAGCAAATTGCTAGCAGAACGGATGGGCGTCGGGGCCGAAAGGTTCTAGAATGGCGGCCTCGTTCAGAAAGACTGTACAAGGTGGACCGATAACGTGGTAAGGGTTGTGGGAATCCGATGGTTACGAGATGCAAAGAACCGTTCATTGTGGCGATATTTGGGGAGGCCTATGTCCAATAGTGGTTGTCTTTCGTCTGAAATGATGATAATGAAATAATAGGTACCTATTGTGTGTAAGATACTAACTACCAAGCATGATCCAAAAACTTGGCTCTGGCTTGATCATTTCTGCGCCCTCCATGGCCGGCGCCCTGTGTTGGGGCACTGTTAGCCCTGCCCTAGTTACGGCACTGTCAATAACCCCCTTTTACCCTACCTATCGGAAACTAAGAAGAGATACGTTGAAGTGTGTTTGTTTGTTACTGAACAAACATAGCTAAAAGCCGAGTGTCAATACGTTAAAATGCGTTTTGTGACAAGTATTTGCTTGTTTTGATCTGGTGGAAGTTGAAAAGTTTTGATAGGGAGAGAGGAAAATTGATTCTCAAACTCCAAAATATTTATTTCACTAAAATCATTTACTTAATTTGTCACAGGCAAAAAATTATGTTCCACGGTGTTCTGTGGAATAGAAAGCGAAAGAAACTCCACATCCTTTTAAATCCAATAAATAATTATTATGATTACATCACTACTGATTCGATGAAGAGACTCATTTAAGAAACGAGCCAAAAGTATTTTTGGTGATGAATCGAGTTGAAGCTTTAAAGTATTGAGCCCCGACACGTTTTTTATTTTCAAGATTTTATTTTGTTTCACAAGACCGATGTTTGTCTGTGATCAAATCTTGCAAATTAAATTTGATCCACTTCCCGGTTTCCGATTGAGCTGAAATTTTGCATGCATGTGTAAATCACGTGACAATGCAATATTATGATGACATGGGGCTGATCTGAGGATGGAGCTGGAGGGTGGCAATAGGAACACGGTAATTAAACTACATAACCCTATCGAGTTTGGACTCGTGTGTCTAGACGAGTATTTTGGTGCTAGATGATAACCAGGGTCTGATGATGGCTATAGAAACTCGGTAATTAGAGCAATAAGATACCTTATCGCTTTTGAACTTTTTGGAATGGTCTCGATGAGTACAAAATGTTATAGGTATTTACCGCGCTATAAAAGATTGTAATGAAAAAACATATTTTCACTATAAACTTGTTAACACTATTCTCTAAAAAACTAAAACAAAAAACTATGTCAATCACTCCCCCAATAACCGACTGATATGAAACAATACAATATTGGTGGATAACCTTTCTCCCCCTTTTCCCCCTTAATTCCCTAAGGCCACGGAAACACACGAACGCTCCCGAGGGCCTACGAAGTACGCATACGAATTCGTAGTTCTTTTTGCCAACTGTTTTTTCTTATATTTGATTCTTGCGTTATGTTATGAAGTTGCGAATATTATAGTAGATAGAAAGATCAAGAGGTGTTTTTGGTTTGGGAGAATATAAATGTGGGTTGGTTAGATCTAAGTTAATTTTTGCACGAATGCGATAGAAGTAAAATGTCTAATATACGGGTTGTCTTTAGATCAGATCCATGTCATCATAATATTACATTTTCATGCAATTCACACAAGTATGCAAAATTTCAGGTCAATCAGTAACCGGGAAGTGGATCAAATTTAATTTGCAAGATTTGATCCCAAATATGGGAATAGGTGAAACTGATATGAAGCTTGTAAAAAGAACCGGGTGGGGTGAGTCGGACTCACACACTGAGGGCTCCGTACGAACTACATAGGTGAGGTTTTGGCCAGTAAAAGTCTGACACACCCTCGCGGTGAACCCTGAGCGGGAAGAGTTATTAATATTTTTTTACCATCAAAAAAAAAACTAGGTTTGTCTGGATAGTTCTGTCATCATAATCATTTTAGCCGAAAGACGTACTTTCCTAATTTGTGTTTTGTGTATTGTTACTTCTTCACATTCAAGTGACTGAACGGATTTCACTGAAAATTGGTACAAGTTTAGACCATGTTTTTTTTTTATGGTAGTTAAAATCATCCAATGACAAATCCTGCCCTTGGGCAGAGCGGGAAGTAGTTTCAGACTCTAACTGACTAAAAACCTACCCCGTTCCTTCGTTGCCTATCGTGCCGGGGCCGGGTATTCCTTTCGGGAGCTGACCCATGAACTCAGCAGGCTTCGACCCTGCCTGCCTGCAGCTAGCAAGCTGGGCCTCTACGGTTTGCTGACAGCTCCTTGAGGCGCGCGGGAACAGAACGCACCGTCGACGACTTGGGCTCAGTCCGGTGGGAATAGCACATAGGATACGTTTTACCCCGGGAATTCGTACCCTTGGGTTAAGTTTGAACTATCACATGGGCGAAGCTAATAGCAGCAGCATTTAGTGCTGGTTTTCGGAGACACGGCGCGTTAGGCATTCGTCGTACATTACAGCAGCAAGCTGCGTCATCGCACGCGCAAACACAGACATGGCAATGTACGCCGACCGCCCAAAGCGCCGCGTCTCCGTAAACAAGCCCTTAAACGCACCTTTAAACCAAATCAAGTTTCTTATCAAGATTGGTGAAACACAACGTGCTGTCAACATGTCTTGAACTTATCTCTTGTTCGTGCAAATTGTGTGAAATGTAAGTTCTAATTGAACGTGACTTATCAGCAAATGTTGGCACAGCAAGACTTATTAGTTCCTGTCAAAATGCTTGGTTTGTGCGTGGGTTTATAGGTAATTTACCGATATCTGTCTCAGTAATGAATTGAACGAATTTCATTGAGCTTCTTAGTAATCGCTGAGTTGAGCTATACGTACAGTCATGGGTCAAAAGTGCAGTTGCACTCTAACAACGCTATCTAAAATTTCTTTGTAGTAGAATTCCAGTGTTCTGCAACCAGTTTATTCAATATTTTAGATTCTATGCTACAAAGTATATGGGTAATGATCCATTGACCCTCTTTTACAAAGAAATTTTATACAGTTTAGCATTAGTAGAGTACAACTGCACTTTTGAGCCCTGGCTATACCTATACTGATAAATGCTTGCTCTGTCAGGACAGGGTGACTCAAATCTGTGTGGTTTTTTCTTCAAAAGACCATCTCAGACAGTAATCTGTATGGTTTCCGTGTGATTTGACCATTACTGACTGGCCTGTTGGTCTAGTGGTCAGTGGCCCTGACCCAAGACAAATGTTTGTATGATGAGCACAATTATTTGTTTTGTGACTGGGTGTAATTTATCTATAATATGTATGTATTTCGAAATATATAAGTATGTTCATCAGTTGTCTAGTACTCATATCACAAGCTCTGCTTAGTTTGGGACTAGAGAAAATTAAAAAGTAGTAAAGTACTTTTTTTTAAACTCGAATTAATTTACGCATGTACAAAATTAATTACTTTAAGTAAACGTCAGCTGAGCGAGACCAATTAACTGTAGGTAGTTGGTACGCAACGATCGCTAACTACCTACAAGGTGATTGACCCGTTTACTAAAAGAAATTAATTTCGTACATGCATATATTAATTCGAGTTTTAGAAAAAAAGTACTTTATTTGTTTATTTTATCTTTACAAATCGTTAGTGTTTCGTGTACCGAATCGACCCTCCATGGGATTAAAACGACCAAAATTTAATGGTGTATATATTATGAACTTCGTTAAGATCTTTAGAAGTCCTAAGTTAAGCTACGTTTACTGACAAAGGCTTGCACTGACTGGACAGCTCCACTCAAATCTGTATGGTTCTTTCCTCAAAAGATTAGACACTAATTTGCATGGTTGTCATATGATTTGACTATGGTGTTTGTTTCGGTGTTTCTTCCCAGGGTAGCTGGAAAACACCGGCCTCATCTAGTTACGTGTAAACGTGTTTTTTAAGCTATAATCAGGAAATTTCTCTCCTTAGCTGTACACTCAATGAATGTGTTCCCAAAACATTTTGTGTGTATGGAATGTCCACATTAAACCGGTGGCGCAAAACCGTAGGCTTGGTTGGTGGTTGGATTAATGCTACTTAGATTTCAGTTAAATTCGCTATTATACAACATTAGTTTTAGTATTATGCGAAACCTGAATATAGTTTGTTCAGAATCAGTAACTGAATGGATTCTAATAATTTTTACACCATGTTATATTTTTGCCCGAAAATATTAAAAAAAAAAAACACAATTTGAACAACACCGATACTAAGTACAAAACAAGCCACGTCAGCCCATTGCGGGCGCAAGCGCACAGCTGGGAGCGGGAGTAAAATAACCCCTTAGTCACTTGGATGACCCGGTGACCATGTGTTTGTGTGAACAACCGAGTAACAAGCTTATAACTTTAAGAGTTTTTATGGTACTGTTATAAAATTTTGTACATATATTCTATACATAAAAAATACTAAACACGTGTTTGGGATTTTGCATATTATAAAAACAAAGTTATATAATTTAATACTTGTGGCGTTATTAAAATAATTTTGTTAAGCCGTAGGTTGACCGAAAATGTTTACCCAATACATTGATGACTTCATTATTAAAATCACCCTCCAAATCGCATTAATAGCCCGATGGGGCTAAATTATAAATCCACCCATTAAAGGGTTTGGGGTTCCGTATGTATTAAAAAATAATAATCCTTGTGATTTAGGTGGAGTCCATCAATTTTGGGCCATCAATCTCATTAATTTGCAAACCTTTTTAATCCTCATATCAAAATCTTTTTTGAAAATTATGAGTAGGGTATTTTTTATTATCATTGTTAGGCTCGCGCCCAAAGTAAAGATACCTAGACGGATTGTGTGAGAAGTGAAATGAAAGAAAATGGAGCTAGTGATAGCGTGAAAACGGGGCAAGGGCACGAAGATGATCATCATCATCATTTCAGCCAAAAGACGTCCACTTTTGGACATAGGCCTCCCCCAAGCGTCGCCACAATGGCCGGATGGCCGGTCGCCAATTTCACTAAAACCTGTGCTATTTTCCAGTACTTTCTAGAATTTGATTTTTATTAATAACACTGTTAAATAGTGCGTGCAATACTGGCTTTTTACTTTTCATCAAAATCAAGTCCAAGACTTCTGTAACTATTTTTTTGAATTCCTCATCACCACAGTTTCCTAGACTCGGATTTGGCCATCAAAACCCCAGTAGAAAAATTCACCCTGTTCAATTCATACTTATTTAGCGACTTTCATCACGATTAAAAATAATTGTGGTGCGTGCCAGACCGAACCAGACTGGGGTCTTGAGGGGGCCGACTGAAGCGGTGTGTTCGATGGAAATTGAGGGTTTTGAGTGCATTAGTGCAAGTGCGTGATTTCAGTACAGGTTTGTTTATGAAAAAAGGGGGGAGAAAAGGTCTACTGGAAATCGGGGTTTGTATTCCGTCTTTCGAACCGAGGAGAGCTTCATAGATTTGTAACGGTTTGGGATAAATTTTGGCACATGGGTAAATTATGTCCTAGAATAGCAGATAGGATTTTTTGTCCCGGGGGTGTGTTTCTTTGGAATAATTGGACAGTTTCCAAATGAATAACATTTTTTACCCGATTGCTCCAAAAAGAAGAGTAATGTTTTTACACTCCCCATGAACGTAGTCGCAATTAACAGCTAGTTAGAAATAAAAAGTGAAATATGATCCATGAAAAAAACCTGAGTAAGGTAATTTAAATAGGACAAAATTTTACCCTCGTTTTTTGAATAGTTCCAGAAGACCTGCAAATTGTAGCATTAAAGTACTTCATATTTTCGATTCAGATACCGGTGCCTACCTTTTTCTTGATGGTTTCCAAAAACCCCTTCTCAGTGCTCGACTACGTCATGAAAGGAAGCCTCAAAAATTTCGTATTCTTAATCCAGGTTTGGCGTTATTATGTCAGTCAGTCAGTTTCTCTTTTTTTAATTTCATGGATCAATTAATTTCATGGATCATATTTCAATTTCCGCTCATTAGAGCCACCCGGAACTCACTAAATCCACTCTGTAGCGTTACCGGATCGTTTCGGTCGTAAGTTGATGTAGTGAGCGTATGCCCATACAAGTCCACGTAAAGAAGGAGGACAGCAGGAGGCGAGGCGGTGCGCAGTGAGCGCCGGGTGGCTCTAATGACCGGTGACCTTTAGTGCTCGCTTACGTCATAAAAGGAAGCCTTCTGCAAAATGCATTCCTAGTCCAGTTTCAGCTGTGTTTTTATATGTCAGTCAGTTCCTCTTTTATAATATAGATAATAATCAATTATCATACATTTTCACTAACTCACATCCACAGTATAATATCTACATGTGCCTGAAAAAACCCATTTAATATATCCGTCCTTTTGACTCCCTTCACCTTGACCTTTTACCCTTTTTTCTTTCAAAATCAACTTTATTTTTTGAGAAATAGAGGTTATTTTCGACTGTTACGTAAAAGGGAGACGGAGATTCGAATTTCAATACCCAATATCAGAAAGTTATTGAAGAACTGTCAGGTATTGGATTCAATTTGATTTTTTTTTTTATATTCGAAGGCTAAGGAAACATGGTAATGGCGGAATAGGCTGAGGTTAAGAGGTCTACTTATTAAGCAGTTCGTTACCAGTTCGATCCGGGCCAGTGAGACTCACTATACGTACTACGATAGTTTCAAACGTATTCATAGGGTTGCGTACCTTTGCCGGCGAAAACAAAACCTTTAGGCTAAGACCTTACGAAGCGATTTTCAGCCGCGGCCGCTGCGCTTCTATAGAAAGCAGATATAAATGTCTATGTCAAAAATTAAAGCACTATTCACGACACGTTTTAGGCTCGCGGTGTTTGCAGTTGTTCGCGGCTCCCGTTGCTCCGTCACACGAGTCTCTATCAAGGTCGGCTGCGCGTAGGCATAGCAAATGGTTCAACTTATTTGCCGCGTACTATACCTTTTTGCAAATTGAACTACTTACGTAGACGGAGTACGCTGTAGAACCGGACGGCGAGTTACCCATTGCTGGCCGTCGTCGTGCAAGCCCGCGACTGGTCATCGCTTCGGTTTTATTCAATAAAAGTCTGGCCCACACTCCCGTTCCACCGAGAGTGGTAGAAGTAATTTGATGGTTTTCCGCGTAAAAAGCCAACATGTACTGATGCAGCAAAATCTTCACCCTCACTCAAAGAACCAGTTACAAAAATGTCTGATTACCACAACATGATTACTTCTACCAAGAACTAATTCCTATCTAAACGCTATTTTTATGGCCCCACTGTTACATCCCACGTGATATGTGTTTAATTCTACTATTTTATAACACCGAGAGCGACATTCCGTTCACTCGTTCATTCATTCTGTTCACTCACTCGATCTTAATCACAAACGAGACTCATGACGTTGTAAATGCAGTTCTTTTAAAGGATGTTTTAATTTTACAATCTTGTTAATGCCTTATTGGATTGAATTGAAACATAAAATATATTATAATATATTTTTGTTTAAAAATCACACTGCTGCTATGTATATACACCGTTAAATTTTGGTCGTTTTAATCCCATGGAGGGTCAGTTCGGTACATGAAACACTATCGATTTATAAAGATAAAATTAAAATGTAAAGTACTGTGTATGAAATTAATTTCTTTAAGTAAACGAGTCAGTGACCTTGTAGAGAGTTGTCGGTCGTTGCGTACTAACTAACTACAGTTCATTGACCTCGATCAGCTGACGTTTACTTTAAGAAATTTATTTCGTGCATGCGTAAATTAATTCGAGTTTAAAAAACAAAATACTATATTTTTCATTTTTATCTTTGATCCCTCGACTCTTCACGGGATTGAAACGACCAAAATTTAACGGTGTATTTAAGTTAGACTAGTTTTGCCAGGGCCATCAACTACTTGAAAAGTGTTTTATGCTTATCCCAAGGAAAATTACTACGGGACATAATAAGAATCTTTTGTCTAGATCTCTAGAAGTCTCAGATAAATCCTTTCAGATGTTGGTACTTTGTAATAATTAACAAAGATCGAAAAACAAAGACTGAGAGAATATTATTTACAATTTTGATAATACAGATACGTTGAAAAGAAAATTGCTAGCCGTATTTTAGCGATCTTACTATTTACGACATTATTTTCAGAATCAAAGGTGTAATCGTAATTTCTTTGCTATGATGCTATCATATAGAGAAACCTACAAAACCTACATACTTAAAATATTTTTTACCTGTTATAAACTTCCTAATATGTCATACACTGCTAAAAGTCAAAAACTTAAAACTTCTTCATTAGCGACCGTCAAAATATTTACCTCAAGTAAATATTTTGACGGTTTTTCCTTTTTTTTTATTAGGCAATGGCTCGCGTTTGATCACTATATAACCTGATGGTAAGCGATGATGTGGCTGACGATGGAACACGCTTGCCTAGAAGTAACCTGTCTTATAACTACATAGTATAAAACAAAGTCGCTTCCCGCTGTCTGTCCCTATGTATGGTGCGATCTTTAAAACTACGCAACGGATTTTGATGCGGCTTTTGTTAATAAATAGAGTGACTTAAGAGGAAGGTTTATATGTATAATACATGCATAATATATCTAACATCACCGTTGCACCCGTGCGAAGCTGGGGACTGTCGCTAGTTATTTCTAAAATAATAATGATTCAATTAATTACCTCCTATCACAAATCGCTGGTTTCCTAGCCCGACTCAACCCTCCATCGCCGCGGGCAGTTCATTCTTCGACGTTGCTCACTTTCTTGCTCCATATAGAACTGTTTGCTCAACACACACGGGAGTTTTTTCACATTTTTTGCCCACTGCACCGCGACACTAGTTTTGTGCCCGTTTGCCCTGATACGGGCAAATTGAGGCGTGCGATTTTGCACGGTTAATTTCAAGTTTAGTTTGTGGGAGAATTATTGATTACCTTATCAGTTTAACTTACTAGTTCAAAACCTCTGATGGCTTCTCTCGCTCTAGGGCGAAGCGGTAGGGCGTGCCAGACTTTTACTGATTAAAATGACACCTATGTTCCTTCAATTGCCTTTTTCGCAACAGGTTCACCTGTCCCCCTTTTCAGAAGTCGGTACCAATTGCTCTACTTTTAAAGTACTGATCAGCAGATTTTTTTCGCGTTTCTTCCCGTAGTTTTTTTTTATGGTAGGTAAAATCATCCAATGACAAATCTCGCCCTTGGGCGAAGCGGAAAATAGTGTCAGACACTTATTGACTGAAAACCTACCCCGTTCCTTTCGTACTTCCGTTCCTGTTGCCTATCATGCCGCGGCTGAGCCTTCCTTTCAGAAAACGGCCCTAGACCCCAGCTGACTTCGACCCTGCCTGCCTGCAGCTAGCAGGCTGGGCCTCTAGGGTTCGCTGACAGGTCCTTGGGCTCGGTCCGGTCGGTTACCGGACGATCGGGCAGCGTGCTTAAGTCTACTTTCATGCGGGCGAAGCCGTTGGCAGAAGCTATCAGTTAATAAAAATCCCCAACACTCCCTCTCGCTTTTGAATAACACTTTCTTTTCAGAGATCCCCATATTAACTACAAAATCACTGAACTCATCACCTACTGATGCAGAGTCTTTGCTCAAAGAAAATGTAAAAGTTTGCGATTCCGATTTTAATTTTGAACATGTTACTTATGTAGATATAATTAAAACCTTTATTACTTTGAATGTAAAAAAGACTACAGATTTATGGGGAAATTCTGTGGATGTTGTAAAGTCTATTATAAACGTAGTAGCTCCCAGTTTAGTACTTATTTTTAATAATTGTATTGATCGTGGCAGGTTTCCTGACTTAATGAAATATAGTAAAATAATACCATTGTTTAAAACGGGTAGTACATCTGACCCCACGAATTATAGACCCATCTCAGTGCTACCCACCTTTAGTAAAATATTTGAAAAACTAATTTTACAACAGTTACAAAGATTTTTTAATACACATAAATTATTACACACTAAACAGTTTGGTTTTACAAGGGGTCGTTCAACAACCGATGCCGGTGTTGAACTTTTAGGACATATTTATAATGCATGGGAAGACAAATGCGATGTCCTGGGCGTTTTTTGTGATTTGTCCAAGGCCTTTGATTGTGTTCTCCATGAAACATTAATCAGGAAACTTCACCATTACGGAATCCGGAACTCCTCCCTGGATCTTCTTATTTCATATTTGAGTGATAGGATTCAGAGAGTTGACGTAAACGGAATAAGATCACCCGGGTCTGTAGTGTCAATGGGTGTACCCTAAGGTTCAATTCTTGGCCCATTTTTATTTCTTATTTATATAAATGATTTGCCTTACCTTATAAAGGATAACCATGATATAGTGTTGTTTGCAGACGACACTTCGCTTTTGTTTAAACTTAAACGTCAGCAGCCGGTTACTGACGATATAAATATTGCCCTTTCAAAAATAGTACACTGGTTTAATGTTAATAACTTACTTCTTAATGAAAAAAAAACTAAATTTGTAAAGTTTACGATGCCTAATGTTAGGCAAGTGGAAACTAGTGTGCTAATAAAAGGTAAAGAATTGAGTCCTGAAGGTACTACAGTGTTCTTGGGCTTAACTCTTGATGCTAAGCTTCAGTGGGGCCCACACATTGATAAGTTGTCAAAAAAACTTGGTTCTGCAGCATATGCTGTTAGACAGATCCGAAATCTAACTGATTTAGAGACAGCCCGCTTAGTTTATTTCAGTTATTTCCACAGCGTAATGTCGTACGGTATTTTATTGTGGGGTAATGCCGCCGATATTCAGACGATTTTTGTGTTACAGAAAAGGGCTATTCGTTCAATTTATAAATTAAGTCCCAGATGCTCCCTTAGAGATAAATTAAAAACTATTAATATTTTGACTGTGCCATCTCAGTATATCTATGAAAATATTTTGTAAGTATGTTTACAAAAATAGAAATTTGTTTAAAAAGTACAGTGATATTCACAACGTGAATACTAGGAACAAACACAAATTAGTGGTTCCTGCGACTAGACTCAGAAAAATAGGAGGCTCATTTAGATGCCAATGTATACACTTTTATAATAAGATTCCCAGTCCTATTCAGGAACTTAGCCTTAATAAATTCAAAAAACTTGTAAAACGGAAACTTTGCCAGAAGGCTTTTTATACTGTAAAAGAGTATCTCGAGGACAAAACGGCTTGGGCTATATTTGTTGTTATTTCATTTACTTTTTTTTTTTTTTTTTTTTGTTTGCCCGTCTTTATTATTTGTTTTATTTATTATATTTAATTTGACGATTATTGTTATTTTACAATTATGACATTGTTAACTTTTTTAATTTTTTTTTTTTTTTTAAATTCTTATTTATACAATTATGACATTGTTTATTTTTACAATTTGACATTAAAAATTACTTTTATAATTTTTATTTTTTTATTTTAGCAATATTAACTCTGTAAAATTACATTTTGTATATTTTATTATTGTGAATTTGGGGACTATGTGGATTTTTTTTTTTCTTGTTTTTCTCTAATTTTAATTAATGTCTGACAGTTATGAGTACTTTTTGCGGCCTACCCAAATGTCCTTTCTTTGGTATTGTTCGTCAAGTCGTTGAGCTCCTTAGTAGTCCTGAGTTGAGCTTTGCGAATACTGACAAATGCTTGCACTGACTGGACAGGTCCACTCAGAACTGTGTGGTTCTTTCTTCAAAAGACCATCCCAGACACTAATCTGCACGGTTCTCATATGTTTTGACCATTACTTGTTTGCTGTATGGACTTTAAAAGAGACTTTGACCCCTGAGTTTGTTTCGGTGTTTCTTCTCAGGGTAGTCAGCTAGGAAACACCGGCCTCATCTAGTTAAAATTGACGAAAAAAAAAATTGACGTGTAAAAGTGTTTTTGAGAACCTATTTGCAAAAATAAAATATCATTTATCATTTATCACTATGAATATTTTTATATTTTTGCTCAAAGCTCTCAAACTACTCCTAAACAACTTCATACTGCTAAAACCCCTTTATTTTCCAGTACAATAACTTCTCTAAAATATATTAAAGAGAAGTCGTTTCCTAGAACTTTGACTCCAAACCCTTGCGTGGGAGATCGCGTTTAAGCGATGTTCAAGTAAATTAAACAAAGTGTAACTTTATTTTTAGTTTTACTGTCAAGTTGCACGATTATCTGGGTCGTAAATTCTGGGGTCAAACACAGAGTCCAGAGTAGCACCAACAGCACCCTACAGGTAATTATGGATAACAGGACTAAGACTATATTAAGGACATTATTGAAATCTTAAACATTTATTGTACGTACAGCTAAGAAGTAAATGATAAATGATATTTATTTTGCAAATAGGTTTTTAAAAACTTTTACACGTAAATTTGTTTCGTCAATTTTAACTAGATGAGGCCGGTGTTTCCTAGCTGACTACCCTGAGAAGAAACACTGAAACAAACTCAGGGGTCAAAGTTTATACACCAAACATGTTATGGTCAAAACATATGAGAACCATGCAGATGGGAGTCGAATATGGTCTTTTGAAGAAATGTGGAATTCCCTGCCGATTCTGTGTTCCCTGTACCTACAACGTAGGGGTCTTTAAGTCAAGAGTGAATAGGTTACTTGCAAGCATGCGTGCTGCATCGTCAACCAAATCATCGCTTACTATCAGGTGAGATAGTGGTCAAACGCGAGCCTATCAATATTAATAAAAAAAACCCTTGTTTCGAAAAGTACGTGAATCCATTGGTCCCAATTGGCATACGTAGACCTTTGACAGTGGTTAGAGAAGGTAACAAGACGCCAGAAAGTCTGACCATCAGTCTACCCAAGGAATATCGTGTTGTTAACTGGGTTGTGGAGGTCTGATAGGTAGTCGCTCCATGGGTACACGGGTATTAAGCCCCATTCTGTTGGACTGGACACCAGGTCGGCTTCCTTCAAGCTAGTTTAACTACCCTTCCATTCATTGCCTTTGTCCCGGGGCCCGTGGTGACATTCTCACATAACCTTTGGCCCCAGTAGGCTTCGGCCCTGTCGGGCCCCTACAGTTTGCTGACAACTCCTTGAGGCGCGCGGGAACAGTGCGTGCCGTAGACGACTTGAGCTCGGACCGGTCTGTTACCGGACGGATGGATAGCGAGCTACCCATTGCCCACCGTCCGCGAGCCCGCGCCTACGGTGGCCGGAAATCGGGATCGGAATCCTGGCGGCGGCGGCGGCGTGTGCGCCTTTGCCTAATGCGGTCAGCAGGCGACCGCCTGCCACTCCTCGCTCCGGTGCATGGCTTGAACCAAGCCCCGGCGCGAGCGATCGCCGCCGATCGCCCCCACGAGGTCACGGCGATGCTCTTCCCAAGCGGGGCACACCTCGACTGTGTGCTCCACCGTGTCCTCCGGGCGGTAGCCTGAACAAAGTGGAAACTGTCAAATTTATTTTTCTGCAAAAATACTTTTGCATAAAACTAGCTGTTCCCGGCGGACTTCGTACCGCCTAATAGTCAATGAATACTTTTTTTTCTCACCTTTTAAACCTTCCCTGGTCTATTACGAATATTTCAAGACCAAAATGAGTGAAATCAGTTTAGCCGTTCTCGAGTTTTAGCGACACTAACGAACAGCTATTCATTTTTATATTTAAGATTACTAATGATGTTTGTTTTGTTTGTTTCAGGTAATTACAATAATAGCTCTTACATATTATGTGGCTTCAGACTCAGTATTTCTCAATAATTCGGTAAGCATTTTTTTTAATAAAACCTTGGTCCTTACCACGGGTCCTTACTAAGAATTATTCCTGTATCGTGCGTGCGTTCACAAGCGTTTGCGAACTTTTGTACCTACTCAAGACAGACCTGTGGCAAAGAGCGCAACAGTTAATCGCTCATCAACTTGACAGGCTGGCTACCTTGGTATCAAACTTAAACTTTTTGCCAACTCAAAAGAACATAGACAAAAAAAACTATACATAAATTTGTTATTTCGTATTCTAAATAAAAAGTAAGTACTGTTACTAAAATCGTAGTAAATATAAGATTGATCAAGAGCCTGTTTATAAATTGAAAACAATACATATACCTTTAATATCCGCCCCACATCTCCTACATAACGGATCAAAATAACAATAAGTTAAAATGAAAAATGGCAACATTCATACAAACACATGTCACTAAACACAATTTAGGGGAAACTGGGCCAATATAGGACACAACGCTCACTCGACTAAAGTAATAAATCAATAAGACGATATTAAATAAAATTCTCCACCGTATATCATAGAGCGTTCGCATTGTGTACAAAAACGACCAATATCACTTGATACATCAGTTCTAAGTAGGACAGAATACTTTACAAGTGAAAGTTGTAGGCCTAAAATGTCTAGTTATGTTGGACGGTCTATCTGTCAAAGACTAACGCTCATTTCATGCGGGAACTTATTACTCTTATTAGGCGTCGATTGTAAACGATTTAGCACGGTTATTTATTGGTTTCATAGATAATTTTATGTTCTATTATTTTGTGCTTTAGAAAATTGTGTACGTTTTTGCTTTGGCAATTACATTTATATTAAAAAAAATGTTTGTTTTCTAAGTATAGGAAAGTAATGAAAACATAAAAGTAAACAGTGGTTTACTGTTTGTTTTGAAAATAACATTATTTCTTCTATGAATATGTTGTATCAAAAATTCAGTTCATAAATAATATATTTCGTTTCGTATATCATCCACATATTTTTACATAAACAAAATAAACATTTCCTCGAAAGCGAAATACTAAAAATATTTTAACAATACCAAGCAATATCGAAGACGACATAAATAAACAAGTTGACGAATCGACAGACATGTTTGCCAAACATTTTGAGTCAACAAACAAAATTCGCTCCCGATTTTAAGTAATAGAGCCAATATTATGTAATCTTGATCTTGTGAGGAAAGGTGAGAAAATTTGCCCCTATTGAGGACTTCCCTAATACGACGACAAAGGGTCGCGTTTGTAACCCAATATTGTTGTAAAGGTTCTCTATTTATCAAGTGTCCATTTTGGCCCGACCTCCTCTCCTCTATAGATTTGTGATACGCAAGTCTCATTTGGCTTGTCGGTAGTTCTATTCAGTATTTTATGTGTCAATGAAATGAAATGTCTCGAGATTCGTACTCTGAAACGATACTGCAACATGAATCTTGATTCCGAACTGGATTATGATTGCATTTGTCGGATTTGTGGCAGGATGTCATGCTTGAATATAGCTCTAGAATGCGTTTTATTAAGAGTTATATTGTTACGATTTATTTAGTCCAATAATAATGTTTGGAAACGAGGATTGTCATATCATCAAATGTTAACGTTTAAACGATCTGGTCAATTTTAGTTGGCCATATCAAGAAGTGATTACTAGATATGATTTGGCTACGATAAATGCATTACGAAAGTGACACCATACCACTACATAAAATTCGCTTCCCGCTGTCTGTCCCTATGTATGCTTATATCTTTAAAACTGCGCAATGGATTTTGATGCGGTTTATAAAAGGTTTATAATTTGTAATATATACTCTTATAATATCACCACAGCACCCGTGCAAAGCTACCGTAGAGGCCCAGCCTGCTAGTACCGTAGACGCCCAGCCTGCTAGCTGCAGGCAGGCAGGGTCGAAGCCTGCTGGGGTCATGGGCCGTTTTCTGAGAGGAAGGCTCAGCCCCGGCACTATAGGCAACGAAGGAACGGGGTAGGTTTTTAGTCAGTAAGAGTCTGACACTACTTCCCGCTCCGCCCAAGGGCGAGATTTGTCATTGGATGATTTTACCTAACATAAAAAAAAACCCTTGCGAAGCTGGGGCGGGTCGCTAGTTAGAAATAAAATATTTTCAATTGAATTGATGAAAACCAGTTTCTTTTAATTACTTAATGTACCATTACAGAACGTACCGTTTTTAGGATCTCCCCAAAAATGCGCCCTTGACCCAGCTAAGATCAATGAACGATAAAAGGAGCGTGTGGGGCGTCCAACTGCGCGATGGATCGCCGATATTAGGACAAAACGATATTAGGTCTATATATTAATGTAAGTATTGAGGAGCAGTGGTGGCCGAGTGGTAACGGCCCCGACTTACGAGTTGTAGGTCGCGGGTTCAAACCCAGCCAGGCGCATTACTTTGTGTAATTTATTTCATCACCACTACTCTCAAAACGGTGAAGGAAAACATCGTGAGGAAACCGGCATGTCCTAGAACCAAAAATTCGAATACATGTGACATTCACCAACCCGCACTGGGCCCGCGTGGTAAATTAGGGCCCATTCCCCCTCTCTTAGAGAGGAGGCCTGTGTCCCAGCAGTGGGAACATTAAAAGGCTGATGATGATGATGATGATTGAGACAAACTCCGATAGTTTATTTCAACGTAGTGATTATTGAGGTTCTTCGGTAGGTTTTTGTTTTACTTTATGTTCTTCAAAGTTACACTACAAATGCAATAGACATAATATAAAATTAAAAAAATCAAATAACCCCCGACGCATCATGAGAAATGAACAAAATTAATTAAGACGAATCTAATGAGCCCAAAGTCGATGGGTTTTTTAGTAAGCATTCCAGGGTTCCATCAGCCACCTCCCAGCATCAGGTTCTTGAGGTCATGAGAAAAGTATAGCACTGGTTAAGACGAATCTATCTATATTCATTATAGATAGATTCGTCTATCCCAAACCCGATGGGCTTACCTACTAATAAACAATCCAGAATTACGTCTTCTACCTGAGCTCCATCATCAGACCAGCTCAATGGCACCATCATCTACATGAGTATTTCAAATATTAGGAAACACAAATGTTTGAAAGTAAAGTAAATATGCATTATCGATACCTACCGCAGCTAACAAACGAGCTGGTGACTTTAAATACCTGGACAAATCTTCATAAATTGTAGCTATGAACCATCTCGATTAAATCAGCTTTCAAACAAAAAAAAACTGCATCAAAATCGGTCCATTCGTTTGGGCGCCACGATGCCATGGACAGACAGACACGTCAAACTTATAAAACCCCTCTTTTCCGTCGGGGGTTAAAAAAGGTACAGAGACAAAGCTTCATACAATCGCACGAATCGGTTGCACTACTACAAACACGCAGGGAATGTGTGCGAGACCACTGGCCGCTTGTTGCGTACGCGGCGAAACTGGAAAAAACCGGTTGACGCGGACACAGTCAGTGGAAGATCGCAGGGTCTATGCGACGCACGTTGTTTGTTTTTTTAGTTACAAGTTTAAATATTTTATTGTAAAAACATGGTATTTTATTATTAATAATGGTAGTTTATTGTCCTGTGTATATAAACAATACTAGATAAATTATATGATAATGATAAATTTCATTTGTTGTCACCTATTGTGATAACCCTACCAAAATAAGTAGCAATATTGCACGTTCTTATGAAGCTTTATCTCTGTATGGTTTAACTACTCAAGTGGTTATAGGATGGTGCGGGTGATAGCTGCCGCTTTCATCCAATGACCTATCCTTTTCTCTCATCTTAAAGAAGCGTATTTTCGTCCTGCTCTCAAGAATGACAGCAGGATGGAAGGCCGAAGTTAGGGTATCCTTTCAGGCGCGCCTCAATGAGTTGTCAGCAAACCGTAGGGTCCCAGCAGGGTCAAAGCCTACTAGGGCTATGGGCGAATGTGAAAATGAAACCCTGCCCTGGAACGACGGCAAAGAAGGGACAGGAGAGGGTTTATCTCCGCCCCCCGCTCAAGGGTGCGGAGATGTCATTGTATGATTTTCCCACAGAAAAAAAACCCGGCTGAATCAGAAAAGGTAGTAGCAGGAATAGCAATTCTTTGTTAGTATTGTTAGTAATAAATATATTAGCATAATCAACTGGAAACATTATCCACTAACACTACAAAGAAGGCTTTCTTTCTAGAGGAGGGAATGCGTTTACCTTAGCAGGAACCTACAGCGTGCAACTCGGTAAGTCGGGTCGGAAGTGAATTGATAATTTTTCAATACACTTACTTGAAAAGACGCTCTTATCCTTACCGCTTTTAACCACGCAATATACTATTTTTCGCACTAGTGCGGAAAATTGTGCTAGCCTGCCTTCGCCATAATTTACTGCATTTATCGTATCAGATTGGGAGTTAAGCGACCCCCACAGGTCGCGCGGCAGTACCCGTTTATTTATATTTTTGTATATATTGAAAAACGTCGTTTGATACACGTTTATTTTAGATTATATGTCAACTTTTCTATGACGAATAAACTTCGAGAAATCTCAATTTAAACTATCAAGCCCCAATAGGACACCGGTGTTCGCACACCTTTTTTTTTTGTTTTCGAGGGGAAACCTTCAGTAGGAGCCCGGACTTTGGGGATAAGTCCGGGGAGTGTGGGATTTTTACCTCACTAAAACCACCCCGGTGATCACCATCAGCACATTGAAGGGGCGCCGTTACCTCTTAAAAAACCATTCCGGAACCCCCTCTGTACAACGCCTGTTAGGGCACATCCCTGAGGAGACTGTAATTGTCTTTCTATTGTGTCTCTAATTACGGTATTCAATAGGTTAAACCTAATCATTGCATATTAATGAATAAATCTTAACGAAACAACAATCTAGTGCCAAGATTTCACATTGCTGGCCTTTTCCCTTATTAAGCTGCCAGCTGGTGGATGGATGCCAGGTTTCGCATTCTTTAGCAAGTTGTCACGAACTTAGAAAAATATCATTATTCCTGTAATCTTTGAAACCAAAATGTGCCATGAATGTGTCCTAAATCTAAATTTGTGTCCATACTTTAAAAGGCAACGAATCTCTTGGCTGAATTTCGAAGTAAAATAAAATTAAGTTATTTTTTGTAAGAGAAGTGATACTACTTACGTTTACGCTTAGTGGTCTTCACTAGAGACGCACCGAATATTCGTTTTATATCTGTTACTTATTCGGTGTATTCAGCGGAATTTTGAGGTATTCGTTTTTGGCCGAGTCATTCGGCTGAAATGTCGAATGCAGTCGGTATAATGGATCATTGTAAATCAGCCTTCAGGGCGAAATAAAGAGTTAAAAATTCTAACAACCCTAATTATTGTAATTAGTTTAGTTATGCATATTGAAAGAACTATGTTGTGTTCTCAACTATGGTACTAATACATTTTTACGTTATCAAGAATACTAGTAATTATAATTTAATATTTATAATTAAACAGCGGTAGATTATGATGCAAGAAGATCAAGCTTCCAGCATTATCTGGCAAAAGCCTATCACTTTTATCCTCGTACACATTAAACATTATTTGCGTGGCAAAACTATGAAACGGGGAACCGAATTATACGGCAGAATATTCGGTTCGGTATTTCGGTTATTCGGTGAAACCACTATTCGGCGAATTAGAGATTCGTCTTTCGAAAATGGGATTCTTTGAAGTGTCATATCTTCGGATTGACTTGTAATTATAAGTTCAAATAAACTTTTTATCAAAGATACGTTATTCTTTTTTCGAAATTCAGTATTTATTGATTTCTTTGTGTTTTGTATTTTCTAGTAGAATATAATGAGTAAGTGAATTTCTCTGTTACATTTTTACGTTTTATTTTTCCAGCAAAAATAAGCCACCGATATTCGTCTGTATCTTATCCTATGCTGAGGGTAGATAATTTAATTTGCAAACTTAATAAAAGCCTGAAAATCTATTAAAAGAAAACCTTGACGAGCCATGTTTGGTTCGTCTTATGTCAGCACTGGTCCAATTTATGTTACGTCAAGCGGATCTCCAAGTAAATTGGTTTTTGATTCTTTTCAACAGAATTTCAATTTGTGGCAATAAGTTTTAATGGGCTCTAGTACTGAGAATTCATTAAATGTAATATGTAATAGAGCAGTGGTGGCCTAGTGGTAACAGTCTCAATTTAAGAGTTGTAGGTCGCAAGTTCAAACCCAGCCAGGCGCAATACTTCATTTTTTCATCAACACTACTCTCAAAACGGTGAAAGAAAACATAGTGAGGAAACTGACATGTTCTAGAACCAAAAAATCGAAAACATTGGACATCCACCAACACACACTGGGCTCGCGTGGGCATGAACCATTCACTCTTCTAGAGAGGAGTCCTGAGTCCCAGCAGTGGGAATTTTAAAAGGCTGATTATGCTAATATATTAGGTTTTTGGTTCTTTGATATTCCTTAAATATCTATCATAGCTACAGCCGGCTTCTAAGTAGAACGAAACACCAGAATAAAAGTATATCCGATGTTATAATTTTGAATATTGTCCCGCCGCGGGATTGTTAGTGAGAGTTTCCTGGGCCTTTGGTCCGCAAAACACAACTGAAGGAACACAGATAGGTAGCAGTAAAAGTTCACAGTGGCAGTAAAAGTCGGACACTCCCTGTCCACCTCGAATCGCAGAAATATACTTAACTTACCATGCTAAATTTTAACCAAATCCTTACAGCCGACAGAAATTCACATTTATTATATTTGCCAAAGTAAATCTGACACTTAAATGAAATTTTGATCGTCTATGGATTATATGAAAGCCTTCATCATAATATTTATAAAGATTTCTAAAACCTTGACATAATATTTTATTTCATTCTATTCAGTCGAGCCTTCGCTTTTAATCTAAAAAAAAAAAATCGCTTGCTACGTCTAATAACTTTTTCTTGAAATCCGTATATTCCTTCAAAAACCCTCACGTATTATCTAGAAAATACACGTAATTACATAATATCAGTGTATGTTAGCAAACACATACATACATAATACCACACACACATGGCTTACATTCGTAAATACTTCGATAGTAAAATAGATTTTTTTTTTTTCTAAATAATATTTATAAACTAGTATAGTGCCTTACTGCGATCCTATCTATTTGTTTTATGTTTGGTAAAATCATCAAAATCCCGCCCTTGGGTGGGGTGGGAGATAGTGTCAAACTCTTACTGACTAAAAACCTACCCTGCTCCATTAATTGCCTTCGATCCAGGTCCCCGGGGTTAATTTTCACCTAATCTTGGCCCCAGTAGGCTTCGGCCCTACTGGGCCCCTACAGTTTGCTGACAACTCATCCCGTCTGATGGTAAGCAGTGTTGCAATCCACACAAATCTGTTTACCTGTTATTTGCTCACACCTACGCCACTAAACCAATCTTAATTAAAATTCACTAACATAAACTCAAGTACTTACAGAAGGAAATATGATACTCGTAATTTATATCAACATTTCACGCGGACAGGAGCTTGTAACACCTACAGTAATGTACCTATAACGTAACACACACAAATATGTTACTTCACAAACGTATATATAACATTACACACACGTATATACAATAAAAGATGTATCTCACAATAGTGTTAAGACACCCGCTGGTCTGTTACAAGATTTATTAGAAATTCTGTTAGAGGGCGTGAACTGTTTGGCGCTAAGAAGTCGGCGATTCTTTGCCCCTTGTACACACTGGCGGAATTATAAATAATATAAAAAAAAAAAAATTAAAACCAGCACATTTATTAGTATAGGTTAGAGTAGGGTAGAAAAGTGTAGAGTAGGGTAGAGTAGGGTTTTTTTATGGTAGGTAAAATCATCCAATGACAAATCCCGCCCTTGGGTGGGGCGGAAAATAGTGTCAGACTCTTACTGACTAAAAACCTACCCTGTTCCATTCATTGCCTTTGTCCCAGGGCCCCGGTAACATTTTCACATAACCTTGGCCCCAGTAGGCTTCGGCCCAACTGGGCCCCTACAGTTTGCTGACAACTCCTTGAGCGAACAGTGCGCGCCGTAGACAACTTGAGCTCGGACCGGTCTGTTACCGGGATAGTAGGGTAAAGTGGGGTATAATAGGGTAGAGTAGAGTACGCCAGGAAATGTGACCCATCAGTCAATCCAAGGAGTTGGATATAGTTGTTTATTCCGATGTATCGATCGTACGGCGAGTATCCACCCTTACGTTGTTGAAACCTCAACGGTCCGGATTAAGCATTTCGCTTCGTTGTTTATACCGCTTACATCGAAGGACTGGATGGAACAATTTGCATGCTGCGGTCTTCCCAACCGATTATAATTTGGGTGTCTTCAAGGCTACAGTGAATAGGCTCTTCATAAACTAGTGCGCCTCACCATCTACGATTGCATCACTGCTTACCATCATGTGGGATCGCAGTCAAGAACTAGTTTATATGAAATTAATAAAAAAAAATACGGCTCATATTCGACTGTGTCGTTGGTCTAGTGTGTGGTCGTTTCCAGGACAAGAGACGGCAACTGAAGAAACACAAGTAGGTACTGGTCAGTTAAAGTGCGACACGCCCTCTCACTCCATGCAGAACGAAGGTGTTTTGATGACTTAAAAAAATTACATAGGTATATGAGAAAATATTAGATATGGCTTGGTATCATCAAAATAGTCATAGACTATCCACCAGACATATACGTGCCTGTTGGTCTAGTGGTTAGTGGCCCTGACTGCTATGCTGGAGGTCGTGGGTTCGATTCCCACCCAGGACAAATGTTTGTGTGATGAGCACGATCATTTGTTCTGTGTCTGGGTGTACTTAGTTTATCTCTAACATGTATGTATTTAGAAATATATAAGTATGTTTATCAGTTTTCTAGTACTCATAACACAAGATCTTGTGCTTAACTTGGGAAAAGACGGCGGCGTTGTGGGATAGTTGTGGAATATTAGTCAGTAAAAGTACGCTACCCCCTCTCATTCCACCCAGAACAAAGAAAAGTGTTTTGAAGACATCCTACCTCAAAAGAAAATTACATAGGTATTTGGGAAATAATATTAGATTTAAAGCAGGCTTAGTATCATCAAAATAGTCATAGACTATCCACCACATACCAAAACCTCCTTATTCTTCTTCGTGGCATGTCGATGAACTCAAACTAAATTTTATCTGACCAGTTTTTGGCAACCTACAGCTGTCATTGACTTCTAGCATTACTAAACCTCCTATACTCAAAATACACACCTCAATTTCAAACGTAAACGTCCATAATTGCTTTAATACAAACCTTCAGGCCAAAACGGATCACAGGGTAAACGGTTCCCGGGCAAAACGGATCCTTACTCCGAACAATAGCACACGGAGTCCCTTTTAACTGTATAAATCATGGAATTAATTACTATTGGCCTATAATTGTACGAATGATAGTGTAAGTAACACAAGAACATGAATTTATGTATGTAGAAAAGCGATATTATCATTTCTCAGTAGAATTCATGCAGTCTTAGTTTTCAAAAGTTTTATACTGAAGAAACTTAGATCATCGTGTTCTTAGTTAATTGCATAAAATAACAGAACCTTGCTCAAGGCATGTAATTTAAAAGGAATGCTCGGCCCCGACACGATAGGCTACGAAGGAACGGGGTAGGTTTTTAGTCAGTAAGAGTCTGACACTACTTCCCGCTCCGCCCAAGGGCGGGATTTGTCATTGGATGATTTTACCTACCATAAAAAAAAAAAAAAAAACCCTGCCGTTTCGATCTGTAATCTATAATCGTATCTGGATATTCCTCCTATACGTACAAAGCGTTTTGGGAACACATTCATTATGTACAGCTAAGGAGTGGAATTCCCTGCTTGAGTCTGTGTTTCCTGATAGCTATAACCTAGGGGTCTTTAAGTCAAGAGTGAATAGGTTACTTCTAGGCAAGCGTGCTCCATCGTCGGCCACATCTTCGCTTTCCATCAGGTGAGATAGAGGTCAAATGCGAGCCTAACAACAATAAAAAAAAAATCTACACCCCGTAAAATTTTAGTCGTTTTAATCCCGCGGAGGGTCGATTCGCTACATGAAATACTGGGAAGGTATGAAAATGCATACCAGGGCCCTGGAACTAAGGCAGGGAAGGAACAGGGTAGGGTTTAGTCAGTAAGAGTCTGACACTATCTCCTGTCTCACCTAAGGGCGAGATTTGTTATTGGATGATTTTACCTACCATTAATTAAAAAAAAAAAGGAACATAAGGTGGTAAAACGGGGGTTGGAAGATTGTATGGACTTAGTGAAACCGACTTTCATGCAAGCGAAGCCGCTGGCACAAGCAGTTTTATACCTATAAAAGGAGAAAGTGATTGACTGACGTATCAACGAACTGACGACAATACTGGGACTAAGAACGTAAAATTTTGCACAATGTTTCCTTTTACAACGAAGGCGAGCACTGTTTTTTTTTTATTGACGGACTTTTGACATTCAAAAGTGCCTATAAATGTCTATTTGAAATAAATAAATATTTCTGATTTCTGACTAAAAGAGAATTTGCCAATATTCGCTTCTTAATAGAATGAAACGGGGTCCAAAGTTTTGTATGGAAAAATCTACTTTCACGTGGACAAAGCCTTTAGCAAAAACTATTTTTTTTTTTTTTTAATAACTAGGAACTAGTGCTTGAATCCCACCTGATGGCAAGCAGTGATGCAATCGCTGATTAAGAGTTACACTAGTTTATTAAGAGCCTATTCACTCTAGCCTTGAAGACACCTAAATTGTGATCGGTTGGGAAGACCGCAGCAAGCAAACTGTTTCAGTCCTTCGATATACGCGGTACAAACGATGAGGCAAAATGCTTAGTTAAGACCGTAGAAGTTTCAACTACGAAAGGGTGGATATTCGCCGTACTCCTGGTTGTCCGATGGTTGAAATGAGATGGCGGAATGAAGTCACACAAGACTCGTCGACGGCGCGCACTTCTCCCGCGCGCCTCAAGGAGTTGTCAGCAAACCTTAGAGTCCAAGCCTGCTAACTGCAGGCAGGCAGGGTCGGAGCCTACTGGGGCCAAGGGTCTGCTTCTGAAAGGAAGGTTCGGCTCTGGTATCTCAGGCAACGAAGGAACGGGGTGGGTTTTTAGTCAGTAAGAGTCTGACACTATCTCCCACTCCGCCCAAGGGCGGGAGATGTCATTGGATGATTTTACCCACCACCAAAAAAAAAGGTCACTCAAGACACTCTTCAAAATGCATCCTGTAAAATATCGAAATGCTACTCTACGCCCGTGCTCAAGAGATTGGACTTAACCAATAAACTTACAATTAATGTTAACTAAAAACTTTTATTTTATTTAACCTACACTTTCTCATAAAGCAAAGGTCTTAACCAAATTCTTACAAGCTAAAAACATAATTAACAAAAAAGCTCAATACCAAGTACCCAATTAGCACGCTGTCCGATTGTCTGGTAACCGACCGGACCGAGCCCAAGTCTTCGACGGCGCGTTCTGTTCCCGCGCGCCTCAAGGAGCTGTCAGCACACCGAAGAGGCCCAGCCTGCAAGCAGGCAGGGTCGAAGCCTGCTGGGGTCAAGGGCCGTTTTCTGAGAGGAAGGCTCAGCCCCGGCACTATAGGCAACGAAGGAACGGGGTAGGTTTTTAGTCAGTAAGAGTCTGACACTACTTCCCGCTCCACCCAAGGGCGGGATTTGTCATTGGATGATTTTACCTACCACAAAAAAAAAGTACCCAATACAATTTACGAAGTTAATGCGAAGTCCGTGTCCTTATCAATTTAATGGGTAAACGCTGTTTTTAGTCAGAGCGAATAAAACGGCGAAAACACACACTTAGCCCTTATGAAGTGAAGCGGTTATCTCAATTTATTGTAACATTATTTTCAAAGAATAAACTTAAATAATAACGTTTTATCTTTGAGATCTAAAGAAGGAACAAAAGTAGTGTAAGTAATGTGTCTTTGTGTATGCTAAACTAGTTTTTATTAGCGGATCCGTTGGCGTAAAAGCAGTGAATTATCCCAAGGGAAGAATTTAATCTCGTACATGCGTATTAACTCGAGTTTTAGAAAAAAGTACTTCATTTTTAATTTTATCTTTACAAATCGATATGTTTCATGTACCGAACCCTCCACGGGATTAAAACGACCAAAATTTAACGGTGTATAAACCTTCCTCTTGAATCACTCTATCTATTAAAAAAAACCGCATCAAAATCTGTTGCGTAGTTTTAAAGATCGAAGCATACATAGGGCCAGACAGCGGGTAGCGACTTTGTTTTATATTATGTGGTGATTTTAAATAATTCTAATATATTATTATATTAATTTACTTATAATAAGTAAATTATAAGCTTATAACAATAAAGTTATTTTAGTTCAAAATTATTTTTTATTGCTAACTATTACCCTAAGACTTTCCTTCCAAATATACCAGCCCATCACAGAACAGCAATATCAATAAATATTTTAACAATAAAATTAAAGAACGAGACCTCACGCAAAGTGATTTATTTTAATTAATGGGATATAACAATAATTGCTTGACAGTAGATTTGTTTCATGCAAATCAATCGGCCCTTATTAGCATAGTAGGAAGGACGATAGGGATGTGACAGTATCGATGTTAGATGTCGATAGTTGTGATAGAGTTACGTAATATTTCTATTCTATTTTTTATTAACGATAAGAAAAGCTGATGTCGACTTTTCTGGTAATATCAAAAGGGGACTGGATAAGCAAGTATACACAGTTAAATTTTGATCGTTTTAATCCCATGGAGGGTCGATCAGAACATTATTGATTTGTAAAGTATAAATTAAAAAATAAAGTACTTTTTTTTAACTCGAATTATTATATGCATGTACGAAATTAATTAATTTAAGTAAACATTAGTCAAAATCTGACACTCTCCCTCCATCCAAAGCTGGAAGAGTCATTTTATGTTTTTCCACGTAAAAATAAATTTGTATAACAAGTCTAAAAACGGTGCTTTTTTCTGTTAAAAATATAAGAAGACAACAAAAAATAATTCTAGTGTTTAGTAGGAAAATAAATGACTCATTCAGGCTTTTAACTAGATGAGATTTCGTCTTATTGTTGGTAGGCATTTCAGTTAGGTACCTACTTAAATTACATTAATTGCTACTACAGCAAATAAATCAGCCATGAGCATTTGACAAGTATAATTAACTAAATTAATTTGTTATTAAAATTAATTAATCTTAACATATTAATTACGCTGTGTAACTATAGTCACTAAATAGGTAACCACAGAAGCTCAGCTATACAAGAAGGCGCCAAAAAAAGGGACGTAGTACGACGTAGGTTTTTCTTTATGGTAGTTAAAATCATCCAGTAACAAATCCCGCCCTTGGGCGGGGCGGGAAGTAGTGTCAGACTCTTACTAACTAAAAACCTACCCCGTTCCTTCGTTGCCTATCGTGCCGGGGCCGGGCCTTCTTTTCGGAAACTCAAACTTCAAACGCAAACAGACACTTAGCAATTTATTTTATCGTTACTGCTCGCAAAGCGGTAAAGGAAAACATCGTAAGGAAACCGACATGTCCTAAAACCAAAAAATCTAAGACATGTGACATCCATCAATCCGTACTAGGTCAGCGTGATTGATTACGGCCGTTTCCCTCCCCTGGAGAGGTCTGAGTCAGTAATGGGAACATTATAAGGCTGATTATGCAACTATAGGCTTCATAAAATTAACTGTCAATTTTGATGCCTATCTGCTGTTTTATAATTTCGTTGTCTGACAAACTGGACAGTTTTATATCATTGATTGGTACTTTTCAGCATTGTTTTTTTTTACTTAATGTTATTATACATATTATACTAGCTTAATTTATTAAAGAAAGAATTGGCTGAAGAGCATTTTTTTATGGTAGGTAAAATCATCCAATGACATCCCTCGCCCTTGGACCGAGCGAAAGATAGTGTCAGACTCTTACTGACTAAAAACCTACCCCGTTTCTTCTTTGCCTTGGTTCCAGGGCACTGGTATACAATTTCAGGGATAATAAAATATACCCTAAAATCTTCTCTTAGACCAACCAAATATACACAAAAAAAAAACATAAAAATAAGTCAAGACGTTTCGGAGGCGTTCGATAGTTATAGTTATGTTAGTTCTACTTGAACACAACCCCTAGGTGAGAACAATAACTAAGTTACGATGTGAAGTCTATGTCAATGTAGTTACATTCTCATCTCGAGTTAGCAACTTTCGCTGAGTTGCTAGCCTGTCATGAACTTTGAAACTCTGATTTGATAAGTACTTAAATCATTGCCGACGAGTTTGTATTTAAAAATAACAAGCAATTATTGCTTTAAAAATACATTCCAAATTCCATTTTGGTATTCAACTTCCAGGTTGAATGGGTCTAAAGAGGAAAGGTCATACGAAAACCAAAAAAATTAACAATTCCAACCTTTTTAGCACAAAATTTTTAATTTTACCTTTGAATAGGCGAATAATTATATTTACGGAACCCGAACGTTTGCATGTTGACACCCCACTTTAATTTGAATGTCAAATTCTCGTATAATTTTAAAACTGCTTGAAATTTTTGCATATTTTTGTATGCGTAACGCGTATCCCCAAAACTGATTTTTTTTTGTTCTGTATACGCAAAACCTTTTCGGTTTTAATTGAATAAAATATACTGGACCTCTCGACTTAACACGCTTTCGCACTTTTTTGTTTGTATTTTTTTTTACTTTATCAACCATTTTAATTAAAAAAAGCGCTTCTCGGTGGGTCTCAACCGGGAGGTCCTTTAATGAACAACCGGCAACAATTTGGCGCTGTTGAATTAATTTTATGTATTGCCAATTAGAGGCAACAGATGAAATTACTACCTTATTGGCCAATACCCCCATAAATATTTACTAAATCATAAAGTTATCAAAAAGTTCGAAAAATATACTCGTAAGAGAATTTAAGCAATAATAAAGTAACATTGTCGACCAGGATCTTTCCGTTGTAATAAATGGTATTTATTTTTCAAATAGGTTGCTATAAAACGCCTTTACACGTTATATTTTTTTTTCTCTCTTCTTTCTACAAATGTACAATCCATTCTAATTTAGAACAAACTCGGCAATTTAACATGGCTTATTTAAGAAAAAAATTGTAGTAGCAAAAATTTTCCGTATTCCGTTCACAAATAAAAAAATATCGACATCGATAAAAATAGCTTCCACTTAAATGAATATTTATCGATCTCGTATTAACACAATCGACAGATGTACCCCAGCTCAAGAAGTAAGAAGCTCAACGCTCATATTTCATTACCTTTTTTATTTTTATACGAAAATTATTATGTTTTATAAAAAAAGTGGTTTTTTCATTGTGACATTTTGATATAAAATTGATTGCAATATATCATTGACAGGTTTTAAAGTGGCGATTGATTTTTTTTTCTTAAGTGAATTATTATGGAGTTACTGTGGACAGACGGCTGAGAATTAAGAATTTATTTTATTTTAATACTAATGATAAGTGATGAGTGTCATCAAGGTTGCTTATTTCTTTATTATTTAAACGAAGAAAATGAGTTTCGATAGAAAGGTATTACGATGTTTGTAAAAATCAATTATTAATGTTAAAGTGCTTTTATTTTACCAAGGTCATTATTAAATTCTAGGTATACCAACAAAAAACGTAACAGCTCTCCTTTTCCTCGTAGGGGCCCAGCAAGGCCTAATCCTACTAGGATTACGACTACCGAAAGGGAAACTGGGTGTCCTGAAACACAAGGCTAAGAAGAAACATACATATAGGTGTGGATTTACTCAATGCGAGTGCGGTGCTGTTCAAACATGACCCACATGTTGGAATGTCCTAGCCCTTGCCTATGCCCTTACACCTGCACTTTGGAGGACTTAATGGGTGCCACCGATGCTGCAGTTAACGTGGCAACTTACTGGGCCCAAATAATTTAACGAGTTTACCATCGATTCGAAAAGAAGAAGAAGGTGTGGATTTAGCCAGTAAAAGTCTGACTTTCCTTCCCGTTACGGCCTAGAGCGGGAGAAGTAATTAAATCATTGCCCACCTTAAAAAAAAAGCTATCTCATTTAAACCACGCGCTTAAAATGTTTTGAGAACACATTCACTGTGTGTTCAGATATGACCTTGCTTCATGCCAAATTTCAGGGTTCTAGGTCAACGGGAAGTACCCTATGAATTTTGAGACATAAACGGCCGTATCTTTTTTTTTCTTTAACTAAGCAGTTTGATCTTTTCACAGCTTCAAGGGATCGCAGACCTGACTATATTGTTTTAATTTCAACTCGATACATCCACGCGTTCCCGAGATAAAAGGTCTCAACAGACAGACTGCAAAGTGATCCTTCAAGGGTTTCGTTTTTTTTTTCTTTTGAGGTACCGAACCCTAATAAAATAAATAATGAAGGTTTAATTCTTATATCCCGGTCAGCTACTGAGAAAATTCAGATGGTAATAAATCAATAAAACTACTTGATCCTACACGGTAATCGATCCCCTCTTCAATCCCGGTCAGCTACCGAGAAAATCCAGATGATGATAAATCAACAAAACCACTTGATCTTACCCGGGAATCGATCTTCAAAAGTGAAAACATGACTTTTAAAACTATTACTGAACATAAGCAATTGCCACTCCCAAACCTTTGTCTTCAACAACAATATAAACTAAAGATATCAAGAAAAGAAAACACTTAACGTAAAAACTCAAAGCCATCAATAACGAATACCATAATAATACGGGTCGCTGACCCCTCCTACGCAGGAGAGCGCCATAATCCATGGCTTTTAATGTCCCATAAACTATGTCTTATATTAATTACAGTACTCTTTATTAATGGTATGTGATTAGAAAAATAACAATACTGTGGAATTGATATAGGGCTGCGTTGTTCGAAAGAGTAAAAGCTAGAACTACACTGCGCACACGTGGGCCATGTACGCCGATCAGGGCGCCTTGCTCTCCATACATTTATGCGGAAAATAAACTTGTAGAGCTTTTTTTATATAAACTAGTGCTTGACTGCGATCCCACCTGATGTTAAGCTGGAGCACACGGTAGAGGTGTGCCCCGCTTGTCCTCGTGAGGGCGATCGATAGCGAGGATCTCTCGCGCCGGGCCTTGGTTCAGGCCATGGTCCGGAGCAAGGACGAGTGGCAGGCGGTCGCCTCCATCTGCGAAGCAGTAATGTTAGCAAAGGAGCAGGTTTTTAGTCTGTAAGAGTCTGACACTATTGCCCGCTCCACCCAAGGGCGGGATTTCTCATAGGATGATTTTACCTACCATAAAAAAACCTGATGGTAAGCAGTGATTCAATCGTTGATGGTGAGGCGCACTAGTTTGTTAAGAGCCTATTCAGTCTAGCCATGAAGACACCTAAATTATAATCGGACGGGAGACCGCAATCGACCTTCAATGCTCAGTAACAGATTTTCGGGTCTCAATCGAAGCGGGGGGTTGCGCGTAACCATAGCAACGACAGCCATTTTGGGTCAACTTATATGCTGTGTACTAATACATGTTTATTGGCAAAACTAACATGTAAACCGTATATAACTCTGAACGGACTAAGATTTGGAACTTGATGCCATAAGTAATTTTTATTTAGCTCAAAAATACCTATCCAGCGATATAACATACATAGTTATTGAAAGGTGGGCTTCAGACTTCATAGAAACAATGGCATCATCCTTGTCACATAAATAGACCGTGTTCTTGAACAGGATAATAGCATAACAGCACAGCATCAGCCGTACCTATAATGTTCGCACTGCTGGGACTCTGGCCTCCTCTCTAGGAGAGGGAATGGGCCGTAATCCACCACGCGGGCCTAATGTGGATTGGTGGGTATCTCATGTCTTCGAATTTTTGGTTCTAGGACATGCCAGTTTCCTCTTGTTACCTTCACCGTTTCGAGAGCAGTGGTGAGGGAATAAATTACACAAAGTATTGCGCCTGGTTGGGTTTGAACCTACAACTCGTAAGTCGGGGCCGTTACCACTCGGTCACCACTGCTCCGCTCCTTTTATTCCGAAAGTGTTTTCCTTTGTGATAATTTTCTTTTTCCACACGAGTGAATAAATAATCTTTGCTACCTAGAGGCCAAAGAACTAGTTTCAACTATGATCTAACTTGATTTTTTATCGCCGACTGTTGTTGAACTAGTTTTCGCCCACAATTTTGATGGCACATTTTAAACTTGGCGCAAAAATTGTTATAACATAAGGCACTACTGTCTTTCTAACAAAAGAGGCTATAACTCGGGAATCTTTATGTCAAGAGTGAATAGGTTACTTCTAGGTAAGCGCACTCCATCGTCGACCGCATCGTCGTTTTCCATCAAGAGAAATAGCGATTAAGCACGAACCTATAAAAATAAGAAGTCACTGCTCTCTCACTATTGCATAAATTATCCTATTGAATGTGGAATAATTTTCTACCACACTACCATCATAACAGGATCCTCTTTTGATTTGATATTCAAACATGCTGTTTTTGCTACCGCAGAACAATGTGTGGAAACCGCACCAGTCACAATATGGCTAATTAAAACACAATGACATTTGTTTAACACCATATTGCTTTTTGTGTTTGTTCATTTCATTTTCTTTTACCAATTTTTACATGTTTTTATTTAATTTGAAATTGTTGTGTATATGTCTGTTTAAAGTGACTGAACGGTTGAAGGCCAGTTGTTTGTCTTGATATGGTCATGTAAAGAGGAGGGATGAAACTCATGTTACTAAAAGAGTTTTGAGTATACATGTGGATGGATGGAGAGGGAGGGAGGCCAAAAGAGAGATGCATGGATTGTGTGACGAGTGATATGAAAGAAAAGGAAGTTAGTGATAGTAGGACGACAGGACAGGATGGAAGAAAAAAAAGTGTTGCACCGGCCTTAAATAATACGGGCCAAGAGCAAGAAGCTGATGATGCATGATTGTTTAGAGCCAATCTCGCTAATCTCTAAAATCATAGTCACTGACATGGCCAGTAGGCAGGACACTCTTGTAGAACAGATAGTCGATGGGGCAGAAAGGTTCTGAAGGACCGTGTGCCTGAAGACCAAGCGTCAGAAGGCCTCTTGCAAGGTGGACCTTTGACCTGGTGGGAGCTGCGAGAATCCGATGGATGTGAAATGCACTGGACTGATCGTTGTGGCGACGTTTAAGAGAGGCCTATGTGCTATAGTGGACGTCCAGCTGAAATAATGATGACGGTGATTGTGTGAGGCAAAAATATGTTTTTTTCCTTTACATTATTGTTCTAGATATATAAGTTTATAGTTACATACAGTATAAATACAGTGATCATGCCAGGCAGACGAACTCGTCAATTAGTTGTGACGAGGCGACGTCGCGTCAATTCTGTCCAATCTCGGCGCTTACACCGTTTGAGGCCTAGACAGTGGTGCTCAAAGTTGTTGAATATATTCTTCTGGTTTGTTATTGGTTAGTACCTCCTGCTGCACTTGCTGACATTATTATTATTAACTAGCTTGTACTGTCCCACTGCTGGACAAAGGCTTCTCCTCCCCCCATTTCTTCCACTGTTCCCAGCTTTAAACCACTTTTTGACAAATCCTAAGGAAGACATCTAATTCTTCCCGTTGTTTATGCCGACATATCACACTAATATTGTAGAGATGACAGTTTGTGTATGTTTGTCACTCATGCACGCTCAAAAGGCTGAACGATTTTAGATTAAATTTGGCTCAGTCGCAAAACATGTCATAGAGATAGGACAAAGGCCTTTTTTGAGTTGTAAGTAAATGCAAATTGGCTTTTATGACATCATACAAGGGTAACAGTTTATGTGTTTGTTACTCCATGCTCAAACGGCTGCTCCAATTGTAATGACACTTCGCACACGGGTAGAAAATATCCTGAAATGGGTTATCGGGATTATTATTCACTTTCTCACGAGCGAATCAGTTAGCAGGAACAAGTGTTCTATAAAACTCGGATCACCGTCTACCTTTAATGAGTAAGTCCATTTGTCACCAATACAAACGCACCGTAGGCGCGGGCTCGCGGACGGCGGGCAATGGGTAGCTCGCTGTCCGTCCGTCCGTTAACAGACCGGTCCGAGCTCAAGTCGTTTACGGCGCGCACTGTTCCCGCGCGCCTCAAGGAGTTGTCAGCAAACTGTAGGGGCCCAACAGGGCCGAAATGGCACCCGGGGCCCTGGGACCAAGGCAAAGAATGGAACGGGGTAGATTTTTAGTCAGTAAGAGTCTGACACTACTTCCCGCTCCACCCAAGGGCGGGATTTGTCATTGGATGATTTTACCTACCATAAAAAAAAACCAATACAAACGCTCATTTTCATTAATAATAATTGAAATGTAATCCAAGGCCTTCTGATAATACTGTATACACGTGTCATTACGCTACGAAGGATACTTACCTTTATTTAGTTATTTGTCGTATGCTATGCTCTACTTAACATGGCCTAAATAAATTGGTACATCATTAATGAATATCGATACCTGTGGGCTCAAAAGGCGTATAGTACTATGCCTTTTGAGTTCATTTGTCTGTTCGATGTTTATTGAATACTTTGTGTATTTTAAACAGTACTCAATTGAGCCTCGAAACTTAGCAAGTTTTTTTTTATGGTAGGTAAAATCATCCAATGACAAATCCCGCCCTTGGGCTGAGCGGGAAGTAGTGTCAGACTCTTACTAACTAAAAATCTACCCCGTTCCTTCATTGCCTATCGTCCCGGGGCCGGGTATTCCTTTCGGAAGCTGACCCATGACCCCAGCAGGCTTCGACCCTGCCTGCCTGCAGCTAGCAAGCTGGGCCTCTACGGTTTGCTGACAGCTCCTTGAGGCGCGCGGGAACAGAACGCGCCGTTGACGACTTGGGTTTGATCTGGTCGGTTACCGGACTATCGGACAGCGAGCTACCCATTGCACGCCGTCCGCAAGCCCGCGCCTACGGTGGCCGGAAATCGGGATCGGAATCCCGGCGGCGGCTGGGGCGAGCGCCCCGTTGCCTCTGCATGATGCGGTCGGCCTCCTCTTTTGCTAGCATTACTGCTTCGCAGAAACTTCGTAAGTTTGGATTTTTCCGCATATCTAGTGAATAAAGAAAGCCATCATACAACTGAAAGACGTTCACTGCTGGCACATACGCCATAACATCGACCAGTGGCTCTTCTGGAAACAAGAGGCTTGACCAGAAGGCGCACCATGAGCTCTTAACGCGATCCATTTGACGACCTAAACTGTACTGTTAAGCTATGTAGGGTTTACTGCATCCCTCTTTCTCAAGTTTGACATCTTCTTATATATAAAAACTAGCTGTCCTGGCAAATTTCGTACCGCCAATAGTTGGATTTTTTTTCGTAATAGTTCAGGGTTGGTTTAAACGGTGAGAAAATATGGAAAAAACACCGAAAAAAAAACGACTTAGGCAGTACGAAGTTTGCCGGGTCAGCTATTCTTCTTCCTTTCCTTATATACAAAACAAAGCGTTATGGATACACTTTCATTATGCGTACAGCTAAGGAGTGGTATTCCCTGCCGAATTCTGTGTTTCCTGATAGTTACAACCTAGGGGTCTTTAAGTCAAGAGTGAATAGGTTACTTCAAGGCAAGCGTGCTCCATCATCGGCCACATCATCGCTTAGCTGTTCGTTAATTTCGCTAAAACTCGAGAACAGTTGAACCGATTTGACTTATTTTGGTCTTGAAATATTTGTGAATATTTGTTTAGGAAAGGTTTAAACAGTAAGAAATATATGGAAAAGGAAACCGCCAAAATTGGGCTAAAGTATGCACAGAATCGATATGTATATAAAAAAAAAAACTAGATTTTTTACTGATTAAAAAGAACATGTAACAATAATAACTTTCTATCGGAATGAGCTAAAAATTATGATTTTAAATATGGTTTTTAATTGAACGTAGTTCTAAAACTAGCTCTGTAAACAAGCTGTCAGGTCATTTTAAGTTCGTTCTAAAACTAGTAGGTCTAAAGAAGTTATTAAAAAAACACTATCTATTTTGTTTTATCATTTTTGACATGAACATTATAATCGTTTATAAAAGAAAAAAGGACATTAGATGAATTATTGTTGGTTTTAGTAAGTTATTTATTTATTTAACAATAACATCTTTCAAAATCGTGTATCAGCGACTGTTTCAAAACGAAAACATATCAAAATGTCAATGTCACGTAATAAAATAAGACGTGACCTAAAGGTAAATAACTTGTTTTTATTTTACCTACCTAATTCCTTTTTTGTGCTATGCAATAATATGCTAATAGTAACATACAAATATGTTTTCAAATAATTAAATCAATATGTATATTTGACAGTTTGTATTTACAATACATTTTGGCATTATAAATACAATTCTTACCATTTGCCGCATAACCTAACCTAGTGACCCAAAATCATATTTTCTTCCTAATTCCCATAGATTTTTGAAAAAAATCTTTCTGATGTTGATATGTACGTGTTTTATCTATTAAATAACACATAAATTATTCCTGTTCACATTTTGGCCCAACGATATATGGATTTCTGGCGGTCTCCATTCACAAAAAAAAAACTTCTTTTAGGCGGTACGAAATTGGCAGGGTCAGTTGGTTTAAAATGAATGACACAATTCCAAAACTTTGACAACCGCCTCAAGACGTCCAATTGCCGAGCGCATTCTGTCACATCAGTTCAACAATTGTCACTTACAACTGCTATTGGACATTGCTCGTTTTTATGAGCAAGCGATTGATTTGAATCGTTGTACTCATCATTTCGGATAGATCGAGCTTGATTGATTGTCGTTTGTGCATTTTGAATGCTTGGTACGACCAATGCAGTATTTGTGAATGTTTGGGATACAAACCTGACACAACCCGTATGTTTTCTTGGATATTGGATAAAATATTAATATTACACCCTTAATTTTCTTTTGGGTTAAAAAAAAAACCCTTTATTGAATCCCATTAAACATGCTGGTTATATTTTTTTTATTGTTGATAGATTTGCGCTTGACCATTATATCACCTTATGGCTCCCCCTTAGACCCCCAAATTATAGTTACCAGAAAATACAGACTCTGGCAGGGAATTCCACTCATTAGCTGTACGGACAATGAATGTGTTTCCAAAGCGTATAGGAGGGATGTCCACCATGTATCATGATATCGTGGCAGACCAAGGCAAAAGTGGAGAGATCAAAACGAGACATTTGCCCAGCATTCATGGGCTAATTATTTAAAGGGCTAATTAAATTATTAACCTTGCCTATACGTCTCAATAACTATCGGTCCTATGCATCTCGCAGCCACATCGTGAAAGTTCATATAAATAACGTATCTTCTGACACGCGGTCGCTACTCTAAAATCTTTCGACCCCATCATCATCTGTCCTTCGAGCAATGCGCCCTGCCCACTGTCACTTAAGTTTGGCGATTCTTTGGCCTGTCTCGGTAACTTAACTCGCACTTTAGCCCAAAACATCAAAACCCACGCTAACTTATCCCCGAAAATCCGAGTTTCCTATAACTTAAAACTATATTCATATCTCAACTTAGACATTTTACTCTAACTTAAAACACTTAAGTTAAAGTTTCCTCCATCTTAAAGTGTCAACATCTTTAGAAGGGCGTTTTAAGCGCTTAGTTATTTTATTAAGTTAAACTTGGTTAAGTAGAAGTAAGTAATAACTTAACTAAGTTACTGCTATCGGGAGTTGTCAGAGGCGATAATTTTAAGGTTAAGCTTTTGTAAGATGGTTAATGGCTTATAGGTTGGATATACTGCGGCATTATTCGTAATCCTGGCCTTGGACCGCGAAGGGCTACTGAAGGAACACAGGTGGGATTGAGTCAGTAAAAGTTTGTCACTTTTTCTCCATCCTCCCAAAGCGAGAGGACTTTTTTAATAATTTTCCAGGTATTAAAAGAGGTTGGATATAATAAATATTATCATCTTTATACATCTATTCTTAATTCTTAATTCTTTGTTGTACACAAAAATATAACATAGCATATAGAGATACAAACAGTTCATGTACAAAGGCGAGCTTAACTCAGCAATGACTTTTCTCCCAGCAAACCTTCGATCTATCTATATAGACTTAGGCTAAAAATTCACGAAGCGGTTTTTAACCGCGCCCGCCGCGGTAGAGGAAAGCGCTGCTTTATTTCTAAGCTCACGCGACCGCAGTTTTATGCGATTACGCAGCCTTGCCAAACCGGGCGGGTGATTACCGCAAGACATACGGTTGCAAGACGGCGTCGGTGCAATGGGAGCCGCGAACAACCGCGCACACCGTGGGCGTAAAACGCGTCGTGAAATGTGCATTTTTTTTTACATATTTACCTGCATTCTGAATTCAGAAGCTGCAGGCCCGCAATCGCGGAGGCCGGGAATGACAACTGCTTTGTAAGTTCTTAGCCTTAAACCGGTTTCATGAATCGCTTAGTATAACTCACCGTAATACACAGCGTTGGCAGGCATCCCACAAGATGGACCCATGGCCTGGTGAGGAGCGCTGGAATTCGATGGATGCGACATGCACAGGACCGTTCGTGACATCATTTGTCGGAGGCCTATGTCCAGATGTGGACGATTAGTTCAGTAGTTTCTGAGATTATCGTGCACAAACAAACAGGGACAAATGTGATGCGGGAATTTGTTTTTTATTATGTAAAAATAAGGATGATCGTTGATTTTGAACATTCATAATATTTTCGTGAAGCTCTGTAAAGGAGCAAGAAGAAAAGATTGTTAAAAACTTCACCCCTTTTACGGGTTCAAACAGGGATGAAGTTTGTTTACGAACGAAACCGCAGTCGACTGCTAGTTTACCGCGAACCTACTTAATAATTCACCTAACACAGGTGTATCTACATTTAAAATATTAATATACACAGAATATTAAATCAAATAACTCCCGGAGCTCATTCAATGGATAACAAATGAATTTTAATATCATGGCGCAAATTAAAATTCAATTTCATGAAATACCGAATAGTATGAATTTATCATAATGCTGTATGTTTGTGACAGGTAACAATGGTCATTTTTGGAACATTAAATTTTGATGTCAATAGAATTATCATTTACAAGATTTGCCCGCGTGATCCATACTTGAAATGCAATTGAATTTGACAGGCCTGTTGGTCTAGTGGTTAGTGGCCCTAACTGCTATGCTGGAGGTCGTGGGTTCGATTCCCACCCAGAACAAATGTTTGTGTGATGAGCATGATCATTTGTTCTGTGTCTGGGTGTTATTTATCTATAATATGTATGTATTAAGAATTATATAAGTATGTTTATCAGCTGTCTGGTACCCATAACACAAGCTCTGCTTAGCTTGGGACTAGACGGTGTTGTGTGATAGTTGTGGAATATTATTATTATTATATTAATTTTCGAAGTGATATTACCAGCGGCGCCACAATAGACATTTTCCTTCGGAATAGCACTTAAGGACCCCCTTAGTTTTCCCTTCAAAAATGAGCGGAACCACGCCATAACGGTAGTTACAATAACGAGGTCAGCCAAGTTCTAGGGCCTTCAAACAAAGTTCTGAAGCAAATTTACGAGTCTTCCAAGTCCTCAGATAAATTGGATTATTGTCTACTAAATGTAGAATGTCGCTGAGTTTCGGTGGGTCAAGTTGTAGATGAAAGCGGGGATAGATGATGGACACGAACGTGCACTGATGGCACGTTCGTGTAGGTAAGGGCCGAGTTTGAGTCGTCGACGACGCTTAGTGTTCCACGGTAGCCTCGCTAAAATGCCACATTATAAGCGCCGGGCATTGGGAGTCATAGACCCGGGAGATTTGCCAGCCAAACCCTATTCCATAGCGTGTAGTGTTCCACACACACACCCTTCAAAGATGTCAGCAAAAGCGTAGGTGCTCAACATAACAGACCGGTCCGAGCTCAAGTCGTCTACGGCGCGCACCATTCCCGCGCGCCTCAAGGAGTTGTCAGCATACTGTAGGGGTCCAGCAGGGCCGAAGCCTACTGGGGCCAAAGGTTATGTGAGACTGTCACCAAAGGCCCCAGGATAAAGGCAAGGAATGGAAAGGTAGGTTTTTTAGTCAGTAAAAGTCTGACACTGTTTCCCGCCCCACCCAAGGGCGGGATTCGTCATTGGATGATTTTTACCTACCACAAAAAAAAAAAAAAAAAAAAAAAAAAAAAAAAAAAAAAAAAGGGCCATTGGAAATTTTCTGAAAAGGAATACTGTGGCACCTGTGGACCAAAAACGCAAAGGGCGACTGAAAGACAGATTTGGTTTTATGGTTTTTCATCCAAGAACGGGAGAAGTTATGGATTTTTTCCCATCTCAATACTCAATACTTTATTACGTTTCATAAAAGAAAGTGTAATAAATACTTTGAGTTTGGTTGAATAGGGGTCGTGCCATGACAATGACGCGTTAAAATGGCAGTCATGCGAGCAAGACAGTTGGATGGAACTTTGGAGGTATGTGGAACAGAAAGTAAGGTCCTTCAAGCCTCCGATAAAAAAAGGAGGATCCTCCAACCAGACGGGTGTTATGTCTGGTGGCCAGATAGATAATTTCGGGCTGTCGTATATATTCAAATCGCGCGGAGAACTTTGGTTGCGCGATGCATTATTTTCGTAATTCATCGTAATTCTTATTTGGCGCTATAGATGTCGCTACAGAACTTTTGTTTTAAATTTATGTAAGGCTATACACTATATACAGCTTCATCTCTTTAACAGTTCAGTTTTGGGTCGTAAAATGGATCGCCTTAACAGCTCGTGGTAGGACTTCAGTTTCACGAAGATAGTTTCCACGAAGCTTATGACTTGCACCACACTCAACTAGGGATTTTGATCCGGAGGCATCGCCAGCAATCTTTATGGGATTTGGGACTAATCTCCTTTGTATGTAACAAGTGTTACCGATCCCATACTGTGATGAAATGTTATTGTATATGTGTGATTACTTAATTTAATCGCCGGTTTAACCGCTGGTACGCTAGGCTAGGTTTCGCTTATGAAATCGGGTTGGGTTGTGGGAATGGAATGTGTTTTCTTGTGGATGATTTTCTGTTAAACTATGTCATAAGCATTTGAATCACCTCCATCATTCTTTTCAAGCATTAAACTAATGTTTAGTTCAATTCTTGAAAAATACGATGGTCTTCACTTCAAGATTGTTTAGTTACTAAACGATCTTGAATTTCCCTTCTGTCAGACGCTTTAAAGCTCCACAAAAATAAGTGAAAATAAGTTACATCAGACAGCTCTTTGATCTTAGTATAAAGAGTGAATAGGTTTCATAGGCAAGTATGCTCCATCAAGTGATCTAACGTGATTCTATTAGTTTCCTTCCTAGTCTTTTTGCACCTAACAAACTCTCCGGATGGAATGGAAGGCAACTCCAAGGCTTCCATTCCATCTGGAGACGGTAGAACGGTTAATCTGTGTTTTACAAGGAGCTGCATATCAGACCTCCACAACCCAGTTACTGGGCAACACGATACTCCATGGATAGAGTGATGGTCAGACTTTCTAGTATCTGAATACCTGTAACGACTGTCAAAGATCTGAGGATGACAACCCGGGGCATTGACTTTTACGTGCTTTCCGAGGCATGGCGTGTCAGTAATAGGACATTAGGCAAACGTTGCTTGTAGCCATGAGAGCCATGCTTTGGCTGTCATCATCTTCATGCCCTTGTACCATATTACTTGGGATCTGCGCAACACGTTTTTTTTTCTTCCATTCTGTCCTGTCACACGGCACACTATCACTAACTCCCTTTTCTTTCACACTCATTCCTCACATAATCTATCCATCTTTTCTTTGGCCTCCCTCTATCCATCCACATGTATTGTCATAGTTCTTTTAATAATATTTATTAATATTTGTGGAAATCATAGAAGAATAAGACTTTAATACAAAATCAGACGATCTTCTAACTTAATTACAAATGACTTTGCCTCATTACCTAGGCTCGAAATATTATCTAAAAAAATTAATCTTCATTATTTCATTTACAATTAAATTTCTTTATAACGGAACAAAAAAAGAACAAAAAAATACGTGTAAAATGCAAATCATTCTATGTTCATTCATTTAAAGCTCGCACTCTGTAATTAGATTAAGTGAGTGAATGAGTGAACGAGTCGAATCGGCAAGTCATTCATTTGTTCCAACGATTTATTAATAAAAATTCTTCTTTGTTCGCTCCGTTTTAAGAGACGTGATTTCTTTTTTTTTTATCATTAATTTTAGTTTAGTTAGGAAACGAATTAAAAGCATTAGATAAAATGGTTAGCGTTTTATTCAAGTTATAAATTCTATAAATGAATTAATGAAGGCGTACAGTCAGCTGCAAAAATTGCTCACAAATTGTGTTCTAGGAAGTTGCTTGTCGTTGGTAATTCTCTATAAATTTTAAATATAAAATTTTGTTTGATTGTTATTAATATTGCTAGCAGTACATTGCGGATTACTCTCTTTTTCAGTTTTAAGTTCTTATAGCCCATCCTAAGGTTGTCTTGTAGATATCGCTGTCAGCGATAAGACCGCCATTCTAGAGGTAGGTACCCAAAGATTTAAGTGTCAGTAAAATCGTTACTGTTTAGGCGTATCTATAATAAAGTTCAATTCTATTCTTGATAATATGTTCATATAACTATTGATATCTCTTCCTGTCCGCTCATTACTTAGGCGACTTCAAGGCTAGAGTAATTAGGCTCTAAATAAACTAGTGCGCTTCACCGTTAACGATTGCATCACTGCTTACCATCAGGTGGTGTAACATCCACCAACCCGCACTGAGCCTGCGATGTGGATTGCGGTCCATTCCCTCTTCAAGAGAGGAGGCCTGACTCCTGAGTGAGTGAGGAACATTATATGGCTGATGTTAAGTTTTATTTTTTAATTATGGATAGGCTCGCGTTTGACCACTATCTCTGAGTGTCTGACTCTTACTGACTAAAAACCTACCTTGTTCCTTCCCTGCCTTGGTTCCACGGCCATTTTATACCTCTCCAGAGCCTCAGATTAGGCCTCGACCCTACTGAGCGTGTATGGGTGGGATGTCCACTATATATCGATGGCACAACGACGTATGTTATAAATTCTTAGGTTTTCCACTTTATCAAAAAAAATCCAATAATTCGACTAATTTATACCTACCTACACAATCAGAACACCTCGTTCTAACCCTCTCGCTGCTATCGGTCCTCATCAACATTTCCTCCCATGTTACGTCAGAGCAATTCGAGCCAATTTAGATATCACGCCGTTTATTTTGCGTCGCTTCCACGTGAACACTTCGGTCGAAAAGGCCTCGGTTATTGCGGGTTATGTGTATACGAAGATGGGGCATTTAGACTGAAATTCTGTGAAACACTGTGTTAGTCTGTGTAAGTCATGAGAACAGTCTGTTGTTGAGATATTTTTGGGTTGAAAATCTTAGTAAGTTTAATGCATATCTGTGTTAAAGATGATGATCTGTTGCGTCGGGTCCTGGTCCTGCCATGGTCTGAAGTGAAAGGTAATGAGGTGCGGAATTGATACACCCAATGATAAGGAGTTTGTACATAAATTGTGAATCTAAGGTGTACCAGGGTACACCTTAGATTCACAATCTAAGGTGTACCCTGTACTGTACAGTCAATGTACACATTTGACTACCCCTCCACAGCGTATTAGTGTCATGTTATGTTATGAAATGGTGTAAACAATAAACTAATTCGCAAGTTACTACTATACTATACTAAACTAAATATAATTAAAATATTTTTTTTTTTAAATTCCATTATCTCTTTCTGAAGTTGTTTAGATCTTAACCATATTAAACGAGTCCACTACAAGAGTATAATCTCAAAAAACAAAAAAGAAATTCAAAATCATGGAACCTCCATCTTTTTTTATACACTTTCAAAAATGGAACAAAGAAAACTTTCTGGAATGGACTCATCAAAATATCAGAAGTGGGTTACAAATTAGGACAAAACTTTTCCCGGAAATTGTATAAGCAGGCAATAATTTAAGGCTGGGCAAAGGCCTCAAATTTCCCCGAATTTGTTTACCCGAACTTTTATATTTAAATAACCTACCGCTGTGACTAAGTGAAGCAGTAGTCATTAATGTTGTTTGCAAAAAGCAACAATAAACCAACGCAATACGTAACAAACTCCGAACTCGAAAACTTAATTAAACTGTTATCGCGACTCAAGTCAAGACGGGTCTCAGGGACCCCAGTGGGGTTAAAAGCCGGATGGCCGAAATAACCGGGCTATTTAACACTGTCTCCGACAGTCTCGCAATCTTCAAAGAAAAAGCTTCAGTTTAATTTGTGCTAATATTGTATGCCATCAGTGTAAGTGACGGGGTCTGTGAGACCCCCCGTTTGTGATTCGACGCGCGCGGTTTTTTGCGCGGTAATTTAGGGTTGGATATTTACGCTGAGTAAGCTTTGGTGTATCTAGATTTTTTTAAATAAATGCATGGAGTTTTTCTCTTTTGGTAATTGGTGGGATTGTGTGAACATAAACGTGTGTTGGATTTTATCTTTTCTGTATACATATGTTGATTGCAGTGTGGAGCGAAAAATGTTTGGAGCTTCTGTCTCTAGAAATTTATTTCGCTTTTAAAAATATTTAATAAAATAACCTTAGCAATTAGTAAAACTGCGCGTGTGTTAACTACTGTCGCAGTTTTTGACTAAAGTTAGTAAATGTCTGACATTTTTTTACGCTCCGCCTAGAGCTGGAGGAATTATTTCAGGATAAAGCAACCAACCTAAACAAATAAAGGGTAAAAATTAGCATGGATTTTTTTAAATCTAATTTTATTAATTAGCCATAGAATAACGGAATAATCAAGTTACTACGTTTTAGATTATCTGCATAATATACCGATGCTGTACCATTATATTTTATAGGTTCAAAGAAAAATCCACAACAATGTTTGCAAGAAAAATATTTTAAAGTTCACTCTCATTAAAGAATGCATGCATCGAACTTTGCCCACATTTTCTACATTCCAGCTAGGAAAATAAAAGTAATCTCATACTTACGTACAAGCCACGAATGCGGGAAAATGTCATTCAAATCATTTCAAGCTTCCCTTTCGTTTGAAGGAAAAGATCGTCGGGTATGTAATTATTAAATTAAAAAAAAACGATATTCACATCTAGTTTAGACCGCCAGTCTTTTGGGTACATTACCAGTCGATGTGACGAGTGTTGAAAGAAGGTATATCGCTACATAGTATAAAAAAATAAATTCACTTCCCGCTGTCTGTCCATATGTATGCTTAGATCTTTAAAACTACGCAACAGATATTACCTAAGCCGCAAGCAAACGCCGGCATTCGCACACCTATTGTCTTTCTATTGTGTGTCTTACGGTATCCTTTTGAATACCGTAATTAGAGACACAATAAAACGACAATAGGTGTGCGGACACCGGCGTCCTCTTGGGGTATTATAGTTTTTAAAGATTAAATGCGTTTTTTTTTTAAATAATAGAGTGATTCAGGAGGAAGGTTTATATGTATAATACATGCATAATATATTTAATATCATCATTGCACCCGTGCGAAGCTGAGGCGGGTCGCTAGTACCCAAATATAAACCGTTAAATTTTGGTCGTTTTAATCCCGTGGAGGATCGATTCGGTACATGAAACATTATCAATTTATAAAGATAAAATTAATAAATAATATACTTTTTTTCTAATTCTCGAATTAATATACACAAGTACGAAATTAATTTCTTTATGTAAACAAGTCAATAACCTTGTAGGGAGTGGTTGGTAGTTGCATACTAACTACTTACAGTTCATTGGTCTCGATCAGCTAACGTTTACTTAAAGAAATCAATTTCGTACATGCGTAAATTAATTCGAGTTTAAAAAAAAGAACTTTATTTTTCATTTTTATCTTTACAAATCGATATGGTTTCATGTGCCGAATCGACCCTCCGCGGGATTAAAACAACCGACGAAAATTTAAGGGTGTCTAATAGAAAGACAATTTAAAAGCTTGATAGTTATTTTTTCTTCCTGTAAAGTTAGCTCTTTCGTATTTATAAAGTTTTCACTGTAAGGCGAATTTATGCTCATGATTTTCCTCCGCTTACAACTGAATTTTGTTTTATTATTCTGCAAAAAACTGTGTAAAACAAAAGTGGATGTTTATAAATAAATGTTCAGCTTAAGTTTTGTGTTGCTCGCCACCATCTTGGAATATAGTCGGGGAGTTAGGTTCTGTTTAAATGGCACATTTATTACAATAATTAATGTCTCACTAGCGCGGTGACCAACGCAGATGCGACGCGATGCGGTGCAAATGCAACAAAATAATTGATACTCTATCGCGCTGCATAATCAATTACGTGGGTGCGGAGTGGCTACCAGCGAAGCAAAGTAATTTCTTTCCTTATGTTCGATATTTTCGCACGAATTCTTACCTGAAGAAGAATTCTTTACTTGACTAGGGGGGCAAGTCATAGGTGCAACCTATGACTCGTTTCGTTTTGCGTGAACGCTTGGCTTTGGCCACGCCCTCAATTCGTTTGTTCGAAAGAAGACAAAGAAGTTGGGGGCGTGGTGGAGGGAGCGTTCACGCAAAACGAAACGATTGTAACTTGGCTAGGGTTCCAGGTGATGGTCAATAATGATAATTCGATGGATTTGAGAGAGAGACGCACAGAACCGGTCGTTTTAGTAACTCTTGGGGAAGGCCTATGTCCTTTCGACTGAAAAGGTGATGATGATGAAGACCCCAACTAGGCAATTCTTCTGTATGTTAACTACTACTTCATTGATATTATTATTCATACCATCATTGATATATTATTGTAAGGGAAGATTCGTTACGCGCTAACATCGCAATCAGTAAACCTGGACTTGAAACTCACACATCATAGTCGCAAACCTATAGTCACTGATAGACAAGGAGAGAGATAAGAGCAGGCGCTGTCGTGCGAGCGAAATAGCGTTAGCCGCCAAATGTGTGTGATCATCGTGACCGATGTGAAATCGTGCCATATAGGCATAATTTCAGCGGTCCACGCGCTAGAGCCCAGTCTTCCGTTGTTTGCATTTTTATCTGAGACTAAAATAATTACTTATCTCAAAAATGAAAACCCTTTTCATAAAATGTACGTACTTACATCAAACTTAGAAGCCACCATCCGAATTACATAAAAATATTAATCGTTCATTAGAACACACATTACATTACATTACATTACATTACATTACATTACATTACATTACATTACATTACATTTCCTTACATTACATTACATTACGTTACATTAGTTTTAAGTTTTTACTAACACTATTATTATGGATTCATTGTAGTCTGAAAATAAATGTTATTACGCAAATCGAAATATGACACGTGCCAAATTTCAGTTACCACGCAATTATAAAATAGTTATTAATTTCACCTTAATACGTTTAATTAAGATGCTCATATTTCTAATCACTCAGCTAATGAAGTTATTGTATATCCTCTTCCGCAAAATTTGATAATTATAGCAACGTAATATTGTATTAGTAAAATAGAGAGGTAATTGACTAAAACGGTGTTGTATTTTAAATCTAGCAATTACTTGAAAGCCCGAAGAATCGCCAAACTTAAGTGGCAATGAGCAGGGCACACTGCCTACTGGTCGCAGAACGAGAAGATGGTAGATGAGGCTAAAAGGTTCTGGGGTGATAACCACATAACTTAAGTCGCAGCGTTGGAAGGCCTCTTGAAAACATGCTCGAGGGAGGCCTATGAGTATGAACAGCTGCTGCTGTGGACGCTCTTTGAGCTGAAGTGATGTTGATGATGACGAATTAGCTCAATTGTCCGAAAGAGCTATCTTTTTTTTAGGTGGGAAAATAATCCAATGACATCTCCCGTCCTTGAGCGGAGCGGGTTTCAGACTTGTACTGACTAAGAACCCCCTCCTGTTCTCTCCGGGGTTCACTTTCGTACAATCCGCGTAGGCCCCAGTAGGCTTCGACCCTGCTGGGCCCCTACGGTTTGCTGACATCGTTAGCAGGACACTGTAGGCGCGGGCTTGTAGACGGTGAGCAATAGGTAGCTCGCCGTCCGGCCGTCCGGTAACTGGACCGAGCCCAAGTCGTCGACGGCGCGTAATGTTCCACGCGCGCCTCAAGGTGATGTCAGCAAATCTTAGGGGCCCAACAGGGTCGAAGGCTTCTGAGGCCATGGGTTATGTGAAGTCTGACACGCCCTACCGCTCCGCCCAGAGAGGGAGGAGTCATTGAATAATTTCCTACCTAAAAAAAACCTAATAAACAGACAGTAGTGGCAGATAATTATACGTCACTGATTATGCGTGCCTTTTGAAACCCATTGTTTCAAAATTGTTTCACACTTTGCTTAAAGAAGCAATATCCAAACTCCAACGTGTGCCAACGCAATATCAAAATTGCGTGAGTTTTGCGTTACGGTACCGCATTCATCTGCGTATCGTTAACAAGCTCAACATACAACCACATCTCCTCGCCTAAACCGAGAGTATCTCATAAAAGTTTATGTTTTAATGCTATAAAAATGTTCCTTATGTAAATTCTTATTTCGTCGGTTATACCATTTCGTCTTAGTGTAATTTTTTCGCCCATTTGCGTACCCCTAATGTTACACAATCTGTGCGTTCGTTTACTTAATGATTATTATGAAAATTCTGCGGTAGTAAGCTTGGTGATGTATGGTTTGTACTTATTATCTGCTCTGTCGGTAGCTGATGGAAGGTAAACATAAGAAATACTGGCTTTTAGCGCGTTTCGGTTCACATTTTAGGCAGTCTAAATCGTGTGGCGAGGGGAATGAATCTTAGTTAAAGTCGCAAACGATCTAGGGTAAAACCAGAATAGTTGCCCCACTTTTTGAAATCACTCTTCATCTCTTTGTACAAAAAGCAATTTTCATTATTTGTAAAATGGATAGGTACTTTGGTTTATTATCTTCATATTTATGAAAGGAACAAACATTATCTTTGATATATCCAGAGTATTGGCGATTTTTGCGGACCTCTAAATTTTGGGACTGACAAATTTTGGGACTATCCCATATAGTTGCCTAATCCATATAAATTACATTTAGGATAGATCCGTCGAGAAAGGGGACATTTATCCCGCAAAAACTTTGATCGCACCTAGCCGTCCCATGAAATCGCACAGAGACATGCAACGCGGTCAACTTAGTTGTAGTTGCAGAGTCTCTCGATAGAAAAATAAAATAACATGTGTTTCATTTGCGAAACTAGAGTAATTGCAATCAAGGCAACTATACCCTGGGCGACTATCCGGGTTTTACCCTGCCCTAGCTGAACTTATTAAAAACCTTGATATGCTGGTTAGATTCTCATGGTCTTCGGGTAACAAATTAATTTCACAGTCGCTAGAAATATTTAGCATTTGACCTCTTCAAGGCCAACTGTAGGCGCGGGCTTGCGAAAGACGAGCAATGGCAATGTAACTCGCCGTCAGACCGCCCGGTAACCGTCCGGACCGAGCCGAAGTCCGTCGACGGCGCGTATCCATGAGATGTCAGCTAACCGTAGGGGCTCAGCAGGGTCGAAGCCTTCTGGGGCCATGGGTTCGCTTTTGAAAGGAAAACCCAGCCCTGGTATAAAAATTGCAGAAGCAACAGGAGTGGGTTTTTACTCAGTAAATGTCTGACACTATCTCCCGCTCCGCCCAAGGGCGGGGGATGTCCCTGGATGAATTTCCTACCTAAAAAAAACCCTTTGATGTTCTCGGTATGCTGTTGTTTTATGTACTCGTATCATCGTCATCATCATCATTTCAATCGGAAAGATATATAAGATATTACCTTAAGTGTCGCCACAGCGTCCACTCCTGTGCATCTCGCATCCATCCCGCGACCCTCACCAGGTCATCGGTTCACCTTGTAGGAGCCCTTCAAACACTGCGTCTTCATGTACGCAGTCTTCACCCCAGAAGCTTTCGGCCCCATCGACCATCATTCAGTTCTGCGAGCAATGTGCCCTGCCCACTGCTACTTTAGTTTGGCGATTCTTAGGACTATGTCGGTAACCTTGTTTCTTCTACAGATATCTTATTTTTATTATAAATAGGCTCGTGTTTGTGCACTGTCTCATCTGATGGTAAGCGATGTTGAGGCCAACGATGGAGCATGCGGGTCTTGAAGTAACCTATTCACTCTCGACTTCAGCCATTGCTGGGACACAGGCCTCCTCTCTAAGAGAGAGAATGGACTGTAATCCACCAAGCGGGCCCAGTGCAAATTGGTGAATGTCACTCTCCTCTTAAAGATCCCTAAGTTGTAGCTATCAGGAAACAAAATCTGGCAGTTTATTCCACTCTTCGGCAGTTAATTCATTTTTCTCTATTTTTATACCCAGGAAATCAGTTATTAGAAACACGGGTAAGGTTTCTTCAGAGCTATTTTTAAAGACATCTTCAATGTCGGTTCCACGTTATTTTCCTGAATGCGAACAAAACAATGATTTTCCTCAACTTCTCTTTTGTACATTTAAGTGTACGAAATCGAGATATCGTCCTTTTTTAAGAAGTCGTTCGAGTCCCGGATAAAGGACTAATCAGTTCTCTTAGCCACTTCTATCGTATTCACAGGGATATAGATTGAGTTGAAGAGGCAAGGAGTATTTACGAAAATGTCAATTTTGAAAGGAGTTATTTTTGGATCGGTTTTTGTCAAATGCTTGTTGATGGTTTTATCGCGGTCTGTTTGACGTCAGAGTTATTTTTACTGTGGAAGGACATAAAAAAAGGCTTTTTCGTTCAATGGATATTTGTACTTATAAAATGCTTTATCCTGTATGACTGTGTACCAAAAAGGAAGCCTAAAAAAAAACACACACACACACACACTTGAAGGAGGCCTAAAAAAAAAGTTCGACTGTGAAAGTCTTTCGGCGGAAATGATGATGAGAACAATTGTATAATTAATAATTCCTCATACAAGTCCGAGGCATCAGTGCGACCACGAATAACTTTATAGTATAAAGTAATATTCATTTAAACAATCCCTTCCAGTTTCATCTAAATCTTTAAACCAGGGGTTACGAGACAGGCTACATAAAAATCTTGGCAAAAAAACTCCGCAAATAAATCACACTGGTCTCCCTCTTCTGATGAGGGAAAGAGAAGAAAGATTAATGATGTTTTGTCTCGAGCTTTTTAGATTTTTCGTGTAATTAATTTTAGATATGTTTTCTGCTGAGTTCGATGGTCGACTAAGTGCTTTCCTTGAGGGGGATTTTAAAAGTGTTTCATTTTTTGTTTTGGATAGGAGGCCATTCTAGTTGTTTTATATTTAACATCTAGTGGTAGATTTATATAGCTACAGCCTAGGGGTCTTTAAGTCAAGAGTGAATAGATTACTTCTAGGCAAGCGTGCTCCATCTTCAGCCACATCATCGCATACCATCAGGTGAGATAGTGGTCAACCAATAATAATTTAAAAAAATGGTCGTTGCTTGCATTCTTTTTTTAAATTGAAGAATTTGATGTTTGGTGCTTTGTTAACTGGTGATTTTAAAAGTGTTCCATTTTTTTGTACTGGCTGGATAGGAGGCATTTCTATTTTGAAATAAACTATTCTGATTCTAATTCTAGTTGTTTTATATTTTGTAATTTAATGGGTGATTGATATTGATCGTTGATTTAGTTCCTTGCATTCTTTTTTCAAATCGAAGAATTTGATGTTTTGGTTGAATTCGTTGTTTCGAGGGGCATTTTAAAAGTGTTCTATTTTTTTTTTCTTTTACTGGATGGATAGGAGGCATTTCTAGTTGTTTTATATTTTGTAGTCTAGTGATTGATTGATATTGATCGTTGATTTGATTCGTTGCATTTCACTTGATTGAAAGATTCTGTGGAAATCCGTTGTTGGTATAACCACGAGGAGGAATGAAAATACCGTGAAGATAGTTTGGAGCAGTGATTTTGTAGGGCAACCCTCGGCTCCATTAGACTTTATCGAATTCCGCCCCGGTCTCAATGACAAACTTTCTTGCACTTGTATCTAAATGTTCTATGTTTCAGAGTAGTGACCGTCCCAGATTCGCCCGGCTGTTACAAATCTATGAAATTCTTGGCTTTACTCTGCTATAATGTGCAAATACACCTTCTATATGAATCACTCTGTCTATTATTATTTTTTTATTTCTTTACATAAACTATAGTGCTTGATTGCGATCACCTGATGGTAAGCAGTGAAGCAATCGTTGATGGTGAAGCGTACTAGTGTACAAAGAGCTCATTCACTAGTATTAATGACACATAAGTTTATATTAGGGGTTTTTGATTTTATCACGATTGGAGAGAAAACTTTGTTTGAAATCCGGTTAAGTGCAAGTCGGACTCGCGCTCTAAGAGTGCCGTACCATATCGAGCAAAAAAAAATCGCGTTTGTTGTATGGGTATAAAAATTTGTTATATATATAAATATTTATTTTTTGTATTTTTTATTATAGCGGCGACAGAAATACATAGTTTGTGAAAATGTCTTGGTGACAGACGGTCGGACAGACAGCGAAGTCTTAGTATATTTTTTTTGTGTAACGTTTTTTACCCTTGGGTGCGGAACTCTAATAAAACGTAATCAATAAACAGTTCCAAGCTAATTTTACTTCAGAAATATTTTTCCGTAAGTCTATTTTGGTCCAAAATCATCTTACTTTATGTCCTTAATAAAAAGTTGAGTTTCCACAATTTCCGGACTTTTGCTACGACTTCCCTGTAAAAATAAATTAACGAGCTTAGATTGGATTGTCAACGAGTCCATTGAAAGTCCGACTTTCCGACTCATTCTAATTTGAACGCCCAAGACTTTTTTTCAGAGCTTGCTAATAAAACAACATTAACTTACATATATATCTAGGTATATTTTTAAGAAAATTTCGTAGACTGGAATTGGAGAAAATTAAGTTTTCTAAGTTAATTAGGATTTTTTATTATTTTATATTATAAGCTCACGCTTAACCATTAAATCAGTGGTTCTATTTGGCACAGCCGTGAGACACACAGTGTTGTTTTTTTTTTTTAAGTTTTTTAAGCTTCTATATAAGTTGTTTATTTATTGTGTATGTATATTTGCTAAATAAATATATATTTTTTCTTTCTTTGACTTTTTTTTTGGTAAACAGTGACATGGTCGACGATGGATCACGCTTGCCTCATCATCATTATTATTTCAGCCGAAAAACGTCTACGGTTGGACATAGGCCTCCCCCCATTGTCGCCACACTCGTCTAAAAGAACCTATTCACTCTTGAATTAAAGATTCTTTAGATGGTAGCTAAACGAAATAAACACGTGGTCTCGAGCCGGTCAGTACGGAGTCAGGTATCGAGCGGAGATCACGAAGTGGGGGCTAGCTTCTCTGCTCCACTCCTTAATCGAGAACTACATTAGACGGACACTCACGTGGGCGACGCAAGAGAAACACGTCGCGTGCGGTCGCGTTGCATGGGTCTAACATAGCACTACAAGTCTAGTACTTATAAAGTGTGTGGAGAGCGCCCAAATCGGCGCACATGGCCCACGAGGCCTACGTGTCCATGTACGCTGATTTGGGCGCCTGTTTAAAATTTAACCTGTACTCTTGACGGCACACAGCTTTTAGACGATCGTAAACCTGTATCATGTAAATTCAAGACACCTTAGAGTGCAAGAGACATCGAGAGACATGAACAGATGAGGATTTCGATTCGACTCCCAATTTAAGCAAAAAACAATCAACCCTCAAACGGCGTGTTAATTTAACGAGGGTGGTAGAAAAACCATATTGTGTTGCTACCAAATGGATGTAGGGTTAACTATTTTGTTTGTAAAGGATTGGTGTACACTAGGAGCAAAACATTTTTTGACTTTGCGAACTGTTTGTCTATTGAAATTTGTTACTCCAACAATATGTGAATGATCCAATAATTTGAAACTAATTATATTATTGTTGACATGCATGTAAACTCACTATAGGTTCCAACATTTTATTGCTCGCCCTAAGGGTAGGACATGGCTGTAGGCAAAATATTTAATTAAAACCATCTGTATCATGTACATGTATTACCTATGATCCACAATAAAGATGAATTGAATTCAATTGAATTGAATTGACTTAGCGATACACGGTCCACGGCCATGTTTGTGGCAATAATAAAAACTCTTTTTCTTTCTTTCTTTCACACTGGGCCTCATCAGGTTTTAATAATAATATATTTTAATAATAATATATTTTATTCACAAAAAGAGGTACAGTATAAACAGATACAAAAGGTATGACCAAATTACAAAGTAGAAGAAGAGTGTCCTGGCGTCCTAGCTAGGTTACACAGTAACCTGTATTAAGGTTCGCCAGCCCAAGATCCCGTTATTACAGTTGTCATTAATTCAGAGAGACTGCCTAAAGTATTGAAATTAATTATTAAAAACTTAAGTTTGCCATCAAATGCATATTGTGTATAGTGTAAGTATGTGTGTTTGTATGTGTGTTTTATGTGTATGTTGTGTGTGTGTGTGTGTGTGTGAGTAGTAAGTAGTAGTGGTAGGAAGTAGTTTGAGTTTAGACACGGAGTGGTTGTGTTTTAGGATAGTGATGTAAGCAGAAATTCAGTGTCGTCGTAGTTTTTGTTGGTTAGGAAGAGTGTTATCTGTTTTTTACATGTATCATAAGAAGATTGATGAATAGGGTTTGTTTTACTTAATCTATTGTATAAAAAGGGACCTAGGTAGTAAAAGAAACGTTTAGTAAAGGCAAAGCGTGTGAACGGTACTTTGCAAATTTCGGGATTTCGTCTAGAGGAAGATTGTGTTTGTGTAAAAGAAGTTCTGGTGTGTTGTTGTAGTATTGTGTTGAGAATGAATAGTTGACGAATCGTAAGGATTTTGCACTTTTGATAGAGGTCAAAGGTTGGGTAAAGCATCGGACGGAAGGTAGCAACCTTAAGGATGGCTCTTTGTGCCACTTCCAAAGGTTTTAATATAGTTTTCGCTGCTCCACCCCAACTGGTAATGCAGTAAGAGAGAACTGACTGACACATGGCAAGATAAACGGTGCGTATTACAGAGGCATTGGCGATGTGTCTAAGCGTTTTAAATAAATAAATTAGTTTACGTACCCGACTAGTGAGCTGGTTGATATGTGCTTTGAAATTGAGGTGTTTATCAAGAGTGATACCGAGATATTTAGTTGTGTCAGTCGAAATTATAGTGGGGCAGTTGCAGGAAGATGAATTAGTTTGGCAGGTGTGAGCTTTGAGAGTAATAGGAGTAGAAGGTTGTGTTGTAGAGTTTAGAGAGAATGTAATGAATTTAGTTTTATTAATGTTAAGGGTAAGTGAGTGAGAGGTAAGCCATGTAAATACGCGATTAAAACCATTTTGAGCCGTTGCTTGTAGTTTGTTCCAGGAATCTTCATAAAAAGTTATTGCTGTATCATCGGCAAAAGAAACAATGTTGCCATCGCTCAATTGCAAGTTGCATAGGTCGTTTATGAATACCAGGAACAATGTGGGACCCAAAACACTGCCCTGTGGCACACCGTACGAAATAGGTAGCTCATCGCTCAGATAGTTATCGATTTTAACCACCTGTTTACGGTCTGAGAGGTACGATTTAAAGAGCTGGAGTTGGGTGCCACGTACACCTAGACATTCTAGCTTAGATAGAAGGCAGGGAATAGGAACAGTGTCAAATGCCTTTGCAAGGTCAATGAAAAGAGTGAGACATTTTTTGCGTTGGTTTAGCTTATCAACAATTCCATTCAACAGTTTCAAGGTTGCATCAGATGTAGATTTTTTCTTCCTGAAACCAAATTGGTTGTTAGAAAATAAATTACTGGATTCGAGGTAGCCAACCAGTCTGCTATTGATGAGACGTTCTAAGATCTTGGAAAGGGCTGGAAGTACTGCAATAGGGCGGTAATTAGTAGAAGATGAACGGTCTCCTCCTTTAAAAATGGGATGAATTATTGCTTTTTTAAGACAAAAAGGAAAGGTTCCATTGACAAAGCAAAGGTTGAAAATATGACAAAGTATAGGGCTAAGGATTGAAGAGTACCTTTTTAAAATGATGGTAGAGATTCCATCGGAGCCTACTGCAGCATTGGCCTTTAAGGATCTAATGGTATATGCTATCTCTTCAGGATTTGTTTCCAAGAGTACAAATGAGCTCAAGCAGTTAGTTGAATTAAGTGTTGAATATGGAGGAAAGGTATCGTGTTTGTACCTAATACCTTCAGCAAGATCTTTACCTATATTTACAAAGAAGGCATTGACGTCGTTAACAGATTGGGATGGGGTTTCAGATAACGAAAGGAGCTCCGTGGGAGGATGAGTAATTTTTGTGGTGTGTGTGACGCGTTTGACTATATCCCATAATAGTTTTGTGTCACGACCGGCTTTAGAAATTTCGTTAGAGTCGTATTGTCTTTTGACTTTTTTAAGAATTTTAATACAAAAATTTCTGTATCTAGTATAAGTTGCCTTAAGGACTTCATTGTCAGGAGATTGTTTATGTTTTTTGTGCAAGGAGTCTCTATTTCTCATACATCGTAGTAGTCCTGGAGTTATCCAAGGTTTTAGGATTCTTCTGCGATTTGTTGTGCGCTTTAACACTGTGTGATTGCTTATCTCATGTGAAAGCGTTTGGATGAGACACTCTGTAGCAGCATTTGGATCACTCATAGTGAGGATATGCGAGAAATTAAGACTCTGTATAGATTTATCGAGTGATACAAAATCTGTCTTTGAAATTGAGGTGTGAATGAAGTTACGAGATGGTTTCATATGAATACATAAGAGAGTAGAGAAGTGATCGGTTATAGTAGAATCGAAAATGTAAGTAGAGGAGGGTAATTTAGTTCTAAGAATTGTGTGATCAAGACAATTATTACCTCTTGTGGGTAGGTGATGGGATGGTAAAAACCCGTGATAGGAGAGACAATTAAGATATTCGTGCGATCGAGGATCTGTACTTGAGGTGTTGCCATCTAAGTTTATGTTTATATTTATGTCTCCGGTTATAACTACACTTTGAATAGAAGTTAAGGAGGATAGAATTTCATGTAGAGATTTTAGAAAAACTTCAATATTATCCTGAGAAGGAGACCTATAAATACAAATGATAGCAACATTAGTCCCAAGTTCGATAATTAAACCAGAGGCAGAGTTGTTAAAATCGGGTTCGCGTACCTTGAATGACAAATTAGATTTGATGAAAGCAACTACCCCATCACTCTGATTGAGGTGCTTAGAAGTATGTACTGTAGAGTAAGATTGAAGCTGAGGCAGGGTAGTATTGCTAAGGCAAGGTAGCCAACATTCTGTAAGTACAGCCACATCACACTCTAGAGAAAGCCGAGAAAGAAGTGTCTCAAAGTTATTAAAGTTTCGATTAATTGATCTGATATTTTGAGAGAGAACTTTTAGATAGCTATCTGGAGACTTGATGGTATCCATACAGTCCTCCGGGGTGCACTGATAAACTTTGGATACAGAAAATTCATCTATGTTATCATTAAGCAAGTTAACACTATCGAATGTAATGGTATAAAGTCAAGTAAAGTATAGGGGACCGATCGAGACATGATTTGCTGAATTTATGTAAAAATAGTACTATATATGGATTACAATAAGATTCGAGTGATGAGTAGTAGTATGAACAGAGTAAATAAACTAGTATGTTTGCATTGCGGAGTGGTGTAATATGTGTGAGTATGTGTGTGAATGTGTGTGTGTAAAAGTTACAAAGTAAAAATGTTTTTAAATGGCAAAATTCACAGATAATCAATTTACTTAATCTAGCAAAATAACAAAAATCAGAATAGAAAATATGGAAATAACAATGTGGAAAAGAAAAAACTATTAATACGTATAGTCATGCTTCAGGCCGCACTGACATCTGCCCTAGTTGATCTTCACCTTTAATAACAATGTAAGGCGATTCCCTAGCCTTTTTCATTAGTATACGGCCATTAGAAATCCAACAGTATTCATATTTATGCTCTTTAGCAAAATTTCTGGCCATAAAAAATAGTTTTCTAGATTGTGCTGTCAGTTGCTCTGCCACATAAATAGGAATTTCTTTGGTTGTAAAGCCTAGGTTGGTTGAGTTAAGCTTCTGGTTAGGGTTTTTCTTATTGTAGCTTTTCACAGCGTCTAAAAACTTGCTCTTAATAAGTGTATTCGAAAATTCCAAAATTATCGCGGAAGAGTTATTTTTCTTATTTATTCGATACCTCGAGATGTCTCTTAAGTCTGATTTACTATCAATACCGAGAACATTGGAGAGTGCAGCAACAGAGCCATATAAGTCTTGCTTGGTCTCAGTATGACGTAGCGGAACGTTTCTGATCTCGACGCACGTTTTTATCATATTTCGTTCCAGTGTGTCGATCTTCTCATCAAGGGCCAATAGATGGGAACTCATTTCAGCGCGCTGTCGGTCGAGTCCAGTGATCTTTGACTCTAAGGAAGTCAGCTGGTCTGATAACCCGTTCAAAGAGCTAGCCAAACCATTGTTTGAGGTCTCAATCTTAGTATAATGCTGTTTGAGCTCCAGTATATGAGTCTCGAGAGTTTCGAGCCGGGCATTTTGAGACGCTATAAATTGATTCATCATCTCTCTCAGCTCAGTTCTGTAATCAATTTGTTCAACAGATTTTTCTGGTTTGCCTGAATTTGAAGCGCCCGGAGAGAACGCTCGTTTCTTTGCTCTCTGCGTAATGTGCGAAGGACTCAAATCAGAGAACTGATCATCTTCACCGAGTTTGATTAAATCGTTTTCGGAACGGGACTGATTCATAGTTTTTGCTGTGGGTGGTGAACGCAACATATTGGTACCAGGCACCCATAAAATTGTGGAGATTATCAAATAGGATACGTAATGTTGGTGTTAATAATTTAAAAATTCAGCTCTCAAAGATTACTATAATAAATGAAGGTACCCAGTAAACATAAAAACAGCAGAATAGTACGATAGCACCAAGAATAAAAGTTATTAATTCATCTATAAACAGAGTTTTATTTTCTTTGTCTATAAATCACCGGTAACGTCACCATCACAACTCACGAAATACCAGGAGCACATATTCAGAGGGAGGTGCTTACTTGCGTCCTGTGATCGACACCAGTGGAGGGCGGGGTCACTCTGAGGGCGGGGTCACGCTGAGGAGAGCGGTGATGGCACGAGGTCCAAGCACAGGTGATGCGCGTACGCTGATGGTTGCCGCTTCTGACGTAGTAGACAAAGGTGGAGTGTAGGGCGGAGCTCGTAGTTAGATGTACCCGAAGCTGATGTGTTGCCGCTCGGAGTTGGTGGCGAGTTGAACACCTCCTTGCAATTTATGCGCTCCTATTTTTCGTTCGCTATTTTTTGACGATTTTTAAATGAATTATTTAATAATAAAAAATAATAAATGGTCACTGGCACGTCTACTCGCGTTCGAGGTCCGGGGGGAAGGGATTTAAGTCACCCAAAGGTCTATAGAAAAGACTATGATTGGAGTTTGCTTGAGTGATCTCATCAAATATGAAGATCCGCTGGAGCACCAAGTTTACCGACATGGCCTGAAGAATCGTCAAACTTAAGAGTGGCAGTGGGCAGGGAATATTGCTCGCAGAACATTATGGTCGATGGGGATGAAATGTTCTAGAGTGGTGATCACGTACTGGAAGACGCAGCGTTGAACAAGGTGGACTGATGATTTGGTGAGGGTCAGGGGAATGCGATGGATGTGAGACGCACAGGATGAGTCGTTATGGTGACACTTGGGGAAGCCTATGTCCAACAGTTGACGGCTTTTGATGATGATATCTATTCTTGTATTAAATTACATCATCTAAATCCATTTTGCCGTACATACATACGAACTTTCATCTTAATTAAATTAGTCTATAGATTAACTCTCACATGTATAGTAAAACTAGCTTCTGCCAGCGGCTTCGCTTGCGTGATAGTGAAAAAATATTCCAAGAGCACATAATTCCGGGATAAAAAGTATCCTTTGAGCTATTCTAGGATATGGTCTACCTATGTATCAAGTTTCATCAAAACTGCATGGGTTTTGATGAAACTGTTTGAGCGTGAAGAACTAACAGACAAACAGACACACGCCTTAACTTTCGCCTTTATAATATTAGTGTGATATTCAGTTCTCACTCACACTCCTAAAGCTTCTTCAACCACGAGGATTACAAGTCGACTTATTTCGCCACAAACATCACAAATGCTGATATCTACCGTTGTACACCCAACTCTTTCGAAGCAGCCGTGCCAAGATTGAGGTTTGCAATTCTATCGGTGATCGCTAACCCTAAATTACGGTACGGAACCCATTATCGTGTTCCGTTTGTACGCTGCCGATTGATATTGGAGGGTTAAAGGCATTTTGTGTGCGCTAACATGGCTAATAAAGTATGTTTATGGTAAATTCGGGTTAGGTTGGTCCGAAAGACCGGGTTTGGGTCGGTTCTAGGTATGTTAGGGTGTTGGTGTGTCTCTGTCTTTAATAGGATGGGAATGGGGACAAACGTCGTCTTATATTGTCTTATCATTGTTTAATCGGTGATGTTTAGGGGATGAGGGATGCGCGAGTCCGACTCGACCTAGGCTGTTTTTTTTTTGTGATGTTTTGTTTATTTTTAATTCATTACTTTTTTTAACAAATGTATTTTTTTTTTGTTTCAGGTATGTACCTAATTTTCAATTGGCGACAAAGTTGATCAGGACGGGTTATAGTTGTAAAGTAAGTTGAGTTATATCGTAAGTTCAATTTAATTATTTATTAAAACTTTAAGCACTTGTAAAGAAAAACGGCCCTTTAAGGCCAGGTTCTACTCATTTTGAACTTTTAAAAACCTCTCGAAATCCACTAATATAGAAGAAAATACCATGAAAATTTATTAAAATTGTCTATATGACCAAGTGCTAGGCAAAAATAAAAACATGATATAAATTAGTTGGCTTGATAAAAAAAATATCGCGAATATGACCCTAATTTACGATTTCAAACGTGTTTATCTACGAGATTACGTTACGAAAATATTTGAAAGCGAAAAAAAAAGCTTGTTATTTAAAAGCGCCTCGCAAAAACAATAATCTTGAATAGAACAGTTATTGTTTTTAATTTTATAAAAATAAAACCGCTGTTTTAGGGCCGCGAAGTCAACATAATCCCGAGCGCAGTTCATACAAAATAGTGACTACATTCGGCCCTTAATGCCTTTCGCAATGTTGGGCACGCCTTAATTATGGCGGTAAGTCCCTTTTTGAGGAGTGACTGAAAATACACCATCACACCACGGCGTTCTCACCTTCTGCATGACACAGGTTCTCAACAGATATGGTAAGTTCGGGAGTTTCCTGCACCGGATTCGTGCGGGAGAAACACCCGGGTGTCACCATTGTGCTTGGGCAGAACACTGCCTTGTTCTTGTAGGACCAATCGCTGTCGCGTTGAGCCCTGGTACAAGCCATGGTTCAGAGAGAAGAGGAATGGCAGGCTGTCGCCTTCTTCTGCGAAGCTGCACGAATGCTAGCGAAGGAGGCGGCCGCTCGTGCGAGAGAACGGCTCTCACGCCTCAGCCACCGTAGATACGGACGGCGAGCAAAGGGTAGCTCGCCGTCCGGACCGAACCCAAGTCGTCGACGGCACGTAGCTCTAATAATAAATCTGTAGCTAGCGGTTTCATCCGCTTAAAACTAGATAATTCTCCCAAGGGAATATATTCCCGGTAAAAAAGTATCCTTTGCGCTGTTTCAGGACATGGTCTACCCCTGTGGTAAATTTCATCCGAATCCGTTCAGCCGTTTGAGCGTAAAAGATTGACAAACATACACACACACGCGCACAAACTTTCGCTTTTATAATAATAGTATTAGTATTACAAGTTACTTGTCTGTCCATCCTTATGCGATGATTAATTATGTACTACAAAGCGATTCATCATCTAATATGGCCATCTAGTAAACAGCATTATTCTCAATTATAACTGAAGCGGCTACTAAAGCCATTGAATATAATCAGCTGATCAATATCTCCAGTTCATTGAAATCTATGTAACATAGATATGACCCGTAAATCAAGTAAACGAGTCAATGACTCAAAAATAAAAAAAATGTAACTATACAATCCTTGCACATTTAATCGTGATCAAGGTGTTAAGATTTTTCCAAAAACTTTGAAGGTTTTTAAAAGAAAACACGTATTCCTTTAAACAAACAACACTTGAAACTTCTACGGTACGGATTAAGCATTTTGCCTCGCCGTTTATACCGCGTACATCGAGGGACTGGAACAGTTTGCCTGCTGCGGTCTTCCCGCCCAATTATAATTTAGGTGTCTTCAAGGCTAGAGTGATTAGGCTCTTAATAAACTAGTGCGCCTCACCATCAACGATTGCATCACTGCTTAACATCAGGTGGGATTGCAGTCAAGCACTAGTGTAAATCAATTTAAAAAAAAAACCTATAAACAAGTTTTGTAAAAAATTATAGTGAATGACAGAATTACCGAATGGCAACTGAGCGTTCAGGTGTTATCTCTCTTTGTTACATAAAGGGCAACGACCGATATTATACCGTATGGCATTATAAAAATAATATAACTTTACATGCCGTCGGCGCTGTAAGGCAAAGCGTTTACAAAATATTCATCATATTTGTTTGCCTATATTATTGGAAAATAAACAATTTATTTATTCATTTATTTAACATTTCATGTACAGTTAGGGGTAAAAAGTGCAGTTGCACTCTACCGATAATAAAGTATCTAGAATTTTTTTTATAGAAGAGGATCAATGGATCATCACTAAGTTCGTTTGTATCGTAGAACCTAAAGAATTAAATAAACCAGTTGTGGCCCAGTGGCACTCTTTTACAAAGAAATTTTATGCACTTTAGCATTAGTAGAGTGCAACTGCACTTTTGACACCTGACTGTACACACAAATATTAACATCACGTCTAAACGACTAGTCCATATGTTTTGAAAAAAAAAAATATATGTTAAACTAGACTATTTGCCTAATAATTTGATATACAAATATTTACATTTTTTCGATGTAATTTATTTTCAAAGTTATGTCTAACATAGACAAAAAAGTGAAGATCAGGCCAAAACCATTGGGTGTATTTTTATGAAACTTGCACAAATCGAAAGATAATTTAACTACCAATCTTTTGATATACGGTTTTTATTCATATTGTACTTAATAAATGAAGGACATATTATTATTCGAAAAATCTTGATGCGCCAGCCTTTAGTGTCGCCACGTTTTGATAGTGCAAAAATGTACTTCTTGCAAATATTTTTTTTCATAGCACCCTTAAAACACTACAATTTATTTCAGCCCCTATTCTCGTCCATTATAACTAACAGTAGAAATATCTCGAAGTATCTTCCCGAATCGTACAAGACAGAGGTACAGTAAACAAGGCTCGTCAAAGCCTTTCAAATCAGACCTCGGGAACTATACAGGCCCTTACGCACGAATTGCTGAAGACCCTCCAGCTAGGGATGTGCTCTGTCCCGGGATTCGTCCGTACTCCGGACTTGATGAGTTAATTTGTGTAGGAAAAGTTGGTGGAATAAATTGCTTAGTTAGATGTTGATTAAAGATGGTTTTAATTCGTTTTGAGATTGGATGTTGCTGTGATAATCTAATTGACAATTGTTGATAAATCTACTTGACACATATGACCAATTCGTCACTTATGTTAGTTTTTTTTCAAATAAGATTGCAGATAATCCATTTATCAAAAAATTAGGTGCTGTATGTGTTTTCTTATTGGATCAATATTTGAAATCTCGTTTGATTTTTTTTATTCCAATAATTAAATTTAATCGACACTGTCTTTTAACAGCAAGCTATTTTATGTAATAATTTGTGGATACCGTTAGTAGTGTGTACGCTAATCCTATTGACTTACTGCCGATATTACGATATATATTGTATTATATACTGCTGTTTATTGTCTCTATATAATAAAATAAAATCGGTACACACGTAATTTTTTTGGGAAGTTATCATAAATATCTCACAAGCGTACAATCTTCTTTTCCCGTAAATCGCAAAAAAAAACCCGTAGCTATCCCCTCACTAGCTCACCTTTTCCCATCCAATACACCAGCACTATTCCTCTGATCGGGAGGGCTTGGAGGGCTCTCAACACGTCTGAGGAGGTTCGCATTGTGTCAAATGAAACACATGTAGCATCTCCAGGGTTACAAATGGGCACTTTTGTCTATATTGGTCATGGTAGACAGGTTTTTGGGGTGGTGTATTGCAGTTTTTGCGTTTTACGTCGCTGAAACAGATTTTTTGTACAGTTTTGTAGGGTTAGAGTATGAGTACTTTAATCTTACTCACGATATGACGCCGTGACGCGCGGTGATATAACAAAATAACCCTAACCTAACCTGTCCGTGTTGGGATGCCCTAAAATTACATCACCTCCTTCCCTGCTCTCATCTTTTATACACCTTAACCGCTGCGTATTCGGTATTGTGTTAGAATACCTGATTTATACAGATTGCTGGTAACATAATTATACCTACACAGAATGTGATTTTGCATACTACGTAAGTTAGCAAATTTTGTAAATAAACTAACTACCTGTATAGATAGAATGCGCCTGATGTACTTCACCTTATACTGAAATGTTACCACTTGTGTAAACTCTTAGTATGTTGTAACTCCATGATGGTGTTACATCACAATGGTAACAAAATTATCCCATACATTTTCTGTCTTATAAATTGTATACATCCCTGCTTCGTTGCTATATCTGATACATTAATGGTCAATGTACCATCATTCATCACTATTTATGGACCAAAAAAGGTTCAAAGTCTTACCCAAATGTCGCCACAACGAACGATTCTTTCATCCATCGGATTCCTGCGACTCTCACCAGGTCATCGGTCCACCTTCTAGGACGCCTTGCAACGTTGCATCTTCGGGAACGCAGTCACCACTCCAGAACTATCTGTTCTGCAAGCAAAGTACTCTGCAGCCCTGCAAACTACTGCTTTAGTTAGGCGATTCTTCGGATTATGTCGGAATGTTTAGTTTTCTTTCAGTTAACTGCATTTCTGATTTGATCACGCAACGAATCACCGAGAATATCCTTATCCAACCTAACGTAACCTAACTTGCCTAATATAACGTACCACTAAATTTGAATTAATTTAAACACAAATTGTTTTGCTATCACAACTACTATCGAGGCTGAACATGTTATCGACAGCTTATCTCCTATTGCATATCGCGCAATGATAATAGAAAAGAATTAGGACACTATGGTCCATTGTTAAAAGGTCTAAGGCTATAGGAAGGCCACGCAATCTCTACATGAACCGAATTGTTAATGTTTAATAATAATAATAATCCTTTTATTATCAGGCAACTAAGGCCCATAACACAAATACACACATAATCTTACAAAATAATACACTAATACATATAAAACTAAACTACAACATAACAAACTAAACTATTGCACACGAAGTGACGGCTTCGTGTTCCGCTGCGAGGTCGGTATCTATCCGCAAAATCGTCGATACACGACACCCTTCGGCCAAAACTCTCCTTTGAGGCAGGTCTCCAGATGGTGAGTCGGTACCCGAACCACAAACGACTTGAAATTAGTGTTATGGCGCGGCTCTAATTGCACGACTCTCAAAGTCCAGTTGGTCTTCACTCGTACATACTCCACGATATTCTCAACCTTCGTGGTGTGATGTAGTCTCGAAACGTACAGCTGCGTCGTGGGTATTGCTGGACGCAGCAGCATGATGGCTACAGCCAGCGCGGTACCGCACTGGTTTTGACAAGTAGGCTTCTTTTTCTTCTTCTTACCCTGATCGACGACCGAATAAAACCGCGGTCTTATGGCTCGTCGCTAAAGCTCGTCGGTGTTTCATTGCAATACGAATGACGAGCCTGGTTCGCGGTTCGTGGTTATTGCTTAATTTTCTATTCGGCTCGTCGTTCAAAACTGTTTTACTTGCTAGTCCATCAGCACTGACGAGCCGAGCAGAAAAAGTTTGAGAGCGATTGTGCGCTGTACCATAAATATTATAAAATAATTATAAGGGCCTTTCCCCACTCTTCTATCATGAACATGAGCATGTTTTAAAAGCTTTTTGCTTCGTCCAATGCAATTCAACACGTTTGATGAAGAGGTAATGCGAAAAAAGAGAGATAACGCCTGAAAACCCTGTTGGCATTCGGTAATTCCATCGTTGAATCGAATATTTTATAAAAGTTGTTCCAGGAGATTTTTTTTATGGTAGGTAAAATCATCCAATGACAAATCCCGCCCTTGGGCGAAGCTTGAAATAGTATCAGACTCTTAATGACTAAAAACATACTCCGTTTTTTCGTTGCCTATTATACCGGGGCCGAGCCAACTTTTCAGAAAGCGGCCCTTGGCCCCAGTAGGCTTTGACCCTGCCTGCCTGCAGCTAGCAGGTTGGGCCTCTACGGTTTGCCGACAGCTCCTTGAGGCCCTTCTCTGCCCAAGCGGGGCACACCTCTACAGTGTGCTCCACCGTGTCCTCAGGGTGTTCCGCACAGTGGGACAAAAATAGTTAAGAGCCTTAAAAAGTTTTAGGAGAAAAATGTCATCATTCAGAATTTTGATTGAATGTGCAATGTTTCCACAGTTATCTTTTTTTCTCATTTATAAGTACATTATGAAGGATCAAAGTTCACGCAAGATGGTAGATTTTCAGAGGTATATCAGACTATACAATATGATGATATACCATGTGTCGTGTCTGACGCATCCCAATACCACTTGAGTCAGTTCGACAGAACATTTGCCACTATGCGTACGATCCAAAAACTGCCTATTAACACTACATAAATCACGCTGCTCCGCCTACTCTAACGATCGTTAAACTAACTAAAGTATTGAATTAATCCGATGGTTGTTTAAGCATTAGAGTAGATAATGCGACAGAGACTGAACTCAAACAGTTACTTCTAATGTAATGTTTTTGTAGTATTGTCAAAGAAGGCTGTTCATATTCGCCTGGAAAACCAGTTCTTATCGCTACGCTTCTGAGCTTGCAATGGGAATGCAATATTTTTCGCACGAGTATGGATAAGTGCGGCAGCCAACCCCCACCACATTTTATTAAATTTATTCTACCTGGCTGGTCATTGCGGCAGCCTCCACTAAGACAGATGAAAAAAAATACATTATTTTCAAGTAACTCGTTGATTGTTTACTGAATAAACTATATTGATAACTGTCGTTCGATAAAAGTGTGCAATTTTACGAGTAATTGCAGTTTCTCGGCTTCAAAATGAGCTCTATTATTGCTCGGGCGTGTATCGCACCTCGGTCGAATTTAAATGGGGATTATTTACAGCGGCATTGTAAATAATCCCCATTTAAATTCGGTTTTAGTCGGTAAGTCTCACACTACATCTCGCTCCACCCGGAGCGGGAAAAGCAATTTTATTATTCCCAATCAAAAATAAATGGCTACAGCAGAGCAACACGTAGATGTGCCTTTACGAGGCTTAAGTGGGAACTACATTAGGCCAACGCACATGTGAGCCACGTTTGATTTGTACATAGAACGACGCCACGTGGCTTGGATGTGAATGTAGCTCTACAAGTCTAGTTGCCATATAAAATATATGGAGACCGACGCGCCCAGATCGGCGTACGTGGCCCACGTTTGCGCAATAATAATAATATTTTTTATTTCAAAGACAACTTGGGTCCAAAGGTTAGTAAACAAAAGTTATCAACTAAAAGGGTTAGTAACAAATAAAAAACTTAACGTATTGCCGCACCAACAATCGCAACCAGTGATTGATCACTTGCGCATCATGCTTGTCGGTTAAGGTCCGAAAGAATGCTATTGGAGCTCGCCCTAGATCTGCTAAGCACCGAGGTAGCCCTCTTCCTCATAACGGCGTGGAAATTATCCACACGCGCTGAAGCAAACATGCCCGATGCACTGCAGTATCTAGGCAGTCCCAACAACACCCTTAACCCATTATTATACTGGACCCGCAGGGCGTCTAGAGCCTTCCACGATGTATTTCGACATTTACACATCTTTTTATTATTACGGTATCACATCTGGATAAAGATTTCCTTCCATTTTTTCCACCATAAGCAATGACAAGTAAAAAAAAAGTTTTTTTTTTAATTTTTTACTAAAATGCGCTTCTGTACGATTATCTACTCCATGTTTTTTTCTAAGGAACCCTTCGCAGTCCTCAAAAAAGATACACGCGATTCGTGCATTACTCTATAGTGTGTAGATTATACCGAAGATTGCGGTTCTAAGAATAAGTTTATTGTTTCAGTAGAAGTTTCAACTTTGTAATTATTCGTTTAAGGAGAATTTTGCTGTCGTTGCGAAAAGTTACAAATAGTACTTTCTTGATTACTACTAGGAAGCTTAGAGGAAATATTAGGAAGGAAAATGCAGTACTACCACGAGTTCTAAACTAACCTAAACTGAAAAAAGGGATGGAGCTCTATAGGGTGTATAGCTCCATCTCGCTCTTCCCCCCTTTCTCGCTCGCACATTTTAAGGCCACTGCTCACATTTAGTGCCATAAAACAGTGACTTTCTTATGCTACGTTTACATGAGGGCCCAGCTTAGGCCAATCGCTATTATGTAGCCATTGTACATACGGGAACACCCCGTCAACACAATGGCGATTGGCCGAGGCTGGGCGCACATGTAAACGTATTGGATGCGCGAATTTGCTATGATGTGGACTGTAGGTTTGAAAAAGCGATCTAAGGTTTATTAACAATATGCAGATACTGTGCCTGGCATGGGATAAATGTATTGGGAAGGAGCACTGACCTTTAGACTTCGAAGGTTGCACGTGGCACCGGCCGATCCTCGACTTCGCACACTTAAATCACTGCCAGGTCCTGTTTTGCACTACACTGCACCACTGTTGAGTTCTGAATGGTTGGATCACGAAAATAGTCAATTTTCTTGTAATTTCGAGCGGGCGCGGTTAGCGGTGCGGTCACATTCACAATCGATGCACACACGTCAAATGTCAAATCATTTCTCTAGAGGTCGTGCGGGAAGCGGAAACGGTAGGGATAGGATTGCTAGGCCAAAAAAATAAATTACAAAAAACAAAGTCGCGGATCATAGCAAATTGGCGCAACCACGTATCATTAAGCCTACTCCTCGGTAATGGCTGGGTTAATAATTTAGGTCTTTACCTATGAAATTGCCGTTTTTTAAAACGGGTCGCTTTGAAGTGTTATATCTTTGGATTGACTTGGAATTATAAGTTGAAATAAAAGCCAATGTCGGAAAATTGCGTCTTTTTTTTTCGGGCGGCCATCGACCAAACTTTGTTTTTTTAATACAAAATAGTATAATAAACTAAACTTACTATGGCAGGTGTATCTTTAAACTCAGTCCGAACTGAGTTACGGGAGCTTGAATTTGACTGGTATTTATTTAGCTTTATAGGTAGGCCATTTTTGTTTTATAAACATAAGCTAAGTAAGAAGTTTCAAAAAAACAGTTTCTTTGTAATTGTGTTTTTAACTTATTATTATTAACTGTTATTAACCTGTTAGGCCTCGGTTTCGAAGTCAGCAGGCAACGGTGGCGGCCTAAGGGCGTCCTCGAACTTTACAATAAATTCTGTGTGAAACGAGTTTGGTACTATTTCGTTTTTGGAAGAAAAATAAATAATAGTAAAATATTGAATCAAACCACTAATTTCTCACATACTTTGCGCTTAAAAGACAAAATAACCTATAAATCTAATAAATAAAATCAAGCAACTTCCAGCTCTTGTAACTCATTTCGGACTTAGTTTAGATGTATACATGCTTTAGTAACTTCGGTTTATTACATTATTCTGTAATTAAAAAACATGGTTTAATCGTTGGCCGCCCGATAAAAAAGACGCCACCTCCCATACTAAATTTGGCATTATCCTTTGTATTAAAGATACGTTATTCTTTTTTCCGATCGACAATCAACAGTGCGACATTCAGCTAAAATAATGAATTTGAAACCCATTCCTAAACAGCCATATAAATCAGGTCAAATGCTCCAAAAAAGAATAAAGATAAATAAACCACAATAAGCGAACACCGATCCAAAAAATACCTTTTAAAAAATTACTCCTGAAAGTCTCTGTTCAACAAATTACTCTGTACAACTGGTCGTTGTACACCTAAAATAGGCGGTTGACGTGTTGCGACACTTGCGACCGCGACATTTGCGACTATAAATCGCAGTCGCGCTCCGTCGTTCATTATTTATACGATTCTATCGTTTTATTTATCGCTGCTCTTATGTTTTGTCCTTTGGATTTGGAGATGTGGATTGGTATATGTATGGGCAATCATAATTACATAGATACATTTTAATTATGTGCTATCATATCATGATCATTACTTTTAATGCTGAAAAGATTTGGATGATCGACGGTCTCGGAATAGGACATAGGGGCACGCTTGACTATTTATGTCAAAAGCTTTTTTTTAAATAACTTTTTCCCGCACTAGGTATTATCCCTGTATCGTGGTTGCATTCATAAGCATGAGGAAAACACATACATAAGATACTCAAACCTGAAACAAGTATGTGTAGGCTATATAAATATTTGTTCCGTGCGGGAATCGAACCCGCAGCAATGCTGTAAAACTGACTTTCTGAAGCCTACTCCATGGTGACCGTTAGGTTAATATATTTGAAAAAAAAAAATGTTTATTATAGATTCATGTACAACATTATCAACGTACAATTTTTTCGTTCGATTAATCACCATCATCATCATCAGCCTTTTAATGTTCGCACTGCTGGGACACAGGCCTCCTCTCTAAGAGAGGGAATGGGCCGTAATCCACCAGGCGGGCCCAGTGCGGGTTGGTGAATGTCACATGTCTTCGAATTTTTGGTTCTAGGACATGCCGGTCAATGCCGCGTGAATGTATACAAACATTATTCTGGCCACCGATCACCTAAAAAGGTCCTAATTATGACCTTTTCAAGTCTTCTTGATTGCGCGCTCATAACATATCTGTTTAATTTAATATCATTGCAGCTATATGTTGTTATCTCTGTCTATTCCTTTATAGAACTTGAGTATGTTGCTAACTAGTAGCAAATGTTCGAGCTGAAATACTCAAGACAATGACAAATACACACTAAATGCATGTTCTAAACTCTGTCCAATATATTTAGATACAATTAGTTTAGCTGTACGGAACCCAATGAAACGTGAATGGGGTTCCGCATAACATATCGAGTGTTTTTTTTGTTCAAGACGGTAGTACTGGTTTCGATTGATGTGATGCTGCTAAAGTTGGTTGGCTTCGAGTACTGTAATTGTTGAATAGATCTTTCGGAGTTCATCGAAAATACACTATAATAATATGGTGTTGTTAATATTGTTAACATCAGTTTGGACGGGGAAAATTTCTGATCAAGAAACCCGTGGTTCTAGATCGAAAAGGTGCTCACAATGGGCCTCATTAGAAGGCTTAGCATCAGCCTTATAATGTTCCTACTGCTGGGACTCAAACCTCCTCTGTAGGAGAGAATGCCGTAATCCACCACGCGGGCCTAGTGTGAGTAGTTGGAGGTCACATGTCTTCTAACTTTTGGTTCTAGGACATGCTGGTTTCCTCACGATGTTTTTCTTCACCGTTTTGAGGGCAGTGGTAATGAAATAAATTACACAAAGTAATGCGCTTGGCTGGGTTTGAACCCGACTTACAACTCGTAAGTCGGGGTCTTTACTGCTCGGCCACTATTGCTTTCCGAAGAAGCCTTGAAAGTCACTCAAAGGCGTGATCGCATCAGAAATGAGGATATCCGAAAGAGAACCAAGGTTACCGTCATAGTCCGAAGAATTACTAAACTTTCACTTAAATTTTAGACTGTCTTGCCTAAGCAAACTTTGCAAGTTATGAAAAAAATAGAAAAAAAGTGGCGTTAGGCAGGGCACAATGCTCGCAGAACAAATTGCCGATGTATCCGAAAGGTTCTGGAGTAGCGACCGCGTGCAGGAAGATGTAGCGTTGGAAGGCCTCCCACAAGGTAGACCGATGACTGGTGAGGGTTGCAGGAATCCGTTGGATGCGAGACGCACAGAACCGGCCGTTATGGCGTCACTTGGAGGAAGCACAATGTATGTCCATGAAATGATGATGAAGATGATGAAAGATAGGCAGCCTATTTGACCTCCACGACCCAGCTAAGTTCTGATTACACGATTCAAACATCAAAACGTATTTCTTTATTGTTTGAAAATAAATTTCACAAAAGATACAGTTCTGTTGTGAAATTACTAACTATACATTATTTTTACACTATTTTCGCAATGTTATTCGTAACAAATGGGCCCCTATAAGTTAACAACACAATAACAAGTAGTCCCCGTTTCTTTATTTACGAGAAAACCCGATACAAACAACTAGTGTACGGGTTATTTTTATTTTATTTATTTTAAAAGCTTGAATAATGTTCGCAGTATCAGCACGTGAAACTGGGTTAGTGCTGGGACATGCTTGAAATGTATTTTACTTTCAACTTGGTTTTGTTGACAAAGTTGGAAATCTATCTATGATTCTTTTTTGTTTTTGAATTTTCTGATATCAATTGTAGATTGTGGGGTTAGCCTTGCTTTTATTTCATTTTTTATTGTCTTAGAAAATCATTTGAGATATTAATTTAATGTAATTTTCGTCAACATGTCAAAAGTGACAGCTGTCAGGATTTATCGAATCGCAAATTTTCATAAGAGAGACTTTATCAATAGGTTTACTTCTGCAAAAGTTAAATAGGATTCAAGTATTTTAAATAAGTATCTTCTGTTATATTCTTGTTGGCAGTAGTAGATTTATCTGTTCTATAAAAATACGCAAAAAGTTTCGTAAATTAATGAAATCTAATATTGGTCAGCATTTCACGATAGCAAAAAGTTCTAGCATAGCATAATCAGCCTTATAATGTTCCCATTGCTGGGACTCAAGCTTCTTCTCTAGGAGAGGGAATGGGCCGTAAATTACCACGCGGGCCCAGTTCGGGTTAATGGATAGCACATATCTTTGAGTTTTTGGTTCTAAGACGTGCATGTTTCTTCACGTTGTTTTTCTTCACCGTGTTCGAAAGCTGTAGTGATGAAATAAATTTTACAAAGTAAAGCACTTGCCTGGATTGGAACCGTTGACCCACTCCTAAGTCTGGGCTGTAAATACTGGGCCACCACTGCTCTCCAGTGCTGTCTGGTGACAAAAATATCAAAATAAAAAGAATCGTAACTTCTGATACGCTTTGCCACATCACTAGTTGTGAATTGCTTACCGATGTTTCAGACTGGGGCGATATTTGTTACGACTGCTGTTAGAACGTATACCCCGGGTTTGCCTGCGGTGGCACGGGCTTCAGGGTTTGATAATTAGAGGCTGTGTAAGAAGGATAGGAACGATGTATTAAGGTAGAACTGTAGAATGATGGGCGAAAAAGATCCTGTATCGAATTTTTATTTTTTTAAAGTGAAAAATTGAAACCACGGCCAGAAGCAAGTTCGATACTTCACACTTATATTATAAAGGACAAAGTTTCTATATATAAGTGCGTGTGTGTTTATATATTTTGTTTCTTCTTTTTCCTTAAAGGCTGAAACAATCTTCTACAGAGCGTAATGTATAAATCAACTACACCGTTAAATTTTGGTAATTGAATCCCGCGGAGGGTCGATTCGGTACATGAAACACTATCGATTTATAAAGATAAAAATGAAAAATAAAGTACCTTTTTTCGAACGCGAATTAATTTACGCATGTACGACATTAATTTCTTTAACTAACGTCAGCTGAGCGAGGCCAATGAACTGTAGGTAGTTAGTACGCAACGACCGACAGCTACCTACAAGGTCATTGACTCGTTTAGTTAAAGAAATTAATTTCGTACATGCGTATATTAACTCGAGTTTTAGAAAAAAAGTACTCTATTTTTTAAATTTATCTTCACAAATCGATAGTGTTTCATGTACCGAATCGACCCTTCACGGGATTAAAACGATCAAAATTTAACGGCGGTGATTTTATTTAGCTAGTGGGGAGTTCTGGAAAAAATGTAACAATCCCTTCTGGAGGGGATTTCTGGAATAAAAAGCTCAAACAGCTGAACAAAAACTTTACGAAACTTAAATTGGCACACGGTTAGAACATGTCATGGAATAGAACATAGGTTACATTTTATTCCAGGAATATGTTCCCCTGGGATAATTTTAAAAAGCTAATGTCTTATCATACGAACTGACAGAAAAATCCAAGCCTTGCTCTAAACAGGAAAGTACAGTCTTTATTTTCTGTTCATTTCTACAGTAAAATACACTAACTGAACTAACTTTAACGTTCTACATTACTCTTTAAGTAATGAAAAAAAATAATGAAACCTTTTTTTGAAATGAAAAATATTAAATTAAAAAAAAAGATTTATTTCACTAAAACAGAGACATTGCATTTGGACGGGCCTGTTGATCTAGTGGTTAGTGGCCCTGACTGTTATGCCGGAGGTCGTGGCTTTGGTTTCCGACTCAGGACAAATTTAGGTGATGAGCACGATGCGGGAAACCCATTAATGCGTGACGCACGGGACCGGTCGTAGTGGCGATACATAAGGGAGGCCTATATCCGTCATTCGGCTAAAACTGTAATGATGAATAAATCTTCACGCTTTGGTTAGAGCGAGAGGGGGGGTCAGAATTTTCCCTTCAGTTGCCCATTCCTCTTCTTCTTTCAAATAATACCGCTGTCCTGAAGTTAAAGAAACGTATCAATCCAATTACCATGTTTTACGTGTACCTCGCGTTTTCTACTGAATCACATTCACTAGCTATTGACAGAGCCCAGAGAACAATAAAGCTACCTACTCACAACGCGTTGCCAACTTTCATAGGGTTACCAAATCTCAGCATTGGTTCTGTCAAAACAGGTTTTATGAGGTCAATATTCCGGGATATTATTTGAAGGAACTATATCTAACAAAACTTATTAATTCCCAATTAACATACTTCTTTAGTGTTATTTGTGGAACCATCTTTTGAAAAAAGTGGACCAAATTGTTTGACAGACTCTTTCATCATGTTAAAAAATATTTAAAATAAAATCGCACATACTTAATAAACTTTTGACATGTCTTTTAACATAAGAGTGATTCTTTGAAACCGAGAAGATTTCTCATTCATCTGGTCTAGTTTTCGTATATGTCAATTTTGTGTCGTAAGCCACTGGGCGCAATATTTTTACAGAAATCATTTGTTCTGTCAAGACATTTAATTTTTGCGTCTGGTAACCCTAAACTTTCAGAAGTGGGGCTGTCGCATATCAAACCTCTTTTGTTTATAGTGCAGTTCTGATGTGAATTATGGTTATGTTATGCCATTAATGTTGGTATTACTGGGAATTGATGGAACTGTGTTACTGTTTGTTTGTGTCCGTGGAATGGACTTGCGATAATGGCGGGAATTTTAAAATTTTAAATGGAGTGTTAAAAATCATGACCCATTTAAAATTTTCCGTCGAAAAGAAACTGTATTTAATGGCCTTTTTTTCATAATATTAGCTACTGTTTGTTGCGAATCTACTTGTTGGTAAACAGTGATGCAATCGTTGATTGTGAGGCGCACTAGATTATTAAGAGTCTATTTACTTTAGCCTTGAAGACACCTAAATTATAATCAATTACGCTGATTAAAGGTAAACCATGTAAATATCATCTATATTTTTCAATTATCCTTATAATGTTCCCACAGCTGGGACTCGGGCCTCGCTAAGAGAGAAAACAGGCCGTAATCCACCACGCAGGCCACTGGTGGGTGAATGTCATATGTCTTCGAATTTTTGGTTCTAGGACATGCCGGTTTCCTCACGATGTTTTCCTTCACACACAAATTAAGTTGTTGCTGTTACCAATGTTCTCTCGCCCGCATTTTTCAAAGCTGCGACTAAATGGTCCACAAAAAAAGTCACAGCGATAGTATAGTCGTCCGATGAATAGCAAAGTTTATCTCAAGAAGACTCCCTAAGTCTCAGGTAGAATGCTCCATGTTCCCACTTCAGCTATAATCCGATCTTTCGAGTACCCACCCACTGGACCGTATTAGTTTCTCTGGAAAATTTCCTAGGATATATTCTCTTTGTCTTTTACTTCGGGTGTTCAATTAGAAGTCGATTTTTAATGAAGATATAGTATTCTTTGTGTACAATAAACTTCGTTGTAAGCTTCTTTTGTTAGTTCTCTGGAAGCTTGTTATAATTACCTTTTAGGGTTCCGTACCCAAAAAATCAGACATTGGTTTTTTCTTTATAGTAGGTAAAATAATCCAATGACAAATCCCGCCCTTGGATGGAGCGGGAAATAGTGTCAGACTCTTACTGACAAAAACCTACCCCGTTTCTTCGTTGCCTATCATACCGAGGCTGAGCCTTCCTCTCAAAAAACAGCCCTTGACCCCAGGAGGCTTTGACCCTTCCCGCCTGCAGCTAGCAAGCTGGGCCTCTACGGTTTGCTGACAGCTCCTTGAGGCGTGTGGGGACAGTACGCGCTGTCGACGACTTGGGCTCGGTCCGGTCGGTTACCGGACGATCGAACTACGTGCTACCCATTGCACGCCGTCCGCAAGCCCGCGCCTACGGTAGGGTTAAAAAAACCAGAAAATATTTGAGTTGAGCTCTCATACAACAAACGTGTTCTTTTTCACGTTTTTTTACTATGAACGGTACGGAACACTTCATGCGTGAGTTAAACGCGCACTTGGGGGTTTTTTTTTGAGTTGGGAAATCATAAAAAGACATCCCGCTCTAGGGTGCAACGAGAAGGCGGGTCGGACTTGTGCTGATGTGTCTTTGATGTACGTGCCAGTGGAGCACTGCGCGATATGGACTCGGGCTTTGTCTTTATCGGACGGCCGGACAGCGAGCTACCCGTTGCTCGTCGTCTTTCAGGTTTTCTTGTGGATATTGCGTCATCGCTATGACCAATATTATGATAAATTCATCCCATCCGTACGCAAAATATGTGCTTTAAATGTGGTATTGCTTTCACTAGCCCAATATACAGTACTTTTACAATACTTTTTTTTTATTTGATATAAACTAGTGCTTGACTGCGATCCAAGCTGATGGCGAATGCAATCGTTGATGGTGAGGCGCGCTAGTTTATTAAGAACGTATTCACTCCAGCCTTGAAGATATCTTATACAAATTATAATCGGATGGGAAGACCGCAGCAAGTAAATATATATTTACCTATTTATATCATCTAAAATCGGTGATATTTTTTTTTTATGGTAAGTAAAATCATCCAATGACAAATCCCGCCCTTGGGCGGAGCGGGAAATAGTGTCAGACTCTTACTGACTAAAAACCTACCCTGTTCCTTCCCTGCCTTGGTTCCAGGGCCCTGGTATGCATTTTCATACCTTCCCAGAGCCCCAGACTAGGCCTCGACCCTACTGGGCCCCTACGGTTTGCTGACAACTCCTTGGGGTACACGGGAACAGTGCGCGCCGTAAACGACTTGGGCTCGGTCCGGTCTGTTACCGGACAAACGGACAGCGAGCTACCCATTGCCCGCCGTCCGCAAGCCCGCACCTACGGTGGCCGGAAATTTGGATAAAATCGGTGATGATGATGAATCCTTGGCATAATAAAACATCATTAACAAGGGAAAAACTGTTACCGGAAGCTACGAGTAGGGGCTTCAAGTATCCATATTTATTCATATCTCAGTAGCCTCAAGGGTGGTTTCTAGTTAGCGTCTATTATATAATGTGTACCCATGCATAAAATATGCAAGATAACAACGGTTTGTTTAAAGCATTTAACTTTGTATTTTCGCCTTGGCAAATAATTGTTTCGTCTTTTCATTAGTGAGACAATGTATTTGTACCTGAAATTCCACGATATATATTGTCTAAATTTTGAATATACAGATGATGTATTATATACTTACTGCATTGTTGTGTAGGGTTGCTAGTAGTATGTTTTGATACAAGTGGAGAAAGTTTGTCGTTGCTGTATTGACGAATTTCCACGTGTATCAAACGACGTTTTTCAATATACTTACGAAAACATAAATAAACGATATATTTAGGTTGAAAATCATCCAATGACTTCTCCCGCTCTTGGGTGAAGGGAGAGGGTTTGTAAGACTTTTACTGACTAAACTCGTTCCTGTTCCTTCTTTGCCTTCGATTCAGCACCTCGGGGTACACTTTCGCACAACTTATAAAAACGGGGGTCGACGCGCAATTCGTAGGGATTGAAAAAAAAAGTACGCGTCATATAAGTTGAACCAAAATGGCCGTCGTTGCTATGGTTACGTGCAGCCTTCCGTTTCCATTGAGACCAGAAAAACTGTTATTGCGCATTGAAGGTCGATCCCCATTTGGGTTCAACTTTTATGCCGCATATTATAACTAACTTCCAATTTGGTCAATAACACACAGAACATACAGCACAGAACTATGTAATAAATATGTCAATGCATTGGTATCGCCAGCCCTGGAAACACACCTATACCTTACATTTTACAAACTCGCTGGAGAGAGTCCCAACGAAAACTGCCAGCAATTGTCGAATTTTATACTTAATTTAACACAAGCCATACTTCACACGAGTGCAGGTTTGTGAAAAATGTCTGTGCATTCGAGAACAGGACTTGAATATTGAAGGAATTGGTGCAGAAGGACCATATCAGATCCCCTGTCAAGTTACGATCGTTTCGTTTGAAGTTTGCCGCGCTTCCAATTCCTTTGTTCTAACGTCGTCTCAACGCTCAGTCACTTGATCAGAACAAGGGAATTGGGGGCGTAGCCAACTCCAAGCGTTCACGCTTCACGAAAGGGGGCTGGGGGCTGTTTCTGAGATAAATGCCTGTGAATTATTAAATTAGTTCATAACATTAAAAAAAAGTTCGTGCTTGACTGCGATCCGACCTGATGGTAAGCAGTGATACAATCGTTGATGGCGAGGCGCTCTAGTTTATTGAGAGCCTCAGAGTTATATATTTGCAGAGCACTTCGCTTGCGGTTTCTCCTTTCAAGATGGGAAGGCAAACCTCACCTGTGACGTTCAGTTGCCTTTTGTGGTTAAGGACCACGAGTTTACTTTTCAGTTGCCCTGCTAATGGCGTGCCCAACTCTGGGTTGTGATTGTGGTTGTGATAGTCCCTGTCGCCATATCGCCATGAGATCCTTAGTAGAGTATCACCCCGGCGTTGCATCTTCACGCGCAAATCGTACATACGTGCAAGGATTGTTGCCTCCAGGACGTCTACTCTCCAAAGCGAAAATTTCGTAAACCAAATTAAGGCTCGGCACAAACGGGCCACCAACCACAGCCATCGATGGCTGTCGCGCGCTACCGCCACATTTGTAACAGTTTAAGGGGCGAGCAACAGCCACCGGCTTTCGGAAGATGCCACATTTTAAAACCCCCCTTTGCACTGGGCCTAATTGAACCGGGCGTGGTAGGAAAGAAGTATAGTTTTGATCGAAACTTCGTTTTTCGTTGAACAAGAGTAGACCTCCACTCATAGTGGCAGGCTGGCTAGGAGGCTCGCCGCTTTCCATGTATTTTGATCTGATTAGCTCTTCTGTTCTTGCCTATAAAGTGACAAAGACAAGCTGAAACATGTCTCTGTGAATACTTTACTAGTGTGTCTAGCAGGAACGTGTAAGTTTTGAACATGTCGCTATGTTTCTGTTTAAAGACTGACAATGAGTCGCTTTGTACTTCACTCCTGACGGTTTTGGTTATAAATCGGTTGTTGACATTTTGATAACTCTACCACGTTTTTGAATGTCAAAAGATATGGTTCTATGTACGTATTGACTTCTAAGGCGACGGGAAATCCTTAGTCCTAGAAAACTAAAAAGACAAGTATAGCCCTCCGGACCGGGCCCAAATCGTCGACGGCGCGTATCATTCCACGCGCTCCTCAAGGAGATGTCAGCAAACCGTAGGGGCTCAGCAGGATTGAAGCCTACTGGGGCCACGGGCAATAAGGAACAGGAGTGGGTTTTTAGTCAGTAAAAGTCTGACACTATCTCCAGCTCCGCCCAAGGGCGCGGGGATGTCATTGGATGACACAGATGTAGTTTTAGTCGGTGGAACTCTGACACTTCCTCCTGCCCTACTCTACAGCAGGAAAAATCATTAGATGATTTTTTTACCCAAAAAACAAAAAGAACACATTTACTGTCACTTTCTGAATATCACATAGACATATTTATCATCATTATTCATACATTTTAGACCCATAATTATTAACTGCCTTTCACGGGCCCGAAACCAGACAAGAACCAATATGATTTCCAATTCATAAACATGCTTTTAAAGTTGCTTTCGTAGATCTTTGACTGTACTTAAAGGTACATACAGTTAGATGCTTACCAAAGGCGCGGGCGCTGTCCGACCGTCCGGTAAACGTCCGAACTTAGCCCAAGTTGTCGACGGCGCGAGCTGTTTCACGCGCGCCTCAAGGAGTTGTCAGCAAGGAGTTATATTCCAGAAAGATTTACCCATCAGTCTATCCAAGAAATATCATTTTGCCCAGTAACTGGGTTGTGGAGGTCATATAGGCAGTCGCTTAATGTAAAACACAGCCATCCAAGCTAGCTGGTAAAAGGACAGGGGATGATAATCTAACGATATAATTAGACCCTAAGTTTCTGTTGGCTTTTTATAATATTTTTGCTTATTTTACGAGTGCAGCAATTTCTATTTAGCTCAGTGTAGCATAAAAAGCTATTTTCAGAAGACCAGTGAAGCGAGTAAACTGCAAACGCTGAAATATTCAGCCCAATGATTAATACCTAAGTAAACAGTGAGAGGGGTCACATGAAATGCAGTAATACTGAAACAGAAGTGACTGAAATACCATGAATATTTGAGGTGGGGACAAAGACGTGGAATTTCCTAGTTTTCAGCCCAAGAGTATAAAATAAATGGTAGCAGAAGGTCGGCTTTGTTCGACGAGCGAAAACGCACGCGCACAAAGACTGGCTTTAGTGGTGGAGGTCCTCCCCCACCTGGTCATCGTTCTGTCTTGTGAAAGGCCTTCGAACGCTATACTTTCGGTGCACGATCTTCGTTGGTGTAGCTTCCTCAGATCAGGTTATAGGGGACTTTATTCAGTGTCGTGAGATGACTCGCCCCTCGCGGCCTGTACGATCGATCTTATCGCTTCCATCAGATTGCCGTGACCGTCACCAGGTCATTGATCGACCTTATGGGAGGCTTTCGAACGCTGCGTCTTCAGCAGTGCATTTGCCAATCCAGAATCTTTAATGGTCTTTCACATTCGTGGTAATTTGTTTTAATTATTTTGATTTAATTTTTTATGTGCATAAAGAAATAAATATAACTAGAGTGAGTGCAAGTCCACTGGCGAATGTCTTTTGTGTGATCGCCACATATTCGCATGTATGTGTGCGTGCATCTGTTTTCGCTCTTTGTCCTTCTGTGCCTACCTTTTCTGTGGCAGGAGTGTTTGACTGGAAACGTGTACTTACATAAATTATGGAGGCTTGAATTGAAATCGTCCGCAAAATGAGATGTTTTGAGGGCTCCAGTGCTTGTGCGGAATGATGTTGTTCATGTGTTAAGTCATGGTGGTTTGCCTTCTCTGTAGCACTGTTATTAAATTGGGTGATGGACGTACAAACCTATACCGCGATTTTAAAAAACGTCGGTTTTACTCGTGGCTCGTTGGTGCTGATCTACTAGCGAGTAAAACAGTTTTGAACGACGAGCCGAGTAGAAAATGAAGCAAACAGCCGGGCCTCGAGCCAAGCTCGTCGTTCGTATTGCAAAGATACCGGCGAACTTTACCGACGAGTTATAAGACCCCGGTTTTCTCGCTCGTCGATCAGGGCCTTAAAACGTCAAGACACCTTAGTTATCCATCAAATAATTTAACAAGTTTGATTAAAGTATGTGAGGGGTGGACATTAACCTGTTCAATATCGTAATTAGAGACACAATAGAAAGACAATAGGTGTGCGGACGCCGGCGTCCTCTTGGGAAATAATGAATTAAACACTGTTGTCATCATCATCACCTCCGCAAGACGTCCACTGTTGGAAAGGTTTCCACCAGGTGTCGACACAACGACCAGTCCTGTGCGTCTCACATCTATTGGATTCGCGCGACTCTCAAAGGTCACTATTGTGCTTCTAATTATTAGCTGTATTATTTAAATAAGACTTCAGTCCGCCTATCGGCTTGACAGCCGTTCTCACTCGTCTGACGGCCAAAAACAAATATTTTTTATTTTTATTTATCATGTTCAGACACTATCTTTCCATAAATCTTAAAAATTACCCACACAAGAGCACACGTAATTTATTTAGATATCTCAATACTTTTTAGGTGGTCCTTTTATACACACGAGCTCGGAGATACTAGAAGCTCTTTTTAACCTTAATAATCCAATCCTTGAAGCTTCTTACAAAACCATACCAACTTCCAAGTTCCAACAAACTTTTATTATAGAAAATATTCAAAAATGAAACAACAATAGAAAGATTTACGAAAACTACCGTGTGTTGGTGCCAAGTTGAATTGTCAGTATTTACAGTGAACCGCGCCCGTGGTCCGACGGCCGGAGGACGGAACGAGAATAACAATTTATGTTGAGGCTGCAGTTCAGGGTTGAGGAGAAGGAGTAGAGCTTCTTACCGTGTTTATGGATGACGTGGAATATGTTCTTGATCATTCACTTAGCAGGTAAAGTGAGATAGAAGCCAAACGCAAGCCTATCTTTTTAAGAAAGGCAAATCTTTGTTTCAATTTATGCCCTCAGGTTTTCATCATCATCATCATCATCAGCCTTTTATTATTTCCTTTTATTCCTTGTATATACATATAAATTACATTTTTAAATATTTTTTTATAGAAGGTAATACAAAAAAAAAAAACATTTAAAAATATAAAATATAGTGTCCCACCGGTATCGGGAACAGGGTCCAAGCTACCGGCAGTCAGGGCTCCAGAGAAAGGAACCTCCTAACAATACGAGCCGTGTCCAGGAGTACCGCTTTCTGAATCAAGCCCTTGATCCAGCCGCCTAACGAGAGCCTCCTAAGGTGTTGGTCGAGGCTCTTGGCTATTAAGCCATTACCCGACACGACTATCGGTACAATGATCGCCGAATCCACTTCCCACATGTCGACAACCTCGCGAGCCAAGTCAATATACTTGATTTGTTTATCTTTCTCGGCTTTCACGAGGTTCTCGTCATGCGGAACGGATATGTCAACAATCATTGCACGCCTCTCGTTTCGGTCCACCACCACTATATCAGGCTTATTGGCTACAATAGACCTGTCAGTGATGATGGACCGATCCCAGTACAACGTGATATGACCATTATCAAGAACTGGGTCGGGCTCATACCTGTAGTACGGCACTTCCGATCCCACAAGAGAGTATTTCAAAGCAAGTTGCTGATGGATAATCTTGGCTACGAGGTTGTGCCTATGCAAATACTCGCCGTTAGCCAGACGAGAACAACCGGAGATAATGTGACGAATTGATTCTCCCGGACGGTGACATGCCCGACAGATGTCAACCGTGCCGTCCTTCACAATAAATCTCCGGTAGTTATTCGTCATGATAACTTCGTCCATAATTGCACAGATAAAACCTTCGGTTTCCCCAAAGAGGTCACCGAAACGCAGCCAAGCTACGGATGCCAATTGGTCTACATCGGGCCTGTGAAGGGCCCGGAAAAAGCGTCCGTGAAGTTCCTTGCTCTGCCATACTTCCCTGCGATCGTCAGTGTCAAGTACTACCGGTTTGCGCCAGTTCTCGTTAGCCAAGGAGAGCGGTGTGAGTCCCTTGTCCACTGCCACTACATCTCGATGCATACCCACGTCGGCAGCTAGGAAATATTCCCTGAGACTGCATACCTCGCGGTTGTGTAGGGTCTTAGCATTATTATTGTTAATGTTAATGTTCCTACTGCTGGGACACAGGCCTCCTCTCTAAGAGAAGATCTCAGGTTTTAGCAATCAGTAAACACAGATTTTGGCAATAAAATTGAGTCTATTTGTGGACCCAGGCTTCCTCGAAGTTTCACTTTTGGTGATACTAACTACAAAGCGGTCATGTGTGTTTCGCATCCATCGGATTCCCGCAATCTTCACCAGGTCGTCAGTCCTTCTTGTGGAAGGCTTTCCAATACTGCATAACGGTATGTGGTTGCAACCACAGAACCTTTCAACCTCATCGACCACCTTGTCTACGAGCGCTGTCACTTATGTCCATAACCTTGGTTCTCCTATGCTTGAATGATCACACACCAAAACCTTCCTTTCTCTTCAGACTATTCTGCAAATCATCTGGTATAAAAATCCTATACACTCAAACCTTAACCAGTCTAATACCGTTGAAAATTCTCGCAAAACCAGCCAACTCACAAATACAATCTAAGTATATTAAAAATTGGCGTTGATAATAACACCAGTATTAAGCATGTTATCTTCTAGATCTAATGAGAAGCTCACAGTGGACTAGTGTAGTGTTGCAACCTCCATTACTGGCCGTATCGAATTCACTTCTTAGATTGAGATGTGGGAGGAATGGATGTGGCATTTTAATTAGGAGTGTTTCGGTAGTAAGGTAGAACTACATTGGGACCACGTGGGCCGCTTACGCCGATCTGGGCGCGTCGGTCTCCGGTACATTTTAAATGGAAATCATATTTGTAGAGCTGCAAAGACCCACGCGACAACTCAGGTATTACCCACGTGTGCGTCTCGTAAAGTCTCAAAAACTTCCGATGAAATGGGAGGATCCTCTACCGACTAGACTGGTGTTATATCTTGTCCAGGGAACTACCCGGTAAATGACGTAATATGTAGAAAATCATGAGGGAGCCATGTGTGAAGTGAGCGTCTTTTGGTTGAAGTGAAGAAATGTTTATCAATCTGGTTAGACAATTGTTTTGTCATTTTACAGTTTTCTCTAGAAACTTTTAGGAAGTTGATTTGCTTGTCGATTTCTTTTGATCTTAAAGTTATCATCACCATCATCATCATTTCAGCCGAAAGACGTCCTCTTTCGGACATAGGCCACCCCAAGTGTCGCCACAATGAACTGTCCTGTGCATCTCGCATCCATCTGAAGTTATAATTTATACAAAAAAGAAGTTTAGAGATTGGGGTTTTGCAAATCGCCAATCTACATTTTTTTTTACATTCCAAAAAAAGTAATAAGCATAAGTTCGTTTCAGAAGCTTCTAAAAGTACCTTTCCAATTATTCACTATTTATTAGTAAAAGAAAATCTTTCAGCAATCTCAACCATAACAGTGCACACTAAATACCGCATCCACATCTAACCAATCTTCCCTCCACGTCAATACCCATTAAGGTGCACCTTTTGATGTGCTTAGCCCCATTGAGCAAGATCGTGATAAGCACTGATTGAATCTATGATACAAATCACATTGTTCTCCTTTATAATTAGTTTTGTGTTGAAAAATTATACGAATTTATTATAAGGTGGATTGTTTTTTTAATAATACGATGTTAGGTCAGACAATGAGGTGTTCGGTCCTACTGATGATACCTACCCAAGTGAAAATGAACCCCGGGGCCCTGGATCGAAGGCAATGAATGGAACAGGGTAGGTTTTACTCCTGTATCGTGAGTGTGACCAGAAACATGTAAACTCACGTACAAAAGTCACCTAGACCTGTAACACCTGCCTGTAGGCCATACAAAAATTTGTTCCACGAAAATCGAACCCGCGACTCTCATCGCAGCAACCAATCGCTCCAATCGACAGTCAGCAGACACCAAAACCTATATTTTCATCCAATATCGTCCACTACGCAAATAAACTTCCACCATGCTATTGTACTCTGATTATATTTTGTATGATAGCGCATAATCCCAATGGTTCGTCACAATATACTCCATTTTCTGATAGTTATTATGTACCGGAGAACATTGAGATTGGACCGGCCAATTGCCTGTGTAGAGTGTCCATGAGAAATTTGAGTATTTTAGGATTTTCAGGACGGAACTAATATTTGTGTGCAGTAAAGATAGTTGTACGGGTCTGAGTGAGTTTACAAATTTGTGAGGTGGGATACAGGAGTAATTTCTAGAGTGGAATAACGTTTAAAAATCAGCAATATTCTTTTGCTCGACTGTGGGTTTTTAACTCTGCATTGAGAATACCTACTATAATTTAATGCTGTAATATTTGTATTTATTTGTTTTTACTAGTACGTATGTATATTTTTATATAGTAGACTTATTTATGTATGTTTATATATGTAGGTTTATATTGCACACTTGATTCTACCCTTGACTGTCAACTCTCTCTGTCATTCAAAGGTTTGCTGCCAGAAAACTCATTGTTGAGGTAAACTCGCCTTTGTGCATGAATTGTCAAACTACTGTGTATTATTTAAATGTTTTTGTGTACAATAAAGAATAAAGAAAGTAGGATGATTTTTTGTCTATATTCAAATATATTTCACAACCTAGCAAGCCTAGAGTGATATGTTTGCAAGCGTTCATAACAGAAACCCGTTCCAAAAATGATACTGACTAATCTGGACCTGAATGTCTTTTACGCAGCTGTTTGACAGAATTTCAGTTTAAAAAAAAACTCTATCAAAATTATATGTATAAAAGCGGAATATAATAAAAAATTATTTAGAAGTATATTCTTTTCTTTTTTCTGTGGTTTTTATTTTTAAGTTATTTCGTGGAGATTAGTTAGCAATTTTATTTTATTGCTGTTTACCCAGTGCATGTCTGAAGATTTTTCTTTCTTTTTTCTACAAAGAAACACCTCTGTTTTTTAATCAACTATCTATTATTTCCAAAATTTTTAATTTTTAAATCCAGTCAAAAAAATGTAATCACAAAAATGCTACCATAAAAAATATCCTACTCATTTCATGGACCCCGGCGCGTACAGTCACGCGCGGCGCGGTCACGGCTCCGCTTCATTACCGCGATGTTATTTTCAATCATAACTATAAACAGGTATTGTTCACCTAACTGTACTTTGAGTTTGAGTTAGAACGCACTCTCGATTGGACGAATGAACCGCTGGTAGTGAACCGTCGTGTCGTTAGTGTTCGTGGAGTAAGATGGGGCGCACGTTTGCTGTTAGTTTCTACGTTTAATGCATGGCCGGCAAGACTGGTGCAAAAGTTGAGCGATTAGCTGATGTGCTGTGTGTCGGAAGTTCGATTCCCGCACGGAATAAATATTTGTATGGCCTACAAACAATTTCTTCTGGGTCTGGGTCTCTTATGTGAGCTTATATGTTTGTGAATGCACCTATGATTCAGAGGTAATAAATATAAAATTTGTAAGGCAATGTATATAAAAAAAAGCTTTTACGTATTTGTAATAAGTTTTTTTTTTATTGAAAGTCCAGTAATAGCTAGCGGAAATAGTGTAGGTATGCCTGCATCAAAACTCATTTTTGATGTGACTGCGATCCCACCTGATGGTAGCAGTGATGCAATCGTTGATGGTGACGCTTGATTATTAAGAGCGTATTCACTCTACCGTTGTAGACATTGTTTATTAATTCATAAGTAAACGAAAAATCCAAAAACCTATCAGTTAGGTTAGGTCTATAATTTTTCAAATGTTTTCCTCCTTATCAAATTTACTGTACACACTTAAAGTTTTAACAAATTGCTTTAAAAATACCTACACTAAAATAACGCGGTCAAAATAAGTCGTGAGTGTGCGCCTCGTCTAATAATGGTAGCAAATAACGGGATTTCTGATTGGACATACCACCGCTGATCTATTTCACCTACTGTACTCGAAATGTACATGATTTGTGGAGAACTATTCAGTGCTTGTGATAAGGAAAGTCTAGAGGTTAAGCTACCGTTCACGAGGTTTTGATTTGGATGGGAATATAGATAATTTCGATCCATTTATTCATAAGAATAAACATTATTTTGAACATTACAAATAAAATAATATTAAAATAAAATTATCACATGCTGATTTATAGAATTGAAATTAAAATAAAATTTTGGGATTATAACTACCTTAAAAAAAAACCATAGACACAGAACGCTTTGAGAATACATTCATTGTGGGTCCATCGAAGAAGTGGAATTCCTTGCCGGTATCTGTGTCTTTAAGTCAAGAGTGAAAAGGTTACTTCTAGGCAAGTTTACTCCATCGTCGACTACATCATTGCTTACCATCAGTAAGATAGTGGTCGAACGAGAACCTATCAATAGATAACAATAAAATAAAAAGTCTTGTAATGAGTTTGCATTCTCATCCAACAATAGTTATATATGGTACAGTTGAATTAGCAAAAAAATCAGGAGGCAATTAAGTTAGTGATTCTCGGCTCGAATCAACAATAAAATTGGTAGTTTAATTTTATTATACACACCATCACACACACTAACAGAATAACGTTTACTTATGTTTGGTTTTCTTTTCTTTTTTTTTAATTTGTTTTCTCTTTTAGAACTTCAATCATGTACATGCACATGTTTCACTAATATCCTAAACAATTATATTTGTAATAGATCAATAAGAGCGAGGGCCCTGGTACCCTTAACACAAGTTGAATCTTAATTTGGGTACCAGAGTTCAACAAAATTAGCACTTCAATTATGTGAATAAGACTTCTATCTGTGTAACGCTGTGTGTATTAATTGAAAATAAAAATTATTATTATTATTATTATTATATTATTATTTACAGACTTCGGTAAAAGCGTTTTGTAAAGTAAGTGGGCGGAGCCTCGTGCAAGCTATCGCACTCACCTACTCAGTAACATGACGATAAATCGCAACGGGTGATTCTGTTTTTTGAAGATGTTCATTAAGAGAGTTATTCTGAATAACACTCAAAATTAAAAATCTAAAAATTAATTGATTATTGACCAGGTATCGTATTTTATATGATTTTTTACGAGTTTAATAACAATCCCCTGTTCGTGCAGTTTCAAACTTGAATTGCATCTTGTATAAACACTATGTACACATAGCCTTAAATTCTACCTCCTTGTAAATACAAGGTACAGCTCAAAATGATTACTTTTCATTCCCAACCATCTTACCTAAACACCCACTACCTCTCGTTAACAAGAAACTCTGAAAATAATAAATACCAGTTGTACGAATACTAAATACCAGTTGTACAAATACTAAATACCGGTTATACAAATCTAGAATATATATTGTAAACTGTTATCCTCTGTGTTTTATTGTTAAATACCTGAGTTCTAGCCGTAAGTTGCAGAGTGCAGTCAGCTTAGTCGGGAAGAAATCACGATTTACCTACGTGCTTTACAATAGTGGAGATGGACATCGGTTTTGGTGATGAGCGGAGCGGAAAAGAGTATTTTAAAGCCGGGAATTTAGATCGACGCACACGTGAACGCCGCCTGACTTATGCCTAGCGTCGCGTCGCTTGACGTGTATCTAATGTAGCTCTACAAATCTCTCTCTACACATCTAATAGTAAACATCAGCTGAGCGAGTCAATGACATGTAGGTAGTTGTCGGTCGCTGCGTACTAACTATTTACACGTCATTGACTCGCTCAGCTGAGGTTTACTTAAACAAATTAATTTCGTACATGCGTAAATTATTTCGAGTTTATAAAAAGTACTTTATTTTTAATTTTATCTTTACAAATCGATAGCGTTTCATGTACCGGATCGACCCTCCACGGGATTAAAAAGATCAAATTTTTTTTCGTGTGTACAGAGACCCACGCGCCTAGACGTACGTGGCCCACGTGGGCCCAATGTTTTTCTTTTATTGGTATTAATCACATCCTTCCATTTTATAAAACAGAATCCCCCTGTCAGTCTGTCCATCTGTTTGATATAAACTCAAAAAATTCTGAACGTATTATAGTAGAGAAAAGCGGAGAATTACAATGATTTCTAAAACCTGTGGGAAGCTGGGCGGGTCGCAAGCTTGTCACACTGTCACATTAATAATATAAAGCAGAAAGTTGTGTTGATACTTTTTGTAACGAAAATACACACAAACTCTTATGCTCGAATAAGCCATAGGAGTGCAACCAAATCACAAAACTTGTAGTTCGAATATTATCTACAATTTCGAGTAGCATTTCTCTTAAAGGTTAAGGAGATGTCTTAATACTTAATTCTATACTCTTAATAATGAGCGTTTATGTAACCTCACCTCAGCCTTTAGCAGTCGACCAGACACAGACGTCTGCAAAGTTGGACCACGGCATCCTGGTTCCGCCTTTTGAAACCAAATGAAATTACCCTTAATGTGTCTCCTAACTTGCCCTGTCTACAATTACTATTGCAATTCTAGATTTACTCTCGGCTTTCGCGAATGAGACCTGTTTTACAGAAACATTTTATTCTGGAACAAAAAAAAAAGCTTTACATACTAAAGCATTCATTTTGGCAAAGCAAATTTATCGTATGGAGTGGAATTCCCCGATTGAGTCTGTATTACCTGATAGCTATAACCTAGGGGCCTTAGTGAATAGGTTACTTCTATCTAGAACCGGCACCGCACGCCAAGCATGTTCAATGTGAGGGCGGTGCCCCTGTTCAAAACTTGAGCCAGACAGAGTGCCCCAAGTGCCCATACACCTGCACTATGAAGGATTAAATGAGTGCTACCGATGCTGCAGTTAACTTAGCTACTGGGTCCCAACAGTTTACCATCGATTCGAAAAGAAGAACCGTGCTCCATCGTCGACCACATCATTGCTTACTATCAAGTGAGATAGCCAAACGCGAGCTTACCCATAGTAAAAAAGGAACGCTGTTTTCTCCATACTGGAACCTCCACAAAATCGTCAGCCCGCTCCGCTTATGCAATGCTTATCACAACACAGCATCTGCAAGTTTCCTCTTGTTTACCTCGCATAAACCGAGACGCTCAAAGATGCTCTAGTTTAACACAAAACTTAATTTTAGTCATTTACAGTTTGTGCACGTGGATATAAAGTTTTCGGGACAGATGAAGAGATAGATGGGGTGTTGTATAAACGTGTAAGAAAACGAAGAAGATGCAAAAATTACGACACGTCTGCATTTCCTAAACAGGCCTTCCTTACTAAGACCATATCATTTATACCATCGGACAACCTGACGGACGGCGAGTATCCTCTCTTACGATGTTGAAACCTCTAAGGTCCGGACTAGGCATTTCGCCTCATCGTCTATACCGCGTACATCGAAGGACTGTAACAATATGCTTGCTGTAGTCTTCCCTTCCGATTATAATTTAGGTGTCTTCAAGGCTCTTAATAAACTATTTAGTGCGCCTCACCATCAACGATTGCATCACTGCTTATCATCAGGTGGGATCGCAGTCAACCACTGGTTTATATCAAATAAAAAAGGGCACTGTGCCCTAGATAGCTCGCTGTCGGATAAGGACCATGCCGTCACAGGCGCGCCTCAAAGAAATGTTAGGCATAAGAGACGTGACCCACCAGGGCCTACGTCTACCAGGTTGCCGGACTGTTTGATAGAAGTACTGTGGCTTTCGGAAAGGGCTTCTAAAGGAACACTGTGGGCTTTAGTGAGTAAACACTTCCCTCCCGTTACGCTCAGAGCGAGAAAATTTATTTGATATTTTTTTTTTACGTCGAAAACGTAAAATGGAAGTTATGAAACGTCGTCGTTGAAACTTATATAGGGTGATTGAACTAGTGAACGATACGTAAACACGTGATTGTAGTCATGATAACGAACAACTCTTACAATGGGACCAAACCAGAAATCACGAAAAAAATCAGCCAAGTTCTGTCATTTTGACCAGTTAGGCGAACACAAATGTATTGACCAGCAGATTTATTTCGCGATTTCAGGTTTGGTCCCGTAATAAAAGTTGTTTGTTATCATGACTACAATCATGTGTTTAAGTATCATTCACTAATCACCAGTCATCCTATATATTTCGCCACTTACATCTTTTAGTGTAAATAAATAACGAGTGTGAAAATGGCTAAATAGTGACTAGAAGAGGGCTAAAGCATTCTTGCGTAACCACGCTTTCGGATACACCAATGACGCAACCACTTTTTCTTTTTCAAATGATACTTTTTTATGTGGATTTTAAGCCCAAAATTCTAAGTTAGTAATTCTCTTTTGTAGCAAAAATCTTCAAAGAAGGCAATCAATTCAATTAAGATACATTTTTAATGAACAGACTGCTTGAGGCAGGTTAGTTTAGTGGAGGGAAACGCTTTGATATTGTAGGTTTTGTTAAATCTACAGATTTTTTGAGAAGCCTTATTTCAATATTCCTTACTTATTTATTTAAGTTTTTTTTTCAAACTCAAAGCCTTTGGAATACTGAATTGTTTTTTTTTTCTTAAAGTGCCTAGTTAATTGAAATATATTCTCTTTTATCTATAAAATATTTCAAGTTGTTAAGATCATAGTAGATTTCGAGACCAACCATTTACAATTAAGACCCTGAAATCCAAATAAAATTCAATTCAATTTTAGAATTATATTTCCACACTACAGGACGTACCACACTTTAATAATAAAATACTTATGTGTTGATAGTGAGATTTGACAGCTTTAACATAGAAAATATGCCAAGTCGCCATATCTATTTGCTCTTTAGTTAAAAATATCTGTCAATCGAACGCTGCGTAAAGTGACGCAAAAAACCCCAGCAAAACAAAAAAATATGGAACTGAAAAACGAATCAAATATTTGTACTATATTTACCTTCTACATCCACAATAATCATATCTATCATCTCTAACACCCCCCATTCCCCCTACTATCTCACAAAACACGTCCTATTCTTGAACCAACCAAAAAAACTTATAAAACAAATAATAGTTGATAATCTTGGGCCTCCTTGCCCTCACGTTTGACAGGAGGCGTGGGCTCAATAACTCAGCAACCCCCGCCCTAAACATGTGTTCGAAGATATATGACACAATATGGTGGGATAGGCTATAAATACATTGCACAGTATTGATATACTATTAGCGGAGATCGTGGCTAAAATAACAATATCTTCATGGTATGTGTCTAATTGTCTATGGTAAGCAACATTTGTCAGGTCATGCCGTGCCGCTGAGGATGGGTGACCATATTGTATCATACCATGATCCTCTTCCGTGCCTCGGAAAGTGCGTTAAGCCGTTGGTCCTGGGTGTCTTTGTTCTTTGACTGTCGTTACGGATGAGGGGCCGTTCAAGTATTATGTAGGCAGATTTTTTGCAAATATTAAAGCCCCCCCCCCTCGCGATCAAAAGTAAGCAAAGATGTCACCCCCCTCCCATGTTTACGTAAGAATTGCTCAGTGATGTGTGTCTACTTATCTAGTCGTCACGTCTAGTTCTCTTAAAAAAAAGCTGTTGATTTAATCACCATCCAGACTCCTTCATCCCCCATGTCTTCAAAAATAAGCAAAGCAAAGACCCCCAACCCCCGTGTAGTGCTTACTTTATTTGTAGTAAATATAAGCTCAATGATCCACAACTAGTTTATGCAATACTTTAGATACTATGCTATAAATTAAATTAGTCTAGAACCATTGACCAACTTTTACAAAAAAAAAAAAAACATTAAACTACACATGCTCATGCTTAGGAACGGAACGAAAAAACTGATTGCCATTTTCCCTTCTACATGTTATTAGAACGACAGTGCCAGAGAAGTCTTAAATGCAATAGCTTATGGATAGGCTCGCGTTTGACCACTATCTGACCTGGTGATAAGCGAAGATATGGCCGACGATGGAACAGGCTTGCTTAGAAGTAACCTATTCACTCTTGACTTAAAGATCCCAAGTTTATAGCTATCAGGAAACACAGACTCCGGCAGGGAATTCCTTGTGAATAATATACTTATATTAATATACAGTAAACTTTATCTGTATAAAGCCTTAAACGTTTTGCTTTCCCATCCTTCAGAAAAATCAACAAAAACAAAAAATAATTAGCACAGAAAAATCTTCTGTACCAAATCCGTTTATGCCTAGACTGCACAGTGTGATAAACGCGAAAAATGAAGCGAAAAATTTTTCCTCCCCTTTTTTTTATTTTCTTCATAAATATTGGTTTGGAGAAGGGATTTTAAAAAGTGTAACAGTAAAGTATTGCCTGCAAGCGTGGTGCAGTAAGATTGCAGTGTTAGGGCAGTGTTACTGGGTTGAATGTCGGTTGCTGAAGAGATTTTGTTTAGAAAAGAGGATTTTTTTGGAAAATTTTGTTAGTGGTTCGTGGTGGTCTGGGAACTTAGTTACTATTTAATATTTTTTGGATCTAAAATGTATTTTTGTCTTCTTCTTGTACTTTGAGTATGAAATGTGTACGTAACCAAACGTAAAAGAGCCAAAGTAGGTATATAAAAAAAAAAATTAATTATTAATCAAACAACCAACTCATCAAACATCTCTCATCGAAATGCTGGAAGAAATTTTCGTTTGAAGTAAGCAGTACCTTTTTGCTTTTCTATCTGTATTTGTTCTTTTTGCGTTTGTGTGAGCATAAATAAATTAATAACTGTTCTCTGCCGCTTTGCCTGCGTCTTTAGTTACTACCCCTCTATCGTGGACTGTAGCGTGATGGTATATAGTCTTTCCTCAATTAATGAGTCATCCAATATTGTAGAATTTTTCAATTCGAACCAGTATTTTTAGAGCGTGTTGAAACAAACAAATAAACTCTTTTGCTTTATAATATTAGTATATAGATAATACGTAAATACTCGTTAGCAATGTTCTTTGTGGTAATTTTAGTTCATTGTTTGTCTTTTAGATTTGATCAAACTGCGGAAAAAAAATGTGTTTTTAATAAAAACATTTTTTTTTTTTTTTTGTTTTGAATTGTCTCAAAAACTACTCAACCGATTTTTAAAATTCTTTCACCAGTGTACTGCTACTTTACCACTGTGCGACACAGGCTACATATTTCCTACAATTACGCGGAACCGTTTTCAGAAGCTAGTAGGTATTTAGACTACTCTTTCATCACTTTCCTCAAATCTTACAACCCATAATAAATCTAACTTCACACTCTCCCTCCCCTCTTAGCACCATCTTATAAAAATACCTCCCTTGCAGTTATCACGTAACACCCACTACTTTTGCAATAACGAAACGCGAATGAATCCGGACGGCAAACTTGTATGTAATGAAAAATGTTACCCCGCCTCGTGTGTGATGAATGTCGTTAGGTTGGTAGTTCAGAAACTTGCAATATCTTGATGTTGGTACGCTTGTTACGTCTTGCTTCTTCTTATAAGGAAATATAGAATGTAGACTTTAGTTAGTTACTTGAGATGGTAATTTTTTTTTTTTTAAGTTTGATTTTTGTTGGATACGTTTTTCATATTAAGGGGATTACATCGCCCAAATCCAAAAAAAACACCTAGTTTGTTTGAAGTTTCCTTATGTACGATTACCATATAAAAAATGAAGGGGATACTTAAGGACATTACTAATAAATTGTATTGATTACGTTTCTCAAAAAAATAACCTAACTCTAGGCCTTTTTTGAACATTAATTCCATATTATGTCGAAAACGGCTCTATATTTATACATTGAATTAATACCAAAATATATGTTACGATAAATTGAATAACTTGTATTGATTTTTTTTCCAATTTCATTGAATATCGATAAGTAATCAAGAAAAAACTCGAATCAGTACTAACGCCCCGCGCGCAGCACTCCCTGCAATGCCTGTTTAGAGGTCAATTCTTCTCTACTAATGTAGAGGTAAATTCTTGAAGGTCATTGAGCGATGTAATACCCTTAACATTGATAACTTATATGTATTTATCTTTATCTTTATCAAAAAGGTGAAGGAAAACATCGTGAGGAAACCGGCATGTCCTAACACCTAGAACCGACAATTCGAAGACATGTGGCATCCACCAACCAGCACTTGGCCCGCGTGATGGATTACGGCCTATTCCCTCTACTAGAGAGGAGGCCTGCGTTCCAGCAGTAGGAACATTATAGGGCTTTTGCTATGCTATATTATGCTATCTTTATATATATATATATATATAATTCTTATGTACGTGTATTTGTCACCCAACTCCTCATATACGGCTTGACCGATTTGGATAGAATTTTGTGTGTATACGAGTAGGACCTTGAATGGCTTGCAATTCAATTAACTTTTTTATCTTATTTTTTTATCTCCCAAAAGCCATCTTTTGAACAGAACTAAGTTTTTTGAGACCGCTAGTCTGAGTATATATTTATTATTGTATTTCAATTCTCATCATCATCAGCCTTTTAATGTTCCCACTGCTGGGACTCAGGCCTCCTCTCTTTGAGAGGGAATGGGATGTAGGTAATCCACCACGCGTGCCCAGTGCAGGGTGATGGATGTCATGTCTTCGAATTTTTGATTCTAGGACATGCCGGTTTTCTCACGATGTTTTCCTTCACCGTTTTGAAAGCAGTGGTGATGAAATAAATTGCACAAAGTAATGCGCCTGGCTGGGTTTGAACCCACGACCTACGACTCGTAGATCGGGGCCGTTACCACTCGGCCACCACTGCTCTCGTACTTTATTTCAATTATATTTGTTCACTATTAAGTTGCATCTACTCCCTCCTAAGGTCGACTGGTAGAAAATGCCGAAGGCATTAAGTCCACCTTTCTTACAGATTCTGCCAGAAAATTACCTCAGGAAACATAAATACCTTCCTACCGGAATAGGTTTTTACTGATATCCGATTTTATTTTTTGTCTTTTTTGTTTAACCTATGTTCCGTGAGTGTGTCTGTGGCAACATAGACCCATCAGAAAACTAACGCTACGTTAGTTTTTTTTTTTTTTTGTTTCGCTGTGAATACTGAGATAAAAGCCTTTTAGGCTTTGCATAGGACTTTTTTACGCTGTTATTTTATTTTGGTTAGTTTTTGCTTATGATTAGTTCTTTTTTTTTGTTAATTGTCACAAATCAACTTTCATATTTCACTCTTTCTTTATTATCTAGGCCTTTATCTACTAGTATTCCTGGACTGGCCTGTTGATCTAGTGGTTAGTGGCCCTGACTGCTATGCCGGAGGTCGTGGGTTCGTTTCCCACCCAAAACAAATGTTTGTGTGATGAGCACGATCATTTGTTCTGTGTCTGGGTGTATTTTATCTATAATAATGTATGTATTTAAAAACATATAAGTATGTTTATCAGTTGTCTAGTACTCATAACACAAGCTCTGCTTAGCTTGGGACTAGACGGCGTTGTGTGATAGTTGTGGAATATTTATATATATATATATATATTACACTCTAAATTCATGTGACTGTTAGACAAATATACAACTAGTTTCTGCCAACGGTTCTGCCCGCATGAAAGTCGGTTTCTCCATACAAACTTTCAACCCCCATTTTACCCCCTTAGGGTTAAAGTTTCGTAAAATTCGTTCTTATCAGATGTCTACAACCTATAAGAAACCTACCTGCCAAATTGTAAGTTTGTAGGTGTTATGGTTTCTGAGATTTCGTGATTAATTAGTGAGTGGTATTTCGCTTCTATATAATATAGATTTCTCATTTACAATAAACATTATTAACTTACTTTTCTGCCTCTGTCGACAAGATAATAAATCTCGAAATAGTCCATGTTGCTTGTTAACGTTTTCCGAAGTTACTTCAGTAAACAATCAAATGCTTAGCAAATAATTCGCTTTAAAATTACGATCGTGAGCGCAGTTTGATGGCTCATCTAAATGGAATGTACATACCCGGTTAACTAGTAGCAGTTAGTAGGTTTCTTGAGGTCAAGCCAGTCACTTCTTGTAGTACCTAACTGCTTTATAAACTTTTTTGGTTTCATACGGTTTGTTCATTTAGAGCCAAATTCACCAATAAAGTAATCGCGATTCGTTCAAACAAAACGCAGTTTGAGCGACTAATCGAGATTATAGCTTCATTTTGCGTTTAGTTTATGCTAAACTCAGTTTTAATTCTTTTGTTGTCGCCCATGTTTACGACACGGGTCTTTAAACTAGATTACGTTGAGCTCAGTTTAGTTAAACTAAGTTTTTATATTGAACGATGAAATCAGCCCATTAGATAAGTAGCGTGAACTGTTAAGGTTAGTAGGTCTTTAAGTCAAGAGTGAATAGGTTACTTTTAGACAAGCATGCTCTATCGTCAACCGCATCGTTGCTTTCCATCAGGTGAGATAGTGGTCAAGCATGAGCGCATCAATAAGAAACTATCATCATTATCATCATTTCAGCCAAAAGACATCCACTGTTGGAGATAGGCTCCCCCAAGTGTCGCCACAATGAACGGTCCTGCGCATCTCGCATCCATCGGATTCCCGCAACCCTTACCAGGTCATCGGTCCACCTTGTAGGAGGCCTTTAAATAATCGGTTTTGATACAGAATAAAAAGTTCGATTACCTGTAGAATGCGGGTTTTTTTTTATTATTCATAAGCTCGCTTTTGACTATCTCATCTGGTGGTAAGTGATGATGTGGCCGACGATGGAGCAGGCTCGGCTAGAAGTAAGCTATTCACTCTTGACTTAAAGAGCCCTAAGTTGTAGCTATCAGGTAACACAGACTCCGGCAGGGAATTCCACTCTTTAGCTGTACGCACAATAAATGTGTTCCCAAAACGCTTTGTACGTATGTCTAATACACCTTCATATTAGTTTACCAAAGGCGTTAGCTATATTATTTCATATAATAAAATTACGTGCATTATTCCCTACTTATTCGTAAGTTTACTTCAGATGTACGAATAGTCTGGTACCAAAAGTGCAATAGCTAGTTGTATGTGTCTTCAATTTCTTTGTAGTAAGAGTTCAATGGTCAAAAAGTAGTTAATGCTATACTTTACATTATAAATAACGTAAAGCATAATTAGCCTTATAATGTTCCCACTGCTGGGTCTCATGCCATATCTCTAGAAGGAATATTTTTGATTCTATACCAACTATAAATTAAACCCTCCTGTACTAATACAGCTCTTCTACAAAGAATTTTTGAACAAGTAGGCGTTGGTAGAGTTCAGTTGTAGTTTTGACCCCTGACTGTACACATACATAATTTTGTTACCTAACATATATGCACACTAACATTCATACCCATTTCAAAGACGACCCATTCGTAACGATTGCAACATAAAATCCTTGTCCACTCACTCAAATGTTACCTAAGCGTCCAAGTATTGTATCCATGAATGATGATCTTACCAACGACGTGCCGACACCTGACACTGTCTGACACTGATGTCTGAGTGTCAGATCGGCGTGTCAGATACTGTCCGCCATGATGGAATGGCGGGGCGATACGTGAATATATTATCGGGCGGTGTTGCTTTATTTCGTAGGAAAAGCGAGCGATTTAAGAGTTTCCAGAAGGCTTTTTAATTTGCTTTTGAATTGAACATTTTGATGATGCATTGAGATGATGACCAGCTTTTTTTCCACAACTTTCACACAACATCATCTGGTCCCAAACGAATTGTGCTAAAATTACTGCCTCTAACTCCATAACACTCGCCCACGGTTCGTGTGAATTGCGCCTCGGTCATAATGACATTCTGCACTGGTATCAAAATGTACTATTTCGGGTACCAGTCCAACAAAATTCTTTCAAGATAATATTAACCTCTGTCGCTTTACAAATAATATCAATTTCAATACATAAAAATAAACTTTCAACGATGTTTTGCATTTCAATGTACAGGCTAATAAACAAGTCGTATTGAATGCGATGGGACGTCTCGTTATATCATAACGCTTCGGCACACAGGAGCTGGGCAGGGTTGGAGCTATTTCTATAATATTGTGCAGTTCAAAACGTGCTATTTTCTGAGATGTTGTAAAGTTGTCTAGCGTGAAAATAAGTGGGAATATTTGTTAGTAAATGAGACTTAATTTCGATAGAATTTGTTGTAGACTCGTAAGGGATCTAACATTAGACGCGGGGTTATGGACCGTCAGTAAAAAAACCCGTAAGGACCCAGCAGGGCCGATGCCTAGGTACTGGGATCATACTGGATCAAACTATTATACACCGTTAAATTTTGTTCGTTTTAATCCTGTGAAGGGTAGATTCGGTACATGAAACACTATCGGCTTATAAAGAGAAATTTTAAAAACTAAACTTTTTTTTAATTTAAATTAATTTACGCATGTACGAAATTAATTTCTTTAAGTAAACGTCAGCTAGGCGAGTTCAATGACCTGTCAGTAGTTAGTACCTTTAGTATATTACATATATATTATATATACATTTAGTATTCATTGACTCGTTTGCTTAAAGAAATTAATTTCATAGAAACATATATTAATTCGAGTTTTGGAAAAAAAGTACTTAATTTTTTTATTTTATCTTTACAAATTGATAGTGTTTCATGTACCGGATCGACCCTCCACGGGATGAAACGATCAAACTTTAACGGTGTATAGCATTTCTTTAGATTAGTAAATAGAAGTACCACGGGGTCAAAACACACAAAACACTTGTCGATAACCCCAATAACATTAGAGGCCCATCCTGCTTAGAGGCCCAGCCTGCTAGCTGCAGGCAGGCAGGGTCGAAGCCTGCTAGGGTCATGGGTCAGTTTCTGAAAGGAAGGCCCGGTCCCGGCACGATAGGCAACGAAGGAACGGGGTAGGTTTTTAGTCAGAGTTTGACACTATTTCCCGCTCTGCCCAAGGGCGATATTTGTCATTGGATGATTTTACCTACCATAAAAAACCCCCAATAACATAATTTTAAAAATAAATTAGGGTACCAGGGTGAACTTTACGCATCTACGATTCCCCTTCAGAGCGTATCGGCGTGATGTTATATTATGAAATAGGTTTAAATAATACGACTTGCGATGCAGCAATTTCTAAAGATTTGCTATCATTTTTTAAAGATCTAAATAGCAGCCTAGTGCTAACGGCCTCGACTTACGAGTTGTAGGTCGCGAGTTCAAACCCAGCAAGTCACATTATTCGTGTAATTTATTTCTTCACCACTGCTCTCAAAACGGTGAAGGAAAACATCGTGAGGAAACCGGCATGTCCTAGAACCAAAAATTCTAAGACATGTGACATCCACCAATCCGCATTGGGCCCGCGTGGTGGATTACGGCCCATACTCTTCCCTAGAGAGAAGGCGGCCTAAGTCCCAGCAGTGGGGATATTATAAGGCTGATTTGCTTTGCTAATATCTTTTTAAAGATCAAGAAAAAGTTCGTCATCAGATCTTCACCAAATTAATGTGACATTCTGGGAAATCTTCAAAACAAAGAAAGAAATATTAAGATCGGTTTTAATATTTGGACAAGATAAGAAGTAAACAGTCTGTTGAAGAAATGACAACCACATTGATTGATCGCAATATTTTTTCAGAGTTGTACCTAAAGTAGGTAATGTAACCGTATACAAGGTTAAATTTTGATCGTTTTAATCCCGCGAAGAGTCAATCCGGCTGAGCGAGTCTAATGACCTGTAAGTAGTAGTCGGTCGTTGAGTACTAACTACCTTACAGGTCATTGCACTCAATCAGCTGTTGTTTAATAATTAGAGTTTAAAAAAAAAGTACTTTATTTTTGAATTTTTTCTTTACAGATCGATAGTTTTTCATGTACCGGATTGACCCTCCACAGGATTAACGATTAAAATTTTGCCATGTATATCCATTTTTTTTTAAAGTCTTATTATTTTATAAACCAATAAATTTATCTAAAAATCTACATTCAGCTCTGCTCACCAACATCCACAAAAGGTGTGAACATAAAACAGTAATATTACCCGTTAAAATCAGTGAGTGTGTACCTACGCCTGCAGTCTGCAGTCCGCGCTATCTCGTAACAAATGATTATGGAATTTATGGAAGATGAACGGCTGCGGGGCGGCTTACCGCGGGTAGGTGGGAGGGGGGTAGCGTCTGCAGGTTCAGTGCGAAAGTGTTTTAGCAAAAATAAAAACGAAATAAAAAATTGCGTTGTTCATAAAGTAACTGTGTTCTTTTTTCAAATGTTTGAAATACTTTAAAAATGTGGCCTATTTTATCACTAAATGTTTTATTATTAAGTATATTTTTTTTAATGAATTTATTTATCTCAAGACCCAGAAGTCCCTTAGATACAAATATTATGACATTAATACGTATTGTTAAGGTTCTACTGGGGCCAAAGGTTATGTGAGACTGTCACCAAAGGCCCCAGGATAAAGGCAAGGAACGGAAAGGTAGGTTTTTAGTCAGTAAAAGTCTGACACTATTTTCCGCCCCACCCAAGGGCGGGATTTGTCATTGGATGATTTTACCTACCCAAAAAAAAAAAAAAAAACGTATTGTTAAGGTGAAACTTTGTATGTGTGTGTGTATATATACAATTTTACATGTTTATTACTTATTCACGATTAAACGGCTAAACGACTTAGGATGAAATTAGGCACACACCAAATTTAATTAACTTAGCTGTTCGCGTGTGAAAAAGTAACAAACATACGAACACACAAACTAGTATTAAGCTAGAACTACATTGCACACACGTGGGCCACGTACACTGGTCTGGGCGCGTCGGTCTCCATACATTTTATATGGCAACTAGACTTGTAGAGCTACATTGGATCCACGCCACGCGACGTCGTTCTAAGTACAAATCAGGCGTGGCACACGTGTGCGTCGGTCTAATGTAATTGTGTGTCATTTTCTTCAGATACGAAAACGTGTTGCATTTTCAATAATACTCTTTTTCAATATCAATAAAAACTGTAAACCACTTCAGACGATTTAAAATGATTAGATTTTTCTGCTAACCCTCCACGGAGCATAGAACGCGGAAATCCGCTGAAAACCCGACTTGAACTCGCAGTCTTTGATACAGAAAGAAAAAAATATTTTTATGCGACGCCCCTTTCCTTCGCCTTTGGAATGGCTTTAAACCTATTTATCATCACGACCTCTCCTTTCGTGAGTAAAAAAATTACTGAATGGAGTGATGCCTTCGGAGTGATTTGAAATAATTTGAATATTTTTTTCCTGTTTTCCCGACCGTGGCGTTGATAGGGTTAAGTAACTTTTTGAAAAGATGTTTTGTAATGCTGTTAATATTTCTTGAATATGTTGTCTGTACTTTTTATAAGGTTAAAGAGATTTTTTCGTGTGTATGGGTAGATTAATGATACTAATAAATTCTTAGGACTTTTAATATAGTTTTGATATCTCAAATCTACTCATTTAATCAATTTGGTAAATTATACCTACCATAATTACCAGTGATAGGAATAGGTAGTGCCTATTTGCCTAAACTTCGAAGAACAGAGACAAGAAACGGATACTTCCTTAGGACTAAATTTTTTCCGAGACATCTATCCTGAAATTTCGAGACAACACTAAATACATTTAAAAAAGATTGTTATTTGGAATAAGTAATTCGTCTATATTTACCTAAAGTTTGCGACTAGAAATATCATAATAAATAACATACACAGTCGTTACAACCATAAAATTTTCTGAATTTTTTTTTTTTTTGGAGAACGTTTTGTAAATGACTTGTTGATCATAATACATAATGAATCACAATGTTTTTATAAGAAGCCGTACACGTTTCGAAGTAAATATCTTCTTTCTAGCTCACTCTCGGCTACGTTTAATGAGATTTCTGAAGTTCAAATGTAAAAAAAGGCTTTCAAATAATAAAACGGTAATTTTTTATCATTTTAGCATTCTCTATAGTAGAAAGAATTTATCATTAAAAAAAAGGTACTTAAAATAAATAAATAATTCATTTATTTGCCAGAATGTAGGTATTACAAAGTGGTATGATCTTAATATTAATGAGGTTTTTTTTTGCATGGAAATCTCCTAAGAATCGCCAGACAATATCGGTGGTGTGAAAGGACCCTTACGTCTTTTTTTAACTAGTTAATGCCCGCGGCTTTTCCCGCGTGTACTACTGTTTTTGTATCCCATGGGAACTATACTTTTTTTTAATAGGAAGTAGCCTATGTACTAATCCACACCTTAATCTATATCGAGAGGGATATATGTATAGACTAATATACGAAGGTTGATATAGGATATGTTGTTATTATGGAGTTATAAATTATAAATGTTATGTCTAATCGCAAACTTTAGATAAATATAGACGAATTACTTATTCCGAATAACACATTTTTTTTAAATGTATTTAAGTATTCTCTCGAAATTTCGAGACAGATGTCCCGGAAATAATTTAGTCCTAAGGAAGTCTCCGTTTTTTGTCTCTGTTCTTCGAAGTTTAGGCTAATAGGCACTACCTATTCCTATCACTGATAATTACTCGTTATGGGGGGAGAACAAGGTTGTGTCAGACTCTTACTGACTGTATAGGACCATGAGTATCCTTTTCAGAAACACACGCGCTGTCGATGACTTGCACTCGGTCTTTACAATACGAGCGGACGGCGTGTTAACGTTACTCGTCGTCCTCAAGCCCACGCTTGAGTCCTCTAGACCCAGCAAACTTCTTACCGCCTTTGTAATGATTGTAGTGATATCTTTTAGCTAATTTCAATTTTAATTGGAATCCACGAAATGAGATCTTCCTCACGTTTGAATTTTCCTTTGAGTATCATCGTGTGAATTACATTCGATCTTGGATAGATTGATCGAATGATGGAATGATTGAGAGAAATGTATGTGACAGTTGCTGTCATTACTCGATGTATTTTTATATTTCTGTAGTTTTTTTTTTACGTGATTTTTCTGTTATTTAGTAATAGTTATTCTGTGTTAATAAAGTAAAGATTCTACAAATCTGTCCAGACGTTCTTAAGTTATAAATGGTGTAACTAACACGACTTTATTTTATCTAATTAGAGATTCACAAAAGCTAAGTAGAGTCAAAAATGACAACTATTACTATTGCTATTAAATGCTCTTAACTCATCATCATCAACATTTCAGCCAAAATACGTCCACTGTTGGACATAGGCCTCCCCCAAGCGTCGCCACAATGGCCGGTCCTGTGCATCTCGCATCCATCGGACTCCTGCGACCCTGACCAGGTCATCGGTCCACCTTGTGGGAGGCCTTCCAACGCTGCGTCTTCCGGTACGCGGCCACCACTCCAGAACCTTTCGGCCCCAAAGGTCATCTGTAATGCTCTTAACTAATTCTGTTTATTTTTTTTTGTTTCAGGTAAAATATTTCATCTTCACCCATCAAAGCTCAACAAGGGTAATGTAATAAATATGTGAAAATAAGAAAATCAAAATGTATCATAGAAATAAAGTAATTGAATACATTTTTAGATAAAACGAAATACGTAAGATTGATAGAATATTATTCGTAGTTATTAAATACACACAAAAAATACTGAAAGAATTTGAAGAATTCCTTTGCAATGAAGAGGGACAGTATTGGCTAGGGACAAAAAATAAACTGGGCTAGTGCAAGTCAGACAAGTACACCAGGGGTTTCGAGCAAACCAACTTATGTAAATTGTTTAATTCCGAAATCGAATATCGATGATTTTTTCGAATCGGAAAGAGTTTTATTTGTGACGTATCTAAAAATTTACAGTTTTCAGATTTATTCCTATATTTGTGTTATAAGGCCTTGTTTCATGCCAAATTTCAGGGTTCTAGGTCAAAGGGAAGTATCCTACGAATTTTGATTTCCTCGAGAGTGTCGAAACATACTTTTTTGCGACATAAACGACCGTATCTTTTGTTTTGGTTAACTTAGAAGTTTGATTTTTTCTCACCTTCAAGGGACCGCAGATTTGAGTATAATGCTTTAATTTCAACTCGGTACCTTTACGCATTCTCAAGTTAAAGGGTCTTGACAGATAGACAGACGGACAATAAAGTGATCCTATAAGGGTTTCTTTTTTTTATTTTGAGGTACGGAACCTTAAAAATACACCAGAATTTACGAAAACATTTACCTAATGTGAAATTTATATTTAAGACAAAAGGGGCTATCCCAAAAACAGCAATCTCAAAACATCCCTAATTATTTTTTTTTGATAAAATCAACATTCTCTCTCGTTATAAGCACCAATATAAAGGTGCTCACACACCGGGAGCATTCACGTATATTGTAACATTATAGATTCGACTTTGAGCATTACATTACAATAATACCTCCCTGACTAACGAGCATTTGCGTGTAATGTAACATATAGATTCGACTTTGAGCATTTCATATAATTTATTGATGCATTGATGTTACAAGTTGTATCAAGATATTACACATTGTATCATTATAAGGTGCGCATTGTAATGCTCGGTTCTTCTCCTTCACTGATGTATGCCCGTTTTGTATCATTACAAGGTGCGCATTGTAATGCTCGGTTCTCCTCCTTCACTGATGTAATGCTCAAATCTGTAACGTTACATTACACGCGAATGCTCCCGGTGAGGGAGCACCTTTAGACTAATTTTCCACAAATAACTAAAATCTTTATCCCGGTTAAATGCGGATGAAAATACGTAATTAACTTATTTAGAAAATGTATTGTTAAATTGGTTTTTCTGTTAATGTCAGGTACCATTTTCCTTTTGACAATAACATCTGGTTTTGATGTCTTAATAAACCTTTACTTGCTATCTGGGGTATCAAGCACCCCAGACGGGGTATCAAGTACCCCAAAAGGGGTGTAGGTGTACCCCAAATGTTTCGGTTCGGTGGCGTTAGGGTTAATTAGTGGCATTGTTGGTCATAATCAATGGTACGGATTATTCTAAGTCAATAGTTAGATTACAGTTGTTAGTGAATCTTGAGGTTGTTGGCAAGATATCTTGAAGTTGTTTGTGAAATAGTTGGAATTGAAATGAATCGATAAATTCTTCGGCCGCAGATTTAGGTAGGTTAATGAGTTTGTAAGCTCGTTCGAAAGAGTTACGGCATCGGAACGCAAAGAGTGACTAAAGGGACGCAAGTGACATTCCACCCACTCCTTCAGACGGTGAGCAGACGGGTAGCTTGAACTCCGAACTTCTGGTCCAGACCGGCCCAAGTCGTCGACGGCGCGTATCGAAGAAGAAACAGGAGTGGGCTTTTAGTCAGTATAAGTCTGACATTATCTACCGTTCCGCCCAAGGGCGGGATTATTCATCGGATAATTTTATCTACCATAAAAAAAAAGCGAGCAATGGGCAGTTCGCTGTCCGGCCGTCCGGTAACTGTCCTGGTCGAGTCCGATAGATCGTTCATAGTGTTTCACGCATAACTTAAGAGATGTCAGCAAAAATGCAGGGGCCCAGCGGGTCCGATGGCCGCTAGATCCCCCACGGGAAATTTATGAATAGAGAATCCGGGGTAACTAGTACATAAGTATGGTTTTCGTTGGCCTGACACACTCTCGCGCTCTATCCCTAAGCGGTAGCAGTCATTGGATGATTTCTCACCCCAAAAAAGCTTTTACACAATAAAAAGCGATAATCATAAAGAACACACAAACATAAATATAAGATGGTTTGTCCGTGAAAACTTATAATAAGCATGTGAAATATAATTCCAACATTTTTTGCTCAACAAAAACCGGTCCCATTTCTATAACATCACTGTCTAAGACAGATATTATCACCGACAATGATAAGAGTTTTCACTGGACTGTTTATTTGCTGTCAGGGGAAATAGGGCAAGGAGAGGCAGGATGTCACACCGATGCGAACGGATTTGTTGTTAGTTGAGGGGTTACATCGGTGAGGAGATGAATCTCCGTTTTCTGCGTCCTGTTTCTTGATTGTTGTAGGCTTATGTATAGAATAACAACTTCTAATGTTTACTCAACATATTGTATGCTACAGTATGCGGCAAATAAGTTGAAACATTTGCTATGGTTACACGCAGCCCCACATTTTGCCCGGAAATCGGTCATAATCCTCGTCACACAATTTGCACCATCATGACGGTCGACCTTGAGAGCACAGTCACCGATTTTTGGGTCTCCAATCCAAGTTGACAGCTGCGCGAAACCATAGCAAATGGTTCAACTTAGTTGCCATGTAGTGAACGAGAAATGTCGTAGGTCATTTCTTATAGAGGCTTCAAAGTCTTGAGCATCGACGCTGAGTTGCTGGCCTGTCGGTTTTCTACCGGTTACATTTCGGGGAGTGTGCGTCGGAATTCCATAGCCTGATTCCGCCTAGTCCGTTCCATCATCGAACCACCAGGCGTACGGCGATGCGCCACCGATACATGGTGAATATCTCACCTATACACACAAAATGTTTTGGGAGGCTAAGGAGTAAAATCTCCTGCCGGAGTCTTAAGAGACCTGCCAGAGCTTAAATGAATCTTTAAGGTTAGAGTGAATAGGTCACTTCCAGGTAAGCACGATCCATCATCGATCGCATCGTCGCTTTCCATCAGGTAAGATAGCGGTCAAGCGCGAACCTATCAGCAATAAAGAAGAAACATTAAAAAATCGTCGAAGAGAAAATAATAATAAATTGATGTCTTAAGAAAATTTCCACGACGGTGTAACTGTCAGCCCAGTAGATCAGACAGAAGTGGCCGTGACAAAAGGAGAAAAACTTTGTTTTTCCACAAACGAATATCTAGAGTCTATTGATTTATTTTTCAAGCGTTCGCTCTATATTTTATCTTTGAAGGTAGTTGAATGTTTTCGTCATAAAAATAGAAAACATCGGCTTATTTCACTTCTTCAAAGTAGTTTATCTACTAATATTATTTGAAATGTAAAACTTTGCTTGTGATCTAATCATGCTCCAACGGCTCATTGAATTTGTATGGAATTTGGAACACAGGCAGACCTTACAGGCCATGTGTAAAGGGTTACCAAGGGCAGAGAAAGGACACAGGTGTGGCTTTAGTCGGTAAAAGTATAACACGCCTTCTCGCTCCACCCTAGAGCACGAGTCGCTTCGTTCTGCGAAGCAATAATGCTAGCAAAAGAGGAGGCCGACCGCATTAGGCAGAGGCAACGGGGTGCTCGCCTCAGTCGCCGCCGGGATTCCGATCCCGATTTCCGGCCACCGTAGGCGCGGGCTTGCGGACGACGTGCAATGGGTAGTCCGATCGTCCGGTAACCGACCTTGGGCTTGGTCCCCCAAGTCGTCGATGGCGCGTTCTGTTCCCGCGCGCCTCAAGTTGCTGTCAGCAAACCGTAGAGGCCCAGCCTGCTAGCTGCAGACAGGCAGGGTCGAAGCCTGCTGGGGTCATGGGTCAGCTTCCGAAAGGAATACCCGGCCCCGGCACGATAGGCAACGAAGGAACGGGGTAGGTTTTTAGTCAGTAAGAGCTTGACACTACTTCCCGCTCCGCCCTAGGGTGGGATTTGTCATTGGATGATTTTACCTACCATAAAAAAAAACCCTAGAGCACGAGAAGTCATGTGATGATTGCCCACCACAAAATAAAGGTAGACCATGGTCTGAACTTGGATATTTTCCGCCTTATTTCAAAACGCAATCTAAAATAGTTCCGGGACTATTACTAGGTTTACTACCAATTAAAACGAGATCTAAAAGTAGTTTTTGAAACTATTACTAGGTTTAATGCCAGTTAGTTAGCTCTATCGTCGATGACATCATCGCTTACCATCAGGTGAGATAGTGGTCATTGCGACTCATCGACTTACATTCTAAGTGATTGCTCGACAAATAGTTTCTATGACAAGCTCGTTCATAGAAACTATTTGTCACAATACCGAAACGTTAAAACAAAAGTTCGCTGCAGCGCTAAAATGTCATTATGACGTCTAACAAAACTTTTAAGGTTACAGCGCTTAAATACTGCAAAACTGCACTAATGTCATCAAGTCAAGATGTTCGGCATACAGTACACGTAAGTCACGGAAAGTTATTGTACGGCATGCCTAATCTAGTGCGTAGTACATATATATCGATGTTGCGACTCGTATCTAATTTAAAAACAAATCTATATTCCCAAATGAAATTATTTTCACTTGCAATTCTGCTCACCCCGTTTATAAAGAAGAGCGTGAATGTACACAGATAAACAAAGTGTCAGTTATCACAGCGATAACTCTCCATTTTCAGTCCAACGTAATTACTAATCCGACACATTTTTAGTCTTTAATTTTGGGGTACAAAGGACCCCATTTGCTGGTCGTCGTTCCGTGAAATTCAGATTTCAGTTGCGCACTGATACCTCCGCGTGTAAAGGGTTATAAACGAAGAGATTAACTGAAAGTTAATTTATATGTTTTTAGGGTTCAATACTTTAAAAAGCAAAAAAAAAACGGATCTCTTATAGGATCACTTTGTTGTCCGTCTGTCTGTCAAGACCCTTTATTTCGGGAACGCGTGGACTTATCGAATTAAAAATTAAAATTATATATTTAGGTCTGCGGTCTCTTAAAGCTGTGAAAAAATCTAACTTCTAAGTTTACGAAAAAAAAAGATATGGCCGTTTATGTGGCAAAAAAAGATATATTTCTACACTCTTAAGGAATCAAAATTCATAGGATATTTCCAGTAGACTCACAATTCTGAAATTTGGCATAAAGCAAGGTCGTAAAGCATAGATATAGGAATAAATCTGAAAAAAAAACTTTTATTTTTCTCGGAAAAATATTCGAGACTCAATTCGGAAATTGTACCATTTACATAGGTAAGTTTGTACGGAATCCTCAGTGCACGAGTCCGGTTCGCACTTGCCCAGTTTTTTCTTTCTTCTTTGTCTCACACAAAAGTCTTCCAAAGCATTAGTTCGATATTTAACTAACTACTAACGCTGAAACCATTTATCATCTGCAAAACGAAAACAAAATAAAATCTTTTTCTAAAATCCAACTGAAGAATCTTAAAGATAACTCAATCGGGAATACTACAGAATTTATCACTCCTATATAAATTTCAGCTAAGTACAGGAAAAACGCGAACTGTGTAGTTTTTAACGTGTCGAACAAAAAGATTCTATGTTCGAACACCTAGCCATTTCTCTTCGTAGTAAAGAGGAAGAATTTCCTAGGAATTCTCTTGGAACTCCTACGTTTGTGAATGGTGGAAGTATATTTCTTTTTCGCTCATCGCTTTGGTGTGCTAGTTTCTCATTCTTTCGCAGTTTTTTAAGGGTAGTGTTGAACCGCTGAATAGTCGTATGGTCATTAGCGAGTTTTGCAGCTTGGTTTATTTTGTTGTTTATTTTTAGGGTTCCGTAACCAAAAGGTAAAAACTTCCGATCGCCTCAAGGAGCTATCAGCAAACCGTAGAGGCCCAGCCTGCTAGCTGCAGGCAGGCAGGGTCGAAGCCTGCTTGGGTCATGGGTCAGCTTCCGAAAGGAATACCCGGCCCCGGCGCGATAGGCAACGAAGGGACGGGATAGGTTTTTAGTCAGTAAAAGTCTGACACTATTTCCCGCTCCGCCCAAGGGCGGGATTTTTCATTAGATGATTTTACATACCATAAAAAAAAAACCGTATTGCTAAGACTGTATCTTATGAACCATGATAGCTAGACATTTGAAATTTTACATAATTATGATGGCATGTATTTCTGTTGCCGCTATAAAAAATAATTCCCTTGGAGTATTTTTTTTACTCTCATAGTCGAAGCCGCTGGCAAATGCTAGTTATTAAATAGCATAGAAGCTTGTTTGGAATATGTTAATTGCATCGCTAACGCATTGTCGCTTCGTTCTTGTCTGCAAAAAGCGTTTAATTTGGAATTTTATAAGCCAAATTCTTATGACAAAAAATAAAATGTTACGATTTTATCTAATCTAATATTTTTTGTCGAATAAATATTTAAAATCCATTTTCCTAACAATACTTTTATATAATCCATAGGTATTTCAATTTATCATTATTGTGAGTTAAGCCGGGTTCAGACTGCTGTAACGTAACGTGCAATGTAACACGCAATGAAAGAATTTGCCGTCCACACTGTCGCTATGTATCATGCCATCATCATCATCGTCATCGTTTCAGCCGAAGGACGTCCACTGTTGGACATAGGCCTCCGCCACGTGTCGCCACAACGAACGGTCCTGTGCATCTCGCATCCACCGCATTCTCGCGACCCTCCAACACTGCGTTCGTTCTACAAGCAATATGCCCTGCCCACTGCCACTTTAGTTTGGCGATTATTTGGGCTATATCGGCGACCTTGGTTCTCCTGCGTATATCCTCATTCCTGATGCGATCACGTAAGGAAACTCCGATGTATCACGCAATGTAACAGAATTCCCATAGTGTGAACGCCATGCGCGCGCGTACAGAGCATTTCTACTATGTGACTAGGTAGATGCTCGGTCCGTGCACCTATGAAATGCTCCTTTCATGTTGTATGTTATGTTACAACAGTTTGTACTCGGCTTAATAAGAACATAATTTAAAATTGAAGTCTCGTGACCACATCAAATCATTTTAGTAATCGATTTTCGCGATCATCAGATACTCGATAAAAAGTTCACAAAATTTTGATGAATTGTTGCACTTCAGATTATCTTAAAAAGTTATTGAAAAATTTGTAAATGACGTAAACAATTTTCGATGAAAGCAAAAACTTGAAAGCTGTTGGAGACCGTTTATTCATTATTTTGAAGTGAAAAACGACGACAGAAAAATAAAAACTGCACAATGAGGGTTCCGTACAAATTGACTTGTCCAAATATTTCAATTACAAATCGAGTCTTGGAAGATTTTTGTAGTTTTTTTAGATTTATTCTTATAATAATATTTGTGCTATAAGACCTTGCTTCATGCCAAATTTCAGGGTTCTAGGTCAAAGGGAAGTACCCTATATGTATATTTTGATTCCCTTGTACCCTATATATTTTGATTCCCTTGAAAGTGTCGAAATATACGTTTTTTACGACATAACATCCGTAGGTATCTTTTTTTCGTTTTTTTTAACAGCTACAAGGGACCGCAAAATTGTTTTTTTTTTTTAATTTCAACTCTATAGCTGCACGAGTTCCCGAGATAAAGGGACAGACAGACGGACAACAAAGTGATACTATAAGTGTTTCGTTTTTTTTTCCCTTTTGAGGTACGGAACCTTAAAAAAAAAAAACAAAAATATAATAGTCTGTCTTCAGCCAGCGGTTTGGCCCCCTGTGGCCCTTCTTATAGGAGCTGTGTGTTCTTATGTTTTTCCAGATAACTCATATGTTTTTAGTCTTTGGTATTGTGTAGCTTTCTAAACATGAAATTAAGAAAATAACTCTTTCATCCATCAATTTCAAAACCTATAATATTCTAAACATGCAAAATTCTTTAGAAGTTAATAGTTTTACTTAGCCAGTTCGCCAGCTGACAAGAAAAATAAACCATTTTTTTTTATGGTAGTAAAAATCATCAAATGACAAATCCTGCCCTTGGGTATGGCGGGAATTAGTGTCAGACTCTTACTGACTAAAAACCTACCCTGTTCCATTCATTGCCTTCGATCCAGGGCCCGGGGTTCATTTTCACCTAACCCTTGGCCCCAGTAGGCTTCGGCCCTTCGGCCTTTTTCAGCGCGCGAGAACAATGCACGCCGTCGACCACCTGGACAAATAACCCATGCGATTTACTTTGGTAGCACAGTGTTGTACAGAAACCAATGTTTCAAAGTAGGTTTTAGTCAGTAAAAATCTGACACTCCCTCTTATTCTACCTTACAGCGAGAGCCTTTTACGTATGCACAAATAACAACAAAATATTTGTACATGAATGAATTAAATAATAAGGCCGTTCACGGACGCGCAGCTTCTTAGACGCGTGGATACGCGACAGTATCACCGTGATCACACCTTGTACAAAAAGGTATAAAACAGTGTGGATAGTTTAATAGTTCCGTGGCCAGTAGGATTAGGTCCTACTGACCACGGAACTAAGAGTTTTTTTTTTTATACCGTAATTAGAGATACAATAGAAAGACAATAGGTGTGCGAACGCCGGCGTTCGCTTGGGGCTTGAGCCATTATCATCATAATCAGCCTTTTAATGTTCCCACTGCTGGGACACAGGCCTCCCATAATCCCCTCCACCCCGTAATTCACCACGCGGGCCCAGTGCGGCTTGGTCAATGTCACACGTCTTCGAATTTTTGGTTCTAGGACATGCCGGTTTCCTCACGATATTTTCCTTCACCGTTTTGAGAGCAGTGGTGATGAAATAAATTACACAAAGTAATGCGCCTGGCCTACAACTCCTAAGTCGGGGCCGCTACCACTCGGCCACCACTGCTCTCACTCGGGGCTTGAGTAATTAATAGTTATTTATATATCAGTTAAAAGAAAGCTACGATATTTTTAGGTTTTTAGTAAATAACATTTTGTCTATCTACCATTGCCGCTTATATACGTTATGTTTCTATCTAAAATGTGACAAAAACATGTTTTGCCGATATTGTTTTGTCGTTAGTTATCGATGCGAATGCGATGTCCCGTTTATTATCTAAAAAGAATTAACAATAACACACTTGCGATTTTAAACGCGAGTCTGGAACGCGCGTCTAAAACGCTTTGCTGAAAATGTGGTTTTTCGGCTCGATACATGATGCAGACTGGTCGTTATAAAGGCTAAAGTTTGTGAGTGTGTGTTTGTTAGTTACTTCTCCATATTCTCACACGGATTGGGACGAAATTTGGTACCCGAGTAGTAGAGTAGAGTATTTTCTACTTTCACGCGAGTGAAGCTACCGATAGCAACTAGTATATAAGTATCATAAAAGTTAATGGCGGTGAGGGATAGCCTTTGTCTGTTTCTTCGCGATAACCTCAAAAACTACTGACCCGATCTTGATGCGTTTTTCATTACTAGACAAAATAATTTAGTAGAGAAACGTCGAGAATTTTCAAAAAATTCTAAATCTCTAAGCTGGGATGGATAGCTCGCTTATCTTTACTATGTTAATATTTTTATTTGTACTGTAAATTCTAAAGCATTCTATTTATTATGCGATGATAAACTAATTTTCATAAAAAATTGTTTATATAAAAATTAAAATTAAAAATTATTAAACTAATCTCCGAACTATGTAAATGACTAATGATTAGTTATTTATAATCCTACCCTTAGCTCCAACATGCCGAAAATAAAAACCAAAAATATTTGTAAATTCCAGCGCTTTAAAGCGTAACTGTACAGCGACGTATGGTTTTGATTTATGCGAACGAACTTACGATGAAAAACAGCGTTAGCAGCATAGCTAAATTGTTATTGCTTTTTGCTGAATTAGCGGAAAAGCGCTTTACGCTGGGTGGTTTCACATGCCCCATTTTCGTACACAAATACAAATTGACAAAGTTTTTAATTTAAAGTCTTATTGTTATTGTTTTAAGAGTGGTTTTGGCTTGTTTCGGTGATTGTGGTTGCATTTATTAGGCTTCAATAAATCTAGTTTTGAGACGATTTCGTATCGGAAACTTGGACAGATTTGGGAAGTGTTAAAGCGTTGGTCGTGGTTCATGGAGGTTGAGATCAACTTACCAATATTGGTGACGTTCATCGTCCCCAATATTGGTAATTGGTGAATTGCCTTCAGACTTGAATTTTCCGAGTAATCTGTAAACTTAAATCTGTCTATTGTATTGTTTTGAGTACTATTTATTGGTAGGCAAATTCTACGTCTGCCACAACTCGAACTCAAAATATACACTATTTATAGTATTTATACAAACATCGTGAGAAAACTGACATGTCCTAGAACCGAAAATTCGAAGATATGTGACATCCATTAGTCCGCACTGGGCCCGCGTGGTGAAGTACGGCCCATTCCCTCTCCTAGAGAGGAGACCTGAGTCCCAGCAGTGGGAACAGAAAAAGACTGATTACGTTTATGCTTATTGCCTTCTAAGATATCAGGAGCTCCGCCCAAGCCGGGCACCGCTCCATGGTATGCTTCACCGTGTTCTTCGGGTGATACACACAATAGTGACACCCAAACGTATCTTCCGCCTTAATCCGAAGCAGGATCCTCCCGATCTTTCCATGTGTAGTGAGGACCTGCGTCATGTAAGAAGGTGAGGAAGCCGTTACGTTTCTCCAGCCACTCCTCAAACTTACCGTCAGGATTACTCCTTAGCGTCACCGGATCGCCTTGGTCGTAAGTTGATGTAGTAATTGAATACCCATAGAAGTTCATAGAAAAATACAAGCCACAGGAGACGAAGCGGTGCGGAGTGGGTCCCGGGTCGCTCTAATGAGCTTTGATGCGTGCCCAACTCCTTAACAAAACTGCTTTCAGATTTTCTGGCTCTTATATATAACAAACGTTTTTATTTTTTAAATCAACAGCCTTTAAAAATATACCAAAAATATAAAGCCTAGAGCACAAGCAACGAACAAATATTGTTGGCAAGATAGATTGGCGATACAATAAGAGGTGGATTTCCCTCGAGGCTGACGATACGGTATCGCAGCGGGAAATAAATGAATTTCGTCGATCGTGTGAACGTGGCCTTTTTATTTAGGTAACCTACTGTCAGGTAGGATATAGGGAGGTTTTTTTTTATTATTGATAGGCTCGCATTTGAACACTATCTCACCATGGTAAGCGATGTTGTAGTCGACAATGGAACTGGATGAAAATGGCTTGCTTAGACGTAACAAAAAAAGCAATAAAGCGAATAAAGCAATAAAGTATTGAGTATTTAGAGTCCTCGTGGGATCTCTCGTGCCGAGCCTTGGTACAGGTCATGGTCCAAAGTAAGAAGGAGTGGCAGGCGGTCATCGCCTTCTGCGAAGCAGTAATGCTACGAGTATCAAAGGAGGAGGCCCACCGCTTGAGGCAACGGCGCTCACACCCCAGCCGCGACCGGGATTCCGATCCCGATTTAAAGCCACTGAAGGCGTGAGCTTGCGGACAGCAAGCAATGCTCGCTGTCCGTTTTTTCGGTGGGACTTTATTCCCACCACAAAAATAAACTTATTCAGTCTGAACTTAAATATCCTCAAATTGTACCTATCCGACTGGAAATTGCACTCCCTAGCGTTGCGTTTATATCTATTTATGTTGTAGCCAGATCGTAGAAAATGAACACTTCATGATATAGCCAATTAAAACTGGCCAGGTCGTCTAAACGTTAAAATTTAATGATATGTCAATCTTCGTTTGGCCATATCATTTGATGTTGGATTTTTATGGTAGTAAAAGGTCTAAAGAAAGTAGGCTAAACGAAGACTGAAATATCATCAAACTTTAACGTTTACAACGATCTGGCCAGGTTGGCCATTTGCGATCATGAAGTGATCAATTTCTATTATCTGGCCACGACATATCAAACTGTCAAATCGTGGACAACTATTTATCAAACTGTCTTAAAATTAAAAAACATATTCAGCAATATTGCGCCCACCGTACCATCGTGTCCACTAACTGTCCATTAATGCTCCGTGCGGGGAGCGCACAAATTTCGTAGTAAACCTAATGGTTTACTAAGAAATGTACTGTCCTCTGTACCAAAACTGGGAAAGACAATCCTTTCCCAGTTTTATAGTTTTTTTTACGGTAGGTAAAATCATTTAAAGACATCTCTCGCCTTTAGGCGGACCGGGAGATAGTGTCAGACTCTTACTGACTAAAAACCTACCCCGTTCCTTCGTTGCCTTTCATAACGGGGCTGAGCCTTCTTTTGAAGCTGACCCTTGGCCCCAGTGGACTTTGGCCCTGCCTGTCTGTTAGCAGGCTGGGCCTCTATGGTTTGCTGACAGCACCTTGAGGCGCGCGGGAACAGTACGCGCCGTCGACGACTTGGGCTCGGTCCGGTCGGTTACCGGAGAGTCGGACGGCGAGGTACCCTTTAGTAATATTACACAAATTAACTTTAATGTTGTATCAGCTCCTGGTTTTGCTGATCTGATGAAGTTAATCACACTTGTTTAAAGGCAAATGTTTTTGAGTGTGCATGTTTTTATATATTTTGTTACTTCTTCACGCTTGAACGGCTGAACGAATTTGTATGAAATTCGGCTCACAGGAAGACCATGACCACTTTTTATGCCGAGAGTATGTTCCCTTGAATGAAATGTTTACTTTCGCGGGAGAAACCGCTGGCAGCAAATAGTTGTTTAAGTACTCAAGCCCCAAGGCAACACTGGTGTTCGCACACCTATTGTCTTTTTAATGTGTCTCTAATTACGGTATTCAATAGATTAATAAATCAGTGCCCTAATTTTAAATTACCGATTAAAAAGGATTTACGGCCCGATCCTAGAGAGGTCTGATTCCTAGCAGTGGATACAATTGTAAGACTGGTTACGTAAATCCGAAAAAAAAAAATAGTTTAGTAAGAGATTTAAAAACCATTCAAAAGTTCCTTTTTTTCACGAATCAATAAAAAAAAACAACTAAACGATTCACTGTACAATTTCCTTTGCCTTACCTTTATCGAGTCCAATCATAGACACGTCAAAACGTCATAATAACGCGTCAAATTGACGCTAAATTGGGCGCTCGTTCCCGTCAGTCGCCTATTGATGCTGGTGAGCGTCAGACGCCTATTGACGGTCTTCAAAAAGCTCAGGAAATGGGGGGATATCCGCCAGTAAGCTTTTGTGATGAGAAATGAAGGATTTTGGGACATAAGGTAAGTTTATGATATTATTTTATGGGGAAAAAGGTCAAGTTCATGGAAAAGGCGTGTGTATGACTGTTATGAATGTGGACGAAGTAAAAAGAATGAGTTTTCCGTATAGACATGACTGTGCGGACGTCCACACTAAGCTCAGTATTATTTTTTCTAATTTTTGTTAAGCTCACCTTTGGCCCCCATCACACCTGATGGTAAGCAATGATGTAGTCGACGATGGAACACGGTTGCTTAGAAGTAACATATTCTCTCTTGACTTAAAGACCCTTCGAATTTTTACGTTATGCAAGTTTAGTAAGGAGAGAGAATCGCCATAGAAAGAAAACTCAGATTTAACTGGCATCTTTAGGAACAAGTTTTTTCGAAAAACTTGCTGAGTGATTTTCTTTGCTATTTTAAATCGTTGCAAAGTTTTCGCTATAAACCAAACGCAATAAATATCATAATCGAAGGAGAAATATCCGTCATTACAATCGATATTTTACTAAAAACCAATAATCATCATACTGAACCCAACAATCCAATTCTGATCCTTGTCCTTTAATTACCAATATTCACCGAATTTACCTGGTCTATACTTTTATGATTCCACTGCGGAACCCCCTAGCTTACCGTCCGGCCGTCCGGTAAACATCCACGCGCACCGCAAAGAGATATCAGCAAAACCGTAGGGAACCAACATAGTCAAAGCCTACTGAGAGCCATGGGTTCGCTTCCAAAAGGGAAAACCGGGGGCCTGAAACGCAAGGCAAAGAAAGTAGGTATATAGGAGTGGGTTTTAGGTAGTAAAAGTCTCACACGCATTCCCGCTCCACACTAAAGCGCGAGAACTCATTAGATGAATTTCCACCTAAAAAAACTACGGTACCCTAAAAGCGTGATATCACGTCGCCTAGCTACTCAAACAGGTACAGTCAGGCTCGTAACCTAGTTAGCCGAGCGTGGCCTATTTTGCCGACTGTACCCGTGACACTATCGTGCACGCCTCTCCGGATAAGTTATTGTGTTACTTTTTTTTTTAAATAGGGTTAGGTTTTTTTTTTATGTCTGTACAGATTTTTTTGAATACTGACCTTTTGGTCGAATGTTGTGGTTTTGTATTTGAATGACAAAACTTTTTTAAGTGGGTAGGATTTATTGGATTGAACTGAAAATCATACTAATATTAAAATGGCGAAAGTTTTTACAAACATACATACGAGTATACACATTGTGAAGGATTGTTTTTTTGGTGAGAAAATCATCTAATGACATCTCCCGCCCTTGGGCTGATCGAGAGGGTATGTCAGACTTTTACTGACTAAAAACCCACTCCTGTTCCTTCATTACCTTTCATACCAGGGCGGAGCTTTCTTCTCAGACCCTTAGCCTCAGTAGGCTTTGTATGTTGTAGGTTCGATTTCCTTACATTCATTTTGTTATATTCCTATTACATTTAACGCTATTTTCTAAGAGGAATTTCCCGATAGATTCATGACCTGACCGTTCGAAACATGGCCCAAAACTCCCTAATAGTTGTCCAAAAAGGCGTTGCATACCAGCAGAGCAGGCAGGGCCTCCGCACTAGTTTCTGGCACACCGCCAAACTTTCTGAGATATGACCACACATACAAAATTTTGCGGCATTGTCGCCCCGTCGGCGTACTTTTCTTTTTTCTTCAACAAGCCTGGATTTATCTTCACGCTTCGCAGTTTTAGAGTGAACTGGAAACTGGTTGCTTCATAGGAGAGAAATCTTTCGGGTTCTCGTAATGATTTGTGGGGTTATGAAGTTCCTAGACCCATTTTCTGGTATAGTTTTGAGTGTGCTTAAATAAGTATAAGGTTCACTTTAAAAAGCAGTAGTTAGCAGGCTGATGTCTAGTACTGCTTATTAGAGCCACCCGTCACGCACATCCTCCACTGCCTCGCTTTCTGCGGATAGTATTCTTTATATGGACTTGTATGGGCATACGCTCACGACATCCACGCCGTAGCGTCACCGGATTACCTCGGTCGTAAGCCCTCCACGCGTGGACGGCAGGTGGACCACTCAGTTAGAACTCGCTTCTCGGATGTTTGCCTTGCGTTGACTGCGCATTGCCAACGCGCGGGACCCGACTGGTCCGGGTGGCTTTAATGAACTGTGACCTTTATTGATATTTGTTATGGGGCTCGTGCAACACTACATGCCTTTGATTCGGGCTTGAGGAGAGCTGTAAAGCGAGCTACCACACGCATTCCTTCAGTTGCTCTCCAAAGCCGCAGAGAATCTTTCAAACAATACCGCAACCGTGGCAGTATATAACATATCCATATAACACTTTAACAAAATTGAGCATGTTCCTCCAAAGAAATCAAGCAACATTTCAAAACATTTCCAGTTGAGAAATTGAATGTTTTCTCACGCTTCCGAATCAACGAATACACCACCAAGTTGCGAACAACCCGAAAACAAATATACATGTATATTTTACCCAAAAACAATGTTTTATGTATTACAAGACAGAACAAACTTGAAATATGGCAGGATTTATTGAATAAACTTGAATTTATTGGCCGCTACTTTAAAACATAAGGTCGAATTGATTTATTTGTATAATTTTAAATTGTAACCCTTTGGATGCGGACGTCTTTTATTTGTTTTTTTTTTTGTTATTCCTAGACTTTGACGCCTTGGTTGATTTCTGAAAGGAAAACCTGATTGTATAACAATTTTTCAGATTGTAAAAAAGAAAGACAAGAAATTTATTTGAAACTCTAAAAATAAAAGAAAACAATATTAAAATATTTAAGAGACCTGTGCGACGCCAAAAAAGCTCCTATTTCAATATGAGCTAGGTATGGTTTTGCTTAGTAAAAAACAATCCGTCAACGATTGCATCACTACATACCATCAGGCGGGATCCTAGTCAAACACTAGTTTATAACATGATACATCCTCTAACTCCGCCCTAGAGCGCGAGAAATAATCTCCTCATGATGTTTTCCTTCACCCTTTTGAGAGCAGTAGTAATGAAATACGAGTATATTACACAAAGTAAAGCGCCTGGCTGGGTTTGAACGCGCGACCTACAACTCTTGAGTCGGGGTCGTTTCCACTCGGCCACCACTGATGTATTCATCCACTACTGCTCTACTCAGTCACTATTGCTCTACTCGGCCACTATTGCTCTACTCGGCCACCACTGCCATATTACAAGACAGTACCTCACATCCAAGAAAAGGTCTACTCGAGTGCCAAATCCCATGCAAATCCGTTTAACCATATCGGTGTGAAGGAGTAAACACATTAACGCACATACATGGATAATATAAATTTTCGCCTTAAAAATATTAGTGTGATATTGAACTTAGTAACTGCCACAAGGTGGACCGATGACCTGGTGAAGGTCGGGGCAATCCAAAGGTTGCGTGACGCACAGAACCGATTGTTATGGCGACACTTGGGGGAGGCTTACATCCAATACAATACTTAGTGTTCGTCTTTCGGCTGAAATGATGTAAGCAAATGTCGTAGTACGACGAAAAATGATCGTCGGTAATTTTGATCACCACTGAAAGCTAACGTTTATTTGTAAAGCTTTGTTCACACGATGCGATAAAATGTTGTATATGTTATATAAATTACATACAGCTTAGGAGTGGAATTTCCTGCCGGAGTCTTAGTTGCCTCTTAGCTACAACCTAGGAGTCTTTAAGTTGAGAGCGAATCGAAACGTCTCGACCACATCATCGCTTACCATCATCATCATCATCGTTTCAGCCAAAAGACGTCCACTGTTGGACATAGGCCTCCCCCAAGCGTCGCCACAATGGCCGGTCCAGTGCGTCTCGCATCCATCGGACTCCAGCGACCCTGACCCGGTCATCGGTCCACCTTATGGGAGGCCTTCCAACGCTGCGTCGCATACCATCAGGTGATAAAGGTGGTCAAACGCGAGCCTTTACTCGTATACATAATAATTTAAAAAAAAACTATTTTTTGAGGAAAAATTTCTTTCATGAGAATAAGGTAAGCTTGTTTGATATCTTTTTTTTTTAAATCGGTTTATCTACAATTCTATTATATGTTATCCTAAATTGTTATTTTCTAATAACAAGCTAAAAACCGAATGGAGAGATTAAAAATTATACCTGTTTATCTTGAAATCCTTTTCATGGAAAGTAATCAAAAGCAGATCTTTTTTTTTATATTACAAAGCTAACCAAAAGATAAAACTTTAAATGTATAATACAAAAATAAATTGTTTCTTACTTAGATTCGCAAAAAAAAACTTCTGAAAATCTTTTGAAAATACCGTTGTCTAAAATATACTTTTGCCCATCGTAATTGAAAACAAATAACCAATTTATTACCGTGTTTTATCTTTTTGCAGAAAAAAAGAAAAAGAAAAAAAGTCGTCCATGTGAAATTGGTATTAGGGATCTTTTTTTAACCCGTTCGCCGCGACCGGGTGTTTTTGACGTTCACATGAGCCGGGCGAGCACTGGTAACCTACATTTGTCATATGGTTGTGTTGCTATCCGGAGGCCTTTTTTAATTTTTTCGCCCGACTTAGCGCTCAAAGAGAATGATTCGCATCCGATCGCGTTGCGTGGTTTTTGTTCAATGTAATTGGACAATTTCGGCGGTTTTTTGATGCGATATTTTTGTTGTACTGGCGCGAATCCGGGATTGAATTTTTCGGTGTTTTTTTTTTTTTGTTCGGATAATGTTTATTATTTAATATTATTAATATTATATGGATATGGTTTTTTTATTTCTATCGTTAAGCGTTTTTAGTGTGAATAGATTCGAATATTATTTTCATCAAAGAATGATAAAGTTACGCATAATTTTTTTTTTTTTTAATTTTCACCCATACACAGAACATACGTTGAATATTTGAATTTATTCTTCAATCTACCCTCTAATAAATATGCATGTGGAGGGTGTGTTTATTGAAATATTCCAAAAAAAATCTCCGAATTAATAGTGGGCATAGACTTTAGAATATTTTGCACATGTATGCAAATTATTAGAAATACTTTTACAATCAACATTTCTACTAAAGCATTAGGGTTGAAGGCTTTTTTTGTGAAAAAATTACTTGCTTTTAAAATATTACTGAATGTAAATTTATTATTTCATCTTCTGGGAATACAAAATTCAAAGCATGAATATTTTTAAACTTATCTGCAAAATTCCAGGGATCACCAAATTCAGCCATATTACTTTACCGTTTTAGGTTATTTTTACATAAATTTTGATCCAACAATATAATTTTTAATAGCTCATTTAGTTAAAAAACCAGACGCAAAAGGCTGATGACGCAATTTATTAATTATGCAAGCAAACAGACTATAATAAAAATTTCACGTCCCTACTTGTATAAAGCGGCAAATATGTTAATAAATATATTAACCCTTAAACGCGGGTGTAATTTTTCGCGACCAAAAAAACAAAAACAATTTTCAAAAAATTCTTCGCTCTATTTTGTTTTCGCAAATAAAAAGAGTAATAAACAATCAATTTTGTTTCAACTCGGGGTACAACGGACGCGTGTTATATTTTTAATAGTCCGTGTAATGTTGGGGATTGAAGTCATGAGTATTTAGCGGGGAAATAAGTATGTATTCTTCTCATCAATGCTATATATTTAATATTATAAAGCTGAAAAGTTTATTTGTTTGTTTGAATGCTGTAAATTTATATAGGAACCGCTGGTTTGAATTGAATAAATATTTTAGAGTACGATAGCCCATTTATCGAGGAAGGCTGTATAACATCACTCTACGACTCACGGTAGCGGCGCAGTAACCAAAATCGCTCGAAGACTGAGGGAAAAGTACTAAAAAACAAAATTTGTCTCTCATTCATACAGTTCACTATTAGAATACTATAATAAATGATAGAAAGTATAGTTTCTGAACCTTACTCAACTAATATTAACACAATAGCCATCAGTAGCTTGTCAAATTTCTCTCTGTAGCACTGACAATATAACTGTCATTAGACAAATCTGACACCTATGAAAATTACACTTTTACTTTTAAAAATTAAAAATATGACAATGACATATCAAAATGACAATCTTGTGAAAGTGTTCTAGATAGAATGTACACAATTGTACCCGGTGTTTTTTATTGCCATTTCTTCATTTTTAATGATAAAAATCGCTTTCATCTCATAACTTACACAGTTTTTAATAGCGTATAATATAAATCGGTCTATTTGTCTCGCTGGACAATCTGTGTCGGCTTATTAATACAGCTTCAGGCTCCAGGCGCTGGCTGTTGTTTGCTGTGTCTCTGATTACTTGTTTCTTCGTGTATTGTTATCGATAGCTCCATTGCAGGGTTGGTTTTACCTGAAATGAGGAACGAATTAATATCTTTGCTATCGATAGCAGTTATTGAAGTGTTAAAAATAAAAGTGTTCGCTTCGCTTTGTTGTCATTTATAGACTAAGTAATTAAAACGTTTCTAGAAGAAACGCTTTTTAGTAAAAAGTTTGTAATCTTACTTTTTTTTCAGAAAATATAAAAAGTTTTCTTTTTTATTAACTTAATTAGAAATAGTTATTTATGTAGGTATATCCACATTGCTCGCGTAAGAGATGGTTGATAGGATCGAACATTTCTGGAGAGGTAACCTCGTGCCGGAAGACGCAGCGCTGGCGCGGCCTTCCACAAGGTAGACCGATAACCTGGTAAGGGCTGCGGGAATCCGATAGATGCGAGTCGTACAGGGCCGGGCGTTGGGTGACGCTTGGGGGAGGACAATGTCAAACAGTGGACGACTTTCGGCTGACCTGTACCTCTACCATGAGTTTTAAGCAATAGTATTCGTCGCTACTCGATATCGACGCCGTAAATATTTTGTATGGCAAATTTTGCAGCGCCTCTAGCGGTCACTTGCAGAACCAAAATTTGCCATACAAAATATTTACGGCGTCGATATCGAGTAGCGACGAATACTATTGCTTAAAACTCATGGTAGAGGTACTGGTGATGATATATGGCCATATTTGTCGAAAAGAGGGAATATTGGGCGAAAAGAGCGAAACTTGCATATCATAAAATATAGCCAATTTTAAGTTTTTGTCTAATAAACTTAATACAGTAACTTACTGTTACGTATATTGTGTAAAAAAAAACTGAAATGAAAAGAACTCGTTTTAAATTTCACGCAGTTTTCTCTGTTGTTCTTGTATTTATATAACTTCCTATTAATTTCGACTCCATCGGTGAAAATGTTCAATGCAGATGGTATTTACGGAAAATTATTTAATTTTCTGTTATAATATTAAAAAAGTAATAAAAAATATGCGGAATACTTTGCATCCACATTTTAGGGTTTGGCATATTTATTTATTGCATACATGTTGTCAATGGATGATACTTATTTGCAACCTCGCAAATATGGACCCTGTTAGGGCACAGCGAAATATTCATAGCATACATTACATAATATAATTAATATAATTGCATACGTTAATTAATTCTTATTACATTGAGTCCCTATGTTTTTATTATTCTATAAATTAGTTTATTAAATGATTAATTTCACAGTTATATTATAGCTAGCCCCCGTTATCCTACTGCTGGGAAAAGGCCTCCGTCCATTCTTTCTAACGATCATAGTTCCTCATTTTCTCATTCCAATACTATAGAAAGCAATCCAGGCCCTTTCGTCATCTCCTTTGTGGTCTGCCGGGCGCCAATCCTACGTTTTATGGGCCCACAGCTCGTTAGACATTCGTTAGACATGTCTTGCCCAGTCTTATTTAAGTTGGGCAGCAGTTTTTGAGTGTAGTGCGTAAGTTATTATGTTACTCGAGTGGGTCAAAGCCTACCGGGGCCAAGGTCGGTTTGAAATTGCCTAACGACCTTCTTAAACGTATTAAGTACCACCCTATCTGCCAACCAATTACAATTTAAATAAAAACTTTCAAAAAACTCCACAACTAAACGCAATTTGAAAAAAACAATCCTTTTGCTCCTCAACGCGAAAAAGTACAAATTACACATTCTCCACATAAAATTAAACCATATTACAATAATTACGCATACGGCCACAACGCAACGGGTCCGCAACTCGAAGTAAACTTAACCGCAAAACCGCAACGGACAACACTAGTGAGACAATTGTTGCGGCAATTAAGCCAGCACTTATCTTCGCTATAGCAAATTGCTTTCTTTGGGGACTGAGCCTTATTGCTGTGTTTGATTGGGATAGTTACTGGCGCTAGTAAATGTTGGGTGAGTGCTGGTTTTACGAGCGCTATTTTGATTTATAGATTAACTGTTGGTGGGTACTGATTAGGTGGTTGCGCTTATTAGAAAATGCTTTATTAAGTTAATTATAATTAATCGGTAGGTAGGTACATAGTACCCAAATGATTTTTTTGAAGTGGTAAATCATAAAATGACTTCTTCCACTCTAGGGCAGAGCGAAAGGGCTTGTCAGACTTTTACTGACTAAAACCCACCAATGTTCCTTCGTTGTTATCATTCAATCGTTCCTGCTAAATATATAAATGCTAGTTAAGTTCTAGTATTCTGTGTTGATATTATACCTACGAAGTTTTATCACAATATGTAACAGATTTGAAAGCTTTTTCCTTCTCATAGAGAGAAAGCCTGAACCTCAGTAGTGGAAACATAAAAAAAACAACTGCACATGATGAATAAGAGAAGAACACAAAGGTGCAGCTTAATTTTAAGAAAAATCTCAGTAGACCTGCTGCAGGCAAGATAGATTAGAGATGCAGACGCAGCGTGCATTAATAAGCACATTAGGCAACTTAAAATAGACTAAAATCATTAGCTAGCATTACTAAGCTAGAAACTCATATATCTGTGCCTACGTACTCGTACGTCCATTAGAAATTTGTTACTTACTAGGCACTAGAAAGGAAATGATTTCTATTAATATCATAAATCAACAAACAAACCAGACTTACTTTATCAGAGACGAATTGGCACGTTGCGCTACTATTTAGCGCCAACTACAATCACCATTCATTACTCTCCCGCTATATATTACGGCTAAAGTAGCGCCCGGGCGAGTGGCTGGCGCGAGTACATACGTCCAGCTCAGCGGGGCGTATGTTTTGTTCTCAACTTAAATTACGATGATATAATGAAGAAAATGTTTACTATTATTAAAGTTTTGTTTATGCTTTCCTTGTTATTTATGGTGATTGATTTCCTTGTATATTACAGTACTGGTAAATGCTATGCTGCAGTTGCTTTGGGGATTTTAGTTTTCCAATATTCTCTCTAACTAACGCACCGAATTCCATTGCTGTCTGTTTATTACAATATAGCTAGTAAATAAACCGTTTTATCTCAGCATTTTTCAGTATTGCAGTTACTGTTAAGCAGTGATGCAATCGTTGATGGTGAGTCGCACTAGTTTATGAGGAGCCTGTTCACTGTAGCCTTGTAGACACCCAAATTATAAGAGGATGGGAAGACCGCAACAGGCAAAATTTTTTATGGTAGGTAATAATCATCAAATGACAAATTCTACCCTTGGGTGGGGCGGGAGATAGTGTCAGACTCTAACTGACTAAAAACCTACCCTGTTCCATTGATTGCCTTCAATCCGGGGCCCGGGGTTCATTTTCACCTAACCCTTGGCAATAACTTAAGGGTGGGTACACGCCGTAGTAGAAAATCCGTGTCCGATGGTAGAAAAGTGATGGCGGCGGGATCAAGTCAAGCAATTCCCGCGCAAACTCTTCTAATTGCAACCTGTTTTATACCGATAAGCTGGCTTCTCTATGCCTGTAGATTGTTTTGGTGTTAGTAAGTACGTAGGTACCCGTATCTAATTTATAATAAAGAAAGTAACTGCAATCTAGCCTACCCAAACAAAGACAAATCAACGCATCACACTCCTATTTAATTCTAACAATGCCCATTCATCGCACACCCGTACATTAGCTCTAAACTACTGCCAGGCGAGTCACTGGCGCGAGTACGTCAGTCCAGCGGGAGTGCACGCTCCGCTGTCTACTTAAATTACTCTGTTATGCTCGACTCGCCCTTAACTGTGGGTTGCGAAGCCGGTGTGTAACAGCCTTTACCTGTGATTCTTATTTTAAAATAATACGTCGTCATGCATGCTTTGGGCATACAAATTAGGGCTGTCTATAATAGCTATTTAACTGGTCCTAATTAGGTGTAATTAGTACGGCTATTTTGCTAGAGAATGTGAATAATAGGCCCTAGACTGCCCTGGAGCTTTCAACTTTCAAGGCTGGTATTTTCTGGGCTTTATTTTCTTTTTTTGCTTACTAAACTGTTTTTAAGTGAAGGATTTTTCTGAGCATAAAGACTTCAATCAATCAATCCATATTTGCCGTTGAATGCGGGCCACACTCAGTCAGGCTCAAAAAAAAAAAAAATTGATGTCAAAAAAGGTCTAGAACATGAATAAAACTTTTTATCCCGTACTGTTGGGATACAAGGCCTTTTTGTCTGTAAAAGACATTTTTGTAATTTACTTGCCCAAAGAATAATTTTCTTTGTGTTTCGTATTTTATTTTGTGCTTGTAATTTTTTTTTTTATTATCAATGTAAGCAGATAATTTGGATGTTAGATTAAATTATGTACCGGAGTTATTTATGTACGTAATATATGCCTACATATATTAGTAAAAACCAAGTAAATCCCATCATACATTTAAATATAGTATGATAATAGCACTATTTATGAGGATTCATTTAGTTATTAAAGTGGTATTGCTTGCTGGAGTCTATATTTCATGAGAGCAAAAACCTTATATAAGCCAAGAGTGAACAGGCAACTGCTAGGCAAGGGTACTTGACACGACTAATATAATAAATTGTAGCGGAGGTTAAACGTCGCACTTTTCCGCACTAGTGTGAACTAAACCACATTGCATGCCAAAAAGAAGTAGAGAATGGAGCTGGTTTTCAAATAAGTGCGTTGAAATAAATATAAGATACTATGCTGTGTGACCTACATGTCATTTAGCAAATAATATAATATTTTGTTTCACCTCTATTATAAAAATAAAACAAGTTCTTACTAAAAGCATAAACTTTTTTAATAAAATACTTCATTAATAAACTTTATAAAATATCAAGTAAATAGTAACCTCATACCGTTTAATTGGAACTCAAAAGTAAACAAATCAGTAATAATGGCCATTGATAAAATATTATACATTGTCTAGTTATAACTAGGCTCTGTTACCGGCTTCGCTCGTGTTTAATTAATACTTCATGGTAATAAATTTATAGCCTTTAGCACTTAGGGATAGTGCAGCTACATATCTATTAGTGACAGACATATTTAAGCTTTCCTGGTACAGAATTTTGTTCAAATTCGTTCAGCTATTTGGTTATGAAGGAGTAGCATAGCATCAGTCTTATAATGTTCCCACTGCCGTAATCCACCACGCGGGCCCAGTGCGGATTGGTGGATGTCACATGCCTTCGAATTTTGGGGTTTAAGACAGGCCGGTTTCCTCACGATGTTTTCCTTCAACGTTTTGAGAGCAGTGGTGATGAAATAAATTACACAAAGTAATGCACCTGGGTTTGAACCCGCGACCTAAAACTCGTAATTCGGGGTTGTCATGACTCGGCCAGCACTATTCTCAAGATGGATGATGAAGGACTATCTACTAATAAATATAACACACGCATTCAGATGACTGCTCGCGTGAGGGAACGGTCATCCGGCCGCCGATACCCCGACCCTGACTGACCGGACCGAGCCCAAGTCGTCGACGGTGCGTTCTGTTCCCGCGCGCCTCAAGGAGCTGTCAGCAAACCGTAGAGGCCCAGCCTGCTAGCTGCAGGCAGGCAGGGCCGAAGCCTGCTGGGGCCAAGGGCCGTTTTCTGAGAGGAAGGCTCAGCCCCGGCACTATAGGCAACGAAGGAACGGGGTAGGTTTTTAGTCAGTAAGAGTCTGACACTACTTCCCGCTCCGCCCAAGGGCGGGATTTGTCATTGGATGATTTTACCTACCAAAAAAAAAAAAATCCCGACCCTGACTACCAGTTAGCACAGGCTGGAGGACGACGGGCAATGGGTAGCTCACCGTCCGATAATGGTCCGGACCGAGCCCAAGTCATTGACGGTGCGTACTGTTACACGCGCGCCTCAAGGAGTTGTCAGCAAACCGTAGGGGCTCAGCAGAGTCGAAGGCTACTGGGGCCAAGGGTCTGTTTTTGAATGGTTTTTAATTACGAGTACTATTCAATTGGTTATCTTCTATATATCTAGATGAAATGAATTACACAAAGTAATTCGCCTGGCCTCCTACAAGGTGGACCGATAGTCCGGTAAAGGTTGTGGGAATTCGATGGATGCGAAGCGCCTGGCAACACTTGGGAGAGGCCTATGGCCAACAGTGGACGTCTTTGGGCTGACTTGGCTGGGTTTGAACCCGCGACCTACAACTTGTAAGTCGGGGCCGTTACCACTCGGCCACCACTGCTTAACCTGCTTCAACTCCTTAGCCTTTCGTAAGTCTTTAAAAATCGTAAAACTAGAATCTTAATTCTACAAATTAGATTTCTCTTTCAACAGTTCCATCGTTCACGGCAACATTATTACCGGTCCGGCGTTCCATCCGGCGTTATTGCCGTAACCGTCTAGTCTTTCAGTTAGTGCACCCGCGTCGGTCATTCGGACCCGGCTTGTAACTCGTAAGTCACGGGTTAAATATCGTACCGGATAATGTACCCCATCGGCATTAGAGGGGTTGAATTAGTAGAACTTTAGAAATTACGGCAATCCAGAAATACTATCCGATAAATTTTGAATGCTGAACGGTATTGCTAGCTTACCATTTTTTTTAGGTGGGGAAATCGTCTAATGACATTTCCCGCCCTTGGGCGGAGCGGGAGATAGTGTCAGACTGTTATTGACTAAAAACCCACTCCTGTTCCTTTTTTGCCTTTCACATCAGGACCGGGGTTTTCTTTTAGAAGCGCACCCATGGTGCCAGTAAGCTTCGACCGTGCTGAGCCCCAACGGTTTGCTGAAATCTCCTTGAGGCGCGCGTGGTACAATACGCGCTGTCGACGACGAAGGTTCTTTTTTTATTTTATTTTGTATGTACTTTACTTTTACTATTGATATCATAAATGAAAATTCTTACATTCAACTTACTGTGATAATTTAAATTACGTTGTTGATGACGCCCCGTCTCGCAGACCGGACATACGCTAGAACTTCAGAATATGAAACAGCGCTTTCAACGTATTATGTACCGACGATTTGAGCATCGAATTTGGTAGTTACACGAAAACACAACATAAATCGATGGCGGATGAAACACTCATTCATCACACCACCCGGTCTCTCAGACGTATCGTGAGCATCACAGTACTTTAAACTTGTATAGGTATTGTTACTGAACCAAGAAAGTTTCCTACGTGTTGACAAGTCACATCACTATCTTAGAACAAATGCCAGCACCAAGGTATAAAAATGTTCACTTTTATAGTACTGTTGGTCGCTGTTGTATCTTTTATGTACTACCCAACTCCCACAAGTTATGCCGTGATGGTACCATTTGTATTCACGTCTTGACTTTTTATACATTAAGATATTGTGGGGACGTGAAAAGTGGGATGATTGCAACTATGAAGGTTTTATGACGGTGAAGTGAGACATTTCGTGAAGGGAAATAAAAAATATAGTATTTCTAATTAGTAAAGTAAGATTAAAGGCAAAACTACATTGGGCATGCGTGGCCCACGTACGCCAATATAGGCGCGTCGATCTCCATACATTTTCTATGGCAAGTTGACTTGTAGAGCTACATTAGATCCATGGCAAGCGATACCACGCGACATGACTACGTACAAATCAATAGGTAAAATCATCCAATGACATCCCCCGCCTTTGGATGGAGCGGGAGATAGTGTCAGACTCTTTCTGATTAAAAACCTACCCCTTTCCTTCTTTGCCTTGGTTCCTAGTATGCATTTTCATACTTGCCCAAAGCCCCAGTGTAGGCTGGGCCCCTTCAGTTTGCTGACAACTCCTTGAGGCGCGCGTGAACACTGCGCGCCGTCGACGACTTGGCCTCGGTACTGTTATCGGACGGACGAATAGCGAGCTACCCATTGCTCGCCGTCCGCAAGCTCGCGCCTACAGGTGGCCTATGTGTGCGTCGGTCTAAATTAGTTCTTCTTCTTACTTTTAAACGTGAGAATAATGTAGCTTCCTCACTCAGCAGTTAAGTAAATAATTTAAAATCATTATCATTATATTCATAGGTGTTCAACATTGCAAGCCGCTCTGCATTCTATACTCATACTTTATAGTCTTCACTGCGCAAGCCATAAAAATAATTGGATAGCCTACAAAATAGGAAACTATCTTCCGAGATGTTCTTTTAAAAGTAAACTGCAGACTACCAATCTCCGTACTATATTGTTCTTTGCAAAATAGTTAAGTACCTAAGATAATAATGATATTCAGAGGCGTATCGTGGACAAATTCACACGTGGGCGAAGGCGCATCATCGTGGCCATTTTCTTTCATAAATTCGAAACCAAGACAACGATTGTCGCAATCCAGTGTTCGACCACTTCGTTGCTTATTATCAGTTGAAATAGTGGTCAAATGCGGGCTTACAAAAAAACTCTCGTTCCTAAAGAGCCTTCGTTTGCGCGAGGCCCCTTTTAGGGTGCGAGGCCGTGGGTAAAGGGGCCGCTTCGCCCACGCCTGTCTACGCTACTGGTGATATTCATTACCTTGAGATTCTTTACGTAATCAGGGATCAGGCAGTAACTTGGCGAGTTTACTGCATTCATATAATATTACCTCAGGGTAAGGCTTTGTTCAGACGAGCAACTTTTTTCGATTAATTGCCACGGTTTACGGCCTCGAAATGTTGCCAGTTTAGTACTGTACGGATGCGACTTATTTCTATTGTATGTGTGAGGTACGATTGAACGTTTTTTCTTTCTTTCTTTTCAGACTATTATAGACTAAGAAAACATTTTTGTGCGTTCCAGAACCACAGGTTTCCCTTTTACGTTTTCGCTGACATCTCGTTAAGGTGCGCGTGGGACACTACGCGCCATCGACGACTCGGGCTCGGTTCGGACGGTTACGGAACAGCCGAATGGCGAGCCACCCATTGCTCGTCGTCCGACATTATTTTAGTTTTGAATAGTCCATTTATTGAGGAAGGTTATATAACATGACGCGACCATAAGGAGCGGAGCAGTAACCAAAGACGCGGGTGACACCACGGGGCACAGCCAGTAATAGATAAAGTATTGCATCTAAGTTTATTTGTTTAATTTATTTATTCAATTTTACAGAAACTTAAATCTATGTGTACAATGGCGGTCTTATCGCTGACAGCGATATCTACCAGACAACCTTAGGATGGACTATAATCTAAAATAGAGTGTAGTTGGCAGTGTACCGCTTGCAAATTTTAATCAAACAAAATTTACTTATACATTATGCAAAAGATTAATGTTATTTTTTTCTAATAAACTGATGCTGATTTTAGTTATTAAGTCTAAATGTATAACAATTTATCAAGATATAACTATATACTATACCACTATTATTTCATATAGAAATAGGTACTTACGCGTGAGATAGGACAGCGTTCGTGTGTTACTAAGAACACAAAATAGCAAATTCTCCGTAGCTGTTTGTGGTAGCATTTACCACATGGTATATATACTAACAAAACAAGCGTAGATAGACACCACACACAGACTGTCGCAACCTGTGGTTTCATGTAGTTGAAACCAAGTATCCGTGTTTGGAATTCGTGACAGCCATCTTAAAATGGCCTAATAGAAACGTTAATTCGACCACTTTTGCAAGCCATTTAGCCATTTTTTTTAGGTAGGAATTCATCAAATGAACGGGGGCTTACTCTAGAGTTTAATTCCGATTGATCGACATTGGAATTGTGACGTTAGGTACTCTTGAATTCGATGCTAGGGCCTAATTGCGTGACCTTTTTGGGAAACTAAGTAAAATGGGTTGGGCTTGGCGTGTTGTCACGCAATTTTAAACCAATTTGGCGCTAGCATCGAATTCAAGAGTACTACGTCATAATTACAATGTCGACCGATCGGAATTAAACTCGAGAGTAAGCCCCCTGTTCTGTGGTGGCCTATCATGTCATTACTGACTAAAACCCACCTAGTGTTCTGCAGTTGCTCTTTGCGTTCTAGGTCCATGGTCACTCTTTCAAAGGCTGATGTCTGCTAGTGCTGCGTCTCGCAGCAGGCATCAGCCTATTGGGCTCTTTCAATTTAGCTGATATCTCTTTGAAGTGCGCGTGAAATACTATGCACCGTTTGTGGTTCCTGATGGCTACAGCCTAGAGGTCTATCAGTCAAGAGTGAATAGGTAACTTCTTAATAAGCGTGCTCCATCGTCGACCACATCATTGCTTACCTTCTGGTGAGATAGTGGTCAAATGCAAATCTATCAATAATATAAAAGTAGCCCGTTCTAAACTCAGCTTTACGCTGTTTCAATGTATTTTCAGGCAATCTCTTACAGCGACTGCGGTATCAAAATTTCAGTGTTTCTGCACTGAAAGTCTTGGTACACTTATTTCCCAGTTGACTCTTGTTTTCAACTGAATTTTAAAAGTTAGTGTTTATGGATTTTAATGGGTAACGGTGAATAGTTTGGTTTAATATCCATGCAGCATTTAACATAGAAATGCTGTGTGATATTATATCAGTAGTTATTGCCAGCACGATAGCGTAAAAAGAAGAACGTATTAACGGAATAAAAAGTATTTTACGTTCTTCTTATCCAGGTATCTCAATTTTAGCGAAGGAGTTCGGACATCTTCATGCTCCAGTTGCCGCAGCCCCGACGAGCAATATGTAGCTCGCCATCCAGTTGTCCGATAACCATCCGGGCCGAGCCCAAGTTGTCGACAGCGCGTAATGTTCCACGCGCCCCACAAAGAAATGTCAACAAACCGTAGGGGGCCCAGCGGGGTTGACATCTGCTAGGGCCATGGAGATTACCTGATAAGGAAACTCGTAGTCCCAGAACGCAAATGGTAACTGAAGGACATAGGTGTGATTTAGTCAGTAAAAGTCTAACACACGAAGAAGGAGAAGTCATCGGGTGACCACGAGTTTCAACCACACTCCAAACCCACTTCAAAATAGGCATCTAAATCGCGCAATCTTTTTTATGATATCAATCTTTTTTATGTCAGGTAAAAGGGACTCTTGGGAAACTGTTACACCACCAATTTGTAAAACCAGGCTGTTAGGGTGCCATCAAATTAGCTGCAAAGTACCGCGCGACGGCAGCGCGGTTGCAGCGCTGCTGCCGCCCGACTTAGTTTTGCTGCAGCGCGGATGTAGCGCAGCAGTCGCGCGTCAATTTGCGACTAATTTGAAGGCGCCCTACCTGAGCAATCCCTAACGGAAACACCCAATAATTAGGTTTCTAATTAACGCAATTATCTTGCTCATTTCACAACAAAAACGCTATAGAATAATTTATCCCTAACGATGGATTTCAAGACCACGATATTATTTTTTTCAAATCGCCAAAATTGCGTCCGTCTTTCTTCGTCTCGCCGGCCATCAAATTAATGAGACATCTCATAATCCGATTTAACAATGAATTTTATTTTTTCCCAATTATAAAGATTTTGGCGTACAATGGGACAATAGTAATTAATATTAATTATTATCGGATTATCACCCTCGTCTTATTTATCATGGTTTGGTTGGTATGTACTTATGTATATTTTAGCAAATTGTTAGTGTGATTTATTTGTTGTTTTTCTTGCTGTGATGAAGTAGTCTTTTTTGCTTTTATTTAGGATAAAAAAAAACAGAGCGCTTTTAATTCTAATTGTCCATTCTCGAAGAGATGAAAGTATCTACCTATTCACGGATATAGACAATTATGAAATGATCAAACTTTAATATTACCATATTATTATTCAATGAAAAAAAAACCCTTGACATGAAGAAGATTATAATTGATAAATTATTGATTAATATGATATTAATTATATTATTAAACGTTGAAGAAAAACATTTTGAGGAAACCAGCATGTCTTATAACCAAAAATTTTAAGACATGTGACATCTACTAACCCGCACTGGGCCCGCGTCGTGGTTTACCTGAGTCCCAATAGTGGGAATTATATTGTTATTGACATTTTATTAATATTACCTTTAATTGATATTATTTATTCTAATTTGACTTTGTATTGTATGGATTCAGACGTATTACTTACTAAAAACTAATTTCAGTGGTAGGACATTAACGTCCTACCAACGTAATTGAAATTAAAAAAATACTGAACTACAGTGTTTCTTTAGAATCACTAGTTAAGGATTCGGGTTTATAAATTAAACAACGAAATATTAGTAATAACTCAAGAATTACGTCTAGTCGTCCTCGGGGATGGATCGAGAGTGCCTATGACGTCACACTTCAGTTGATCTACATTTAATGTGTAAATCACATCTCTATAAAAATACTTAAGAATAAGTGACTTGACGTTACTTAAAACTCAATTTCTATATAAATTTTAAAAGAGACAATCTGAATTCTTAAATATACAATGATTGGTAAATTTCCAGTGTCCTTGAGTATCCAATCGTCGGTATTTTTGTCGATCCCAAATGTTAGTCTAGGACCACGGAAAAACAGACTTGGTAATGTGTGCGTCAGCTTGGCGAGGCCATGAGATACTCTTTTTTTTTATTGATAATTTTACTAAGTCTACATAATACATTATAAAACACTTTTTTGTGGATGTATTATTTTGTATATAAGCCATCACTTTTTGGCTAGATTAGTTTCTAACGTGCACAAAATTGTTAAAAATATAGGTGATATAGCGACCCTTTTCAATACTGCGGTCTTCCCATCCGGTTATGATTTGAGTGTCTTCAAGGTTAGAGTGAATAGGCTCTTAATAAACTAGTACACCTCACCATCGACGATTGCATCACTGCTTACCATCAGGTGCAATCGCAGTCAATTACTAGTTTTAATCAAATAAAAATAAAATACACCGTAAACGATAATTATCGTTTACGGTCTTAATTATAATTCGCGATTCTTTCAGCATTTAAAAAAAAAAATTGTTATTCATGCAACTACTGATCTCTAAAAATAGTTCTTATTTGCAATAATAATAGTATTTATTGCAACATATTATCATATTTACTTTTTAATTACGGTTATAAAAACCCCTTTGTGTAATAAGTGCAAATTGTCGCTTACGACATTCTTTTTAAAAAGGCTCAATATCTGTTCTGTCTGTTCGTACCAGATATGCTTGGTACGATGGATAGGATTGCATTTCAAATTGTGAAATTGCTTTTTATTAAATAACTTCACAAGTAAATCTTTGATACACAGCATACACTTTTCTTAAAAAATCTGCCCCTATATGTTTATTTAATCACCAAACCAAAAAATATTTACCAAAAACATCAAACCCCGCCATAACGACGCACACAAAAATGGAAGCGGCTCAGAAAAACGTTGGATCACAGCCTGAATAATTCATTACTGGCTCAAGGAGCTATGAAGGGGCGAAAGAAATGATAATAAAGTCTTACCGACTACCTTTGTCCCAAGGTTTCGCCCAACAAAACAACTGGGGACATATTCGAAGTAGTCTTAGCGGTATTTCCGATATGGGTTAGTTATGAATAGATTCATATTTTTGTGACCTGGTCACGTTGACCTTCAGAATAGTGTTTTTATACGTAGACCTTCGACAATCTAGTTAGGATAAGAATTCGATTTTTGAAAGCGATTTTCTTCCGCGGCTGTTGCGGTTACGGGCCCGCAGCTTCTATAGAATGCAGATATATATTTAAAAAATTAAAGCACATTTCAGGACGCGTTTTACGCCCGCAGTGTGCGCTGTTGTTTGCTCTCGTTGAACCGGGGGGTCGTCCTGCAACCGGCGAAAATCGCAACTGCAACGGCTGCGTAACCGCACGAAACTGCAGTCTCGTGAGTTCAGAAATAAAGCAGCGGTTTCCTCTACCGCGGCGGTCGCAGTTGAAAACCGCTTCATGAGTTTTTAGCCTAAGATAAACTTCCTGATAATACTGATTTTACCCACGCGCGCATCAAAGAGATATCAGCAAAACAGTAGGTGCCAAATAGGGCCGATGCCTTCTGATCCGTGGTCCTGGATCGCAACTAAAGGACACATGTGTGTTATAGTCAGTAAAAGTCTGACATACACTCCCGCTCCACCCTAAAGTGGAAGATGGTTTCTCACCTCAAAAAAGAATATAAGTAACTACACTTTTTTACTAAAACTTAAATCATACTTTTATTAATATTATAAAGACTGCCTAGAAATCAGAATCGTTTATTTCAAATAGACTAATTACAGGTACTTTTGAATTGTCAAAATGTTTGTCAGTCAATAAAAAGTGAAACTAAATTGCACGTTCCAAAGCGTAGATCTCTATGGAGAAGAATGTGCAAGAAACTCCATTTTCATTTCTGGATTTAAAGTACCAGATAATCTATATTTAGAAATCAGACTTGAACATTTTAGAAATGTCTGAAATAATAGTTCTCCATCAGAATATAAGACAGTTTCAAATAACACGTGCGCCATTTTATACTTGAATAGATTCCATCTAATCGGTTGATTGATCAATCCAAAAATATTAACAACAAATCCTGTACGCGATCCTCTTTCTACTCCACTGCTGATCACCAAAGGGTCATCCGCATTACTTGCCATAGAAGTCCATGTTCACGGCCATTGGTCCACCGAAACATAAGTGGGGTAACCTAATAAATCAAATCACGCAGTCCATTGATGGTCACATCGGAAACTGGCCGGCCATCGGCCATCCGGGCTATTGCTCACATTCGCCAAGTCAGGTCAGACGAGAATTAATTGCGTTAGATCTACAGACTCAACTAGATGGCTGAACACGGAATAAATAGGGTACAGAAAGTCAGCTCGAGCAAAAATACAAGCACGTACTAACACACTTTCTGGACCTAAAACGAGTGCAAAGATTCTCTCGGCTGGTATTTTTTTCTCTCTCGCGTTACTAGTTTCAGGATTGTTCAGAGCTTTGGGATTATTCCAGAGTTACGCGGCCCTGGTACTTAGTATGGTTTAGCACCCAGCCCGGGATATTGGGCTACCGATTCGAAATTGAAAAATGAACGCCAAAATACTGATATCTTTTCTCAAAAATCAAGCATATCAAAGGCCCGTCCCCCATTGCTTGTGTTGGGTGTCGCAGGTCTGCTGGAACAAATTTCGTCAGTAATAAGCAGTACCTATATACTCTTCTGTCTATATTTGTTCTTTTCTTCAATAATCAAACGAAGCGTGGACATATCTATGTTTGTGAGTGCCCATCACATTCACGAAACTTGACGGCTTAACACCATTCTGACTAAAGCTATGACAGCCGAAATCATAGCACGGTTGGTGCGATTGGCTGTTGCGTAGCGTGTTGCAAGTTCGATTCCCGAACGGAACAAATATTTGTGTGGCTAACAGATACTCCGGGTCTAGGTGTCCGTCTGCATTTACATGTTTCTGCATTCATGATACAAGAGTACTTTCTAGTAAAGGGCATTGTTTTAAAACAAAGTGTTTTCACTCGTCACAAAGAACGGGTCTTCTGTACGTTTATCTATTCTTTGATATGTATTTGGTCTCAAGGAGCTCCGTTTCTGTATCACTTTGATATTCTCTCGACCCATTGGGCCAATAATCGGTAAAGGGAAGAAATCGAACCGAATGCCTCTGACTGTTTTTAGGTTTTTTTTTATTTACTTTCGTTAAATCTCAGTTTGAGTTTGTGATACGATACTCAAAGGTGTTCCGTGATGGAAGAAATTCAGTAAATTTAAGAAAGTAAAAGAGATACATACAAATATTTCATTATTCATAAATAGGAAGCATAATCTTGGTTTATGCTATGAATTGTTTCTGGCATGTGGACTAAATTTCTCAGAAGCATGTCTCGTGCAAGATTTTGTATGTGAGAGAATATATCTTGATACTAAGAATAGGGTGGAACAAATGCGAAGACATTTGCTTAGTTCCGTATGTTTAGTTGAAAACCAGTGTCAGGCAATAGGCAATATGTACAAAAAATATTTGTTATCTAGCTAGTTTGTCAATAAATACGCAAAATAAGTTTTCAATGAAAATATTTTTTTCATACTTAGCGAGCTTTTATAGCGCGATATATATTGTAATTAATACTCATCAAAACCATTCCAAAAAAACTCTAACACGATAGAGTTATCTTATCGCGCTTATTACCGAGTTCCTATGTCCATGATGATAGAGATCTAGCACCAAAGTAATCGTCAAGACAAATCATACGAGCCCAAACTCGATGGGTTTGTATTCTTTTATTGCTGAGTTCCTAAAGCCACCTTCCAGCTCCATCATCAGATCAGCTCCATGTCATCATAATATTGCATTGTCACGCAATTTTCACATGCATGCAAAATTTTAGCACAGTCAGTAACCGGGAAGTCGATGAAATTTAAATTGCAAGATTTGATCACAGACAAACATCGGACTGGTGACTAAATAAAAGCTTCTAATAAAACCAGTCCTTGTGGTTCACTCTAGGTTTATTTAAATCTATTTTGTCCTAAGGCTATAATTTTAAACTAAATAGCAGAAAAATACATTGGTATGCGCTAAACTCTGAACACGTTTCAGGTCGCATAAGTATTGGGTTTTTGAACCTGCAGGGCATAGCAACATTGTAACATAGGACAGTAGATATTACCTTGTTCCCGCAGATTTGCTCTCATTGCTAAGTATTTGTGAAATGTATTTAATACGATGAAGAAAAACATCGTAAGGAAACCAGCACATCCTAGAACCATAAATTCAAAGACGCGATATACAACTATTCGCAATGGACCTGTGTGGTAGTTTACGGTTTATTCCTTTCTCTTCAAGAAGAGGCCTGAGTTCCAGCAGGAACATTATAACGCTGAATATGCTAAGCTATTGTTACTTAAGTTTTCTTCTTAGTTTTCATTCAAAAAAGGTTGGAATTCACTGGATTAGAGATGGTTTGTTTTTTTTATAGGGGTTAGGACGAACTGCGGTTATCCACCATTATGTTGTTTACCTCTGCGTTAGGACCAAACATTTCGCCTCATCTTTTACACCGCGTACATCGAGGGACTGGAACAGTTCGCCTGCTGTCCGATTATAATTTAGGTGTAAATTGATATAAACTAGTACTTGACTGCAATCCCACCTGCTGGTAAGCAGTGATGCAATCGTTGATAGTGAGGCGCACTAGGTTAATTAGAGCCTATTCACTCTAGCCTTGAAGACACATAAATTATAATCGGACGGGAAGACCGCAACAGGCAAACTGTTCCAATCCGTCAATGTACGCGGTATAAACAACGAGGCAAAACGCTTAGTCCGGACCGTACAAGTTTCAACAACGTTAGGGTTTAGAGGTCGATACGAGTATGCACATAAAAATGTCACCTCAAGATCACACCATAGATACACTGACATTTTAAGTCACAATCAAAATGGCGGCTCAGGTACATACGTTACCCGAAAGCTAGTAGATTATAAAGCCAGGGTAGACTCTGGTATGTGGGGGGGAATGCGTCGAAATGCCGAGTCGACCTAATAGGGCCTTCCTCGGTTGCTCCCTCACGGAGGGATATTAAAAAGGGTGCTAATGTTTCAGAGGTACGACATTTTTGGGGGGGTGATGCGGTATATTGACAGGCAGTAGCTAAATTATTTATAAGCTATTTGACTGATTTTTGGTGTCGATTTCATATTATTAAGTATTGTTTATAGAGTCCATTAACATAAAACATATTTTTTTTAAAATTCAAATAAGCCGCTAAAACGTCATATTTGACAATACGCATCAAATTGTATTCGAAAACGTCACACGCCAGTAAACTAACAACGCACTCAAAAAAATAGCAGTCACTGACAGACATATTTACAGATTTGTGAAGTGTAAATAGATTCAGCCAATAACGATTGTTTTCAAAAACATGGTGGTAAGTAAAATAAAATAAAGTTTATTTCGTATTGTTTTTTTTTTTTATAATGATGCACATTATAAAAAATATACGAAATAAACTATTTTTTAGATATTTTGATACAAATCTCTTTTAAAACCCATAATCTATGTGAGCCATTCGCATAAATAATAATGTTGAATAAATATTTTATTTTTCATACTGTCAAATAGCCTATTAGAGCTTAGATTTTATAAAATGGAAGCGAATCGTCCTGACCAACTGACTCTCAAACAATCTGTCTATCATTTTTCCAGCCGAGGTCAGCTACTAACTTATCATGATGTAACTGTGTATCAGTATAGTACATGGAAGACCAACCAGACTTAACCAGATCTAACCTTTGCCACTCAGTAATTGGATAACATGATAGACTGCTTTCAGATTTCCTAGCTCTGACTACCCGCAACGAGTGTCAAAAATCTAACTTTCCACTCTTGCCTATAGAGACAAACAGACTATATATACTACACTTAATAAACATACACTACACCAATACATGTACTTCACTAAACGTAAACAATCTTGATACTTAAGTCTTTTTATAAAAAAAAATCGTTTAGAAGATATACAAATATTATTTAAATTTAGTTAATTACTTAACATCGGTTTAGATGAAAAGCTAATTGTAAACGTTTTTAGATAACATTTTTAAAATAAAATTACAGTTTATAAATAAAAGATATGTGAAGATTGTTTACATTTAGTTACGCACCCAAACAGATGGAGTATAATAATCAATCGCATAACATAAACATACGCGTAAAAAGTCACTGAAAAGTAACATGCGTTTCATCCCTTCTCTTCACATGACTATACCCTATACAAACGATTATCTTAAAACTTTTCTTTCGCACATAAAATCAAAATATCATAAAATGTCACATCCGCCATCTTCCTAAATCCAAGGTCACTCCAAAGCGCCCTAGTCAGTCGCTAGTAATAAACCGGTGCGCTCTTCCAAAAAACAGCTTGCTTAGCTATTCAAACATTCTTTTTTACCCAAAAAACGTGGTTCTTCTATCTCACCAGTATCTTGGAAAAGATATTTCAGTTTGTATTGTCCCTAACAAGCCAGATTATTGTATAAGTCTTGAATTATCATCATCATTTAACCCGAAATACGTCCAGTGTTGGACATAGGCCTCCCCCACGCGTTGCCACAACGACTGGTCCTGTGCGTCACGCATCCATCAGATTCCCGTGACGCTCAACAGGTCATCGGTCCACCTTGTGGGAGGCCTTCCAACGCTGCGTTCAGTCAAGTCCAAATCTCCTTGTAGCCTAGACAAGTCTCATAGATATGTCAGCAATATTGACGGGGCCTGCTAGGGTCGACGAGAGACAGTCACGGAAATCCGATGGAAGCGAAACGTAACCCGGCCCTTGTGGCGACACTTGAGGGACGCCTATGAGGCCAGTTGTAGACGTCTTTCGGCTGAAATGATGATGATGATAAGTGGGTCTAGAGTCACGTGAATATTGTTTTTGTGTGCGGAAGCTCATAGCGTTTGGTGTCATAGAAAATGTGACTGGTCTGTTGTTCTAGTGGTTAGTACCCCTGACTGCTATGCCAGAGGTCGTGGGTTTGATTCCCATCCAGAACAAATGTTTGTGTGATGAGCATGATCTGTTGTTCTGTGTCTGGGTGTAATTTATCCTCCCTCATACCTCAAGCTCTGCTTTGATTGGGACTCGATGGTATTGTGCGAAAGATTTGGCATACGTATTATTATAACATTATTATTATTAAATAGCTCATGCATGAGAACAGTGGTGGCCGAACGGTAACAGCTCCGACTTACGAGTAGTTCGTGGGTTCAAACCCATCCAGGCGCATTACTTTGTATAATTTATTTCATCTCCACTACTCTCAAAACGGTGAAGGAAAACATCGTGAGGAAACTGGCATGTCCTAGAATCAAAAACTCGAAGACACGTGACATTCACCAACCCGCACTGGGCCCGCGTGGTGGATTACGGCCCATTCCCTCTCTTAGAGAGGAGGCCTGAGTCCCAGCAGTGAGAACATTAAAAGGCTGATGATGAGCAGATACAATCTTCCCGTGAAAACGAGCTTAAACCAATGGCTGTTACGCAAAAAAGATTAAGCATTTTTCATTTGTTCCCTAATTTTCACATCAAAGCTTTCGCTCGTGTTAGTAATTTCATCTGTAAATGTAATCTTTTTGATTATGATGCTGTTTGTGAGCTAAATAAATATGCATGTTTAATGGAATTTCCTTGTCTCCTGCTTTGGTGGACTAAGCCTGTGCTAATGAGAAATAACGCCCTCGTCTACACAAGTCCTGTATCATTAGTAGCGGGTGTTATATTATTAATTGTTAATAATTGTTATTAATGCTAGGAATAGATAGCAACAGAAGTCTCGAAAAACTAAATATTTGCCACTAACAGTACAAATGTTTGTGTGATGAGCACGATCATTTGTTCGGTGTCTGGGTGGTTATTTCAAGTATTTTTAAATACTCGTAGTATTCTCTAAACAGAGGTTGGAAGGTTGTCTATGTTTACCTAAAATTAGTGGAATTACTTCCATAGGAATAAATAAAGTTGATAGTACCTCCTCTAAAACCCTCTTTGAGTATTTATACTTAATTATTATACTGAATAATCTTATTTTGTTTTACAATTTCGTACTAAAACAGTAAGAATAAAACAAAGCTCTTTAATTTAACAGTTTTAGTACAAAACCCTAATACCATAAGAGTCTTCAATATAATAGTTTAATTCGAATTCCTTCGATGAACTTCAAGTATTTTTGTTTCGAATCGGCAAAAGTTTCTTAATGCGTTATCACAATATTTATAGACTATTATGCGGTACGAAGCTTGCTTAATCAGCTAGTAAATATAAAAAATGCTGGCCAGAAATATAAACTAAGCAGTAATGCTAGCAAAGGAGGAGGCCGACCGCATCAGGCAGAGGCAACGGGGCGCTCGCCCCAGCCGCCGCCGGGATTCCGATCCCGATTTCCGGCCACTGTAGGCGCGGGCTTGCGGACAGCGTGCAATGGGTAGCACGCTGTCCGATCGTCCGGTAACCGACCGGACCGAGCCCAAGTCGTCGACGCGCGGCGCGTTCTGTTCCCGCGCGCCTCAAGGAGCTGTCAGCACACCGAAGAGGCCCAGCCTGCTAACTGCAGGCAGGCAGGCCCCAAGAGGACACCGGTGTCCGCACACCTATTTAAAAGGTTAAACCTTTCCTGGATTATTACAAATGTTTCAAGACCAAAATTGGTCAAATCGGTTCAGCCGTTCTCAAGTTTTAGCGAGACTAACAAACAGCTTTTTAATTTTATATAAAAGATTTACCTAACAACGTCAAAGTCAAAATTAAGGTTTTGAATTTAATTTGGGATTTTATGGGTTTGTGTAAATATCCTTAGCCATTCCAGGGTCCTCTCATATCGTGGTATATTTGTCCTAAATCGATTAGAATTCATCTAATCTTTGATTTGAACAATGATATCACCTTTTTTCCTTCGTCCACTTCCCATAGTTCACACATAAAGCCTGGAACATACATCACACGTACCTTACGAGGCCCGACTCGCTCGTTAATGCCCGAAACGTTTTTCTTTTCAATTTACGATTCCACCACAGTTTAGTGGGGAACGGAATTCTTCAATTAATGGCTGTCTGGTCTGTAAGGGTTTGTTTTCGTGGATTTCTTTCTTTATTTTTATAACGTATTTTGTCTCTGGATATATTAAGGTAAGTTATTTTATTACGGACGGCGAATATTCACTCTTACGATGCTGAAACTACGGTCTAGACTAAGGGCACTCAGTCACGGCGACTTTTCACGCGTCACAGCATCCCTACTAACGCGCGTTAGTGCTCGATTACGGAGACGCGGTGCGTTGTGCGGCGCGTCGGGCGGTCCGTCGTACATTGCCATATTATTATTATTATATACTTTATTGTACGCGGCCCGCTGCTGCAATGTACTGTTACGTCTGCGTAATGAGTTTGCATAAGATTATATGCAGACTCATGCGTGTCCTCATAAGTTAGCATACTGGCTGTATAATAGTTCGAAGACTGTTAGTATTTTAGAATCAATTTGAATATTTGTAAGAGTAGATTGTTTTGTTGTTTTATAATAAGAGTTCCATGTAGTCGCTCAAAGTCGAAAGAAGTATTTTTAAAATATATATCATCGTGAAAACCCTCTGCGTTGTTTCCTTTTACACAAGCATAGATCCCGGTAGTCGAGCCCTAAGCACCCAGGGTTCGACATAGTGGTGGAGGCGCCGGGTATTAAAAATAGAAGTATTATTGATAATAGTATATAATTGCATGCACGCAGCTGATAGAAATTGCATGTACGGAGCTATTTGAGAAAGACGACTAATACAGCCCCATGGTGTGTTGTGTGCTCTCGCAGCGAAGAAAATAGAGAAGCTAAGTGGTTTTTATATTATATAATTAGTTTTAAAGGAGAGATGATGATGATGTATTTCTCGGGCATTGATGAAGTCTGCCTAGAGGAGTTTATCACCGAGTTCAGGCGAATCGCCAGAAGCTATGAGTGGTTTGAGAAAGATTATGCTCTCATATTAGGCGCATATCTTCAGGGTCCAGCCTTGTATTTTTATAATTATATTTACCGTGATGATATGGAGTTTGCAACGTTGTGCGAGGAATTGAGGAACGAGTTCCCTTGTCAATGTTATGTCTGTAAACAACGTGCAGCAATTGCAGAAATGGAAGCATGTGTTGATGAAGAAGAAACTGCAGATGAATATGAAGAAAATGAATCGCCGGATGACATGAACCAAGATGATAATACTGTTTTATGTTCTAGCATGATCATGGACGACCCACATATTGAGGAAGTAAATGATATCGATGATGACCAGAGCTGCGACGTAAGCAGTCAGAACGATGACGAATCCGAAGTTGAATGTACGGAGGAAGAGAAAAACCCGGGTGTGTCCAATCCAGTTATTATTTCATCCGTTTTGATTTCAGAGAATAAAAATATGTTTTTGAACGAATCACAATGTGATCACGATGAAAATACCTATATATACGACATCGCTGGTGATTACAATTTTGAAAAGAAGATGGTCCAATCTGATGTTAGAGATGACATACATACTTCGTTGGTAACAATAAAAAATAATAGGTTTAATTTTCTTAATTTCCATGTTGAATTTTCTCATCGAGCCTCATGTCAAGCTAAAATAGGTATGGCATCAAGGAAGTCCTACCATGTTGAGTTGAGTCGTATTTATGCCCAAATTAAAAATAAAAGATGCATGGCACGAGAATGTATGGCTATGAGGAAGTCCCCCCATTACCTTCATTTAAATAAAATAAAATCATATTCATTAAATTCTTACCATTGTTATAACAATTTTATAAAACAGACATTTTTATTTAAATATAAATTTTGGAAATTTTATAAAAAGAAATTTTTCATAACCTTTTCATATGAAGATGTAAATAAGTTTAGGCTCAAAAGCTTAGTATCCAGAGTGGAATAAAATTAGAAAATATCTGTAGTCTGTCATGTCATTATGTCATTGTCAATCATTATGATTGTTATGTTTATTATTGTGATGGAAATTGTAATTAATTTGTGATTTTTGTTTCATAAAATGCTGCCGGGCGGAACGCGCCCCATGAACTGAATGCAGACGCAGCCGGGTGTTACAGAGGACAGAGCCATACAACCCAGAAAAACGTTTATATACAAGATGTAGTGGTAGACGTGTTTTTGCTCCAGAGTATAATATTAGATTCTCCTCCGGACCTCCCATAGAGTTATGAGAGGGCCACTTAGTGTTCAATTTGAGCTAATATCAACTTTGCTATATGGAGCATAGTCTTCGCAAAGGGAGTCAGGTTGACTCTGTTGATTTAGCTATGATAATTGAAACTCTTCAATGGTTAAGAGTTATTAGATGAGTAATTCTTGTTATATTTTTTATTAATCCCTCTGGAGTAAATACAGGCAATGAGAAGTTATAGGTGGTCCAATGCAATTATGGCTCTCTGACCTGTGACCCGATAAGCGTCTGAAGGAATTACAGTCATAAAGGTGTTGAATCTTAGCATGTATTCCCAGTCTGGGTGGATGTCACTTGGGCATCCTAGGTTCAATTAGGGCTGTGCGCTGTGGCTTTTAGTAAGGTTTTGCTGCAGTGGGGTTTAAGCAGAGCAACGTTAATTGATGAGTGTGGATTAACACACAGTAATAATAGATGAATTTTATGACAATCAGTAGTGATCGTTGACTCTGACTTAAGCTCGCTTTCTAAAGCCGTAGGCCAAAAATAAAGTTTCTTCCTTACAAAGGTAGGGATCTCGGTGTTAGGATTAGGTAGGTCATACTAGCAGCCTTCGAAAGTTTTTGGAATATAACTGTGTTATATGCACATTTATATTCTTTGGGGCGTAGCTGATGTTACGTCTGCGTAATGAGTTTGCATAAGATTATATGCAGACTCATGCGTGTCCTCATAAGTTAGCATACTGGCTGTATAATAGTTCGAAGACTGTTAGTATTTTAGAATCAATTTGAATATTTGTAAGAGTAGATTGTTTTGTTGTTTTATAATAAGAGTTCCATGTAGTCGCTCAAAGTCGAAAGAAGTATTTTTAAAATATATATCATCGTGAAAACCCTCTGCGTTGTTTCCTTTTACACAAGCATAGATCCCGGTAGTCGAGCCCTAAGCACCCAGGGTTCGACAGTACGACGAAACGCCTAACGCGCCGCGCAACGCCCCTCGTCTACGTAAACACGGCCTTAGTCGTATTTGCAAGCGCTATAGAAAAGATTGGATCGCGCTACAAACGCGCAGTCGCGATACAGCATCGTGACTGTATCGATGCGAACGCGCTACAGTATCGCTACAAAAAATCGCCGTGAGCGAGGGGCCTAAGCGTTTCGCCTCGTCGTTTATACCGCGTACATCGAAGGACTGAAACAATTTGCCTGCTGCGGTCTTCCCGTCCGATTATAATTTGGGTGTCTTCAAGGCTAGAGTGAATAGGCTCTCAATAAACTAGTATGCCTCACCATCAACGATTGCATCACTGCTTTCCATAAGGTGGGATCGCAGTCAAGTACTAGTTTATGTTAATTAAAAAAAAAAAAACTGCCTTTTTAGTTGTGTTTTCTCGTTTATTTTCATGAAATAAAGTATGTAGCTTGGGCAAAATAATAAAAATAATGCTATGAAATCTGAAATAATCAGGACAGAATTCTCAACAGTGCTCGCTGTTTAAAAAAAAAACACACACACAAAACAGATTTTTCTTGCCTAGCCATAACTATTCTGCTGCTGGGCAAAATACATTTTTTTTTTTTTTTATTTGTCTCTTGACAACTTGACTCTTCCTGCCTGCGTACAACACAATTTTCAGAGCGATATATTTCAAATTTGTAACAGATACGTAAACACTCCTACCCTAATTTAGGGGACGAAATACGCATCCGGGATCATAATCCACTTCATTTGACAAGGGAACTTATTATGTACAGGTGCAGGCAATACGAGACGGAACCCTAAAATTACAAGACGACACGAACGTTCGAAGGTTTATTAAGTACCGGAGAATCACTGGCCCTTGTCTTCTCTCTCACTCGCACTTTGATGAGATGATATGCCCGTCTCTTTCCCCCTTTTAGGGTCCGCTGTCATTAGATGCTAAGCTCTCAATATGGTACTTAAGCTCCCCCCTCCTAATTGGGGGTGCATTAAACGCTTATGTTCATATAAAATGATTTATAGAGAGTCCGATGTCGACTTATAACGAGAATTCGAGAGTTCCATGTAAAACTAGATTTTTGTGACTTATGGCCTCTTTGTGTTTTAGTGTGTAGTAAACTGTGTGACAGAATTATTGGGCCATTTTTGCGGCCAGGTCACCAAATGACCCCCTATAAAGCTCGTTATCCACTGGCCCCCTAGTCATTTTTTAATATTTGAGTACCACTACTACCAAACTTGTTCATACAAAAGTAGACTCTAAACATCGGAATTATGGCCTATAGTGGAGTGGATGTGAGAGGACACAGGTGTCCTCTCGAGCTAGGACAGGACATAACCATAAGATTTATTGGTGGATTTTCTTCAAGTTCAGTGGCCGTTTTAATTTTTGAGCAAATTTATTCCTAGTGGATATTGTGATGTAAAATTAATGCAGTTTTATATCTCAAGTGTATACGCAACTGGACAATATATGGAATCATTGAAACAGGCACGACCTGGGCAAAATGGGGCTAAGAATTTTATTGTAATGTTGAGTACCCCAGCGAAGTTTGCCGTAAAGTTTGACATACATTAGCTGTCAAATACTATAAAAACATAGGAATGTGAACATCCATATTGTAATGGTAAACAAATAAAGTAGTCATACTAAGAAATGGCTTAAAGGACGTAGTATCCAAGCAAAAAATTGACTGGCGTGTTGGGTCTAGTTGTTACTGCTATGCCGCAGGTTGTGGGTTCGATTCCCACCTAGGATAAATGTTTGTGCGATGAACACGATCATTTGTTCTGTGTCTCGGTGTAATTTATCTATAATATTTTTTTTATTTCTCTCTTACATTTTTAACATAAGGTTAACATATTTTTAGCTGTATGTATGTATATATTTAAAAGTATATAAGTATGTTTATCAGTTGTCTAATACTCATAGCAGAAGCTCTGCTTTGTTTGAGACTAGATGGCGTTGTGTGATAGTAGTGGAAAAAAAACTAACAAGAAAAAAAAACAGCCCAAGTATACTACATTTTCAAGACTAAAAAAATACTTACCTATGACAAATGACCCCCTATTACGCTCGGTATCCGTTGACCCCCTAGTTATTTTTAAACACCCCTAATAGCTTATAATGATGTTAATTAATCGTTCTAAGCGTTGCGTGACGGCTACTAATACAGCCAGGTTACGGAGATCAGAGTGAAAAATTGACCTTTTTCGGGATATTAACTATATTTTTTTCGGGGGAGATAAAGTGTGGCGTTTATCAGCTGTTGGGAGGGCGGCTATTTTTTGCTAGGGAATCAATTTAGAGGATAGAAATGGTGGATGGAATTAAAGACGTGGACGGGAAAATCAAGGTGTATTTTTCAATTAACTTGGCTCGCTTTCTTGTTTAGTTTTATTGTAGAAACGTTACTAAGAATCAGACTGGCCTGTTGGTCTAGTGGTTAGTGACCCTGACTGCCATGCCGGAGTTCGTGGGTTCGATTCCCACCCAGGACAAATGTTTGTGTGATGAGCACGATCATTTGTTCTGTGTCTGGGTGTTATTTATCTATAATATGTATGTATTTAGAAATATATAAGTATGTTTATCAGCTGTCTGGTACCCATAACACAAGCTCTGCTTAGCTTGGGACTAGACGGTGTTGTCTGATAGTCGTGGAAATATTATTATTTATTATTATTATTAGTAAAAGACTTACACGCCCTCTCGCTCCACCCTAGATCCTGAGAAATCAATAAGTTATAATTAAAAAATTAAAAAACACGACTGCCATGTCAAAAAAAAATTTGACGTCAGTTTCGATTAACTTTGTAACATATTTTTATTTTTGGAATCTACTCGTTAAATCGATAATCTCATACATCGAAACATTAAATAAAAAAAGGGTTGGTGTTTATTTATTTATCATACCCACCACATTGGATTTTTATATTTTTTTCAATAGCCTATGTTACTCGGGACGATGCAAGAATTCTAACGATACCTCATACATGTTAATTAGTTCAGTCATTTAGAAGTTATGGCGGAATAAAGAAACTCACATATATACATGAAAAAAAAACATAACCACCCCTTTTTTGGGGCAGTCGTGTAACAAGACTAATGTAGATACCTAACGTACCTATTAAGAACAAAAATACTATGATTTATTTTTCTTTGTTTCAGGTAAGCAATCAGAATTCATCCACTGGGTACTAACGTCATTAATATAAATTCAGAACTGTAAGTATAAATAATTTGCTTAAATATTATGGGGAAAGAAAGTTTATAATGTGCAAATATGTAAAATTTTTGAAATAAAATTTTTTCTATTCTTTTTTATGATAATATTGCTCCACAGTATAACAAATGACCTAAAAAAATCTATCCTAAAATTAAATATACAAAAAAAATAACTTATAAAAACATTTTATTATATACAAACAAATTCTATTCTATACTGATATCACCCTGCAGTATAACTAATAACCCAGAAAAAAGAAGAAATTAATTCTAAAATTAAATATACATAAAAAAAATCAACATACGGAAATTACGAAAAATTTTTTTTCATAAGTACAAACAAATTCTATTCTATACTAACATCGCTCTACAGCATAACAAATGACCCAGAAAAAAAAGAAATAAATTCTAAAATTAAATATACAAAACAAAAAAAAACTCATGGAAATTACAAAACATTTTTTCATAAGTACATACGAGAGGGATACACTTATCTAAGATCTACGCCACACAACGCCTCGCGGCTTCGCCCGCTGTATTCTTGTTAAACACTGTCATTTGACTCAACACCTTCGCTTGAATTTTTATTGGTAACATTTTCTCTTCGAAGTTGGAAGTTTTGGAGGCGGCATGTTTAAGAAGTTTGGTTTAAAAATCTTCTAAATATATAAAAGCGAAATACCACTCACTGATTAATCACGAGATCTCAGAAACTATAACACCTACAAACTTAAAATTTGGCAGGTAGGTTAATTATAGGTTGTAGACATCCGCGGAGGATTTTAAGAAACTCCACCCCTAAGGGGGTAAAACGAGGGTTGGAACTTTGTATAGAGAAACCGACTGTCATGCCGGCGAAGCCGCTGATAGAAGCTGGTATAGTATAACTTATCATTTCAGCCGAAAGACGTCCATTGCTAAACACAGGACTCTCCCCAAGTGTCGCCACTCCCGGTTCTGTGCATCTCACATCTGTCGAATTCTCTCGACCCTCACCAGGTCATCGGTTCACCTTGTAGGAGGCTTCCTCACTCTGTGTCTTCTGGTACGCGATTGCCTCTTCAAATCTTTCGTCTCCATCGATTTTATAGTATATTATAGCATTACAGTGCCCAATGGGTCTCTACATCTGCACTTTGGAGGCCCTAAACGCCACTGACACCGTTATAAACGTGGCAACAAACTAAGCCCAAAAACTTTGAGGGCAAGGAAACGATTGATTCGAGAAGAAGAAGAATAAGACAATGTGCAGCTGACGCACATAAAAAAAAAGCTTTCTGATTTTACATCCCAGGTAACATACCACATCCATGTCTTACAGTCACACCCCCCACAAGAAGGGGGTGTGTGCGCAATTTAAGAGATAAGATCAACCCAGCTCGCTCGAGACGATGCCTCTTAAATTATTCAAATAAAATCCCACTACGATATCTGTGATTGTAAATTTTGGTGTGCAGATGTGTACGTACACTTGGGGCCAAGAAATGTGTTCAGTATTTGCAGGTGAACTTGTAAATGGAACGACGAACTTGTGTTTTGTATTTTGCGAGATTTCTAGTGTTAATTTTTTGATGATGTTACTAGTCACATGTCATGTAAAACTAAAGCGAATTAAAAAAAAAAGATCACTTGCGAGTCGGATTTTTACACCTTGGGTTTTTGTACAAACTTAAGCTTATATTCTCAAAAAACTGGTCCGATGTAACTACAAGTTAACGGTTTCTATTATTTATTTATTTTTGCTACATATTATTGCTTCTTCGAGAGCAGTGGTGGCTGAGTGGTAACGGCCCCGACTTAAATAGGTCACGGGTTCAAACCCAGCCAGGCGTATTACTTTGTGTAATTTCTTTTCATCACCACTGCTCTCAAAATGGTGAAAGAAAAACATTGTGAGGAAACCGGCATGTCCTAGAACCAAAAATTCGAAGACATGACTGTGACATCCACAAATCCGCACTGGGACCGCGTGGTGGATTACGGCTCATTCCCTCTCCTAGAGAGTAGGCCTGACTTCCAGCAGTGGGAACATTATAAGGCTGATGCTATGCTATGCTATCATTGCTTCTTGCCAAATTCCATCATTCTAGAACTTTAGATCAACAGACAATCACATATAGTTTTTGAATTCTTTGCGAGCTTCAAAATATGCGCATAAAAGGAGCATAAAACGGCCTTATCCTTAGATTTCGTTGTTTTAGAAGTTAGTTTTCACTAGATTAGAGTATTTGATATTAATTTCACTTTCATAACTCCAGGTGTCTCTGAGGTAAATGGTCTTGATAGATATATGTATAACACAGTGATCTTATAAGAGTACCTAATACGGTACCCTAAAAATAGGTAAAAGGTTTTTATTTATAACGTGTGTGTCTTCTAAGATAAAAAATCTCGAGATATACCCGAGTTAATCTGCTTAGCATAATGCTATCTAAAACAAATTTACACATAATAGATGCTTATCTCAAACATTTATAAACAAAATTGGATTCTCGTAACACCCACTTCATAAAAACATTTCACCATTTTTTCCCGCAAAAAAATACGAACAAGTTTATTCCCATGTTACCCAAATAAATGAATAAATTTTCATTAATGAATCATCAGATTATTCTGATAGTTACAAGGGATACTTTTCCGTACTAGTGTTGGTGTAATAAAATATGTTTTTTATGACCGTTCCTTTGCGCCGTTCTCTTCGGAACATGAGCAGATCTTTAAACCATATTGAATATTACGTTTCGCCCGAGATTGTAGATTGGGTCTTGTTCTTAAAACATAAAATTTAATTTCTATTAGTATATACACTATCCTCCAGATCCTTATTTTCCTCATACTAGATATGAAGAAGAGATATGAGTATACTTGTGAATGGATGGAGAGGGAGATAGCCAAAGAAAAGATGGATGGATTGTGAGAGGAGTGATATGAAAGAAAAGTAGTTAGTGATAGCGTGACGGGACGTGACAGAATGGAAGAAAAATACGTGTTGCGCCAACCCTAAATAATACAAAAAAAAAACCCTAAATAATACGGGACAAGGGCAGGAAGATTATGATGGTGACTAGATACAAAGAAGATAAAAATAAATCAGCTATCAGAAGCGTATAAAAATCCAGCTGCTGCCGGTGACTTCGTCTACGAGATAATAGAAAATTATCCCAAGGGAACATATTCTCGGGATAAAAAGTATCTTATGTGCGATTCCAAGATATGGTCTACCCGTGTACCAAGTTTCACCAAAATCTGTCCAGCAGTTCAAGCGTGAAGAAGTAAAAAACATACACACCGACACGCTTCGAATTACAGTTCAATTCAATTTTCGCCTTTCTAATAGGATCTTAATAAACTAGTGCGCCTCACCATCAACGATTGCATCACTGCTTAACATCAGGTGGGATTGCAGTCAAGCACTAGTTTATATCAATAAAAAAAATAAAAAAATATTAGTGTGATGTTAAGCGTAATTCACTCACGCTGCATTTAATATCACTGCTTATCAACTAGCACTGGTTTCATTCATCATCATGATTTTAGACGAAAGACATCAGCCCAAGTTTCGCTACAATGAAAGGACGCAACTCTTACGACGCCATCGGCCAAAATATAGGAGGCTTTCCAACACTGCGTCTTCCGGTACGCGGTCGCCACTCCAAAACGTTTCAATTTCAACGACCATCTGACCCGAAGCCATAGCACTGGTTTATGTCATTGAAAAAAAAAAAAATAACCAAAAATTTTACACAAAAATTCCTGAAAATAATATCCAGTTCTCATTAGCTGAGCCATTTCACAAACAACCAGGTTAAAAACATTTAATACCCGCATCATAAACAAAACACAACATTCTCATCACTGACATGACAAAACAAAATGCGGAAAAATACAACATTTTTAACATAGGTACTTTTTTATGTCCGCAACTGTAAGTGGGGTTGCAAGACAAAGGGTATGCGCTTGACATCAGCATGGTTTTTTTTTTTACCTACAGTGTAGTAATGGTATGTACTTTCGTTAAGGTTGCCGTACACGTTAGGGTGTGCCTGACAAATTTACCTGTACAGTCGAGTTTTACAGGTAAATCGGAGCGTGTATTTTGCACATCTGTGCGGAATCACAAATTTTATTATTATACTACATTTTTTGCAAAAAAGACTTATAATAATTAAAGTAATCATGAAAAAATTTTTTTATTAAAAGTACAATTTATTTTTATTTATTTCGCCGTAGCAAGTATCAAAGAAACCATACTAAATTAAGTTGATAATAGTGTCACTTGAAAAATTTAAGTATAAAATGACATTTGTTAAATAATGATGTCAAGTATAAAAAAACAAATTCGTACATTATTTGATAAATTCACTTAAAAAAAAAAGGTTACTTGCAGGCAAACTTGTCAGTTACACCCTAACGTATATGGCATACCTTTATATTATAATAATATATATGTTTTTGTATGTTTATCACTTGTGAGAAATCTCTGGTAAAAATGGGGACGTATTTTTTCGTGAGGTAATGTAATGTGTGTTACGGTAATGGTGTAAAATTTGCTGTGGTTTTGTGGGGTGAATATGTTTGGCCGGGAGTGTATAGGATGTAATGTCCTCCGTGATAAGGGCGAAGTTTATCTTATCAGTATTTTCCGTGTTACTTTGATACCTATCGAAATATCATTTGGCGATAATATCGTATTTAAATTGAGTAACTTTTGCAATATTTAAGTTAATATTAGAAAAATAAAAACTGCTTGAAATTATGATCAAATGGCATTGTACTGTTTTACAAATCTGACGCTTACGAAGTCTAAGTGAAAATTGCAACTGTCTAGCTATCACGATCCAGGAGATACATTCTGGTGACAGACCGATGGACAGCGGAATCTTCGCAATAGGGTCCCTTATTTACCCTTTAGGTACGAAGCCCAAAAACTTGTACACCGTTAAATTTTGATCGTTTTAACCTCGTGGAGAATCGATTCGGTACATGAAACACTATCGATTTGTAAGATAAATTACAAAAATAAAGTACTTTTTTACTATATTAAATAATTCATTTTACAGGCGCTTTTGAAAGGTCAAGGAGTCAGTCTGTCAGAAAAAATGATGCTAATTTCAAATTTCAAAGAGTAGATCTCTATGGAGATGAATGTGCAAGAAACTCCACAGACACTCTTTTCAATCATGTTATGTACTACAAATATCTCGGTTACATGTTTCTTGTCGCTACTATTATGTGAGAACAATGTTAATAAAATAAAGAGTAAAAAAGACGTTCCAAATATAGATATTAAAATGACAGCACCGGACTGACCGTTCACGGACATGACGCGTATCTCAACCATTTTGAAGGGAACCGAATGATCCAACAGCATGACAAACTCGCAACTGCCATGCTCATTTATGTCAAACAAGTCCAATATTAACCAAAAACCAAATACTTAGGTATGAGCCAAAACATCAATAATACTCCATCTTCCACTCTCAACCCAATAAACACTCACAAATCTTACACGTCAAAAACACCACAAGACTACTATAGACCTTCCTCCCCACAGTTCGATTCGAAATCTCATCAACGCCTAACTAAATCACGTCCAGGTTGAGTACAGACGCTTAAATTGTATTTCGAACAGGTCCATGTTAGTATTGCGTTTACCAGAGTCCACTAAACGGACATAACTGGGTTCCGTACAGCCCGCTAGGCATTCGCATAGGTGTGCATGTTATTCGGGGTACAGACTAAGCGAACGAACGTAACCAATCTGCGCCTGACCTTTATTTATTTAATCATTAATTTCAACACTCACACATATAATCGATAGACAAGAAGAAGGAAATATAGTAATAGAAATATCTCGGAATTATTCTAAAAAGTAACTGCGCACTTGGAACGCGAAAGAAAACTCAAGGAACCCATATGGGTTTAAGTCAGTAAAAGAACGCTCCTTCTCATTCTTCCCAAAGCGGGAGAGCCAGCGAAAAGAGGCTGACCAACTAAGTACCTACTTATTAGCCAACGAACTATCCCTCTCAGCTTCACTCTGCTCCGCTTCCGTGGGTTGTAGCATGATATTAAATAGCCTTTCTAAATAAATGGACTATCTAACAATGAAAGAATGTTAAAATTCGAGTTCTGTATAATATGTTCAAGTTCCTGAGATTAGCGCCTTCAAACAAACAAACTCGTTTTACTTTAAAATATAAGAATAAATGTTCACACAAACAATTAAAACAAAGAGAACAAATTCTGATACACATACTGAGCACGCTGCAGTGATGCATATTTTTATAATATATGTCTCCTAGCAGATGAATGTGTGAATATCGGCGACCATTCAGTGACCATCGGCGATTCTCACTCGTTCACGTCTTCGCTTGGTCTGTACGCAGCATTAGATTCGTATGAAAGCATACATCATAGGATTGTTGGTAGAATTGTGGTTTCTCGGCAGTGAAGTTATGCTTCTGTCCGCTGAAGTGAAGTGTGAAGAGTCTTGAAGAGAGTTCTAATTTTAGGGGCCATTGTAATTGTTCCTAGTCCCAAATGGAAGGAACTATATTGGTAATACAATACTGTTGGTAAGTACGTAAAATTTTAATGAATGACTTAATAAATAAATAATTTTATTTTCATTGAAAACTAATAGGAAATTCGCCTAGTCGTGTTTTTGAAACCCTGAGGACCTTCTGTGGAAGGTCAGTACTTGTATTTCAGTGGGAAACGGAAATTTTAATAAAGGAATCAAACCGAACAAGGGTTTGCTTAGATACACAGCTACGACTTTTGTGTACATATTATTTTTTAGTACAGATGAATAACGAAGAAGGGGGAACATCGTGAGGAAATCGGCATGTTCTAGAACAAAAAATTCGAACACATGTGACATTCACCAACCTGCACTGGGCCCGCGTTGTGGATTACGGCCCATTCCCTCTCCTAGAGAGGAGGCCTGAGTCCCAGCAGTGGGAACATTATAAGACTAATACTATGCTATGTGTACTTTGAGCGGACTACCCAAATGTCCTTTCTTTGTTATTCTTCGTCCTGTCATTGAGCTACACGAATACTGACAAACGCTTGCACTGACTGGACAGGTCCACTTAGAACTGTGTGGTTCTTTCTTCGAAAGACCGTCTCAGACTCCAATCTGCATGGTTCTCATATGATTTAACCGTCACATGTTTGTGTATGGACTTTAAAAGAGACTTTGACCCCTGAGTTTGTTCTTGTGTTTCTTCTCAGGGTAGTCAGCTAAGAAACACTGGCATCATCCAGTTTAAATTGACGAAAAAGTTGACGTGTGAAAATGTCTTTCAAAACCTATTTGCTTACGCTTAGCTTAGCGCAATCAAGCCATAATCTGCCACGTTCCCGAAAAAATACTTTCAAATCCCAAATCGTATTTACTTGTCTCATAATTAGCCTTCAAATAAATAAGTTACGGCTCCTAACTTGAAGACACGTCTCGTTAGTTAACGCGTGGTCCCAGCTGGACATCTCTGCCGTGATTAAGTTACAAATTAGAGCCCCTAATACCAGCTTAGGTCCCTGGTGGGAGCATAAGTGTTAGTACGGTGTTTGGGGCGTTAAGACGTGTGTTTTATATCTTTTCATCGTTGTTTTAGAAGCTTAATTGCAATAATGCACGCTCACATGATCAGATACCATCAAATAACTTCGTTTTGATTCTGCCATCACCTTTCTACCATCGAAGAACCCGACGTAAGTACGGCAAATTTCCACCCTTAGAATTTTCCCAAGGCGTTTACGGCGCGCACTGTTCCCGTGCGCCTCAAGGAGTTGTCAGCAAACCGTAGGGGCCCAGTAGGGTCGAGGCCTAGTCTGGGGCTCTGGGAAGGTATGAAAATGCATACCAGGGTCCTGGAACCAAGGCAGGGAAGGAACAGGGTAGGTTTTTAGTCAGTAAGAGTCTGACACTATTTCCCGCTCCGCCCAAGGGCGGGATTTGTCATTGGATGATTTTACCTACCGTAAAAAAAATAAAAAAATACCCTTAGAATTTTAACACCTCTACGACCCGAACTGAGCGTTTTGCCTCGTTGTTCTTTCCTCAAATGACCATCTCGTACACTAATCTGCATGGTTCTCTAATGATTTAATCATTACATGTTAACTGTATGGACTTAAAAGAGACTTTGTCTTCTAAATTTCTTCTGAGGGTAGTTAGGACACACTGGCGTCGTCTAGTTTTTCCTCCTGGACTCCTAGGCAAGGCCTCTCTCCACTCCTTCCGTCTTTCGCGGGCCCGCGCTTCCTCTTACCAGTTCTGGCGAAATCCGTCTAGTTAGTCCTTAGAGCATTTAACCTATGCTCTAAGGGCCGAAACACATACCCGCGTTGCAGGGCCGACCCGCTAAAATTGGCAGTGCCGCCCCCCGCTCGTTTTTGCGTCGCCGCAACGCAACTTTCAGCATTTATTGTCGTATCCTACAGGGATAACCAGTTATTTTTGAGTGTGGATAGACGCTTCTCTGCCATGAATCGTAATAAACTTATGCTCATTTGTTATTAAAAAGACATTACTCTATTTTAAATAACGACAACGTAGGTACTGGTTATATGCATTCAATAAAGCTATGGTTTTCGCGTCGCAAAATTCTGCGTTGCGGCGGGAGGCATCGCCGATTTTAGCGACGCGGCACCGCAACGCGGTTACTTAAGTGTTATTGCCAAACAATAAGAGTTTGTCGCGCCGTCTCCTTCGTGGTTTGCGGCGGCGCCGTCGCACTGTCTAGTCACTTTAAATTAACGAAAAAATTACGTTAAAGCAGCAACAACATTTTATCATTTGTCCTTTCAAGGTTAAAAGCAGACTTATTTCTAAGGAGCTTAAGTTGACGGAAAAGGTCATTCGTATCATTCATTCGTCTCAAGTATGTGTGTCCGAATTTTTCTTTCTTGTCTTCTTTTTGATGCCTCAGGAAGGTCTCAGGAAGAAAAATTGTTTCGTCGGCTTCTTGAGCTGTTAATATTACTTATTTTTTCAGAATTCCGTTAATTTTTTACTATCTATGTCCAAATGTAATTTAAGTTGAGCAATTTATATTAATATTATAAATGTTAAAGTAACTCTGTAAGTAACTTAAAAATCTGATGGTCAGTACATTTGTGTTCACCAAAATGAACTGAACTTGGCTGATTTTTTTCGCGTTTTCAGTTTGGTCCCATAGTAAAAGTTATTTGTTAGCATGACTACAATCACGTGTTTAAGTATCGATCGCTAATTACCAGTCACCCTCTATAATAATACTACTAGTCTATAGCCTAAAATGGACAAAAATGAACAAGCTCAAAGCTACATATTTGAGCAGATGGTGACTAGCGACAGTACGAGCAAATGCTACCACACAATAGCCCCCATTTAGATGTACAAAATCAAGTCAGGCTACCTATATCTTATGAAATTAAGTCGATTCCGGATTATTCATAATGACAACAGCCTATGTGTAGAAAATCATAGAAAAATACATTTTAATTCATTATCATTTTATTTATATTTTGTGGTCCCCCCTTGCTAGAATTTGCTACAGGCCCCACGCCTGCTTAATTTGACATTGACTAGCGGTATATGGTTATAGTCTAAGTAAATAAATACCTACCCGCTGAATTACTTACAGCAGGCAGTTAAGTACCTGTAATTCCGCCCGTAAAATTAAAAACTCTAGACGTAAAAGCCTCATTCATACTTTATAATGACATTACGCAGCCACGTAAACTCCCATTATTCCTAACGATGTCATCTGACCAAGATAATCTGAGTTCAGACGGTGAACATAGAATAAGAACGTTTAGAGGGGACACAACCACTATACAGTTGGTTCAGCGAGGTCAGACATCTTTAACATAGTCAGGACTGCGTTGATGCCTGTTAGATCATCATCATTTTTTTTACGGTTAAGATTACCTGTTTTCATGAAAATCCGCCGTCGTAGCATTGTCGTGTGGAGCCTTTATCTCGACTAAGCTTGGAACAACAAAGCGTGATAGTTATTTCCACAGTATTTTTGCACACCAGTGTCTTATAACAGTTCATACCTTTCAGTAAACATGAAATGACACTAAGACGTCTTCTTTATGACTTGACAAACATTTAAGAGTGTCAAAAAACTGCATAGATTTTTCTAGAACTGGAATAACGAGGCCCGGGCTCATGAAAGATGGAAGGAGTATATGGAGTTTTTTTTTTTTTTTTTTTTTTGGTGGTGGGTAAAATCATCCAATGACATCTCCCGCCCTTGGGCGGAGCGGGAGATAGTGTCAGACTCTTACTGACTAAAAACCCACCCCGTTCCTTCGTGGCCTTAGATACCAGGGCCGGGCTTTCCTAAAGGAGTATATGGAGTGGAGTGGTAAACCCCTTTGCCCAGGAATGGAACAGAACAAACTAGCAACAGTTATCCGTAGGACTTATAAATTTTATTCCACGTGGGAATCGAAACTAGAACACGCAGCGCAGCAACCAATCGCTGATCCACTACGCTAACCATGCCGTCAATATCTAGTATATTACTTTTTGTCTAACTTAAATTGACTTGAAGCGGTAAGAACGCGAGGTTTTGGTACAAGAGTACTTGTATGAGACCTATATAAGAACTAAACTCAAACCTTCTATTCCAAAACACGATCTAAAATAGTGCTGGTACTATTACTAGGTTTAAACGCAATCTAAATTTCTGGAACCATTTTTTTTTTTCGGAACTATTTTAGATGGTGTTGTTGAATAAGGCGGAAAGGCGATAAATAGACTGCAATTTAAAATTTAATTTCGAAAACCCGTCCCCGATGTCCCGCACGCCGCACCTTTCACTACCGTTCGCCATCGTCCTCTGTCACACGACAGAACCCGAAGATTGCCGAGTGGCTGGAAACACCCGAGCGGTATCCCTTCTGTATACATTCCTTACTCTATGCAAGTGACACATTCAATTGTGGTGGGTGACGTCACACGATGGGTTAGACGAGTTTCGATAACTTCGAGCAAGTTAACTAAACGTGTTATGGGAGTCAGAAAAGTTAGACCTTGGGTTTTGTTGATAAAGCAGTAATGGGGGTTTCAGGGGATTTTGCGGTGGGTTCTTATGGTTATATGGATATAGTTTTTCCAGTAGCGTAGCTTGGCGTGGGTGATGTGGGCCCTCGCCAACGGCCTCGCACCCAAAGAGGCCTCGCGCAAGCTCTCGCTTATTTAAAAACGGGATTTTTTTTAGTAATAAATAGCCTCTTTTTTGACCACTCTTTTACCTGATGGTAAGTGATAGTATGGTCAAACGCTGGGTTGCGACAATGGCTGTCTCGTTTTCGAATTTTCCTTTCGGTGCGGGCACGCTCAGCGTACTCTGTACATTTGTGTGTTTTTTTACTATTATTATTATTTCATGTTTGTAACCGTTGTGCTGTGTCTGTCTCGAATAAAAGTAATTCTATTCTATTCTATTCTATTCTATTCTTAATTTATGAAAGAAAAAGGCCTTGCTTATATACCTTTGTCTACGTCTAAACAAGTCCACACTACGCCTATAGGTTTTTCAATAAAATTCTCCTGCAGAGTTGTATCCTTAGCAGTAGATGTTTTAGAATTCATTCGTGCATTTGGATGCGTTCAGCCAAGGAGAGGAATTTCCTGCCGGAGTCTGTGTTTCTTGATAGCTACAACCTAGGGGTCTTTGAGTCAAGAATGAATAGGTTTTAGTCCCAAACTAAGCAGAGCTTGTGCTATGAGTACTAGGCAACTGATAAACATACTTATTTGTTTCTAAATATATACATATTATAGACAAATAATGCCTAGACACAGAACAATTGATCGTTTTCATCACACAAACATTTGTCCTGGGTGAGAATCGAACCCACAACCTCCGGCACAGCAATCAGGGTCACTAACCACTAAATCAACAGGCCAGGGAGTCAATTTGTGAGCATGTTAGTGTCCTCTTTACGCTTGAACGGCTGCATTGATTTGGATGTAGTTTGGCATACGAGTAGATCAGGTCATAGAAAAGAACATGGGACACTTTTTATTCTCTTAGTATGTTCGTTTGAAACGATGTTGTAGGTTGGCGTCTGACTCTTTGGGAACCCTAAATTTTTAAATCAAGCTATTGCCCCTCCGACAAGTATTGTTTATTTTCTATATTACAATTTTCATTTAATAAACTACCCATATAAAACTAGAATAGTTGTCACAACCACAACTGTTATGACTACTTAGTCTCCCATACAGAAATTATTACCATCATTTTATTTAATCATATGAATAACATAATATTTAAAATTCCATCTAAACGTCGCATCAAATGGCATTATCATGGAAATAAGAAGTTAAATCCACATTCCTGAAGCAAATAGGCCAAGCCTCCCCTTGGAAAAATATCCTTATGACTAGTGTGACTAACTCGTAGGGAAATTCAGGACATGGTTAAACTGAAGAAATTCATTAGGTCGTCCGTCTGTGTCATATTTTTTTTTTACAACATTATAATAAAAGTATGGGTACCTGGGGATTGACGAAGCCGCCGAGGTCGACCTGGGAAGAGGTGGCGAGACGACCTGGACGCCTACCGCCCTTTCGAGGTGGCCCGAGAGAAAAATACCTGGAAGGAATTGGGAGAGGCCTTTGCCCAGCAGTGGGAAAGTATAGGCTATTAAATAAAATAAAATTAATATAAGTAAAAATTGGGCTTACTTAGGATAAAAGTTTCTTCTAATACAAAAAAAAAGACTATCATAATAAAACACTTTTTTTTTAATATGGCGATTTCAGACTTTAAATGCAAGTTTTTATTCGCTAAATAAAATAATTATAATACACATAATATTAGCTTCACTCATCATTATCATCTTAGTGTTAAGTCAATTATTTTTCTTTTTTTTTTTTAAGAGGCCAAACTGAGCCTATCTAAAAAAATACAAATTATACATATTTTATTCTTCTAAATATTAGAATGTCCAAAAAATCCTCAAAAAGCTGGTCACAGCACTCATAACCCGACCCCCACATTTAATAAGTCGGGGACTAACCAAGATTTATTTAGTCTAATATCGCCTATGTGGCGTATATAATGCAATATTGACACGTAGATGGGAATCTCGGTTTTTTACCGATTTACATAGTAATCTTGGAAGAAAAATGATTTTATATTAAATGTTGGCTGAGCTTCATTTAAGAATGGTAAACGGAAATTGCATTTAAGGGTTTCCAGTATAGAAAAAAAAAAAGTTTTAGTACTATCTTATTAGTAAGGGCAGCATTAAGATTCTAACTAATGCCGCTACGATTTTTATTAAAAAAAATATTGTTGCTGTTGTGATGGCATTGATGGCGCAGTGGTTGAGCCGTGAGCTGCTCCTCTGAGTGTCGCGGGTTCGATTCCCGTTCGGAACAAATATTTATATGGCGTACAGTTAGTTGTTACGGGTCTGGGTGTCTTATTTATGTGATTTTGCATGTTTGTAATTGCACCCTCGTTAAATTACTCACTTTTAGTGTAGGGCAGCTTTTTTTTAATAAAATAATAATAATAGGTTTAAAAAAAAAACACTTTTACACGTAATTTTTTTTTTTGTCAGTTTAAACTAGATGAGGCCGGTGTTTCCTAGCTGACTACCCTGAGAAGAAACACTAAAAAAAACTCAGGGATCAAAGTCTCTTTTATAGTCCTTAAAGTAAATAATAAGTAATTTATGCCATCTAATATTATAAAGAGGAAAGAAGGATTTATATTTTTGTTTAAATAAACTCAATAACTATTGAACCTTTGTTTGGTTGAACGCACTAATCTCAAGAAATACTGGTTCGAATTGAAAAAATATTTTAATTCTGGATAGCCCATTTATCGACAAAGACTATATGCTACATAAAATTACGCAACAACCCACGGGAGCGGATCAGTTACTAAAGACGTGGGTGATACCGCGGGAACAGCTAGTGGTTTAGGTAGGTAACAGGTTTATTCGCAAATGCAAGTTCACAGCTGCCAAGATGGCCGCTACACACAGAGGCCAATAGTCTCAAATCTCAAATCGCAAAATCTCATCCTTTAAACATTATTCCATTATTCAAGTACTAATTAAAACAACGCCACGTTACGTAGTCCAGAGTCGATCGATTGTGCTTTACATTACCCGGGAATCGAGCTGATACACAATCTTGTGCCTCCTGGTTAATTAAAAACCAAGAAATCCGAGCTTCTAAAACGCAATCGGAATTCAACCATCTTTTTTTTTTAAAGCAAACCAATATGTGTCTTATTTTGTAAGTGGGAGAGCTTAGATTGGTATGTGGATGAAGCGATATGTTGTCTTCTGGTATGTGAATGGTGTAATGTTAGGCTTACAATAAAATTGTTTTGTGTTTAAGTGTTAGTTGGCTTGCTAATGTTATTAAGGATTTGTTTTTTATATGGAATATAATGCAATTTTTTTATTTGCAAAATATAAATATTTATTAGATAAAGTAATAAATAATACTAATTTATTTAGCTATAAAGAAAAGCAACACAAAATAATTTAATATACCTAGTTTTATTACTTACTAGCGACCCGCCCCAGCTTACGGGTGTAATGGTGATATTATGCATCTATTATACATATAAACCGTCCTCTTGAATCACTCTATCTATTAAAAAACATCGCTTCAAAATTTGTTGTGTAGTTTTAAAGATCTAAGCATACATAGGGACAGACAGCGGGAAGCGACTTTGTTTTATACTGTGTAGTGATACGTTAGTCTTTATGGTACATATCTATTTGTCACGGAATTCAGACAGAACGTATTTATGATATGGGTACTGCTAAGTACCTACTTGAAAAAAGATTAGTCGTATTAAGTAGGTTAGGCATTTAAAAATTGCCGTTTCCGACATTTTGTCGAGTTACCTAAGTAGGTATATGCAAATTAAACCTGTCGAGCAGTTGATTTTTTTTTCTTTCCAATTGTGTTGATAAGTAGGTACTTACTTGATGTCTTGAAAATTGATATTGTTAAGTGTTATTAATAAAAAAAAAACAGTTACTACAAAAAAAAAAACACTTGGCAAAGTAATAAAGGTACCTACATTACTTGTTTATTTCTTTTGTACATAATTGGGTAAGTAAGTATTAATTTTTAATTAATCGTTATACATTTTGTAAAAAAAACTGATTGTTCAGCCTAAGTACGAGTACCTACCTATTTATACGTAGATAACAAACACAATGAGCAAGCGCAACGCCCGTAATCGGTCGACTCGAAGATACCCGAACGCATGTTTACCGGTCGCGTCGGGATCGAGCGCACGAAGTCAGCCGAAGTTACACGAGTCCTGTCCCCGCCTCCCGAACCCCGCAACACCCCCGCAGGTCACGGACATGAATAGCTCGCAAAATTAATGTGCACTCTTTGATAAGTCATTGACAGAAAAACATAATTCTAATATTTATTGTTTTTTTTTTTATTATGTCTAAAGATTAAGTCTAAAAGGTGATTCTTAATATTCTAAAAACGTATTTTTTATTGACTGTTGAAGACTAAATAAATTGCGGACTCGTATGAAGTGTCAAACAAATGATGATAGATGTGTCAGTTTGTAAAAAAATGACGATTTATGTTTGCTTAATTAAGCGTAGAACCAAAAACAGTTTAAATATATTTTTATTGATATTATAAAATGAATCGTTTAAGTTTTTATTTTACATTATGAGATGTTGTTTAGGTAATTTGTCAGTTGTCCAGAACGTGTTTGGTAAACAACAATAATTATGAATAATTGTTATTGTTATCTAAATATTTTTACGCCGCTGCTGAATCTCAGCTGCCCGAAGGCACGGCAATTATTAATTGAAGTAATCTATAATCTATTATCTCTAAGCTCTTATTACATTTAACAAATGTGAGCCATTTACTCGTGGCTCGAGGCCCTATCGCTTTGAACAATATTTCTACTAAACAAACAAACGGGAAATGATAATTTTGTGTAGTCTTAGTTAAAATAATGGCGATTTACTGCAAAATGGCTCTTAGTATTAAATTATTTATTGCTTTTATAATTAGGTTGGAGTTTTATTTGACTTTGTTGAAAATTTAATCGGTTTTAATCTAATTACTTACCTTATTTATTTGTATTTACAATCTATTGCATATTAACCACGATTTATTCAGTAAAGATAATATTTTAACTTTGATTAAACAGTAGATCTGTAGTGTATTCACTCACCGTAGTTCAAGTGTCACCAAAAAAAAAAGTACTATTAAAATAAAGTTAGAACAAACAACGCACACTAATAATGGCCTTGGGCTCTTGGATCACGAATAGTTAGCAGTTAAGGCATAACCTATCTCTTTCACACGCACGGTCTCACGCTTCATAGTCATATCGCTCGCTGACGACTAGTTCGGGGGGCGACTGACTTCGTTTCCTCCGTAACTCCCCTCGCTCCTCAGTTACGCCGCGCGCCTTTTCACAGTCGGACGTATTTGTTGTTTTATTTGAGTGCTCTTGTGACGTTAAATCAAAATGGCGTTGCCCATACCCGGTCCAAGCAGAAGAAACACACAAACTGCTAGTTATATACCTAAAAGCGCTCCAGAAAACCTACGTATATTACGCCGAATTGCTGCAAAAGTAAGTAATGAAATTAAAGGTGTTCGTGGTACAAGACCTAAGGCCATTGACTTCACTGGTTTACAACCAGATATCATTGATAAATTAACCCAGGAAGACAGACAAGATATAGAAATAAAAGTAAGAGAAGTAGAAAGATCCGTCATTTACCATCAATTAATGGACTTATACATTTATGAGAAGATAATGCCTACCACCTTCCATCTATTCCTCAAGCTTTACGGCAAAATCCCTGCTCATATGGATTTGGGAGAATTCAGGAATTACCTCTACAAAAATGGCTTTATGTGGAAACAAATTTTAAAAGGCACATGTGTCGTTATTGAGAATCCTAAAGTTACGTTTGAAAGGTACACTTATTTGAAAACACTTCAACATCACAGAAAAGAGGGAAAGATCATTTATTACATCGATGAAGTTGCATTCAATTCTAAGGGTGAGATTTTTACTATAAAACAAAGCATAGGTAAAACTGAGCCACAAATTAGGCTAATCTACGCCGTGACGACAGAGGGAGTTCAAGCAAAGCAATTTGTAATCGAGTTCAGTGCTGAAGTTTTTTTAAAATTCATCACGGAAGCATTATTGAATCATTTATCAGAACCGAGCGTAATTGTTTTAAATAATTACAAACATCATTGTCAAGAGTTTTTGACATTACCAAATGAAGATAGTTTGAAAAAGGAAATGTGTGACTGGCTGGAATACTTTGACGTTCCTCACGAACCTGAAATGCCAAAAGCATTGTTATTTGACCTGATACAGAAGTACACTGATATATCCAAGAAGGTTTATGTGGTTGATAGTATTTTGAAGAAACATGGACACGAGGTTTTGAGGTTACCAAACTGTATTATCAAGCTGACTCCAACGACTTATTACTTCGATATGTTGCGAGTGAATATGCCACAAGTTTTAAAAGAGCACATAGGTCCTCATCCTACATCGTTGTCAATAAACCATATTATGGATACTATTAACGATTATAGCAGTGAATATTCTGAAATAATCGTGGCTGAAGAACAAGCCATTTTGTTGAAAGATGCCACTGTTGACAATTTGATGGATGAACTAGAAAGTGTCATGAAAAATACTACGGCAGAAAATAATGGGCTGGATTCTGAACTACCGTCTAGTGACTCTGATTCTGATTAGTACTTACCTAAGCATTTCGAACCGGTTCTGTTGTTAGTGGACTGTGACGTCATGCTTGCGTGTGGTACTAGGGTTTCCTGGATAGCGGTTGGCGTGATAGTATTCTGTATGTTGGTACTGTTGTGTAATATTCATATTTTAAAGTGTTTATTTTTTCTCAAAATGTTTAATTGTAAAGATAATAAAACTCTTTTCTTTTAAATAATAATAATGATTTTTATTTTTTTTGACGTCAACTTCCTAATGACTCTTCTATAATCCTCGAAAAGCAATTTATGATTCATAGACATCCAATAATTGCCTGCAAGATATTTGTAGAGTGTACCCTAGCTACCTTTTTTTTATTTGGGAAAGTCATTCAAAGACATCTCCAGCCCTTGGGTGGATCCGGGATAGTGTCGGACTTTTACTGACTAAACACCCACTCCTGTTCCTTCTTTTCAAGGCCCCGGAGCACACTTTTATAGTATCCATGGCCCCAGTAGACTTCGACCCTGCTGGGCCCCTACGGTTTGCTGACATTTCCTTGCGAAGCGCATTGAGCGATACGTGCCGTCAACGACTTGGGCCCGGTCCGGAAGGTCGGACGGCGAGCTACACATTGCTTGTCGTCCTCAAGCCCGCGATCCTAACTACTTAGGGCTGCACGAACGTTTGAAAGAGTGACTGGCCCAAGAACGCAAAGGGCAATTGAAGGTACCTAGAGTCTGACACGCTATTTCATTCCACCTTACAGGGAGTGAATTGGATGATTTATTTTTTTTACATAAAGAAAGAAAGAAAGAAAAACATTTATTTGAGACTCGCACAGTACAAAAAAATATATACAACAACAATACAAAAACTATAAATGTGTAAAAAACAATAAAAAAAAGAAAGAACACAAAAAAAAATTGAAAATAAAAGACCTGTGCGAGGTCAAATAGGCCAAGAAGATACATACCTACACAACATTCATACACTCATCGTATAGAACTTTGCATGTACTATCAAAGACACTTCAGCCTGACCACTGCTAAGTTCATTTTTGCTTGCACTCGTAATAAAAAAATCAAAGGTTTTGGTTTGCCGCCACGCCGCATTATTCAATCGGTGATCAAGCAGAAATGACCGCGATGGTACATCATAATACGCGGCATATAATTTGATGCAAAGTAAGTAGTATCAGATTTTTGGGTCTTATTTATCGCGTACTTTAAAGTACGCAACAAATAATAAAAATAATATATAATATTCCACAAAAATCACACAAGGCCGTCTAGTCCCAAGCTAAGCAGAGCTTGTGTTATGAGTACTAGACAACTGATAAACATACATATATATTTTTAAATACATACATATCATAAATAAATTACACCCAGACACAGAACAAATGATCGTGCTTATCATACAAATATTTGTCTTGGATGGAATCGAATTCACCACCTCCGGCATAGCAGTCAGGGTTACTAATCACTAAACCAATAGGCCAGTGACTGTACCATTTGAGGAATTCCATCAATTCTGCATGGATTCCATTATTAGCACTTGATTTTGATAAAAATGGGATCAACCTGGAAATATATCCTGTCGATTTGTCTGCAGCGATCTTCCCGTCCGATTATCTTATTATTTAAGTATCTTTAAGGCTAGAGTGAATAGGCTCTTTATGCGATTCACCGTCAACAATTGCATCACTGCTTACCATCAGATTGGATCACAGACAAGCACAAGTTTATATCATAAAAAAAATCTTCCAGTTACAAATCAGGATTTTAAATGACGGAGTTCAAAGGTAACAAGTATAAAAAATTCATCGAATTGGGACCGAAGAAAAAAGAGCACTTTTCGAAACCATTTAATTACTTTCCGAACTTAATAATTAGTAGTCCCTTCTGAACTTCACGTGCTGACCAAAGGTTTCAATTAGCTAGTAACTTGCTTCGGTCACAGAATAGATAAATGGAGGTCAGAAGGTTTGCTCGTTGCATGGAGCGTTTGTCTATCAAAAAGAAACGTCAGCCAAACTCAAGAATTATATAATATAATATTCCACAACTATTACACAACGTCGTCTAGTCCCAAGCTATGCAGAGCTTGTGTTATGAGTACTAGACAACTGATAAACATACTTACATATTTCTAAATATATATTATAGATAAATTACACCCAGACACAGAACAAATGATCGCGCTCATCACACAAACATTTGTCCTGGATGGGAATCGAACCCACGACCTCCGGTTTAGCAGTCAGGGCCACTAATTACTAGACCAACAGGCCAGGCCAGTCGAAAATTGATAAGCATCCGTTCAAATAAGTATTCAGATACCTTCCAAATCTGGTAGAAAGAAGGCTCTGAAGTGACAGAAAAAAGATGCACTAACTCACATGTGACGTCACCACCAGTAGGTTCCGCACATTCTGGCTCGATTCGTTCCTGATATTGGGTACTCTGTAGCTACCAGGAGTTAAGAAGTTGGTGGCGTGATAACCTCGTGCCTCAGAAAGCCCGTAAATCCGTAGGTCCTGTGCCTGAATTCTCTCCAGTCGCGTTCGATTGCCGTCCCATCGGACTATGAGAGTAAAGGAATAGAGAGTGTGTTTGCACATACACTTGTTCAATATAATCTGCGTACTTGACTTAACATCTGTTAAGATAGGACACCATATTCGAAATTCAGTCGAAAGGATTATTATCATGCTCTCTTAATTTTTTAATGAATAAAAAGCCATCGTCCTAGTGTCTTCGCAAGATTCTGCAATACTTCGGTCACATTGCAAGAAAGACGGTGGCAACTTCGAATGGCTTATCTTGACCTGTAAAATAGATGTGAAAAGGACTCGTGGGCGCAGTCTGATACGTTGGTCTGACCAGATCCGCACCGCTCTTGATTCTGCGGCATGAATGCCCTTCACACCGCCAGAAATAGAAACAAATGAAGGAATGTTATACAAGTGAAAGTGATGAAGCAGGTATGTCACGACTTTCAGCATTGAGGAATACGACGCAAAGAGGAAAAAGTCATGTAGCATGGACCTTCTGTGTCTATCTATTCCTTGGTCCAGTAGAAATTTCCCGTGTGTTTCATATTTGATGAGGGTAGTTCGTTTAGTCCTCAAGGGCTGGAGTACCCTTGACCGTACCTTTGATTAAAGGGAAAAATAAATGGACAATGTGGCTGATCTTTAATATCAGGGGTACAGAGCTAATGGGTTTTGGATTAGGGGTTATTATCTAGGTTTCTTTACTACAATATGCATGTATTATTCATTTAAACCTTCCCCATGAATCACTCTGTCTATTAGTGATAACTGCATGATAATTTGGTCAGTAATTTTTGAGTTCATCGCGTTCATACAGACAGATGTAGTAAGGGCAGCGGCTCAAGGAGTTGTCAGCCAAGTGTAGGGGCCCAGTAGGGCCGAGGCCTACTCCTTTTCGGCTGTATGTAGGTACTTTTTTTTATGTATGTTCACCGATATCTCGGTCAAGTCAAGTTTGGCTGAGGGGTGTTACAACTAAAAAGTATGAAATAAAAAACTTTTTAGAAAAAAAAAATACAACCGACTTTAATGTAAAAAAAACCACAAAAAGTGCAAAATAACTTTAAATTTGGAAGTCGGTGTTTAATAACGAAGAGACTAAACTATTGTAGTGTTAAAGTTATTTTGCACATTTTTGTTTTTTTTTTTTGTAAAATGTTTTTTTTTTTAATATTGTAGCAAGCGTTAGGATTTCCATATTATTACGACTAGCCTTTTTCAGCGGTTTCGCCTGAGTGAAAGCAAAAAATAATTTCAAGGGAACATACTCTCGGGACAAAAAAAGTAGAAAACATATTACAACATGTATAAATTATTATTTATAGGACAACTTAAAAATCATAATTGAAATGTATTTATATTACAAGAAAAAAGTCTTGGTCTACCTGTGTGCTAAACTTCATCTAAATCCGTTTAGCCGTTTGAGCGTGATAGGAGTAACACACACACATGCCTACAAACTTTCGCATTGAGTGTGACATTGGTAGATCGCGCATGGCGCGCCATGCGTCACGGCTTCGCGCGGGCGCGGGGAGAGGTGCGTCGCTTGCTACTCTTCTCAGTAATCAACATAGCTTGGTGTGGAGTGCACGTCAGTTTTTTTTTAATTCGGCAGGTAATTATCTTTCATATTGTGTATTATTTTGTGAAATTCTAGTTTCAAATTACTTTTATAACCTACTTCTTAGAAAACAATATCGCTAGATATTTTATTTCGCTTTATAAACAACATTTTATGCTCAGTTTTATTCGCTTTGAAACTGGATTTAACCGGTTTGCAATGGGGCATTGTTGTCGGATTATCTTGAATGAATGGAGTTTTCTGTCTGTATAAAGTAGTGTGCCACTGGGATATACTTGGGAAGAATATCCCGCCCTTCCCTCCTTCCCCGCGCGGCATTCTTCGTACCTCCTTAGACTTGTAGTGCAAAATGACGTCATCAGTAACGTACCTTTTCTTTATAGCCCAGAAGTATCTAATTTTTATTTATCAATTTAAAATCCATTGGATACTTCATACCCATTTTACGAGTACATAATCCAATATATAAATATCTATTATGACAGTTTATTATCAAACTCCAATTTTTGTGATTTATTTTTGTTTTTGGTAGTTCTTATAATACGTGGCAAATAAGTTGAACACATTTCTATGATCACGTGCATCAATGTGGGGGACATTGATTGACATCCGAAAATCTGTTAATGCACATTCAAGGTCGACCGCCATGATGGTTCAACATCTGTGCCGAGGATTATAGGATATTTTTTGACTATCCTATCCCCAACCACCTTATTTTTTTTTGATAATTTACATTTCAGAATAATGTTTGCCAAGTCACCTAAGTACTACATAGTATAAAACAAAGTCGCTTCCCGCTGTCTGTCCCTATGTATGCTTAGATCTTTAAAACTACGCAATGGACTTTGTTACAGTTTTTTTTTAATATATGCAGTGATTCAAGAGGAAGGTTTTTAAGTATAATACATGCATAATATATTTAATATCACTATAGATCCTGTGCGAATCTGGGGCGGGTCGATAGTTATTATATAAAAATTCAATTTTTTGGGGTTCTGTAAAAGGATATAAAATCAAATTTAACTATCAACAGTCTGTTGGCGTTTCACGATTTTACCATAATGTGTTTATTACACGAAATTTTGACATTGATACGTTATTTGAATTTGACATTCTCATTATCTTTCAATCTTAAAGTCAGAAACAGAGTGTCCAATCTTTTTATTTATTTCTAATCAGATTTTTTTTTTTCTAATCAGTATCATTATCTTTTTTATATTTTATATGCTTTGTTTTATAACATTTTATTTTTAATTTTCCAATTTAAACAAATTGTAATAAGTATAGGAAGGGAACTGCCTCCTGTGATGCAGGTTAACTACCTAGTTCAAGAGACAGAGCATTTATGAAACAGTGACAACTGTTTGCAAATAAAAAATATATTATTATAAATGATGATATTATTAATTTTAATCTGATAGAAATGCATCTTGGCATTGCACTGGGTATAAACATCTGTATATGAAATTATATTTACTTAATTATTGACTAGCTTTAGCTTTAGACTGTTCACGTTTTCTGTTGTTGTGGTGGCTAGTGGAAATCAAAGCCAGATAAACATTAGCCCATGCCCTTCCTTGGTGTTCAAAGTTACTTCGTAACAAATTCCGTCAAAATCGGTTCATTGGTTTATTCGTGAAAAAGTGACAGATAAGAGTTTTTTTACTTTCACATATAAACACTGAAATAGAAAAAGATAAAAACCAGTACCGGTAACCAGTATCTACTGTTTATTTCAAAAGAAATTTCAAACAAACCTGCGAAAAAGATTAAAAGAATTGTATATTGATATATTTATTAATGTTACTTTCTCTTTACAAATAGTTATAACTTAACAATATTTTTAAATGATATTTTTATTAGTTTTTTCACAGTTCTGATCAATCGATTATTATCGATATATTAAAACAAAATTTAAAAAAAATTAAGGTACCTACTAGACATTAGAATTCATTGAATATATATGCAGCTTAATCCCTTCCCTCTACTTTTACTAGTCGACTTTTGAATGATTTAACTGTGCACCTGAAATCCAGTTCTTTGAAAACATTGCAATATAACTTTTTGTTTCTTGCAGAGAAAACTATGCAAGATGTCTTCTAATTTAGACCAGCAACTTTACAATGAAATATCTGATAAAATTCAAATTGCCGTAAATGTTATATTAAGGCAAAATCAACCTATCCTTAATAGAGATCCTGACCGTTTTGTGCTAACTATGTGTTATTATACTGGATTAGACAAAGAATATATAAATCAAGCATTGAAGAAAATGAAAGCAAAGAAAACATTCATGGAATGGTTACGCTTTAAGAGTAACAGCAATGAAACCTCTTTCATAGAATCAATTAGAAAAATAGAATATGAACATATGCGGAAAGTAATAATTGATCAATACGTATACAATATACAAATACCCACAAAAGCTTCAATAATACAGGCAATCAAGGAATCTATGAAGTCTGATAAAGAATATACATCAACTATGCTTAAACAAGACTTGAACAATCTAGGATTCATATGGAAACGATTGCCTAAGTCTAATAAATATATCGTTGTTGAAAACACGGAGCAGTTTTCTAAGAGGGTAAAGTATTTGCATCAAATGAAGGAATACAGAGAGAACAATAGAGTGCTCATCCACATAGAACGGACGATACCTTGCTCTTACTATATAAGTAGACAACGTGTCCATAGTGCGGAGATCATTGCAGTGGCCTCTCCCCAGCTCGGGTTAATTGACGTGTACTTCCCTCCCAAACTGCAAACCCTTGAATTTTGGCTAAGAAACAAACTGCACACAATACCGCCGAATTCGGTTTTTGTAATAGAACAGTCGAATCCATCTGCTGTCGACTGGGAACCGATTTGTACATTACCAACGATCCATAGCCAGAAAACAGAAATGATTGAATGGTTGGACATGTATGACATCCCGCATGACCCAACTTTGCATAGAGGAGAATTGTTTGCTCTGATTCAAAGAAATAAGGTTCACTATCAATCTCTTTACGGATTTTGCGAAATTTTGAAAGTTGCTGGCCATGAAGTTATTTTGCGTCCACCAGAACTGACGTACATTAAATACTTCAAACGATTAATGAGGCCCATTTTCAGCAAAAGCAACATGACTTTACCAGCATTTAAGGGTTTTGTTGTTAAGAAAATAAATAGTGTGAGTCCTGGGTACTGGATAAGGGAAGACCAGATGATGGCGGCACATGAGCAGATGATTTACGATGAAGATCAAAAACTTGAACTGATTCTTGATCGTTTAATGGATAATATAAAGAATGGGACTTTGAGCGTGTCTGATTTTGAAGAGTGTGATACGGATGATTTTGACCGTGAGTTTCTAGATAATGTCGTGTTTGATGCAGCTCCAGTCAAAAAGCCAAAACATGCATATCTTCCTTTGGGAGTTGATCCGTCCATTCTGGATCCTAAAGCGCCAAAACCTGTGCCATCAGGGTCTGTGAAGCCAAGGCCAACAGGGTCTGTTAAGCCAGTGCCATCGAGATCGGTTATGCCAGTGCCATCAGCTTCATTTAAGGCAGGGCCATCAGTGTCTGTTAAGCCAGGCCCATCGGGGTCAGTCATGCTAATGCCTGCAGCTTCTTTTAACCCAGGGCCATCAGGGTCTGTTAAGCCAGGTCCATCAGGATCTGTTAAGCCAGGCCCATCGGGAATAGTTATGCCAGGGCCATCAACTTCTTCTAAGTCAGGTCCATCAGAGCATGTTAAGCAAAAGCTGATCGTCCAGCCATCTGCTTCTTTTAAGCCAGGGCCATCTAAACCTGGACCACATAAATCGACACCATCTCAAGCTCATCCTGGGACATCTTTACTCTACAATCGACTAACGGAGTAATGTTCGAGCAAATACTTTTAATAAAAACTTTTTTCTTTGTATCTTTTTTGCTTTATTTCGTTCATATATCCCACGAAGCCCTGTTTATCTTGGATGTGTGTTCTGTTCACTTGCACATTGTATCTGTGACCTATTTTTAACTGACTTCAAAAAAAGATCTTTTTATGGTAGGTAAAATCATCCAATGACAGATCCCGCCCTTGGGCGGAGCGAGAAATAGTGTCAGACTCTTACTGACTAAAAATCTACCCCGTTCCTTCGTTGCCTATCATACCGGGGTCGAGCCTTCTTTTCAGAAAGTGGCCCTTGGCCCAGTAGGCTTCGACCCTGCCTGCCTGCAGCTAGCAAAAAAAAAAAAATTGTTCGAATCTTTTTCCTTTATGTTTTTTCCCCGAGAATACTCGAAACCTGGACCCATTTTGAAAATTCTTTTTTTGGTTTGAAAGGGTGTACTTTGAAAGTGATCCCTAAATTGGGATCTGATGATAGAATCCTGGAAATATCGAGGAAACATTTAAAATTTTATAGGCACTCGTCTTCATCTTCCTGCCCTTGTCTCTATTCCCTTGCTTGTCCCGTTGATCGGCGAAACACGTTTTTTTCTTCCATTCTGCTCTGTCACTCGTCACACTATCATTAACTCCCATTTCTTTCATATCACTTCTCACACAATCTATCCATCTTTTTTTTTTGGCCTCCCTCTCCCTCTCCATCCATCCAACTGTACACTCATAACTCTTTTAGTAACAGGCGTTTCATCCCTCCTCTTCACATGACCATACCAAGACAAAAGATTCCCTTTCAACTTTTCAATCACTGGCGCCAGTTTTGTAATGGTTGTATTCTGTAGGTATCTTACAATTAATTTCTTCTTCAAATAAGTTCTATATAATTTGGGTTTAGCTCGATCTGACTCAATCTTCGAGTCGATCTGACTCACATCTGGGCAGACCAAAGCTTAGCTATCTGGACCGCTATGTCGTTGGCCTCGTGTAAGTCGTGGAAAGTGCAGGTAGTTGTGCTGGGCTGGAAAGGAGGTGACGCATATCCTGACAAGAGGTTTCATACTGGCTGGGATTTACGATGGGTCAAGATACCCATTTGGCCAGATTATCTCTGCAGCGGTCAACCAGTGCCTGCAGTCACTATTAGAGTTTGTACTTTTTAGAAGTGTTAAAAAAAAATCACTAAAACTTTTTTCAAAAAAATGCGACTGATTTCCACATTTTTTTTTTTGCTATGATATCGTCTGGTCAGAATTTATTAACATATGAAAAATAAGTATCCTATGGGCTATTCCAGGACGTACCCACGAACCTTATTTCATTCAAATCTGTTCATTCATTTGAGCGTAAAGAAGTACCAAACGTTCGTTTTTTAAATATTTGTGTGATGTAATGTGATGTGATTATTTGAGCGTGAAGAAATAAGAAACACAATCACACACGTTCGATTTATAATATTAGTGTGATGTGAATAAGGATGTCATTCTATCTCAGCTTAGTCTACACACAGCTTTAGAAATCTAGAATTCTAGACAATACTAAAGAAGAAAGTTTTAATGCAAGACAGAAAATGATAATATCCACATACATAACATCAATAACGATGAACCAATTATTGTTTTATTGCAAGAGTGTGACGACAATATACGCCGTGTAGAGCTTCGTCTCTTTCTAACAAAAGTTTCAACACTTCATTGCCACCCAGGTGTCTGCCCGGTCCAAACGACCGATATTGTCGTAATGGTTGAAGATATCTTCGGTCCTGAAATTGTGAGGTGCAGTTTGCAATGTGGAAGAAAACTTATTGGTATGTAAATATTGTTATACACCTTTAAACTTTGGTCGTTTAAATTCCGTGAAGGATCGATTCGGTACATGAAACACTATCGATTTATAAAGATAAAATTAAAAAATTAAGTACTTTTTTTGTAAAACTCGAATTAATATACACATGTACGAAATTAATTTCTTTAAGTAAACGAGTCAATGACCTTGTATTGAGTTATCGGTCATTGTGTACTAACTACCTACAGTTCATTGGCCTCGATCAGCTGACGTTTATTTAAAGAAATCAATTTCGTACATGTCACACAACTAACATGCGTAAATTAATTCGAGTTTAAAAAAAAGTACTTTATTTTTCATTTTTTTCTTTACAAATCGCTAGGGTTTCATGTACCGAATCGACCCTCCGCGGGACTAAAACGACCAAAATTTAACAGTGTACATAGTGCTCATTTGCTTAGTTTGAAGGAAATTGCAACGCCTAGTTTTTTATTTTTATTTTTTATTAGTGATAGGTTCGCGCTGGGCCCAGCCTCGGCCAAACGCCATTGTATAAATGGGGTTTCCCCTTTTACACAATGGCTACACAATAGTGATTGGCTGAGGCTGGGCCCACACGTAAACTAGGCATAGCGTTCATGGAAATTACGGTAGTTACATTATCATTATACGAACTTTAAATTTTCTGGAATTTTTTCAATAGTGGTAATTGTAGGTACTTTATTTCTTTGACTATTTCAATAATGTACTATGGAAATAACTGATTCTGATTCTTTTTAAACCTAGGCTAGTTAGGCTAGCTTTGTGTTAATAATTTATAATTTATTTCATCACCACTGCTCTCAAAGCGGCGAAGAAAAACTCGAAGAAAAGCTGACTATGATAATATGTTGCAATATAGAAGGCTCCCTCCTTTTCCATCCCTTAACCAAAACCTTCTCCTTTTTAATCAAAAACCTAAAATTTAAAAAGGGCGTCCGCTCTAAGAGGGAATGGACCGTAATCAACCACGCAAGCCCAGTTGGTGGATGTCATATGTCTGTCTGTCTGTCTTCGAATTTTTGGCTGCAGCACATGTAAGTTTCCTCAAAATGTGTTTCTTCACCGTTTTGAGAGCAGTGGTGATGAAATAAATTACACAAAGTATTGCGCCTGGCTGGTTTTGGGAAAAAAAAGTTGTGATTGTAATTTAATCGAATAATGCAATGCAAACAATCAACAACGCAAAATGAATCAATCAACTCTCTCTTATTAATGCTGCAAATACAAAGCAGTATAACATTGTTGTTAAATTAGTTGGACGTTGAGTGAGTGCGTCCATCAGGTGAGATAGCGGTCAAGCGCGAACCTATCAACAATAAAAAAAGTACCTAATAAATTATTACGACTTGTCTAAATTAATATTTAGATAGATCAGTTGACATCAGTTCTAAAAGAACTCATTGTTATTTTATATTTTTTAGGGTTCCGTGGCTTAAAAGGAAAAAACGGAACCCTTATAGGATCGTAGGGACCCTGCTGACGGCTTCTGAAAGGATGGCTCAGACCCGGTATGATAGGCAAAGAAGAAACGGGGTGGGTTTTTTAGTCTATAAGAGTCTGACACTATCTTCCGCTCCGCTCAAGGGTGGGCCATGTCTTTGATGATTTTTACCTACCATAAAAAAACCCTTATAGGATCATTTTGTTGTCCGTCTGCCTGTCTGTCTGTCTGTCTGTCTGTCAAGACCCTTTATCGCGGAAACGCGTGGAGGTATCGAGTTGAAGAAAACAAATAGGTACTCAAGTCAGTGATCCCTTGAAGCTGTGAAAAAATCAAACTTAGAAGATTTCCTATACACCCCTATTTTTTAATTAGTGCACAAAAAAATGGGGCTCAATCAGTACCCGTTACTGATCATATTTGTGTATTCAAAAGTACAAAAAACGAAATCCCAAAATTGTCCACGAAAATTTGTCATTATTGGTAAATTCATAATTGAATCATTCTTATATTGAATCATCATTCATAACAACCACTACTAGAAAATACTAAGCGCAGTGTTTTTCCATTTTTATTGACATTCTTTCATTCATAAACAATAACCTGAACAATGTTTCCATAAATTGAGTGAGATTTTGGGATATAAACAAACGCTCATAACTTTGTTGTTTAAGAATATTATGCATTGAGACTTTACTTAAATAATAACAAGAGCTTTTCTAATAAGCCCTTTAAGTATTTGCCATAATTAAAATATAGTGGTGTATAAAATGTATGGAGACCGACGCGCCCATATCCTTACACCTACAAAACCATGTATAAAACATTATAATGTTGGTTACCATAACACCTATTTATCCCAACCCCAGCTGTTAATATGGTATAACATCTCACATTTGCATGTGACAAGTTCGCCGTAGCCTGGTTACATATTTTTTCATAAATTTTCAGTTCCCAACGTGATGTCGTATTCAATTTTATCTCCTATATGAAAAGATTTACTGGGGCATTATGGGTAATGCTTCGTGTATGAAATTGTGCTGGCTAGTGAAAATGGCGAATTTTTTCTACACTAGTGGGTGTTGACAAAAAATGGACAGGTTTTGTTCCAAGTCATTTTTGTTCATCTACATAATTCTTATGTACGAGTTTATACAAGGTGCAAATTATACGTATCTTCAAATACATACGTAACTTCAAATAACATCCCACTCTGACTTTTATTGACGAAAAACCGGAGAGCACTGGGTAGCACGCCGTCCGGTCGTCGAGTAACTGTCCGGACCGAACCCAAGTCGTCGAAGGCGCGTAGGGTCCCACGCGCGCCTCAAGGAGATATCAGCAAATCGTCGCTCGAAGCCTACTGGGGCATGGGTTAAATGATAATGAACTACTGGAATGCAAGGCAAAAAAGGAATATAGAAGTTGATTTTAGTCTCTCTGGCACGCCCTCCCGCTACGCCCAAGGTCGGGAGAATTCATTGGATGAATTAGATCTTTCTTTTTTTTTCTTTTTCTTTTTTTCTTGATCTTTTTTTTCTTTTTTCTATCTATCTATCTATCTTAAAAAAACCTTAATGATTTTATGGATAAAGGTTTTTTTTTCAGCTGGGTTATTTATTATCATCTCTTTATCCCGCTCTAGGAACGGGGAGGCTAGTCAGACTTTTACAAACCGAAACCACATCTATTTTCCTTCAGTTTTTTGCTCTCTAGAACCACTAGTATGGCGTCCATACTTTTAGTTTCATTAAATTCTGTACTCTTTGAGCTTTGCGTAGGTATTTTTTAATATCATAAAGCTGTAGAAGTTTTTGAGTAGTAGTCGTTTTCGGTGAAATACTTTCTCCCGGTCGTAAAAGAGATAGCGAAAGTGTCATCGCGATCGTAACATGAGATGCCGCGGGGAGGGGTTGGACGCGCGAGTGGCTAGGTGGATGTAGCGACATCTATGTCGTCGCATAAGAACTAATCCAGCATCGCGCAAGTAAGTTTCTCCGCGCGATTTGAATATATAGAACAGCCCTAAATAATCTATCGGGCTATAGCCCACCAGATATAACACCTGTCTGGTCGGAGGATCCTCCCTTTTCAAAGGAGGTTTGCGTAAGACTTTACTTTCTTTCTCAAATACCTCCAAACTGGTGACCCCAAAGTGGTATTTTTTATGGTAGGTAAAATCATCCAATGACAAATCCCACCCTTGGGTGGAGCGGGAGACAGTGTCAGACTCTTACTGACTAAAAACTTACCCTGTGTCTTCTTTTGAGCATGGCTTTCATACTTTTTCCCATTGCCCTAAGGGGATGGTATTACAGGTATGATGTATTTACAGTTTCAAGGATTCCACTACGTTGTTAAAAAATTACAAAAAAGTAAAACAAAAAGTTCTCTTTTTAATCATAAAATAACAAGCGCTTTATTTGTTTGTATTTAATTAAGGTTAACATGCTCTTTTGTTTGTTACAGGTAAGGCCTTTAATGAAAACGTGTATAAGTCGTACCTACCTACTATATAAACTTCACGTAAGTACAAAATACTAGCTTTTGCCTGCAACTGCGCTCCAGTAATCAAAAAAGTATATTATAGTACGCGGCATATAAGTTGAACCATTGGCTATGGTTGCGCGCAGCCCCCCTCTTTGGTTGAGTCCCGAAAATTTGTTACAGAGGCCAGCAAAAAAGTAGAATTAAAATGGCCGTCGTTGCTTAAGTTACGCGTAGCCCCCCGCTGTGCCGCACTGCGATTGTAACCCGAAAATCTGTTACTATTTTGGTTCAACTTTTAAGCCCTGTATTGTACACATTTTACGGAACACTGAACTGTATTTTCCATGCTTTGAGGCGCGCGTCGTGTCATGTCCCACACGCAGCTCAAAGTGATGGCAGTATACAGACGGGTCCACTGGTAACGATGCCTGCCAAGGCTGCGGGATAGTTAAAAGTCGGTTTTAGTCTGTACAAGTCTGGCACTTGATGATATTCAACCGAAAAAAAAAAGGAATTGTGTGTTTAGCAGTGATAAAAGTAGTCTGTGGCTCTCAGAGAAAGAATACAGGTGTCAAAGAATACAGGTGTCAAAGCCAGGACAGGCGTAGAGTAGCCAGCCTTTCGGTTTTTTACAGGATGTAATTTGGAGTGTGTGCGCGGGAATTGCTTGACTTGATCCATCTCCGTTCTACCATCGGATAAACCGACGTACGGCGGATAACAACACTTACGTTGTTGAAACTCCTATGGTCCGGACTAAGCGTTTTGCCTCGTCGTTTATACTGCGTACATCGAGGGATTGGAACAGTTTGCCTGCTGCGGTCCTCCCGTCCAAATACAATTTAGGTTTTTTTTTTTATGGTAGGTAAAATCGTCCAATGACAAATCACGGCCTTGGGTGGGGCGGGAAATAGTGTCAGACTCTTACTGACTAAAAACCTACCCTGTTTCATTCATTGCCTTTGTCCCAGGGCCCCGGGTAAAATTTTCACATAACCTTTGGCCCCAGTAGGCTTCGGCCCTGCTGGGCCCCTACAGTTTGCTGATAACTCCTTCAGGCGCGCGGGAATAGTGCGTGCCGTAGACGACTTGAGCTCGGACTGGTCTGTTACCGGATGGACGGACAGCGACCTTCCCATTGCCCGCCGTCCGAAATACAATTTAGGTGTCTTCAAGGTTAGAGTGAATAAGCTATTAATAAACTAGTGCGCCTGGCGATCAACGATTGCATCACTACTTACCCTCAGGTGGGATCGCAGTGAAGCACTAGTTTCTATATAAATAAATAAAAAATGTTGCGCCGTTGGCGCAGTGGTTGGGCTATGTGCTGCTGCGCTGCATGTCCCGGATTCGATTCCCACTTGTAACAAATATTTATTTAACCTACCTGTAGATAGTTTGTCTGATTAGGGGTGTATTTAAAACACATTATGGTTCCTTGCCCGAAGGGTGCCAATGGGACCGTTATTTCCATTGCCGCTACAAATAATACGATTAAAAAAATATATTCAAACATTCGCCAGAGTGCTTTCAACATTTTCTTCACAGACAATAAGCAATATCAATTATTTCCAGCAATATTAAAATCTTTTTAATGTCAAGAACTTAGAACAGAACAAATAATAAAATTAATTTCATAACTAGAGCCTGCACGAAACAAACAGACAAAGTTTTACTTGAAATCGTTTTTAATTGGAAAACGTGTTTCTATGAGCAATCAGTAAAAATACCTCTTATTACTATTTACAGACACTACCACGATGAAAAAGAAAAAAATAAATAAAACAAAATGACTAGCATTGACTTTGACAGTACTTTGACAGCTGTCACTGTCAAAAAAAGCCAAAAACGCAACTGGACTAACCTAAAAAAACTGGTATCCTTGCTTGTTAGTTAGGTATCTATGGTATCGATATACTTATTTATTGATATTGATGGGGATGCTATAACTTATCCTAAGATTATTGTTATTAAAATTGAAACAAAGGGCAGGCCAAGGAAGAGGTGGCATAGCAACCTAGATGCGTATCGCAAGGGCTGCTTTGAGGTGCCTCTGATAAAGAATAACTACAAAAATGTTGTCTATACGTAGTGGTAGGAGAAGAATTGCAAAAAGGCCGTTTCCAAGTGAGATTTAGTCGAGTTAAAATAGTAACAATAAAATATTTCTGTGAACATAAACAAAGACAAAGAGAAAATAAAAAAAAAAGTACAACGTATTTTTATTTCATTGTTCGAAATTTTGCAGGATTCGCAAGTATTTCACTGTATCGTTGTTTTTTAATAGGCCATGTTCTTACTGGAAATGGATACAGCTTCACATTCACGTCCATTAATATACATGATTTCTAATACGAAAATGTAAAGTTGTTTCTAACTTAAAGGTCTTTTGAAGCACAGTTTTGGAACCTTATTAGGACATCGTTTCAGCGTGAGAGAGAGACAGAGATATACTAGACGAATATCTCTTTTTCACTTCGGAATCATGATATTTTTCCTGACTTTATATTTATTTCTACTGTCAGAAAATTATTCTGCCACTGTGTTCCACCAGCCATTTTCCAATCTGGATAAAAACCTAACGGTTCTTGCGAAACAGGTCATGAGAGTGAAACCGCAGGACGGGTGTGCATATAAAAGTTCATCTTTATATGTATATTATATACGATCATGTTTCGTTTCTAATTCTTCGAATAATCTAATTATTGTTTGAAGTTTAATTTAGTCTTGAAAGTAAGTAGGTAATTAACACCGAAACTTTTAGAACTTAATTAATATTACCTGTCAATTGCAAGGAAGCGAAAATCTATCGAACGCTGAAAGTAGGTCCAAAATTATAAATAATAATATTTTACAAACAGCTTGCGTGCGTACGATACTCGTTAAATATACAAAATATTATAATGATTCCCAGAGGAAGAACTTGGGTACTTTATTTACCGATATTGTCTAATATCAATTAGTTATTTATGGCTGGTATATGGAGAAAAAAGTTAGGTACCTGCGTTGTTTAAGAACGAAGGTCTTTTCCTGTAAGAATAATAGAGAAACCTTCAGAATTTGTTTTTGTTTGCTACGAAATTTAAGAAGTCTTTTAATAAAATTGAGCTGACGGTAAATAACGTCACAAAGAAAAATACAAAGTTTTTTTTATGAGACATTTGTGTGTTTGTGTATTGCTACTTACCTACTTGTCTATTCTTCTATACTTATAGTAATAGGTATTATAAAGAGGAAAGATTTTATTTATATTTGTTTGTAATAAATAATCTTAAAAACTAAAATTCCGATTTCAAACATTCTTTTACCTGTAAAAGTCAGCTTTAAAAATTAATGTCAAAGGCTATTTTTAATTTTTTTACTTTTACGCGGACAATACCACTGGCAGCAGCTATATGGCTACTGGCAGCAATCTATATTGTCATAAGATAAATAGATAAAATAAATGAAAGGAACAGAATTTCTTATAAAACGAAAACTTTTTTTCAAATATCTTTGTGACATTTGACAAAAAATAAAGCAGAACTCACTACGGATTCGCGGTACGCTAAAACCCCATACCGCATTAATCACGTCCGCAGAACAAAACTGCCACAACCACAGAAACTTACTTTTCAAAAGTTCGAAAATCGAATGTACTGCGTTCGAGAGATCCGACCAATCCCGAGGGATCATTTCATTAGTCGGACATTTAAATATCAAAAGAATACATTTGGGTCTGATTCACCTCGGCGTTCATTATGTATACCGGTTTTATTATATTTTTATTGCTTTCTCGCTTCGGATCGCGCTTTCTCGCTTTTAGTTTTCGCGTTTTTTTTTTATTTTTAGTTTCTGACTTAGGTAGTTTGTGATTACGAGTTGTAATCTTATTTTTTAATAAAAGGAGAAACTGACTGACTGACATTTTAACGAACAGCCCAAACTACGATGTCTAGGAACCTGGAATTTTGCAAAAGGTTTCTTTTTAAAACGTAAGCGAACACTAAGAAGGGATTTTCGGAAATTCAACATCTAAGGAACTAACGTGGCAGGTTATGGTCCCAACCCCCCCATACTAGAGACCGTTGGGGCCGAAAGGTTCGGGAGTGGCGGCCGCTTACCGGAAGACACAGCGAGGGAAGGCCTCGCTGCGTGGACTTGGTTAAGGTTGCAGGAATCCAATGGATGCGAGACGCACAGGACCGTTCATTGTGGTGACATTTCGGGGAGGCCTATGTCCAACAGTGGACGTCTATGGGCTGAAATGATGATGATGAACCTCTAAGGTGTTGAAAAGGGGGAAATTCGTTTATATGCAAAATCTCATTCCGTGGGCCAATATACTTGAAAGTAAACATATTAGTAACCTAAGTAAATTATAAAGGTAGTCATTATTGGTTTTCAAAACTACTACCAATAGAACAATAAAAATAATTTGGAGCGTTTTTTTTTTCGGTGGGAAAATCATCCAATCGCGCATTACTCTGTGGAATTTATTTCATCACCACTGCTCTCAAAATGGTGAAGGAAAACATCGTGAGGAAACCGGCATGTACTAGAACCAAAAATTAGAAGACATGTGACATTCACCAATCCGCACTGGGCCCGCGTGGTGGATTACGGCCCATTCCCTCTCCTAGAGAGGAGGCCTCAGTCCCAGCAGTGGGAAAATTAAAAGACTGATAATGCTAATGCTAATATCTCCGCGCCCTTGGGCGGGACGGGAGATAATGTAAGACTTTTACTGACTAAAATCACCCTCCTGTTCCTTCGTTGCCTTTCATAGCGGGGCCAAATATTCCTTTCCGAAAACGACTTTATTACTAATTTGGAAGGTTTAAAGATATAATGACTTGTCACGAATTTTAATTAAAATTAATAAATAAAGACTGTCCTTATTATTTTTTTCGAAACTACCATAAAAATACGATTTAAGGAATGTTAATATCTTTATGTAAACTTTCTCGCGAATGATGTCGCTAGCAATACGCTACTTTTATAATTAAAAGGGAATTTTTGACAAAAAAAAAATACAATATTCAAAAAAATAGCACAGAGACAAAAGGGTTAATGTATTTAACAAACAGGTTTTGTTTTACGATATAACTAATTTAGTCATGTTTAGTCCTAGTGTTGCCACAACAAATAATAAGCATTCCAGCGCAATAGTGTTAGACAATCCCACGATCATTATTACTACGTGATTTGACTTCACAACTTATCCTATTAATCCAAACAAAACTTCAACATAATAACACAATCAAAATCCAACCTTATGTCTTTTGAAATAAGTGTCACATAAAGTGAAACATAACTTTGTTGACAGCTGATATATTTCGTATTACATGCTATACAATTTTGAACTTTATGATCTCGTACATAAGGTTTAGTTTACACGTGTTACTATTGAAGCAACAAAGTTTTTATGACACATTGTAAATATGGTTAGTATTAAATGTAATTCGGACTGTGTTGGTAATAATTATTGTAGTAAATATTCTATGACGTCACAGGAAGAATATTTTGTTGAAACAATAGTATTTTCATTCATTTCCTCGCAGCTCGCCGTCCGGTAAGAATCAAGACTAGATCGACGGTGCGTTGTGTTCCACGCGCATTAGAAAGAGGTTGTTTTAGGGTTCCGTACCTCAAAAGGAATAAAACGGAACCCTTCTAGGATTGCGGGCTCGCGGACGGCGAGCAACCCATTGCTCAGATAGCAAGCTATCCATAGCTTGCTATCTGATCGTCCGGCAACCGTCCGGACCGAACCCAAGTCATCGACGGCGCGTACTGTTCCTAAGTGCCTCAAGGAGTTGTCAGCAAACCGTAGGGGCCCAGCAGGATCGAAGCCTACTGGGCTCAAGGGTTTGCTTCTAAAAAAAAGGCTTGGCCCTGGTATGAAAGGGGAACGGGGTGGGATTTTAGTCAGTAAAATCTGACACTATCTCTCGCTCCGCCCAAGGGCGGGAGATTTCATTTGATGATTTTCCCCACCATGAAAAAAACCCTTATAGGATCACTTTGTTGTCCGTCTGTCTGTCAAGACTAGTATTGCCATTGGTAAAAAATCGGTTTTTAAACCAATTTTTTTTTTAATAAAGGTTTTTTTGAGATAAGAAATTATCCAATAATTTCTCCCGCTCCGGAACGAGAGAGCGTGTCAGACTTTTCCTGGGGGTGTGAGACTTCGTCAGTCGCCCTTTACGTTCCAGGGCCACGGTCACTATTTCAAACATGCAGCCCTAGCAGAAATCGGCCTTAATGGGCCCCTTCAGTTTTGCAGTTATCTGTTTGAGGAGCGAGTGCAACACGACGCGCTATCAACTCGGGCCAGCCCCTAGCCAAATTACGACCGTTTTATTTCGATTCTCTTGCATCGAACGCCTCGAGTCGGCTACGCCTTCGATTCTTTTTATCTGGACCAAGTGAAGTGGGGCGTGAGGGTGTCCATTCTTTCACGGTTGCGGTCAAGGAGGCTACCCCTGAGATGATCACTACTGGAAACATAATGGAAGAATTAGGACAGGTTTCTGAATTGAGTACCTATATCTTTTTATCCTGGGTAAATGTTTCTTTGGGATAATTGTCTACTAAAACGCAGGTTGCTGCTAGCAACATCACCCGACAACTAGCGTACACTATAAAGCTCTACCTCAGAACCTAGTTAAACTAATCTCAAACAAGTAAAAACCCGTATAACCGTCCGTTGCACTGATTTTCCTCCACTTTTTTACTGGAAGCAACACCTTTGTAATTTCATCCTGACCATCCAAGGGGTTGCAAGTTTTCTTAAACTTTCTAACTTACTCCCGCTTTGTTTAACAAACAAGTTTAGTAGGTAAAAAGGAGGTTTCTTAGTAGAAAGGAAACTGTTACAAACTTACCTTATTTGTTTTTTAGCCATAATTAATAGAGGTCTAAAAACTCCCTTTGTTTCAAGACTAGGTAACTAGATTTCAAACCTATAGTTGAATTCTGTGAAGTTCACTTGGACCTTAACTAAGAGTATCGCAAATCTTTTTTCCTATTGACATTGATGTGGATGAATTTTTTGATGCCCAATAAGTTCCTTTTTCTTTTACCCGGTTGTAAGTATTTTTAGTTTTTAGATATAACCTTTTAAGTTATTATATTTATTAGTTTAGTTTATAAGAAGTTACATAATTTGTATTACAATTAAAGTGCTATGTGATACATTTAAAACAAAAAAATTACGAAAATTTGAATTTTGCAAACTACTCTGGGAGTTCCTTTTTATTTCATTATAATTATGTGAAATAGTCACTGCTTGTACAAATTCAAAATCAAATTAAATACGAAACTAGGTACTATGACTTTTCGCTTCTAATACGAAACAGTCAAATAGAAATACTTACTTATTATTTTCTATATTTAGACTCTTATTGTACAGTAAGCTGACCGCAGTCGACCCTCTTGGGAATATTATAGACTAATACTTTTGTTCGTAAACATGGCTAAATTACATACCTAAATTGGCTCTTTATTAAGTCTACTGCCCATTTCCAATAAGTTATCGTGGTCCTGGAGCTCATAGGGCGTCTGTAGGAACACAGGTTGATTTTAGTCAGTAAAAGTCTGACCCTACCGCTCCATTCGAAGCTGGATAAGATTTGATGATTTCCAGCCCCAAAAAAAGCGACTGCTCCGTATGTATAGACTCAGAAAAAACTTTAATTCCCAAACTAATCTACAACGCTAGACATCTTTTCTAAAAATCTGGCCTAGTTTCCAATAAAATCCGGGCCTATCAGATCTGATTTGGCACTTTTTTTAAACCTCTAGATCCCTTTTAAAACGGTCACGTCTACTCGCGTCCCTCCGTCAGATGTCCATTAGTGAGTGACGGTGCTAAACGCTTCTGTTAAATCAACTGGAAACGGGGTACCCCAAGGCTGTATACTATGATGTCCTGAAGCTATGGGGTCCTTGATTTTTATAGCGTAAACACGTCTTTTGAAATGTCGTGTGTGGTATGAGGGGTTTCCTAATGGAGTAAGGGTTTGGACATGTATGAAACAGTTCAGCGGACAATTTTTTCAAAGGGATGATTTCAAAGCAATATAACAGGGTATCTTAGACTTATTGCATCAAAGATTAAAAAATGATCGCGTATAATAATTTACATTTTTAGAATTTGTTAGTGTTCAGTAACTTGTTAAAATAATACGAACCTGATTATTTTAGCAGAAAGCATTTGGAAATACGAATAGGTATTATAAATACCGAAACAATTGACCAGCTTTTTTGCAAAGTCGTTTTTGAATGATAGTAATAGACATACCAAACCGACTGACGCACTCCATGTGCTAAAAAGAGCTATATTTTGTGCCGTTAATTTTAATTAAATTAAAATATTTAAAACATAATAGTTATACCGTAGCTAATAAGATATTTACAGAAATAAGTCAAGAAGATAAATAATCACAAAACTGACAAGATTATGAGTTTAATAGACATTAGAGTGTCTTGCCAAGTTATTATCTGGTGTCCTTTAAATAACTTAGCAGAGACTCATTAAAGTGAGATACCTATCAAAATGCTAAATGTCAAGGTTGGATGGACAAGTTGCAAAATGAGGTGGGAATGGAAACATACGATAGAGTTTTCGGGATGTTACCGTTAGTAAATCCGTTAGTAAATGGGAAAAGATATTATCAATTTTCCGAAGATGACTTTTTAAATGATTAGATTAGCTGTCTTCATGAATACCTAACATCGCAAACCTATAGTCACTGATAAGCAAGGATAGATGCTGTCATGCGAGCGAAATAGCGTTAGCCGCCAAATGTGACCGTTAGTAAATGGGAAAAGATATTATCAATTTTCCGAAGATGACTTTTTAAATGATTAGATTAGCTGTCTTCATGAATACCTATATTATAAGGGTTACGCGCTAACATCGCAAACCTATAGTCACTGATAAGCAAGGATAGATGCTGTCATGCGAGCGAAATAGCGTTAGCCGCCAAATGTGTGTGATCGTCGTGACTAATGTGATATCTATATGACACGTCATATAGGCTCAATTTCATCGGTCCACGTGGGTCCAAAGAAAAATAGTGCTGTCACAAATATTCGCGATGGTAATAATTAGGTATGATAATACCTTACCGATGACACTTTTAAAAGTATTGCTATACATAAAAGAGAAATACCACTCACTGATTAATCACGAAATCTTAGAAACTATAAAATCTACTTTAAAATTTGGCAGGTATTATAGTTTCGGTGTAGAGTATAGTGGTGTAGACAATACTTAAGAACGGATTTTTCGAAACTCCACCCTTAAAGGGATGAAATGGGGGTCCAAAGTTTGTATGAAGAAACCTATTTTCGTGCGAGTGAAGCCGCTGGAAAAAGCTTGTAGGTATATAAAAAGTAGGCAGCTTGGGAACCAGATTCAGTGGGAAGCCTCATAAACGTTGGAGCAAGTTGGCAGGATGTTGTGAAAGCTGATACCAGGATATGAAGAGCCGTTACGAGTGCAGATACCTAATATTCGTTTCCTACGGTCAGTAGGGAATGGATTTATAAAACGAGAATAAAAAATACGATTTTAAGATCAGTAATGGTAATATGGTGGTGGCCCAGTGGTGGAACAGTGGTAACGGCCTTAACTTACGAGTAGATAACGAGTTCAAACTCAGCCACGGACCTAATACTTTGTATAATTTATTTCATCATCACTGCTCTGAAAAGGGTGAAGGAAAACATCGAGACAAAAGCAGCATATAGTATTTTCCGTAGGATAATTTTCGACTTTAACATGGGCGAAACTGCTAGCAAAAGCTAGTATAAGTATGTACACTAGAATACGAATCAAAAAACAAATCTAAACAGAATAAAAGTCTATATAAAAACAATCGGTCACTTGACCTCTAGACTTTCACAGATCTCAGACCACCCTACCAAAACAAAGATATCAATTGCACACCGAATGGTCCAGAAATAATTTCGTTACATCTATTTCGTGTTCACGAACTGCCAATTCGACAAATCCATCCGACACGATTGTAAGTAAATTGTGTCGATCGTGTTTGAGCGTTGAAACTTAAATTAATTGTTGATTTCGAAACATTATTATCATCATCACTGAGCCTGGTTCTGTCAGCGGTTCAACGGAGATCGGATTCATGACCACGTTTTTTGAGTTAGGATGTACTACGATTTGTCTGCGGCGGTCTTCCCGTCCAATTATAATTTTGGTATCTACAAGGCTAAAACTCTTAAGAAACTAGTGCGCTTCACCATCAACTATGGCATCACTGCTTACCATCAAATGGGATCGCAATCAAGCACTAGTTTATATTTTAAAAAATGTAATCATCAACAATCTCCTTCAGGTCTGGGTGGAGCAGAATCCATGTCAGATTTTTAATGACTAAAACCTACCTGGTTTTTTCACTTGTCCTTTGAGTTTACATGCATACAAACTAACTTACACCTTACGTTTACGTAATAAGGTTTTAATTAGCTGGTATAAGGTGTACTATATTTAGCACACTGGTGCCTGAAAGGTGTCGATCTATCGACACCAAGCTAAGATTCAACAAGCCGGATCTAGATGTGCCAAACATACACAGTTAAATAGGTACACATAAAAACACAACTGTCATTCTGGCACAGTTGGGTAAAGAGAATAATAATTGCTAACACGCAAGTGAAGCCGGTGGCATAACCTAATACCTAATAACGTAAAACATTATAACGATTGCAAACAAAACACATCACCGTATATTTCCAAGAATCTCAATCTATCCACGCGTCCAACATATCCAGGCCTCTCGCATCACTCTTCACCTATCCATTTCCACGGAGGTCTCTCCTCAGAGGGGTCTACGAAACCTGGTGGAGGATTCTGCCTGAAAGATATTACCTGAATACCGTGAAGGCGCCCTTAATGTCCTACTAATGTAAGCGAACATGCTCAAGAACTGTAATGTTTGTACAGGGTGCTTTCTAGTTGATTATTTAGGATTTTCGGTGACTTATTTTTTTTTCTCTTTTTAGTGACTTTAATCTAGCAATTTGAGTATATTCTGCGGATTACCCAAAAGTCCTTTCCTTAGAATTATTCGTAAATTCGTTGAGTTCCTTAATAGTCTTGAGTTGAGTCTCAAATACTGACAAATGTTTGCACTGACTGGTCAGGCCCATTCAAACCAGTATGGCTTTTTCCTCAAAAGACCATCTCAAACGCTAATCTGCATGGTTCTCATGTGAATTAGAAAGAAACAATATTAGCACACATTTAGATTATGTCTGTGACAAATAATTGTGTGCCTTATTTTGAAAATTTATGACCAACCTTTGTTTTTATAAAATAAATTAATAATAATTCATACTTCCATGTAAACCCAAAATGTTGTCATTGATTGTCATTGATTCCATACATGTAAATACTGTCTTTATGAATACCGAATATTGAAATAGCTTGCGTGTATCCGGTTTCGATAGATTCAGAACTGAACTGAACAGTCGTCTTCTAGGAATGGGTTTTCAGTAGTGCCCATATCAAATGTAACCAGATGCCAAATAGTTTCGAATGTAGTACTCAAAATGGTACCTCTACGTGTAGTTTCAATGGTAATCATTCATGCGTGAGTTTGAGCTGAAGGGTTGCTTGAAGACGTTACCACGGTTCTGAAACTTGAAGGATAAGTGAAGGAGCATCGGTCCGTTTTATTCAGTAGAAGTCAGATTAGGCCATACAAATATTTGTTATATCATCATCATCATTTCAGCCAAAAGACGTCCACTGTTGGACATAGGCCTCCCCCAAGCGTCATCACAATGGCCGGTCCTGTGCGTCTCGCATCCATCGGACTCTAGCGACCCTGACCAGGTCATCGGTCCATCTTGTGGGAGGCCTTCCAATGCTGCGTCTTCCGGTACGCGGCCGCCACTCCAGAACCTTTCGGCCCCAACGGCAATCTGTTCTGCGTGCAATGTGCCCAGCCCATTGCCACTTAAGTTTGGCAATTCTACGTGCTATGTCGGCAACCCTGGTTCTCTTGCGGATATCTTCATATGCAGGAATCTAATCCACGATACGCAGCGAAAGCCGATCGCTAAACCACCGCGCAAAATTTCTTAATGTTATTATTTATTTTCTAACTTGAGACAGTAACAGATTTTCGGGATTCTCGATCGAAGTGTGGCACAATGGGGGACTGCGCGTAACCATAGCAACAACGGCCATTTTAGTTCAACGTTTTTGCCGTGTACTATATGTACTCCCGAAGAAAAACCCCCTACCCTCTCGAGTAAGGCTGAGGGACCGCTGTGTTTTGCAATGGACATAGTTTTATCTGAATATCTTTTGACAAGAAACTAGTAGGTACGTCTCACCATCAACGATTGCATCACTGCTCACCATCAGGTGGGGTTGCCGTCAAACACTGGTTTACATTAAATAAATAAAAATTCCTACCATTTCACACTGATTGTACCACACTATTCCGACAAACGAAATCCCGACGAACGCTATCCCGACAGATCACCATCCCGACCTGCATTAGATCGACAGAACACTAAGTCGATGGAGTTTATCTCGACAGAACGCTATCCCGACAGTCATTTGGTCGACAGAACACCAAATCGACTAACTGTTGGCCGACTGAATGCCATTCCGACGTGCAGTAGCCCGACAGAACGCTTTGTCGAAATGTTTTATCTCGAACAATATCCACAGATAGATTATACAGCGGGCCGTCAAAACACAACAGCAGCAACCGGAATATCCAGGAATTTAGAAAATTAAGATTTAATAATAAATTAATGAGTATTTATTGTGACTCACCGAATTTGTCAACTAAAATGTGAATGAACAACAAAAATATTGTTTGACTCACTCTGTTGGCTGAAGGAATAGATTAATGCGAAATAATGAGGTTTCATTAAATTTCTCTATACTCGTACAATCCTACACAATACTAATATTCCTCAATACCTTCGTGAACGCTTTGAGTACCTCGTCCCGAGGGGTAAACTCTGTCGCACCGCCTCTTCTCTTCCCCTTCGTACTCCGCGTCACACTTCTAGTCGCTATGATGGCTCCTTTTCTGTAACTGCAGTGCGTCTCTGGAACTCTCTGCCTCACTCTCTTCGCGACAGCCCTTCTCTGGATGTCATTCATTTTTGACATAATATTAGTGTATATAGTATGTATTAATATGTACTAGTATGTATAATATAATTATACCTATATTAGACTTAGTTATGTAGAATGATATTGTGCACTGGATCCTACCCTCGAATATGTTTTCTCTCTATAACTCAAAGGTTAGCTGAGAGAAAACTCATTGCTGAGTTAAGCTCGCCTTTGTACATAAACTGTTTGTATCTTTATATGTTATATTGTTGTGTACAATAAAGAATTAAGAAAGAAAGGAATCTCATACCACCAATTCGTGAAGAACTTTCTGCCGCGCAACTATAATGACGCATCATCCTGTATATGTAAGAATGTGATATAAACAGTACTAAGGATGGCATTGCAGCGTTATCTAACATTAGAGTGTTGTGATATTGCACCCTCATGTATTCTTATCATTTCCTACTGTTTTATGTCATTTAGGTTGAATTTGCTGGTCTTTTGTACATTTATCGTAGGTTCTGTGGTGTTATAATTTTATCGATGTTATGTATCACAGATAGCAGTTTTCAAATTTATTCCTATACTTCCACTGTAAGGTCTTACTTCATGCCAAATTTCAGGGTCCTAGGTTAACGAGAAGTACTTTATAAAATTTGATTCCCTTGAGAGCGTCGAAATGTACGTTTTTGCGACATAAATGGCCGTATCTTTTTTTTTACGTTAACTTAGAAGTTTGATTTTTTTCCAGTTTCAAGGGACCTTAGACCTTAGTATATAGATTTGATTTCAACTCGATATGTTTACGTGTTCCCATGATAAAACCACAAAAGGTTGACTGGCAGAGAATGCCTTGTTGCATTTAGTCCGTCTATGTACCACTAATGTACATGAAGTTTAAAAAAAAAAATAAAGGGTCTGGACAGGCAGACAGACAGATGGTCAACAAACCGATCCTATAAGGGTTTTTTCCGGTGGGTAAAAATTATCTAATGACATCCCCCGCCTTTGGGCGGAGCGGGAGATAGTGTGAGACTCTTACGGACTAAAAAACCCACCCCGTTCTTTCGTTGCCTTTCATACCGGGGCCGAGCCTTCTTTTCAGAAGCCGACTGCACGCCTGCTAGCAGGCTGGGCCTCTACGGATCCGATTAGTGTTCCGGTTTTTCCTTTTGAAGTAAGGAATCCTAAAAAAGGCAAATAACCACAGCTTTTGCCTCCTGTCAAACCTAAAATCATTCTACCCACACGTTGATATTTTTAAATTTAAAAAAGTGCCGTCGAAAAAAATATCTAGCCGTCAAAGTCACTTGTTTACATTTTGTACCGTCAACAATATACTCGTAGGTTCCAAAAAGTTACAGTGTACGCTGGTAGCTGCATTTTTAAAAATCGCTAAACCGTGTCAGTGTTGTTAGGATAAAGCTACCGATATCAGGCTGTTTTGATTTTTGTGTGGTTCGGAAAATTGTTAAAGGAATTTTGGTCGAATAGAATTAGAATTGGATTGGTTCTTGGAAGCGTTGTTTGTGGTTTTATCCATTATTCCTTTTGAAGATTCATATGTATATTTTTTGACACAAAATTCAGCATCACATATTGCTGACGCTGTCATGAAATTCTCTTTTTTAAGGTTCCGTATCAAAGTGGGCAAAAACGGAACCCATTTTTTAAATAGGAACACTATGTTGTCTATTCGTTTATCCGTTGGTGGTGGATGAATGAAGATAATAAGGTCTTATAGCACAAAACGCTTCTCCCTTCTCTTTCCCTCTTCTCGAAAGGAGGCCTGGGTCCCAACAGTGAGAACATCATAAGGCTGATGCTATGCTATAGCACAAAATATATTGACAGTCTGAAAACTGTTAAATTTGAAACCAAGATGCCAAAAAAAAAGTTTAGGAAAAATCTATGAGACTCCATTCGAGACTTTCTAAAACAAACTATATCATCCTGCTTACCCCTTTGTCCGTTACGTTAGCATCAGTTTCTAGTCTAACTTGGTGCAGCTGGGTACCAGTATTTTATATGGAGCAAGTAGCGACTGCCTCTCCAATCTCTACCATCCTGGAGTAGTAGCCGGATCACACGATATCTCTCTCTTGGCAAGACTAATTTCAGATTTACAGGCATGTTAAAGGTGTCCCACAGGGTTGACCGATGACCTGGTGAGGGATGTTTTTTTTTTCGGTGGGTAAAAATCATTCAATGACATCCCCTGCCCTTGGGCGGAGCGGGAGATAGTGGACTAAAAAACCCACCCCGTTCCTTCGTTGCCGTTCATACCAGGGCTGTGCCTTCGACCCTGCCTGCTAGCAGGCTGGGCCTCTACGGACCTGGTGAGGTCTGCAGCAATCTGATGGATGCCAGACGCACAGGACCGTTCGTTATGGCGACATTTGGGAGAGGTCAATGTCGAACAGTGACGTCTTTCGGCTGTAATGATGATGAGAAGTTGAGCAAGCATTCCTTAACCTTGAAGATTTTATTATTTTACCGCGAGTTCTTCAAAGAATCTGTAACAATCAATATAATTAGTAAAGAGACCACGAACAACAAACTGGACCAAAAATAATCCCACAAAGAAATGGAACCCACACAATAATAAATACGTAACAACATTTCCTTTCATTCCACGAACACTAAGTTAGGTAAACAATACTCCAGACAATAAACGGAGATGAAACATAAGTACTGGATGAACTAAAATATAATAACAGATACAAAGTGGTAAACAAGAAAGGCGGACTATAGGCGCTCGTGGCCAATAAAGGGCTACGGTGGGCCGCGCTGAGAACCAAGAACTAGGTTCGAACTAGAAGAGTCTTGAGCGTAGTTAGCTGGGTAAGAAGCTAGAAACCAGGTGGTTTTTTTTTCGTAGAAATCTAACATTCTCTTCTCACTTCATCCAGAACGACAGAATTTATTTTATGATTTTCCACCGCAACCAAAAAGTAGTTCTGTTTGCTAGTAGAAGGAATGTTGGTTTTTCGGAAGTGAAGTTGCCTGACGATAATGTTACCATTGTGGGTAGGACTTCGATAAAGATTGGCATGAGAAAAGAGAGGCCTATAGGTCTAGCCGTGGGCAAAGTTAGGCTATGGATGTTGATGATGATACTGGCAGATCTGTAAAAACCGATTTTGACGTGCTCAGCTTTTTTTTTTTTGTGTAGGTAAAATCATCCAATGACAAATCCCGCCCTTGGGCGGAGCGGGAAGTAGTGTCAGACTCTTACTGACTAAAAACCTACCCCGTTCCTTCGTAGCCTATCGTGCCGGGGCCGAGCATTCCTTTCGGAAATAAACCCATGACCCCAGTAGGCTTCGACCCTGCCTGCCTGCAGTTAGCAGGCTGGGCCTCTTCGGTGTGCTGACAGCTCCTTGAGGTGCGCGGGAACAGAACGCGCCGTCGACGACTTGGGCTCGGTCCGGTCGGTTACCGGACGATCGGACAGCGTGCTACCCATTGCACGCCGTCCGCAAGCCCGCGCCTACGGTGGCCGGAAATCGGGATCGGAATCCCGGCGGCGGCTGGGGCGAGCGCCCCGTTGCCTCTGCCTGATGCGGTCGGCCTCCTCCTTTGTTAGCATTACTGCTTCGCAGAAGGAGGCGACCGCCTGCCATCCCTCCTCACTACGGGCCATGGCCTGAACCAAGGCCCGGCGAGAGAGATCGCTGCCGCCGATCACCTCCACGAGGACACGGCGATGCTCCGCCCAGGCGGGGCACACCTCTACAGTGTGCTCCACCGTGTCCTCCGGATGTTCCGCACAGTGGCGACACCCGGGCGAATCCTCCGCACGAATCCGGAACAGGTACTTAGCGAGACGCGCTCAGCTCACTTTTTCTCTTCCTCTTGTTTATTCAGGCAGTACTGTAAAAACGTACTCGGGACACTGCGTTGTCGCCAAAAATCTGTAGCGATCACGTAAGATCCGTGATTGATACAAGCCTTGGAATAAGTGTTTTTCTTTGTAGTAAATGTTTATTTTAGTTTTTCGTTTTAACTTTAGGACTAAAAGTCAAAAGATTAGGAAGAAGGAAGAAATAATTATTTTTTATTTAAGTAACGCTAATTGCGCTAATTCTGATTATATTATAACCACGTTTTCACCTTAGTGCCCTCTCCTGCATGTCACAATTTAAATGACTAAAATCACACCTGTGTCTTTCAATTGCCCTTTACATTCTAGAATTACGGTTCATCTTTCCATGTGGCCTTTAACTGACTGATATCATAGAGATTTTTCATTTGTGCACCAATCTCGGGTATTTTTTTCGAAGCCACATCTAGACGATCTAACTCCGAGCCACTACGAGTGAGGTTGTTATTAAAAAAGCCCAGAACAATCAGAGTGCGGCCCAGTTGGCTCATTTTATCCACGTATCCAATTATGTGGTGAACTGTACACCCCTAGCACTTGCCATACTTATGTTGAGTACAACGACGCTGCAGGTGTTTGTGTTAAGCTGGATCAAGAGTATGGATTTTTTCTTACTTTCTTTGGACGTGAAGTTTACAGAAGTTTTCTGTGTATTAACATTGTTGTAAATATACTTGAGAGGTATAAGTCGCGGTACAAACCCAGCCTGGCGCATTACTTTGTGTAATTTATTTCATCATTACTGCTCTCAAAACGGTGAAGGAAAACATCTTAAGGAAACCGGCATGTCCTAGAACCAAAAATTCGAAGGCATGTGACATTCAGCTATCCGCACCGGGCCCGCGTGGTGGATTATAGCACATTCCCTCTCCTAGAGAGGAGGCCTGAGTCCCAGCAGTGGGAACATTATATGGCTGATGCTATGCTGCTATGCTATGGCATATACTTACACGCATATTCGTAGGTGTTCACGTTTGACCACTATCTCACTGAGAATAAGCGATGATGTGGTCGACGATGGAGCACGCCTAGAAGTAACCTATTCGCTCTTAACCTAAATATCTCTTGGTTCAGGAAACATTCTCCGGCAAGGAATTCCATTCTTCAGCCGGATTGATATCCAAATTAAAACAATATGGTAAACTACATGCCCCAGTCGGTAATGTGCCTCACTTGTAAAACCAAGACAAGTATATATTAATTGGTGCTTATGACATTCGATCTGATTAATTTATAAGTATAAAGGCGATGTAAACTATGCAATAAAATTTTAATTTTAATTATATAATTTATGTAATTTTAAATGTGTCTTAGTTTGGCAATTGGGGCACTTTATCGACTGGGGCACATATGACTATCTTACCCAAATAATAATCACTAAATATAAGCTTGACTAGTTCTTACAGCCCGTCCAAAGGTTGTCTGGTAGATATCGGTGGCAGCGATAAGATCACCATTTGTAACCGTAGATTTAGGTTTGTTTGAAAATCATGTTACTACTCGTATTTTGGTGTACAATAAAGTATATTCTGTTCTAAGAAATACAGCTTTTGCCAACTTTCTACGAATCCATTTTTTTACACATGTTTGTTTAACGGCAACCAATTTACGATAGGCAGGCAGTAGGTACGTATTTGGTGTTTTTTACCAACTTATAACATAAAAATAAACATCTTCAAAGAGTCTTGGTATGTGAGTCGGAGAACCCTAGAGAATAAAATTGATTATTTTCGTACGTGCCACTGAAGAAAATTGCTTGTCGGAGTGTAGTTCAGTTCGATATTTTTTTCTGCTTGTTTCTATCCAAGGAATCGGACTTCCCCACGCTCCAGCCATCAGGAACGCAACCCCCCGACCCGCCGGTAGCTCGCCGTCCAGCCGTCCAGTACCCGTCCAGACCGAGTCTGAGTCGTCGACGGTGTGTAGTGTTCCACGCGGGCTCCAAAAAGACGTCAGCAAAAGTGTAGACGCCCAGCAGGGCTGAAGCCTACTAGGGTCACGGGTTGATTTCCGAAAGAGAAAGGGGAACAAATGGATTATGGTCAGTAAAAGTCTGACACACCCTCCTTCTTCTGCCTAGAGCGGGAGAAATCATTAGATGATTTCCCACCTTATAAAAAGTAGGTGCAATAACTGTGTGTAATTTATTTCATCACCTTTGTACTCAAAATGGTGAAGGAAACAAACCATGAATTGAATTCAATGTCTACATTCTTTTTGTTTTAATTCCCCCGGGTCTATGTCGTCTTCGTAAAAACTTTTTACAAAAAAATACAAACGCCTTTTAAAAAAAAAATATCACAAAAAGGTGCAAAATAACTTTAATTTCGGAAGTCGGTGTTTCTATAATAATTTAGTCTCTTCGTTATTAAACACCGACTTCCATCATGTTTTGATTTTTGGCCAGGGGTTGGTCGTAGGGTCAATTAAAAAAAAAAAAATTGTTATGTTTCCTTTTATTATTGTGGGTTCCCTGAGGTTCAAAAAAGTTCAAAATGAGTAGAACCTGGCCTTGAAGTCGGAGCAGTTACCAATGGGCCATCAGTACAGCACCCTATGTCGAAACTAATGAAACATTTTTATTCATATTCCTAAATTAGTTTAGTTAGTGAAACAATAAAGAATTTTTTAAGACTTTTAAACTATTCTACGACAGAAAGTAGATAATAATTTTAATGAAAAACGGTTTACTACTAGGTATAGCAGTTTTCGCCTCCAGCAATGTTAGATTTTATTTTATTTTTTAAATGTAATATAGTTTTTATCTTTTGTGGTCGTTAGTGGTAGCATGGAAAAATTTTACTAATTTTTATTAACAAAATGAATAAGTAGAATATTTTGTGTTTTTAGCATATCTGCTCTAGCTGCTGCCATCGTTTTCACTTGCGTGTAAGTAGGAAATTGTCCATACTCCTATCCGGGACTTTGTATGTAGGTATTTATAGGGTGACTGGTAATTAGTGAACGATACTTAAACACGTGATTGTAGTCATGATAACAAACAACTTTTACTATGGGATCAAACCTGGGATGTTGGACATAGGCCTCCCCCAAATGTCGCCACAAAGAACGGTCTTGTGCGTCTCGCATTCATCGGATTCCCGCAACCTTTACCAGGTCATCGGTCCACCTTCTAGGAGGCCTTCCAACGCTGCGTCTTCCGCTACTCGGCCACCAATAAAAGTGTTGAAAGTCGATTATATACACCACTATTTTTTAATTATGGCAAATACTTAAAGGGTTTATTAGAAAAGATCTTGTTATTATTTAAGTAAAATCTCAATGCATAATATTCATAAACAGTAAAGTTATGAGCGTTTGTTTATATCCCAAAATCTCACTCAATTTATGGAAACATTGTACAGGTTATTGTTTATGAATGAAAGAATGACAATAAAAATGGAAAAACACTGCGCTTAGTATTTTCTAGTAGTGGTTGTTATGAATGATGATTCAATTTTGAATTTACCAATAATGACAAATTTTCATGAACAATTTTGGGATTTCGTTTTTTGTACTTTTGACTACACACATATGATCAGTAACGGGTACTGATTGAGCCCCATTTTTTTGTGAACTAATTAAAAAATAGGGGTGTATATATAAATATTTTGCACAACAAAATGTGGTTGTTTGTACATAGAAATACAAGCAAATCAGAACCAAATCTATAAGAAATACACTATCACAAGAATATCTTAATTTACTGTCCACAATTTATACGATAACACTGTCATATCAAGCTATATAAAATCCTATCGATGTCACAAGTTCACCATTTTGATTTCGTGTAATTTTCTGATCTGTCTACCGAGATGAAATAATATTTTTTCGCTCGAAATAAGGTTCGTTTTTATTGGCAACTTGATCGCTATTATCTGATAAACTTCAATGACTGTTGTTTATTATAATGGCAACACAAATTGCTGTTCGGGGTAAACTGAATCGATTAGTGATTTTAGGGTTCTCTTCTAAAAGGGTAAAAACGGAACCCTATTGATATGATTTCGCCGTCCGTCTGCCTGTCACCAGGCTTTATCTGATGAACCGTCATAACTAGACAGTTGAAATTTTGACAGATTTTTTTTAATTTTTTTTTGTATGGTAGGTAAAATCATCCAATGACAAATCCCGCCCTTGGGTGGAGCGGAAAGTAGTGTCAGACTCTTACTGACTAAAAACCTACCCCGTTCCTTCGTTGCCTATAGTGCCGAGGCTGAGCCTTCCTCTCAGAAAACGGCCCTTGACCCCAGCAGGCTTCGACCCTGCCTGCCTGCAGTTAGCAGGCTGGGCCCCTTCGGTGTGCTGACAGCTCCTTGAGGCGCGCGGGAACAGAACGCGCCGGATGTATTTCTAGTGATAAAATAAAATAAATATTTAAGTGGAATTTAAACTCAAACTCAAAATCGTTTATTTTACATAGGCCTACATGGGCACTTAAAAACGTCAGAAGATAGTGCGCGGTACCAGTTGGTCGTTTCCTATGGAGAAGAACCGGCAAGAAACTCCGTGGTTACTCTTTTAAAAAAGTGATTGTTTCTACAGTATTTTCATACAACAATATTAACAGATATGAGAGGACAATGTAGACCGGTCAGTTTTGTACCCAAAAGCACAATAAGTTCCGCACAAGCACAAGGGGATCCCATACAACTAACGTGATATTTTTCCGTTTGACATGCGCTCCAGGTCCGTCCTAGAGCGGGAGGAGTAATGGATGATTTATCAAAACAAAAAAAAATGTATGGGAAAAGTGTTTTCAAGTTGAGTTATTATCCGTTAAAATACAATGTTCCAGTATTTTCCTTTAAATATTGAAATACATTCATTTTTATATATTAACTAGCTTTTTCCCGCGGCTTCGCTCCCGCTGCACCCTACCCTACTCTACCCTACTGTACCCTACTCTTCCCTACTCTACACTACTCTACACTACTCCACCCTACTCTACCAATAAATGAGCAGACTTTAAAATATTTTTTAAAAATTTATTTTACGGGTTTTTTTTTCTATTTTTTTACGGGTTAAAAATTATCTGTATTTCTCCTGGTTCTAAGCTACCTTCCCACCAATTTTCAGCCAAATCGGTTCAGCCATTCTTGAGTTACTCGTATAAGTAGTGTAACTAACACTACTTATACGACTAACGTGACTTTCTTTTATATATATAGATTTATTTTATATTTTCTTTTTTTTAAGCCTTTTACATATTACTGCTCAAAATCAATTAGTTATTATATGCGCAAAATGTAGTGCATGCTGTGCTTTTCTGCAAGTGATGAGGCGCTTAAACGTAAATTACTAATGTACAAATTATAATCTTATAGCGTACTTATTGTTGAGAAGTCAAATAATAAATAAATAAACTATCGCTGTGCAGCAGTTAACAGCGATCCCAGTTAATTTTAACTTAATCAACATCAAAACATCAATCCCGCCGGCAGTCAGGTAACTATTTCCGTACAAACATAATTGCGAGCACTTAACAACATAAACATCTAAACTACGTCAAAAACAGTAAAATGATTACACAATTTGGGGAACTGTAAATAACTGGAGTTCCTAATCTATGGCACTAGCACGTAGCTATCACTAAGTGATATCTGTCGTTTCTATATGCTCAAAATACACCGTTGAATAGTAGTCGTTTTAATCCCGCGGAGGGTCGATTTGGTACATGAAATACTATCGATTTGTTAAGAAAATGAAATAAAATAAAGTAATTTTTTTCAAAAACTCGAACTAATATACGCATATACGAAATTAATTTCTTTAAGTAAACGAGTCATTGACCTTGTAGGTAGTTGTTGGTCGTGCGTACTAACTACCTACAGTTCATTGGCCTCGCTCAGCTGACGTTTACTTAAAAGAAATTAATTTCGTACATGCGTAAATTAATTCGAGTTTTTAAAAAGTACTCAATTTTTTAATTTTCTCTACATGTCGATAGTATTTCATGTACCGAATCGACCCTCCTCGAGATTAAAACGACCAAAATTTAACGGTGTATACAAAACTGCTTCTACCAGGAACTGCGACCGTCTAAAAGTAGAAAATTGTCTCAAGGAAACATACTCCCGGGGTAAAAATCACCAGAACATGGTCTACCCGATGCCAAATTTCATCGAAATTCGTTCAGTCGTTCGAGCGAGAAGAAGCAATAAACAGACACACGCTCGCAAACTTTCACCTTTATAATAGAATAAACTTTATTGTACACCAAAATAGTAACAATTGCTAATAAGTAATTAGTAATATTACTGTGATTCACATAAATATTATTATTAAATTGAATTAGGTAACTAAAGTAAATAATCTGTTTTGTAAAAGCTCACTTTAGTATAGAATAATATATTCATAAAAAAAAAAAACACAAAAAATACATTTTAAATATCTAGAAGTCAGTTAGGCGTAGGTCTCGAGGGAGAAGAATGTGCAAGAATCTTCATGGACACTTTCAAATAATGTTATGTATATCTCATTATATTTTATATATATTTTGATGCTTCTACAATGCAAGAGACAAATTGCCAAATTAACGATTGCCAATTGAAAAATGAAGCTGTCACTCTCCATGATGCTATAACGACAGCTTTAACACAGATAATGAATTACGTTTCGGTGTTGCCAGTACAATTAGTCAATTGCAAAAAATAATTGAATTCAAAATAAATAGGTGATGTTCTTGGTCACAAAAAAAAAAAAAATAATAATAATAAGTAGTCTGATTTATTATTATAGTTGCGGTGTACAACACAGAAAAATATATTTTATTTTGCAGCAAAACTAAACGTATCTCCCTTTCTTCGCATCTCAGTGTTACCTTATTTAATTAAACCCACCGTATAGTTTACAGGGCGCCTATAAAACTATATAGCTCTGTCCCCCGGAGGTGTTCGTTGTCACAAATACCTTCGGCCCACAAACCATAGCGGGAATAGACCCTTGAGCGTTCAAGGAAATTAAGATTTGGAGCTCCTTTGAAACTAAAGGTTCTTATGTAGGACGCCCTGTATTTTCTGCGAAGAAAGGTATTGTATTACAAGGCTGGTTTTGGAAGTAAATGGAATATTAGTTCAATAAATCTCTTATTCTAATAGAGTATTATAGGTACCTATTTTAGAACACAGGCTAAAATTTTACTTTGTCTATTGGTTTTGTAGTCATAGAACAAATCATTTTTCAATACACTTGCTCGTAAACCCACTCTGATCTGTTAGGCACACACAATTTACTGTTATCCACACTAGTGCGGAAAAGTGTGTGTGTATCAGGCTGGGGGCTAAGAGACTACTAACGAGTCGCCGGTCAACTCCCTTTTGTTCATTTCTTCGTAAGTGTATCGAAAATCGTCGTTTGATAAATGTGTTCCATAATACCCTCTCCTGTGGCTCGGGCCAATTCCGTCTCGGTCGCAATGACAAACTTTCTCGAATTGTGTCAAAATATATTAATTTATTTATTATATTCTTCATTGTACACCAATTTATTAAACATTAAAAAATAAAACTTAAAGCTAGACACACACATACAATTATGAGCGGCCTTATCGCGTCCCGCGATCTCTTCCAGGATATATATTATTGTTATTGAGCTGATTTATAAAAGAGACAAATATTTTTTTATTAATTTTGTTTTAAATAGATATTATCTCCATACACAAATTATCAAACGTCTGTTATATGTTTTATTAAGGATGTCAGAAAATAAAAGTTCAAGCTTTCGTGCACATGATGGATCCATTATGAAATAATATTTTTTCTGACAAATGTTCAACAGCAAAAAATTTTAAATATAATTAATTATGAATGAGAGCTTTATTATATAATTCAGAATCTATTTATAATTTACTGGCAATTGATGAATAAACACATAAGAAAGAAAATACGCTTAATTTTTTTATTATGAATAGGTTCACGTGTTGGAAACTTATTGTTTGTATAAGGTTTTCAATTGATCTGACTTTTGTATGTATTTAGAAATTTATACCATTTCTAAATACTTTATATATATGCAAATTATAGATATTTTTTTTTAGATAAAAATTGCAGGTTTTAAACTCAATCATCATTTACGACCAGTCATGACTGAACCAACATTAAGGTCATCCCATAGAGCCTAAAGTTATGTTGCTAAACACATACATACGAGGTGGTATGTACGAAATTAAGCGTTTGTACGCATACGTCTAAGATATGGGGCGGTGGATTGCGTGATTGCTTCCACGCTGCATTGCAATGCGTTGTGTTCATAGTGTATACAGCACATGTGTGATACAATTTGTCTCTTTAAGCTATTTTGGTCATTTATGTGCTGTTTCTCATAGGTTTAAACGTGACTTCTTAAAGAAAACAGTTTTAAATAATTGTGTTTGAAATTGGTCTTTGAATGCGTCAAAATTATGGTTACCACATTATGTATAATGACCACACTTCCATTCGCCGAGACGTTGACCGCGCATATTGTTACGCGAGCCTCAAGGAGTTTTCAGCAAACCGTAGGGGCCCAGCTGGGTCGAGGCCGACTGGGGCTAAGGGTCTGCTTCTGAAAGGAAGATTCGGCCCTGGTACAAAAGGCAACGAAGGAACAGGATTGGGTTTTTAGTCAGTAAAAGTCTGAAACTATATACCGCTCCGCCCAAGGGCTCGGTCATGTTATTGGATGATTTTCCCACCTAAAAAAAACACCTGTGCAATCTTATCTTTTTTTTTATTGATTTAAACTAGTGCTTGACTGCGATCCCACCTGATGGTTAGCAGTGATGCAAACATTGATGTTGAGGCGTACTAGTTTCGCTAGTTGCTGCTATCTAATTTAGTTTTTTTATGTTTAATGTTATATTTCTCTTTTCGCTTAGATAATATTTATCTACACAAATGTATAAAGCTGGACTTAATGCCTTAGTACTTGCTTATGGAGATGCGGTGCGTTGCGCGTTTACGGAGACGCGTTTTTACACGCGTTCAAAATAAAGTTTACTGCGCCCACAATAAACAATCTCATACAACGTCATATATGTTAGAATTTAGTGCGGGTCGCACCGCCCAACGCGCCGCGTCTCCATAAACAAGCACTTAGGCAAAAAAAAGAAACAGAATACTTTAAAACCGAATTGATTTCTAACAGTTCACTCAGACGGACATCAAAAAACCCTCTCACTACACATCGTAAACCAGACAGAAGTATTTACTCAGATATAGTACATAAACTGAATTAAGGTTTCAGTGTGACATGGCTACAAATTGTCACCTTTAGCAGCCTTTAGCCCGACCTGCTCGTAATTTTCGGGAGATTTGACCAAATTGACTGAGAGAGAATTTCCATGCGATGCCGTGCCTCGTGCGATGGGAATTGATAATATTTTCATGGTTTATTCATCAAGGTGTTATGGGTGGTCCTTGGAGTCTGGTCTTGAGTGATTTTCCTGTACATAAAGATTCGATTTTGATTATATTGGCTTGATTTTCCCGTAGTGATTTGTTTTTCTTGATACTCGTAAGGCGAGGTGGCGAGATGATCTTGATGAGTACCATAAAGACAGGTTTGAGATAGCGCGGGAGAAAGAAGAACTTGGGCCTCCTCCAAGTCCTTCCTTTGCCTAGTAGTGGGACATTAATGGTTAGGAAAAAGAAATTAAGGCAGACCAATTATTTGTTTACAGGTTTAAACTAAACTTTGCGTGTAAACAGACCAATAACAGGCAACTACTACGCAATTACAATAATTTTTTTTAATGATTCTGAAGGACTCACGGAAACTAGGATTTTTTTGTTAAATATATTTTTAAAATCACTGAAGTGAACAGTAAAGATGATATATTATAACCTAACCTCCTTCGAATAAACACTTAAATTTAAAAACTCTTTTTTGAACGAATCGGTTGACGAACAAAAAAAAAAACAATAAACTTCAAACTGACTCAAATTAACAAATCCATGGCATGTCCTTATGTATCACGGGACACATAAAACAAAGCGAAGCTATATAAAGGACGAACACACACAAGGACGACTTAATTCCTTCACAGGTTAATTTGAAAACGTTTTAATGTGGACTGCAGTTACACCGTAGCGTAACAACGAATGATTCAACTAATTTTGCATTAGCAATTTTGAATAGAACAGTCAAATATTCTTGGAAAATTTCTGTAACTTGGGCACAGCAAGGGCAACTAAGGGGTGGTCTTTAGTCAGTAAAAGTTTAACACTTCTCCCGCCGCACTCTACCAGAGTGGGAGAAATATTTAAAAAATCCTAAAATTTCAATCAATTAATTATTTTGTTCGCCTTCACAGTTTTAATAAGTTTTGATTGGTCCTTTAGTCATCTATTAAATTCTTTTCAATTCGACAGTTTGCTACCAGAATTCAACATCTTTTGTCACATTTTTAACTCACATCGACCTGGGTTAAATTTTCTTCAAAAGAACTAGTCAATTTGGATCTTTGAACTTCAAAAGGAACTCTCCATTCTAAGCTGTACACAAGATATATTCTAAGATGTACATAGAAGTCATTAAAAAGTATAGCTACACTAGTCGGTACTGTTGAATAGACGAGAAACCGTCTGTTTTAGACAGTGACTATAGTCGATCTAGTAGGCCATTTAAACACCGACTAGTCGCCTAGACGGCCTAGTCAAAACCTTCTAGTATGTAACACTACGGTGTAACAAGCATCTATTTAGAATCGATTCACCTAGTGTTTTATTTGGTGTCTATTAAATAGCTCGTAATTGCCCCGGCGTTGCCTGCCCGTTTTAACAGGGGCTATTATTGCCTACCGGACCCGTATTAGGGAATTGATTTTTAATTTACTGACAATCCGTCGGTTATTGGTTGCTTTAGGATTATTTTAGCGTTGGATTTTGATGCGGTTAATATTCTGGTATCGGGAAAGCTTTAGGACCCGGATTAATATTATAGTACCTTTTTTATTTGAGAGCTTGGATGGTCCATGATAAGCTGATTCTGAAAATAGAACTGATATTACTTTTTATAATGTGGTTATTTATTTATTTCTTGTACACTTTGTTGTTTTTTATATGATCATCATTTAGGCTAAGGTATAATAATAATATACAATTTTCACACAATGTCGTTTAGTCTCAAATTAAGCAGAGCTTGTGATAGTAGGTATACCTAGTGGACATACTTATATATTTCTAAATACATACATATAATAGATAAATTACACCTAATCACAGAACAAATGATTATTTTAGGCCTATAATATATATATGAGAGTATATTATGGTCATGTGAAGAGAAGGGAAACACGTGTTACTAAGAGTTATGAGTATACCTAATTGTGAATGGAAAGCAAAGATGGCTATCCTAGCGTGCTTCATCGTCGACCACATCATTGCTTACCATCAGGCGAGTGGTCAAACGCTTATCAATAATGGAAAAATAAGCAAGGACTAATAATTGGAACAGTAAACCTTCGGAGTATATATAGGGTGACGGGTAATTAGTGAACGATACTTAAACATGTGGTTGTAGTCATGATAACAAACAACTTTTACTATGAGACCAAACCCGAAATCGCGAAAAAAATCAGCCAATTTCAGTACATTTTGACCGGTTAGACGAACACAAATGTACTTACCAGCAGATTTTTTTCGCGATTTCGGGAACAGCTTTTACTATGGTAAAAGTTGTTTGTTATCATGACTACAATCACGTGTTTAAGTATCGTTCACTAATTACCAGTCACCCTATATAAGTTGGTTTATTTATTAATTTATTGTACACCTTATTGTTACTCAACAAATAATTAATCTTATCAATACTTGTTTCACGTAAAATAAAATATTTTCCTCCATTTTAAAATATCTCTTTCATTCGCAGATCGCAAACATTTTCGTTTATATTTCAATGCTTTTAAAACCGGATCCGTTCGCGAAGCACTCAATAGTTTTTCATTACGGTCATTTATTAAATTGTAAAGAGAAAAATATCTCATTAAAATTGGAACAGAAAGAAGCGGAAAACAGAAAGCTAAGTGAGAGCTGTACGATTGTGAAATTCTAAGTTGCTGCGTTAAGACTCGTTTTAAACTGGCGATTTGTCGCTGCGATTATTTTGTCGGATATTGGCTATAGGTTTTTTATTTTTGAGTATGAGTTATGCTGAGAAAGCAGTGGTGGCTTGGTGGTAACGGCGCCGATTTACGAGTTGTAAATCGTGGGTTCAAACCAGCCGGGTGCGTTTCTTTGTGTAATTTATTTCAACATCACTGCTCTCAAAATTGGTGAAGGAAGCCATTGATATTTCCTGGCTTCTGACTATTCGTAATGACTGTCAAAGGTTTTTATGACTTTACAAAATTGACAGCCGGGACCAACGACTTCACGTGCGGAGAAATCTCGATATATTATATGATCACATCCACATACTGGCCTTGACAAGCGTCATCATCATCAATTTAGCTGGAAGTCGTTCACTGTTGGACATAGATCTCCCCTAAGTATCGTCATAACGAACGGTCCTGTGCGTTTCGCATCCATCTGCAACGGATTCCTACAAGCCTCACTAGGTCTTCGGTCCACCTTGCGTCTTCCAGTATGTGGTCGCTACTCTAGAGCCTTTGATCCCCATCAACCATACGTGCCTGCCTATTTCCACTTAAGTTTGGCGATTCCTTGTGCTATGTTGGTAACTGTAGTTCTCGTTTTGCGGATATTATCTTCATTTCTGATTCGATCACGCAAGAAAACTCCAAGCTCCTTCTAATTGTCCTAATTTTAGACTCAATAAGTTTAAAAATAAACAGGTCCAGTACCAATCTACAAATACTAAAATGATTGATCGATATTTCAACTTGAACAAACTTAAAATACGCACATATTTGACTCAAAAGACGGCTGAGGTACTTTACTAGCTGAAATATCACCGAATTTCACTGAGCTAGCCTGAAAACTGAGCTTACTTTTGATTGATTGATGAATGTGGCTAGGTTTTGACATGTTAAATATTTACCGGCGAATGTTCGTAATAAATCAAGTTCTGGTCTAAACCTGGATGAAAAATGATAGTTCTAGTCTTGATTTTAGGTGTGAAAAAATTGCTGAGATTAACTTTGTGAAGTTGTCGCTGTACTAAAAGATATGGAAGATTTATGGACTAAATATTATTAATAGATTTGATTAGTAGTCTAAGTTTGCGAAAGTCGGTTTGTGTACAAAATGTTTTTGACCCCTGAGGCCATACCATGATCTCTTAAGAGCGACCAACCCGAGGTACATCGGCACACAACTGCTCTTACGAGGTAATGATTTTATTACACATCTTTCTTCAGATATTTTGGATACACAGATATCCTGTGGATATCATCTAGGTTTCTATAGAAATCAAAACATAATTTTGTGTAAAAATAATCCAGCAAAGACCTCTAAATCTGCTTTTTTTACGTGAACTTTGGCCCTCCATAATGTACTCATATATTAAAAATATTAAAAAAATAATCGAGATTCTAAATGATGTCAATTTTTCTACAAAACTTTTAAAGCTTTTAAAAAACACGTAAAAGATTTGTGAAATATTCGAGTAAATTACAAAATTACAGAATGCCAACAGGGTTTTGAAGCGTTATCGCTTTTTTCGCGTTGCCTCTTAATCAAACATCGTTTTGGATTGCTTGAGCTGAAGCAACAAGCTTTTAAACCATGCTCGACGTTGGCCACCTTCACACGATCCATTTCACTACCTAAACTGAATTGTTAAAGAGATGGGAACTATATAGGGCGTATAGGTCCTTCTTTTTTCTCGCTGAAGAACTTGCATACTCGCTGAAGCACGATGAACTTGCATCAATGTTTGCGTGCCAAAATGGTAGAATGTATAAGGACATTTTATTATTATTTTTATCATCATCATCCGCCTTTTAATATTCCCACTGCTGGGACACAGGCCTCCTCTCTAAGAAAGGGATTGGGCCGTAATCCACCACGCGGGCACAGTACGGATAGGAGGATGTTACATGTCTTCGAATTTTTAGTTCTTGGACATGTTGGTTTCCTCATGATGTTTCCCTTCACCGTTTTGAGAGCAGTGGTGATGAAATAAATTACACAAAGTAATGCGCTTGGCCGGGCTTGAACCCGCGACCTACTAATCGTAAGTTGGGGCTGTTACCACTCGGCCACCACTGCCCTATTATTTTTATCACCTTATTGTAATTACCTGCATTCTGAGCAAATAAATTTCTATACTATATTATTCGCTCGCACGATTGTAATTTTTATTCGTCATAATAAGGCTTCTGGTCTATTTTCTTGAAAAGTTTATTAATTTGTAGGTTTGATTTTGTTTTGGCTGTTGGTTGCGCCAATTTGCTATGATCCGCGACTTTGTTTTTTGTAATTTATTTTTTTGGCCTAGCAATCCTATCCCTACCGTTTCCGCTTCCCGCACGACCTCGAGAGAAATGATTTGACATTTGACGTGTGGGCATCGATTGTGAATGTGACCGCACCGCTAACCGCGCCCGCTCGAAATTACAAGAAAATTGACTATTTTCGTGATCCAACCATTCAGAACTCAACAGTGGTGCAGTGTAGTGCAAAACAGGACCTGGCAGTGATTTAAATGTGCGAAGTCGAAAATCGCCGGCGCGGTGCCACGTGGAACCTTCGAAGTCAAAAGGTCAGTGTTCCTCCCTATCCCATGCCAGGCACAGTATCTGCATATTGTTAACAAACCTTAGATCGCTTTTTAAACCTACAGTCCACAGCAAATTCGCGCAACCATTACTTTTGGTCCATACGAGCAGGATCGTGAATCATTTTCTTGTAATTTCGCAATATAGTATTTGTTCCATAGGGAATAAACGCAACGCGCCTGTTTACCTAGATATAATAGTAGAAAACCCGCATCTAGGCATTTAGGCAACTATACGTTATTTCGCTCGTATAGTTAAAGAGTCATTGATAATTACGGTACCTACGCCGTCAACCGCACCGCATAATTATAGTTAGCTACGTAAATATCAGCGTAGATATAAATCGATCGCATTCTTTTTCTTGACAAAATTCATTCGGAAGTCCTACAAATTGCATGTAGGTAGACGCATTTCAAAAATACCCGTTCATTGTTGAGTGAATATTTGTAGGAAACGGATAAACCATAGATTATATACGCATATGTTATTCCGTTCGTTCGCCGTTCACTTTGTTGTTTACAATATTACCATATTGTTATCTGATAATTATCGCTTACTTAATAATTCGTTAAGTGTTTGTTTGAGTGTATAGTGTGAATATATCAAAACAAGATGTCTCTTAAGGGAACCAAGGTTAGTACTGATTTAAAGGTTCAGTTAAAGCTTTTATACGCTAAAAGGGACTCACAGTTTTCACGTGTTCAATCAATTTGTGATAAATCTTTGCAAACCTCGGATCTGGCGATTAGAGATGCTTTCTTGTGTTCGTTGGAAACTTTAGATAGTTTGCGCGCGGATTTTGAATCTACAATTAATAATATAAACATTTTAGAGTTGGAGTTAAATCCTGATTACTGTGTGAGTTATCAGGCATTGTCGTCCTTTGATGACTTGTATTGTCGTATCAAACGTATTGCTAGGAGTTTAGAGACTCCCCCCCCCGCGAGTGGTTTATCCAACCCTCCTCGCGAACGCCCACGATTGCCGCCAATTCAAATACCTGAATTTAATGGTGACATTCGAAATTGGAATTTATTTATAGATAGTTTCGAAAATATAATACATAGGAACACATCGCTGACAGATCACGAGAGATTGCATTATCTCGTAGAAAAATTGACCGGTAAGGCAAAGGCTGTCTGTGCTGGAATTACGTTTAGCGCTGAAAATTACACTTTAGTTTTGGACACTTTAAAAACAAAATACGAAGATAAGCGATTAGTAGCCACCGCATATTTAGATCAATTATTCGATTTGAAAAGTTTTTCCGTTTGTAACGATCATAATTTAGAGAAGTTTTTAAATATTTTCGCATCATCTGTTCGTGCAGTAAAGAACCTAAAGGTCAATGACCTCTGTGACTTTTTGTTTTTGTATATCGGTTTAAAGAAATTAGATCCTGAAACTGTTCGTCTGTTTGAAACGACTCAGCGCGGTAAAGAAATACCTAAGTTCGAAGATTTAGAATCTTTTATTCGCGACCATATTAAGGTATTGCAGCGCACGTCGGCACGTCATGAAGTCACGAATAGGACAGGTTCCGATCGCCGTATAGACGCGTCATCGAAGTCAGTCAAGACTGCACATACGCTAGTTAATACCGCCTCAACACCTGACTGTTCTCTGTGTAAGGGTAGCCATACACAGCTGTACAAGTGTTCGGAATTTCAGAGATTATCGCCTAGTGATCGTTACAAGTTTGTCCGCACTAATAATTTGTGTTTTAATTGTCTAAGTGACAAACATCTGGTTACGTCATGTAAAAGTGGTGTTAGCTGTCGTAAATGTCCAGCTAGACATCATACCTTCTTACATTTTGAGAGTAGTAAGCTGCCATCGCAGCAGCAGCCTGCGCAGACGCGCGACGCTTGTGACGCGCGGCCTGCTGCAAGTGCAAACGACGTAACATTGTGTTCGCTTTCCGCCGCTGGTACTCAAGTCACTACCGTTTTACTTGCGACCGCGCAAGTTGTCATTGTAGATGCCTTTGGCAAACCGCACACCGTTCGAGCGCTACTAGATGGCGCTTCCCAGAGTAATTTTATTACTCGGGATTGTTGTCAACGCCTTGGTTTTAGTTTTAATAATTGGTCATCCCGCTCAGAAGTGAAAGGTTTTGGAGGTTTAAAGGCAACCATTCACGGTTCCATTAAAATAATATTTAGTTCACGTTTTAATCGTAATATTTCGTTTGAAATGGATTCGCTAGTCGCAGATAAGATTACGGAACGGTTGCCCACGGTACCGGTTGACACGTCCATGCTGACGGAGTTTAAGAACTTGCAGTTAGCCGACGGAAATTACGCTTTCCCTGGAGATATCGATCTATTGATCGTTGCTTCGATTCTCCCGCATCTCCAGTTATCACGTAAAATTCAGGGTCTTCCGATGTACCCCGCTCCGCACGCACTGGAAACAGTTCTCGGGTTTGTTATAGTTGGTTCCGCACCCGCTTATTTAAATAGTTACTCGACTGTGTCGCACTGTTGCACCGTCGAGCCGCCGCTTGAGTCTACCATCCGCAAGTTCTGGGAGATTGAAGAGGTCAATGTCCCGCCTATTCTCAGCCCTGAGGATCAGGTCACTGAGGAGATTTATACCCGCACGACTACTCGTGATAAAGATGGTCGTTATGTTGTCGCGCTCCCTTTCAAGGGTGATATTTTTTCGCTCGGTGGCTCCCGTGCCTCCGCAGAAAAACGCTTTCTATGCTTGGAACGTAAGATGCAGGCGTCTCCTAAGTTGAAGCAAGCCTATGATGATGTGCTGATCGAATATTTAGATAAAGGTTATATCTCATCAGCGCCTGCCGAGACTGAGGAGACACGTGATTACCCGTTTTACATCATCCCGCACCATGGAGTTGTTAGAGAAGACAAGCTTACAACTAAACTGCGTGTGGTTATGGATGGTAGCGCTAAAACTAGTACTGGCATATCGCTTAACGATATCTTGTATTGTGGTCAGAACCTCCAGGGTAACTTATTTGAAATAATAGTAAATTTTCGCTTGTTTGCTATTGCGCTCTCTGCCGATATTCGGCAAATGTTTCTTAGTATTGGAATCAGAGAATGTGACCGTAGATTCCAACGCTTCTTGTATAGATTTTCTCCGCAGGAACCTTTGAAGGTTTACGAATTCAATCGTGTTTGTTTTGGGCTTAAGTCTAGTCCCTTTCACGCTCTTCGCACTATCAAGCAGTTGGCCGCTGACGAGGGTGATACATACCCGAAAGCAAGGGCCACTATTGAAACCGGATTGTACATGGACGATTTTGTGTACAGTGTACCTAGTGAAGCAGAGGCTATAGAGACCGCTGCTCAAGTAATCAGCCTCATGAAGTCCGGTCAATTTGATCTGGTGAAATGGACAAGCAACTCGCAAGCTACATTAGAGTCGATTCCACCGTCACACCGGTTGACTTCGGTAAAGGAATTCGATGATAGTGATTCGCATAAGATCCTTGGTTTAAGTTGGTCACCCGCAACTGATATGTTCAGTCTTAAAATTAGCTCGACTCCGCCAACTTGTACCAAACGCGTTATCCTAGCATGTGTAGCTCGGATATGGGATATAATGGGTTTTGTAGCTCCTGTCGTTTTATATGCAAAGCTGCTTATAAAAGAGCTTTGGCTTTCCAACTGTGATTGGGACGACACCGCTCCTGACAGTGTTGCCAAGTTGTGGGCTCGCTATAGGAAAGAGCTTCCAATGCTCGATCAGATACAGATTCCTCGCCATGTTGGTATAGTACCAGACACTGTTGTTAATGTGGTAGGTTTCGCAGACGCCAGTGAGAGGGCTTACGGGGGAGTGGTTTACTTTCAGGTCCAAAATGGCGATAACATTTCAGTTTTCCTCATTAGCGCAAAATCAAAGGTATCTCCTCGTAAGGTTGTCTCTCTTGCTCGTCTCGAACTCTGCGCTATTCTTATGTTGGTTCAATTGATTACATCTATAGTCAAAACTTGTCGTCCTCGCATTAATATAGAGAGAATTGTAGCGTTTTCAGACTCAACCGTTGCTCTATGTTGGGCCCACTCTTCACCCCATCGATGGGGCACGTTTGTCGCAAATAGGGTGGCTAAGATTCAAGCTGAATTGTCACCGGAAAATATGTTCCATGTCGCTGGAACAGAAAACCCAGCTGACTGTCTCTCACGTGGTTTGCTTCCCGCGCAAATTTTAAATCATCCGCTTTGGTTTTGTGGCCCTCCCTGGCTGCATACCACTCCTAACGAGTGGCCAAATGCTCCGTTTAACCCCGCTACTGTTTCAGAACCACCCGAGGAGAAGAAACATACGCTTGTAGTATCAGTTCCGCGTGAAGAGTCAGTTGTTTTGTTGTTGTCTAATCGAGTCTCGTCTTGGTCGAGACTATTACGCTGTGTAGTTTACGTCCTAAGATTTTTGAGATTATTACCATCGCGTGGTTCTATAATCGCAGCTGATTTGGATAGAGCTGAATCAGTTGTACTTCGAGAGTTGCAGAAATTTTATTTTTCAAAAGAATTTCGTAGTTTAGAATCACATAAACCTTGTAGTCCCGCACTTCAACATTTGAAACCATTTTTGCAAGACGGACTCATTCGTGTCGGTGGCCGTCTGCGAAATGCTAAGTTAGAGTTTGAACAAATGCATCCAGTAGTTCTACCACGCAGGGATCACGTTTTGGATTTGTTGGTGGACTATCACCATAAGGTGAATTGTCACGCTGGTCCCGATTTATTAATGTCCATTCTTCGACAGAAGTACTGGATACTTTCCGCTCGCAATTTGATACGCGCTAGAGTGCACAGATGTGTGCCCTGCTTTAAGCTCCGCCCGCGTTTCAACGCGCCGGAAATGGCCGACCATCGTTCTTGTCGTGTTGTACAGACGGTGAAACCTTTCATACATACTGGGACGGACTATGCTGGACCGTTTAAAGTCACTATTGCCCGTGGTCGTGGTATACGTTCCACAAAGGCATACATTTGCCTATTCGTTTGTATGACAACTCGTGCGGTTCACATAGAGTTAACCAGTGATTTGAGTACGCAGGGTTTTATGTCTGCATTTAAACGATTTTTATCTCGCCGTGGTCCCGTTAAGCGCTTATACTCTGACAACGGCACAAATTATGTTGGAGCGCGACGCAATATTTCGGAATTACATACATTCTTACGCTCCAAGTACTACCAAAGTGAATTCGCCCATGTCTTAGCTGAGAATCGCATTGATTGGTGTTTTAATACGCCAGCGGCTAGTCATTTTGGTGGCAATTGGGAGGCGAATATTAAAAGCCTTAAGTCGCACCTGTTTCGGGTCATAGGCGAACAGATTCTCTCGTACGAGGAGTTGAGCACCGTACTCGCTCAGGTAGAGGCGTTGATGAATACGCGTCCGTTGTGTCGGACTTTGTCTAGTGATCCATCGGAGCCACTAGCGTTGACGCCGGCTCACTTCTTGACGACGACTCCTCTTAAATATTTGCCCGCTTTAGATGTCGAGACTGACAAACTGCAGCTTCACCCGCGTCACGCTCTGCTAGATAGCTTAGTTCAGTCCTTTTGGAAGCGATGGAGGACAGATTATCTGCATACGCTGCAGTCGCGTCAAAAGTGGAACACTCCTTCAGATCCAGTCACAGTCGGTACTGTGGTGATACTGAAGACTGAGAGTGCGCCTCCTCTGCACTGGCCTCTTGGTGTAGTGGAAGAAGTTTTTCCGGGTTCGAACGGAATAACGCGAGTCGTAAAAGTTAAAACCGCAACTGGATCGTACCTGCGTCCGGTTATTCGCCTCTGCCCTCTGCCTAATCAGTAGTAGTGGCATAGTTAGTTATAAGTTGTTTCGCTACCTAGTATTGATAGTTTAGATTAGTAATAGGGTTTAGTTTCGCTTTTGTTTTTTTTCTTTTCTTTGAAGGTAACCCTTCAAACCCGGGGGGAATGGTTGCGCCAATTTGCTATGATCCGCGACTTTGTTTTTTGTAATTTATTTTTTTGGCCTAGCAATCCTATCCCTACCGTTTCCGCTTCCCGCACGACCGCGAGAAATGATTTGACATTGACGTGTGTGCATCGATTGTGAATGTGACCGCACCGCTAACAAGCCCGCTCGAAATTACAAGAAAATTGACTACTTCGTGATCCAACCATTCAAAACTCAACAACAGTGCAGTGTAGTGCAAAACAGGACCTGGCAGTGATTTAAATGTGCGAAGTCGAAAATCGCCGGCGCGGTGCCACGTGGAACCTTCGAAGTCAAAAGGTCAGTGTTCCTCCCTATCCCATGCCAGGCACAGTATCTGCATATTGTTAACAAACCTTAGATCGCTTTTTAAACCTACAGTCCACAGCAAATTCGCGCAACCAACCATAATTACGTTTATCCTCACTCCTACAATAAGTGTTCAGTCTAATTTTATTCATGAGATATTATAGCCCAGATTGTTTTCTGAACAAAACATTTATTGCCTTTGAGATATTTATTGAATTCCAGCTTTGTATCTCAGGACCAAAATTTGTTATTAGATTTATGAATTTTGGTCCTAAGTATCGAAGCGTTGAACAATATTACCATTTATCTATACTTTGCATTATAAATGTACTTCTAGTTTTTACCCGCGGCTTCGCTCTCTACAGGAACCTTGTTTTTTTTTTTTTATTATTGATAAGTTCGATTTTGGCTACTATCTAATCTAATGATAAGCGATGTGGTCGACTATAGAGCACGCTTGCTTAGAAATTAGCATGACAACCGCTCCCGTCCTTACCCTTTGCGTACGGAACTCTAAAAAATAGTTTCGATAAGCTTCATTTCCCTATATTAACAATAAACACTAACTTTTGCAAGCATCTTCGCCCGCGTGACAGTTAAAAATTATTCTAAATGTACATACTCCCAGTATAAAAAGTATCCTACGTGATATTCGACTGACTGGCCTGTTGGTCTAGTGGTTAGTGACCCTGACTGCTATGCCAGAGGTCGTGGGTTCGATTCCCACCCAGGACAAATGTTTGTGTGATGAGCACGATCATTTGTTCTGTGTCTGGGTGTACTTTATCTATAATATGTATTTATTTAGAAATATATAAGTATGTTTATCAGTTGTCTAGTACTCATAACACAAGCTCTGCTTAGCTTGAGACTAGACGGCGTTGTGTGATAGTTGTGGACTATATTATTATTATTATATTATATCCTTTATTTCTTGTATCACATATTTTTTTACATTTTTAAATATTTTTAACATACATATAAAAAAAAAAACATTTAAAAATATAAAAAATAGTGTCCCACCGGTATCGGGAACAGGGTCCAAGCTACCGGCGGTCAGGGCTCCAGAGAAAGGAACCTCCTATAGAATATTATATTATTATTATTATTCGAGGCCTAGGGTATTGTATACCCGCGTTTGAGCGCTGTTTTTTGATAAAAAAAACACACACACAACCAAACATAAGTGTAATATAAATGTGATGCAAAACACAAAACAGAATCAAAAGTCTTCATACCCGAAGACCATTCTTGCGTTATTTTCTACCATCTTTTATTGTGTGTCCTAAAATCCAAAAGCGGAACCATAGCGTTGTGTTTCTACGATATCATTTGTTGCTCTCAAACTGTGCTGGATAATAAGGTCCGAAACAAAGATGTAGCGGATGATGGAAGCGGCAGGAGTTGCAGGACGATTTCCAGCCATCACAGGCATGGGTTTGTTGACGGCAGGAATGGGTAGCAATGGGTAGCTCACCGTCCGGTAAGGAGCAAGCCTAAGTCGAACGCGCATTGTGTTCCTTGCGCGCCTCAAAGAGACGTCAGCAAAATTGTCGAGGCTAGTTAATATTGGTGATGCCTGCCAAGGCTGCGGATTGTTCGAAGGAGTTTCGAAGAATTCTGTGAGTTTTAATCAGTATAAGTCTGACACTCCTGCTCGACCTGCAGTGGGAGAAGATATTTGATGATTTCCCCACCATTTTGCTAGCGATGCACCTTGCCCTACTGCCATTTAAGTTTGGTGATTCCTCGGGTTACGCCGGTAACCGTGGTTCTCCTGCGGATATGTTCATTCCTGATCAATCACACAATGAAACTCCGAGTATAGCTCTCTCCATAGCTTTGTGGGTGACGTTAAGCCTTCTGATGAGGCCCATTGTGAGCGACTAAGTTTCAGAGCCTTATCTATGTCATCACTGGTAACATGCACCGGTCGTAAACTAGGTTAAGACATGATATCAAAATAAAATCTAAATTTCGGCAAGCTTGCTAACTACCAAGCGTCTATACGAAAATAATATGCTTAAACGGAGCCTCCAATCACCTTCTAATGTAAAAGTATTTGGTTCAGAAAGAAAGACTTTGTATCTAAGCGAAAATAATGTTTTAGCAAAGATGTCAAAACCTGGATAAAGTAAGATCAGTCGGTTGTACACAGTAAACAAGCTAGGAAATCGACGGAATACGAATTCGAGACCTACAAATCTTTCAATTATTATTCCATTGTTATTTTTATCAAGCTTGAAGAAGTAGTCTGCCGCAAAAAGCTATTAAAATTTCTAGGGGGAAAAACACGAAATGTGAGTCACAGTTTTAGATTTGTTTTACGTAATCCTTAATGGAACCAATTCTTTTATAAAAGTTTTGGACAACCTTTAGGAACTTTGATCTGCATTACGGTGGATATCTTTCATGGAGATTATGATTTGAGCGTATATTTTTAGGGGCAGTGGCGACCACTTAGTAAAAGACGGACGGACGGACAGCGTTGAGTTGGACCTAGTGAGGGTCGCAGGAATCCGATGGATGCAAGACACACTATCTGGTCATTATGGCGACACTTATAGGACCCATAAGTCCAACAGTGGACGTCTTTCGGCTGAAATGATGATGATGAGGCATGGTGGCCCAGGGGTGACCCTGACTTACAAGTTGCAGGCCTTGGGTTCAATGCTACTACTATTTTCATTACTACAAAACGATAAAGAAAACATCATGAAGAAATCTGCATATCCTAGAACCAAAAATTCGAAGACATGCAACCTCCACCAACCCGCACTGGCCCGGGTGGTGGATTAGGTACAGCTTATTCCTTCTCTTAGAGAGGAGGCCTGAGTCCCAGCTGTGGAAACATTACATATATGGTTGACTATGCTACATGCCAAAGTAACGGCATACATGAAAGATCAGGTGTTTCAATATGAAAAAAACAAAAAAGGAATTCGTTTGGAGTCCTAAGGTTTCTACTTCTCGACTTTCGATTTGAGGTATACTAAATAATTCATAAGATTTTTTTCCAACATGCGTAATCCTTTGATGTAGTTGGAGGTTTAGTATATCTAGCTACATACTTACTTTGTTACTTTAGAAATTTAATCTAGGATTATGAAAGTCTATCTCTATTCTAGATATCGACAAATTGGCGATCACCGAATTATTGTATTCATTTATGTAAACTGTTATGTCGTCAAATATTAATGCTGTGTTACAACTGGCACAATGCCGAATGGTCGCCATTTTGTGTCGCATTTCCATATCCCATTTAAGCTTGTACTGTTTTGTAAAATAGATAATTACTTTTTAACTGCGGTTTATTTTGACTATGTAAAATGAAGTATATTCTATTTTGGGTCGATTAAAGGTAGGTAAATCCTTTGATTGGAAATTTCAATTTCGTGGAAGAAGTGACCATCGGGTCACTTTCACGAAATTGGAATTTCCGGTCAGGTGAACTGATTAATTATTTGATGAAGGTTTTTTTAGCTATAGGAACATTTATTTGTAATTTTAGTAGCTGCTTGAATCGATTTATCCTTACAAAAAAAAACTAAGGTTCGACCTAAGTATGTATATTTGTATATCTGTCGTTTTTTTGAAAAACTTCTGACGCGATTTAGATATGCTAATTTTTCAGGGAATGTTTTTGTGTATTAGGATCTATTGGAGATCTTTGGAGATGAACACTAAAATTAAAATATAAACGGCTTTTTTTATTCATATTGAAATTGAATGTAAAAGATACAACTAAAGTTAAAACAGGTTAGGTTTATTTTAATCTCGAGTTCTCTCTGTCACTTCCAGCAATCCCAACTTTTACATCCCATACTTCGTTGGTTTTTAGCGATACCACAATAGCGTTCCATATTCACTTCTTGCACAATCCAGTTTCACAGTTCCAATGCGAAATTTTGAATGAAAATTAAGATATTTTGTGTCTGGCAACATTTATCATAGAGCTTATCTAGGTTTTGTGTTGTTGCTTTACTAAGTTTTTGCTCCGAGGGCTATGGGAGCAATTTATATCTTTTCTAGGGCTGTCAGTGTTGTTAGTTTTTGTAGGGGTGTGGCGTAAGGGAGGGCTGTGTAGGTTGTGACGTCAACTATGAACTTTGAGGCTCGGATTTCCCGTGGCCTACTTTTTGGCGTTTGTGTCACCTGCCGCGTTTGATGTGACTTTGTTTTTAAGTTCATAACGCGTCTGTGTTGCTGCCAGCTCTTTCATAGATAGTAGCGTAGTAAAGCTCCTTGCAGTTTTATTAAAATCTTGGTGCTGTTTGCACAAGTGATTTATTGTACTGCAAATTTAATTTCCCGCTTCCTCGCATCTGGTGTACATGCATGAAAATATGCATGATCAACACGCTGCGAAGTGATTGTAGTGTCTACTATCAGAATGTGTTTTAAGAGGAAACAGAACTATAAGTAAACAGTTTTAATCGCTTGCAAAACAGATGGTCGATGGAGACGAAAAGTTCTGGAATGACGACTAAGTACCGTAAGATGCAGCTTTGGAAGGCCTCTCACAAAGATAGATGTGAGACGCACAGGACCAGTCGTTATGGTGATACTTGTGGGAGGCCTCTGTCTAACAGTGGACGTCTTTCGGCTGAAATCATGATGATGCTGATAAAATCGAATTCAGTAGCCCAAATAATAAGCGAGAATCACAAGGACCAGAGGTAATGAGTTTATGATCCAACTAATAAAATCAAAGGACCAACACTAGAACAATTCAACTAACTAACTTAGTGTTGGCTCATATAAGTAAATTAATCTTACGCGCTGGCGAGCCGAAAACCAATTTTTGGGGAGCATCCTGAGCCTTGCGGTTCTGTCCTGACACGTGACGAGGGGCAAATGTTACTTAGTTTAGCTGGAGACACAGGCTCAGGAAGTTTGGCCAATGTTCTGTCCAACTTTGGGATGTCTTCTTGAACACTTTCATCCGCAATTTGCATGTAAATTAATAGGATTAGGACGTCCGTCATTGAATTTCGAAGTAGACATTTCTTAAGAATGGATTTTAATACTTTTTGTTTTCGCAATGCACATACTTTATTTTCAATTTAGAAAATAAAGTTGTATGTTTTGAAGATAAAACATTTGAATGAAGTCTTTAAGTGACAGTGGATATATAATACATTGCTCGTAGATAGCTTATGGGGCTGAAAAGTTCTGGACCCGTGACTGCGTGACAGAAGACGGCACCTTAGTAGGTTTCTCTATAATGTGGACTGATGACTTGGCAAGGGTTTCTAGAGTCCACTGGGTGAGAATAGTGTAATACCAGTCAATGTGGTGTTGCGTGGGTGAGGGCAATATCCAGTAGTCTTTCTTCTAAAAGGATGAGAATGATGATTCAAGCTGAACAGTTTCAAGATTCCATGGGATTCCTCTTCTCTATCTTGCTCTCTTCGAAATTGTCAATCTTCTTACTCGTCTCACTTCTCTCTTCTGAATCGTCAATTGCATGTTTACCGTACCAACTATAATAGTTTTGCTTTACCAAATAAGTTGGTCGTTTCACCAACCGTATGTCCCCATGTAAGTTGAACTTCTAACCGCCCCCAGTTTTTGCCAGTGATATAATAAATTATGTAAGGCTGTTATTGTCCAACGATGGTATCTTAACTTTGTGGTTCCATTTGCTCAAGTTGGTCCTTGTACTGTTATTTATAAATGCTCTCTGGTCCTTTTGTTCGCAGTGTCAGTTCAGCTCTTATAGCGTGAATTACACCATCGCTGCATCGTTTAGATGTTTTAATTACTTGTCTTCTGGGACTTAATGAAAATCTTCTATTGTTTATGTTCTACTGGATTCCGAAGCTGCTTTAGCACGTTTGTTTTATTTATTCTTAGTGGCTATCACATTATTTTTATGTAATCATAGAAAGTTGTTTGTCTATTGTTTTGTACTTTTATATGTATAAGTTATATTGATTGTAGCTATTTTTCGTTAGATTTGGTAGGGTATGTATCCGAAACGCATCAAGCCAGAAGGACTGGAACGATTTATCTGCTGCGGTCTACCCGTCCGATTATAATTTAGGTGTAAGGCTAGAGTGAATAGGATCTTAATAAACTAGTGCGCTTCACCATCAACGATTGCATCACTGCTCACCATCCAGGATCGCAGTCAAGTACTAGTTTATATTATTTAAAAAGAAGCGAAATTGGCTGGAGTATATCCTCCAGTCCATTCTCCCGTCTGGTTTGATACGTAGTTAAGGCTGCTAAACCATAATGAATTCATATTTAGGTATTATTCATACAGTTAAGCAGTGGAATTCCTTGCCTAATTTTTTTGATAGTTGAAACCTGGAAGTTTAACACTAAGGGTGAATAGGTCATGTTTAGACAAGCGTGCACCATTTTCGACAACATTATTGCTTACCATGAGCCCCCTAACCAAGTTACCATCGTTTCGTCAAGCGTGAACGCTTGGAGTTGACGATGCCCCCAATTCCTTTGTTCTGACCACGTGACTGAGCGTTGAGATGACTTCAGAACAAAGAATTAGGGGCGTGGCCAACTCTAAGCGTTCACTCATGGAAGAAAACAACAAAAATATACCATCATATTTCCAAAACTATTTGTAAAATATCTAGCTATAAGTGAAACGTTAAAGTAGAAATTACTTCGGATTCCTCGCAAATGGATAATAGTTTGAAGGTGTGCTCAAGGAGGTGACAATGGAAAAAGTTGAATCGAAAAGTTAGCAGTGCGTTCAATTGTATCCACTCAAGTTACTAAGGGACTGTAATAGTGTGTACCTACTTAGTGGCAGTTTGTCGCCTTACGGCATGCGAAGAAACGATCAAACTTACACCCGTATTAATACAACCCTATTTTTTGATTAGTATACAAAAAATTGGGGCTCAATCGGTTCTCGTTACTGATCATATTTGTGTAGTCAAAAGAACAAAAAACGAAATCCCAAAATTATCCCCGAAAATTTGTCATTATTGGTAAATTCATAATTGAATCATCATTCATAACAACTACTACTAGAAAATATTAAGCGCAGTGTTTTTCCATTTTTATTGTCATTTTTTCATTCATAAACAATAACGTGTACAATGTTTCCATAAAATGAGTGAGATTTTGGGACAAACGCTCATAACCCAGACCAGCAGATTTTTTTTCGACATTTCAGGTTTGGTTCCATAACAAAAGTTATTTGTTATCACGACTACAATCACGTGTTTAAGTATCGTTCACTAATTACCAGTCACCCTATATATTTGCATTAATAATAAATAATAATAATGCCGGCCAATGGCTTAATAGCCAAGAGCCTCGACCAACATCTGCGGAGGCTCTCGTTAGGCAGTTGGATCAAGGGTCTGATTCAGAAGGCAGTATTCCTGGACATAGTGGGTATTTTCTGGAGGTTTCTCTCTCAGGAGCCCTGACCACCGGTAGCTTGGACCCTGTTCCCGATGCCGGTGGGCTACTATTTTTTATATTTTTAAATGTTTATTTTTGTATAACCTATAAAAAATATTTAAAAATGTAATTTATATGTATATACAAAGAATAAAAGGAAATAATAATAATAATATTAATAACCGCTTCGTGAGTTCTCTCCTCTATCAGTTTTGAGTAAAAGGAGACAGATTTATGTTCTGTAATAAAAGCTAAAATTTTAAAAGCAATCGTTTATAAACTGGAAATGAAACTGAGAGCTATTTGCTATTGACATCACGCATCTCTAATATATTTCCAAAGTTGGAAGAAGTCTTGAACTCAAAAACAGTGAGGACTTTATCGAAAGTTATTCTGTAAGTATCCCAAGTAAATATGTAGATCTGTTACTGGAAAAGACAGGCTGTGTTTCAAACTTTGTGCCTAGACTTTTGTTATATAAAGCAAGAATATTTCAATGCTGACAACAATTTGTTATTGAAATAATCTTCTTGATGAAGAATGTAACGAATACTGTTCGAATTTTAATGTAGCTAGCTTCTGCCAAAGGAATATAGGTACCTACTCTTGGGATAAAAAGTATGTGCTATTCCAAATAGATGGATTGTGTGAGGAAATGAAAGAAAAGGGAGTTAGTGATATTCCAGGAGATGGCTTACCTGTGTCCTAATTTCATTCAACGTGATCTAAATAATAGGCCAGTCAATATTAACACGCATCGCAAACGCTCATGTAACTACGATTTTACTCAGTGGGTGTGACACAACCTCTGCCATTTTCTAGCAAGGCAAACTTCAACAAGGAAGAAGTAGGAAATGCTGGCGAGAAGATCTTGATGAACCTCTAAGGAGGAGATGAGGGAACAGTGCGACACTTGGTATATGTTAAATAGGCGGTAACGGCCAAAGTCAACTAACTGAAAACGCTTCCTTAGTAGTTTAAAAAAAAAAAACTAAAACATTGCAGTTTTTAGAGCACCATGGGGGTAGCACAGGATTTTCAAGGACTCCAAAAAAAGTAGGTTCTCAGTTTGACATGTATGTATGTAGGTATGTATGTATGCTTGTCCGCGATTATCTCGCGTTTGGCTGAACAGATTTTGATGCGGTTTTCAGAAGAATATTTGTCACATTTAGGAGAAGGTTTTGGCATTCTAACGGACTTCAATAAAAGGAAGTTCTCAGTTTTTAGAATTGTCATGATGATTTTTTAATGGAACCGAACTGCTATTTCTATGATCTATTTAGGTTTAGCAAAAAGTGCAAAATAACTTTCGTTTCTGAAGTTCGTGTTTCTATAATAGTTTGGTACCTATCTTTGTTATTAAACACCGACTTCCGAAATTAAAATTATTTTGCACATTTTTGTGTTTTTTTAAGACATTTTTTTTGTAAAATTTATTATTATTGATCGCATTTAACTACTATTTGATGGTTAGCGATGATATGGACGACGATAGAGCACGTTTCCCTAGAAAAATAAATGCATAATCGAAGTGTGCAATTTCTATTTAATTATACATTGACAGACTAATAAAAAACGATAGTTATCTGAACACAGACTTAGATTTTATAGGCGAAGGCGAATTACACCTAAAATATGGCCACAAGAACTATCGAATCCTATCTTCCTCCAGCAATCCCAATAACAATTAACTTAGATTTCTATTCCTTATTTACATAAGCTCAAATTATCACACGAGGGCACACAGGAAACCGTGTTCTCGGCTAGGGCAATTATCAGTACAATTTAGGGCTACGCGTCGTATAGTCGGCCCGTCGTGCCCGGGCGCGTAAACCGGCGACTTTATCGCGTTTCGCGACTTTACGATTATGCGCAATTCTAAAAATAACGACAGTCGCGCGATGTATACGGAATGTTAATTAATTTTGTCGTCAGGTGCGCTCGGTGTCGCATATCCAGTAGGTTTTGCGTCTTGTTTTTGGTATTTTGATTTCCACATAGGTTTTTGCGTTTTATTGAGTTCGTTGTGGGCATTGATTTTATGTGAAGTGTGAATTGGCTTTTTTTTATGTGTGAATTGGAGAATTTTCTGTTCGTATTAGAATGCAGATGGCATTGAGATGCTATCTTGTCGTATGGAACTGAGGAGATTTAGCATTCAGGATTCTTGATTGGATTACTGTTAACGTTTTTATGTGATAAAAATGCTTGGTCTTATTAACTTCGGTTTGCATAAAATGTATATTTATTAATCATTGCTTAAGTATTTTACTACTAGTATTAAAATTGTCTGTTACAAGTTACGCCGCACACTCTTCAGTTTTTGCCATTTTCTCCAAATAACTCCATCATAATTTTACCACAATCATCATATAGTTATGCCTAGCCTTTCCTATTACACTACAAGACTGGAAGTCTTCCAGCATCATAATGCTGTCTTATATGAGTATCACAACATGATCGACTCATGTCTGATCTCTATAACCTAGAAATACGATACAGATTTCCTGGCTTCTGATGAATGTTAAAGACCTACAAATGATCCGCCGGAATCAACGGCGTGGAATTCCGCGATGTTTGTTACTTGTTCATGGAACACAACGGATTTAATTAATACATTAATTCTACGTTTAGTTTAGGAATGGAATTACCTGTCGGAGTCTGCGTTTCTTGATAGCTGCAAGCAGCCGTAAGCATTGCTTAACGTCAAAGATGACCCACGATCTACTGTTTTTACAAACTTTTATTTAGTTTCACCTGACCCGATGTTTGTCTGTGATTAAATCAAATTTGATCCACTTCCCGGTTACCGACTGAGTTCAATTTTTTTTTGCGATTTCATGTTTGGTCCCATAGTAAAAGTTGTTTGTTATCATGACAATCACGTGTTCAAGTATCGTTCACTAATTACCAGTCACCCTATATAGCGCTATAAAAGCTTGCTATGAAAAAAATATTTTAATTGTAAACTTGTTTAGTTATTCTAAGTAAAAAAAGTCGTTGGTCTGTTCGTCAGAAGTGCGATAACGAGACGGAGACGCTTCGTCATCTGCGGCTACTCGCGGTTTGGAGCGAAGCCAGGGCACGAAGTGCTACGATTTAAAAGTACGCTCCCATAAATGCGATCGAACGATTTTCAAGAGATGCGATTTTTAAAACGTCTTGACGTGATATGTTCGGATTTTTAAAGTCGAAATGAGAACGTATGGTTTGTGGCAATATGATTTTAAAGATAAGTGTATTTGAGCTTTTGATGTAACGTTCCAGAATTTTATGTGAAGTGAAAGATTTTTGTTTGTTTCATCAAGTAATACTTGAGTGACAAGGGGGCTACAACGTTTGAAGTGATTTTTAGAGATAAGGAAAGAAAGAAAAGAAAGAAATATATTTTATTGGGCATAGAAACACACAATACTGGCACTACATTAGACACTTAAAATCTCCCGGCTGCGCCAAATAGGTCCAGTTCAGCAAAAATCCTAGACAACTACGAGGTAGTAGTTGCCTGACGCTGGTTTTCAACTGAACTAATCTATTCTATTATTTTATTTATTTTTCTGAATGGAAAATCAGGCAACTTTTGCTTTAACTAAGCTTGAAGCTTGTGTTCCTCCATTAAATTTAACAATGAAAGTAATTTTCGTAATCAAAGTGTAATCTTAAAAACTGAATAAACTGCACCAAACGAAACTGTTTCACCAAATAAACGCACTTAAAGAACCACCCCTTAACCACTGTCAACGTGTAATGGATACATTTAACAGGGACTTGCAATTTATGCAAGAGTTTCAGCATAAATTTTAGCGGATACCACTGAATACGGACGTTGCTGCCGTTTCTCTAATTTTAATGTCCAACAGATTTATCTGATGCACCAATTTTTAGGTTAATGCATTGTTCTTCGATTTTGTATGAAAAATATGGAAAAGACTTTATTTTTATATCACATCCGACTACCTTGCTTACCCAATTTAGCCCCCGTCATCTCCTTCGAACCTAATGTGGTCACTATTGTATAATGGCCTAAGCGTTAGTTAGCCAAAACATGAAATTATATGTTAGTCGCATATACTGAATATTATTCAGGGTCTAGCTTTGCTCATTCACTCTAACTCCGTCGTCTCCTTCGAATCTAATGTGGCCATATTTTAAGATTTTTTCGTCACAGAGTAAGCCACTAGCCAGCCAATTCATTAAATGTTCTGTTAAATGCATCGGCTGAATATCATTCAGGCTCTAGCTTGTCTCATTTCCACACTCACTCTAGCCCCCGTCCTCTCCTTCGAACCAAATGTGCCCGTTTCGGAATTTTAAGATTTTTTTTGTAACAGGTTAGTTATCAAGCTAGATGGCAAGTTAATGACCGGTTGTAGTTTTTGAGTATTTTGTACGAACTCCGCCCGGGTCTATGTCGACTTCGCGGCCCCGAAACAGCGGTTCTATTTTTATAAAAAAAAACAATGGCTATTCAAGATGTTTGTTTTTACAGGCCGTTTCAAAAAACAAGCTTTGTTTTTTCTTTGTAACTTTAAAATATTTCCGTGACGTAATATCGTAGATTTTTTTTTATCAAGACCACTAATTTATAACATGTTTCGATTTTTACCCGGCGCTTGGTCATAAAATTGTTTTTCATGGTGTTCTCTTTTATATTTGTGGATTTCCAGAGTAATAAAAATATGTCCGTGAACGGGCGCTGTCAGTTGAGACTGGTCATCTCTTAGCTGCCATTGGTTTATTTTAATATCTATATTTAGAATGTCTTTTTTTTTTCGTCTTTATTTTATTGACATGGAGTTTCTTGCATATTCTTCGCCATAGAGATCTACGCTTTGGAATGTGCAATTAGCATCATTTTTTTTTTCTGACAGACTGACACCTTGACCTTTCAAAAGTGCCTGTAAATGGTTTATTTGATATAAATGCTTTTGAATCTTTGAATCTTTGAATAAAAAGTTCAAAATAAGTAGAACCTGGCCTTAACTGCGACGTATGCGTAAGATTTACGTAACTTTATTAATTACTATCAAGCAATTACGTCTATATTTGTCTCTGTATAGACCTCCTCTACCGATTTCGATAAGCACGACCCTTTGAAATTGTTTCCTTGAGCGTGCCCCTATGTGGTTCGCTAGAGCGAATTTAGTTTTGAATACCCGATCACAGCTTACTCAGCATTATATTTCAGATACTAGTTTGTGCCAACGGTTTCGCCTGAGTAGAATTTAGTTTATCATCATCATCAATATCATCATCTTCCTGCCTATTTCCTGTGTTATTTGAGGTCGGTGTAACACGTTTTTTCTTCCATTCTGTCCTGTACCTCTACCATGAGTTTTAAGCAATAGTATTCGTCGTTACTCGATATCGACGCCGTAAATATTTTGTATGGCAAATTTTGGTTCTGCAAGTGACCGCTAGAAGCGCTGCAAAATTTGCCATACAAAATATTTACGGCGTCGATATCGAGTAGCGACGAATACTATTGCTTAAAACTCATGGTAGAGGTACTGTTACCAGTTTTGTTATCACTACCTTCCTTTTCTTCTTTTCTTTCATATTACTCTTCACACAATCCAGCTATCTTTTCTTTGGCCCCCCTTTTCGCCCTCTAACCAGCCACATATACACCGTTAAATTTTGGTCGTTATAGTCCCGTGGAGGGTCGATCTAGTACATGAAACACTATCGATATATAAAGATAAAATTAAAAAATAAAGTACTTTTTTTCTAAAACTCGAATTAATATACGCATCTACGAAAATAATTTCTTTAAGTAAACGAGTCAATGACCTTGTAGGGAGCTGTCGGTCGTTGCGTACTAACTACCTACAGTTTCTTGACCTGGATCAGCTTACGTTTACTTAAAGAAATTTAGCTTCACTTTTTTTGACTGACCGACGTTTTGACTATTCAAAAGTGCCTATAAATGGTCTATTTGAAATAAAAGAGTTTGATTTTGATTTTTTTGAGTTTTGGTTTTTAAAATTACAACCTATAAAAATGTTATTCTGATCGCCTAGAATGGCCTAAAAGCATAGGAGAGCCGACCTTAAATAGGGAACAAACCAGGGGATTGATTGATTGAAATATGTTATTCTGATGTTTGAGCTATTTTACTGTAAAATTTCATCCAGGATATTACCAAACGTACACATACATGTACCCAACGTACATTGAAGCAAAAATAAATGTCAATAGCAGTTTTTATTGCCGTTAACAACTGTAATTGGCATTTATTTTTAAATTTCATTTATTTGGCGCGCTTATTTCGAGCGCTAAAGTTCGCAGAGCCTAACTTCAGATGCGCCAAGATCCGGCGGCCGTACTCAATATAAACCTTTGCCTTATAATATTTGTCTGATATCTAAGCTTACTTTATCAATTCTAAAAAAAATATATTTCTTGTTATAGTTACTATCTAACTATTCTAGGCGCAGAATAATTAAAAAGTATCAACACTGAAATTATACGTCCGAAATTTTCTATAAAATGAAGACACTTCATACCTTTAAACCTACATACATACTTCAGTCATCGTGAGGATGTTTCCCAGTTACCTTCACCTACCTTATGTCTATTGATATCATAACAATCAATATCAACCTCCAAATAATTCATAACTATCTGTTCGGTAATTAGGTCACCCATATTCCCGTCTCCTTTGACACACATAATACCACCACTTATACTCAATTCCCTCAATTTCCTTTGTGGTTGAAACACGAGAAAATATCAATGTATCAACTAATTCCCTCTCTACAAGCTTGTGAGGAAAACTAATTGGTATTGGATTTATTTGTTACCAGATATTGTTCTTGTTTGTGCAGTATTTTATTGTTACAAGCATTGCCTTTTCTTCCTGTTATAATATTGTAACCTGTTTTGTGACTCGGTTCATTGAGATACCTTTGCTAACATATACCTCAAGCATTGCCACGTCGACCGACCCTTGATAATTAATTGATATAAACTAGTGCTGTGATTCCACTTGATGGTAAGCAGTGGTGCAATCAGAATCAGAATCAGAACAGTTTATTTCAAATAGACCAATTACAGGCACTTTTGAATTGTCAGTCACATGTAACACACAGAACAAAATGTCAGTCAGTCCATAAAAAAAGTGAAGCTAAATTGCACGTTCCAAAGCGTAGATCTCTATAGAGAAGAACGTGCCAGAAACTCCATGGACACTCTTTTAAAATCATATTATGAGTTACATAAATCTTGGTTACATTTTTCTTGTCGCTTCTATTATGTGAGCACAATGTAGATAAGTAATGAAAAAATAAAATAAACTAATTAAAAAATAGAAATTGAATAAAGCTACTGACAGCTAAGAGATGACTAGCCCCAACTGACGGCGCCCGTTCACGAGCATGACGCGTGTGTCAGCTCCACTCAGCTCAACCATTTTGAAGGGAACTGAATGACCCAATAACACGTGCCACCATCAGCGAGACATTTGAGTGAGCATGACAAACTCTCAACTGCCAGGCTTTTAATGTCAAACAAGTTGTAACCTAATAAAATAAAAATGCTCCATGGTTCAACAAACTTCACATTCACAAATTAAATCAAAGCAATCGTTTGATGGTGAGGCGCACTGGGTTATTAAGAGCCTATTCACACTAGCCTTGGAGACACCTAAATTATAATCGGACGGGAAAGCAGCAGGTAAATTAAAAAGAAACGATTCTAAGAACAAGCTAATTAAAAATCATATTGTCCAACTTCTTTTAAGATTGAAAACACAAACTTTAAACCCTAAAGTAAACACTCGCCAAGTTTCTCGCTTAAAAATGGACTTGAAGGAATTCTGTTAAAAATGTACACGGAGCGGTTTGGTCGCGAAGTTTTTAATTAGCTGTAAGTTTTCACATTCTGGATGTTTTAGCTTGACTCAGCTTGAATAAATTCTGCTGACAGCACCGTCTCTATTGTACTTTTCTTCTTCTTTTGTAAAATATTAGGAAGTTTCTGCTTCACAGTTCTTAGTAGTTGAAATCACTTTGAGGTGACATTTTCATCTACTATTTTATTTATTTATTTATTGAGTACTGCCACATTAAAATACATTTAACATTAAAAAAACAAAGATTTCATCATGGTGGTCTCATGTACGTAACAATTACTTCATTACATAGCAAACTCAAACTCAAAATCGTTCATTTCACATCGGCCTACATGGGCACTTATAAAACGTCAGAAGCTAGCGCACGGTACCAATTGGTCGTTTCCTATGGAAAAGAACCGGCAAGAAACTCCTTGGTTACTCTTTTAAAAAAGTGATTGTTTCTACAATATTAATAGATATAAGAGGACAATGTAGACCGGTCAGCTTTGTACCCAAAAGCCCGATAAAAATTGTAATCCTTGCATCTACGGAGTCTACGGTGTTCTCACATTCACATTATAAAAGAAGCTATACAAAAATAAAAATAAACCTGTCAATAAATTAAAGATGTACACAATAATAAATTACTACTAAAATTGGTAGGCTATGTTTTATATAATATAAAAAACATTGCAAAAACAATGTCACAAAAAATTAAGGTAAAACAAAAATGGAGCAGTTAATAGACAAGTATACAATTGAAATTAAAGATATAGTATTTGCAATTTGCTTTGTGATATAAATTAACAAAATATTTAAAATTACAATTAACAATACAATATAAAAAATACAGAAAACAATTAAAACCTTATACAATTGTCATAAAAAATATATTATAAATAAAAATTAATTAAAAATTGATTATAAAAAAATAATTATTTACAAATGAGACTTTAATTTACTATCGTCCACTGATATCTATTTATTAACACACTGGACTGGTGGCTGTCAAAGTGCTTTTGTCCGTGTTTGTTATTCGCCATTTTGGCGCTGTCGGCCGTAATCACTGTATCGAGTGTCTACGGTACTAAAGCTAGACATGTCGCACATACTTCAAAGTACTGTACCTACATTTCTCTGCAGCCATTTGCAAAATTAGTTCTCTGGACGTTCGCGGGTGGCGCTTCAAATAGAAACAAAATATTAGCTCTCAATGTATGGAACAGCCTATCCAGTGGTAAGTAAAGGGAGAGGTATAGATCAGTGACTGTCGTCTTAAAGAGTGTAGTCATCAAGGAATAAAAGATGATTACCATCATCGGCCTTATAACTTTCTCATAGCTGAGACTCAAGCCTCCTCTCTAGAAGAGGGAATAGGCCGTAATCTACCACATGAACATAGTAGGGATTGGACATGCCGGTTTCCTCGCGATGTTTTCCTTCACAGTTTTGAGAACAGTTGTGATGAAATAAATTACACAAAGTAATGCGCCTGGCTGGGCTTGAATTTGAACCCGTGATCTACAACTTGTAAGTCAGGGCCGTTACCACTCGTATGTATTTTTGAAAAAAGTGTTTATGTTACCGGCACTCTATATAATCCGGTATTCTATACAATACCTAATGTATTTGATACGTGTTAAAATGTATTGAATACGATTTAAACTAAGGCTTTTATTTTCAGACGGTGATAAAAAAAAAATAACCCTAACCTAACCTGTCCGTGTCGGGGTGCCCTAAAATTACATCACCTCCTTCCCTGCTCTCATCTTTTACACACATTACCGGCTGTGCATTCGGTATTGTTTAATACCTAGATGAAACAGATTGCCGGTAACATATATCCATAAAAAAGTCTATGATACAAAGTTCCGAACTCGTCTACGGTACATTGCGTCCAATTTCTCGCTGAACACCAAAATAATACATCCTAAATATTAAATACGTTACAAAGAAAGACATCTTTATAGCTTGCTATATAATTTTTCCTACATGTTCCTCTCAGATAACACAAATATCATATAAAGAGATTGACCAATGCCGTGGAAAATTAAATGATATCCATTCTCAAATAGCCAGAAAGATATCGTGATAGGGCCCCATAGGGTCATCACGTTTAAGAGCCCTTTTCTTAGGAATTTCATAGGGAATTTATCATCCCTATTGGATTATGTATTGCCGGTATACTCATGTAATCGAATGCTTTCGAAAATTGTTCCGGATTTCGTGACTCTAGTTGTCGGGATTAGGGATTGGAGGAAGTTTTTTTATGTTTCTGGATCATTAATTGCATGTAAGGATCAAAAGGATGTTGTTTATTTTATTAGAAAGTTGGGACAATGTTCCCAGTTCTGGGTTTTTGAGTTAGGTACTATGTGTGGGAGAGGGCCGACAGTTGACGCGTGTGTTGTCGGGTTAATGGACATTATATAGGGTGACTGATAATTAGTGACCGATACTTAAACACGTGATGGTAGTCATGATATCAAACAACTTTTAATATGAGACCAAACCTGAAATCGCAAAAAAAAATCTGCTGGTCAGTATGTTTGACTAACTGGTCAAAATGTATTGATCAGCAGATTTATCTTATTTATCTGATTTCTGAATCTGGAATGATTTGCCTGCTGCGGTCTTCCCGTCCGATTATAATTTTGATGTCTTCAGAGTGAATAGGCTCCTCATAAACTAATGCGCCTCACCATCAACGATTGCATCACTGCTTACCATCAGGTTAGATCGCAGTCAAGCAAACCAGTGCTTGAATTATTAAAAAAAAAAATAAGGGTACTCAAGTAAACAATATAGTTAAAATAAGATAGTTACAGTATGATATAATTTAGCCTCCCAAAGTTGGGTAGTATTAAATTCCTCTACCGTCGTAAATCGAGCCCAAAAAGGACCTAGCAAGAAAACCGAAAAATAATAAAAACAGTTTAACTTAAAAAACGTAAGCCGAGAAGGGCGTAAAAAAGGAAAAAAAGATAAATAAAGCCGCAAGACAATACTATGCAAATGTCCGCTCGCGACTGGCCGAATGGTCGAATATAGTGCGAAATATTAAGCGTGTATTGACACTTAGGCTTTGTGCACACTCACGACCTTTTTTTAGCAAAAAAAAAATAGTTTTGCTTTTAAAATTCTTATGCTTATCGTAAGCTTTTAATCTCAAAAAATGCATTGTTCCTGCGGAGATATGCCTTGTCACTACTGGAAGTAATACAAATGGATTGCAGTCAATAAACTTTGAAACTCTTGTTATTTGATAAAGTTGAAGTTCGAGTAAATAACGAGATAAAAACAGCAAAATAATCACGTTTGTTGACAAACAGACGGACCGTGGAGTCTAACACCCGTATTTATAAAGAAGTAATTACTTGTTCTTAAGTAATTTCTTAGGAAGTCATTACTTGAGGTTAAAAAGCTTCTTAAAAATTTCAGTTTTTCTTAACTATAGAATACAAATTGTGTACTCAAGTAATTAGTTTTACTTGATTATAAATACGGGTATTAGTAATAGGTTCCCGCTGGTACTTAGGTCTTAGGACCAAAACTTTACTACGTATAATGATAATAAAACATAGTTAATATATAAGGTGCGAAATATTAAGCTCATGTTGGCTCAGTGGTCTGCCGATTGTGGTGCACAATGACGCCATATTGCTTTAGGAGAGTTTGTGTGTTTTCGTGGGGGCGCGGGCCGCTGTGACTTCGTGATGAGGTTTACCCAGCTACTGACCGTGCTTCCACCACCTGTCTGTACTTCTGTAAATTTTATAGTACTAATCAAAGTCGCTGTCTGATTCTCCAGTTTAAGCTAAAAAACTGATTGTGATACGATGTTCACTAAAGCAAGACAAACGAGGAAGGAATGTGTAATATGTTGCTGGAAATATGACTAAGTACAGGAGTGGGTTTTTAGTCAGTGAAAGTCTGACACTAAATCCTGCTCCGTCAAAGGACGCGGAGATGTCATTGGATGATTTTCTCACCCACAAAAAAATTACCTATCTTTTTAGATGCACAAAAATTTCATAAAAATTGGTCAAGCCATTTCGGAGGAGTTTTACCAACATAGTGACGAGATTTTTGTATATTAGAAGATAAAGCGGTATTCTATTCAATACCTGTGTCCATTCTTTCTCGGTAACATACTCGTACAGTTTACACGAGTAGATATATTCCACTAGTACGAATTCACAAATCAATGTAGCTAAAATCAGAAATTCTGATTCTCAGGCGAAAAGGACGTAATCATTTAACAAATAGCTGTACCACACGATATTTTGAGTGCAATATTTAGATATTCTCACGATTTAAAGCCGACTTAAAACAGCCAGCTTTTGAACAAACTTTCGAGACCAAAAAAGTCGCTCATGTGAACGAATCCTATGACTCGAGCGACAAAAGCCGAAACATTTCACAAGTGTGCGACATAAACACGACGCGCAATTGATCGCGTCGACAAAACGACTTATTTATGCACCGGGACCCGCCCGTAAAGTATCGGCGGGTTTGTCGCTATGTGTTGCGATTTTAAAGTTATATTGTAGGGTTTTTTTTTTTCAAGGTTTCGTTTTGTAGAATTGTGTCGAATCTTGCGGTAGCTGAGAGCTATGATATGCACCAATTTAAAAACATACTACAAGTTTTAACCTCCCGGGCGTCCGTAGGCTTGCGGGCGACAAGCAATGGGTAGTTCGCCGTTTTCTAGTCCTGTAGGGATCGAGCCCGAGTCGTCGATTGCGTATAGTGTTCGCGGGCTTCAAATATATGTCATGAAACCGTAGGGGCCTAGGACCCTATAGTCGGAAACACTTCTGGGGTCTATGAGACCTACGTTAGTAAAAAAGTAACCAAATGTGGCGATCCAGAATATGATACTGGGTTTTATATTTCGTAATAATACTGCCAATTAGATAATCCGTTTTTTACGATGTAAAAAAAAAAGTGAAAGGGAACTGGATTTTAAGAAAAAAAATATGGATTTTTTTTATATCAGCTATTCTGCTCATAAACTGTATTTATAGGTATATGTAGTTTTTCCAACAAATCCAAAATCTATTATCTTACGTGTCAAAACCAAAATCTTCACAATATTACCTGCAGACAAGACATAATTCTACTTTAAGATACAGCTTGATCCAGAAAATAAATAACCTGGCCATGCGTGTGGGCAGTATTTATTGTCGGCACTCCGTCCTGGGACGAGCAATGAATCACCCTGTATAAGGCACGCGAGGTTTCGCGTTTGGGTGTTGATGGATCTCCCTTTCAAGCTACCGTCGAACTGGGGTGTTCAATTTTGATTTATCTGCCGGATAAGGCGTGTTTTGGACTGAATTTGATGTACCCACATCAAATTCAGTCGTGAGGATAGTTGAAAGTTTGAAAGGCAGTTTGATACTGAGGGTTTGATTGAAATACTCCTAACTTCTGACCATTTGATTGTGCTGAGATATGAGTCAGGGTTCAAATGTCGATCTCTTCCTATTAGGAAATAAAAATAAATGTTCTAACATATCTTTTCACGCCTCCGTTAGTTTGAGTTCGGTAAGGATGTTTTTTTAAAGTGGGAATCCATCATACCTTCTCCTTCTCTGGGTGAAGCCATAGGGTACCATGGTGTTCAGTTGCCCCTTTTGCGAGGGCTAATGGTAAATCCTTCGAACAATCCGCAGCTATGACGGGCATCAAGTGACATTTCCTGACACACTTGTCACCTGACTTTCCTCTCTTAAATAAATACATGTATGGTAAATAATAAAACAACAAATAGATAAAATATGAGACAGCTAGAAATGTCATTTTTAATAAGAATATATTAAATAAAAAAAATGACCAATTTACTGGGATCGGTTTATCATCAATGACGGGACTACTAAGCAGGATATAGTAGTGATAGATCGATCAGCACGCCGTGTAATGAATCAAATATCTCGACTTAGTAGACGAGGTTGTCGACATGTGGAATGTGGACTCAGCTATCATTGTGCCGATTGTCGTCACCGCCAATGGCCTTATAGCCAAAAGCTTTGACGACCATCTGTCGAAGCTGTCGTTGCGCTGTTGGATCAAGGGCTTGGTACAAAAAACAGTACTCTTCGACACGGCTTGTATTAAGAGGTTCCTGTCTCTAGAGCTCTAACCACCGGTAGCTTGGACCCTGCCCCTGCCTGGTTTTTTCTGGTCTGGAATGTTTGTCACACAGGCGTAAATCTCAGTGAGAAGCAATGTTTAAAAAACCAAAAAAAAAGTAAGGTGTTAATGACACCTAAAATCAATCAATACTTACTTTTACACAGTCTATGTCCCCAAAATCAAAATTTCAGATACGTATCCATTTCAGCTTCCAATCACGGTCATGTACTTGCGTGAGCCAGCGAAGCATAATTTTTTCCTTCCCAACGGTGACAGTTTCATTAAAGTCAGCCAACCATGGCCTACATTTACAAGTAAAATGCGTCTGAACTAGCCGAGATGGTTCAACGAAAATATAGTCTGAAAAGAAAAGTGATGGCTTTTTTTTATGGTAGGTAAAATCATCCAATGACAAGTCCCGCCCTTGGGTGGAGCGGGAAGTAGTGTCAGACTCTTACTGACTAAAAACCTACCCCGTTCCTTCGTTGCCTATCATGCCTTCGTTCCCTATCATGCGCTTTTGTTTTAGCTAAATATATGATTTATTAATGATAAATGATATTTATTTTGCAAATAGGTTCTTAAAAACATGACAACAACAACAACTTTTACACGTCAATTTTTTATTTAATTTTAACTAGATGAGGCCGGTGTTTCCAAGCTGACTACCCGGAGAAGAAACACCGAAAGAAACTCAGTCAAAGTCTCTTTTAAAGTCCATATAGCAAACATGTAATGGTCAAAACATATGAGAACCATGCAGATTAGTGTTTGGGATGGTCTTTTGAAGAAAGAACCACACAATTCTGAGTTGACCTGTCCAGTCAGTGCAAGTATTTGTCAGTATTCGTAAAGCTCAACTCTGGACTATTAAGGAGCTCAACTATATTCCGTTATAATACAAAAATAATAATACCACTGGTATTTGTTTCAAATTGTATACAGTCGCAATAAAAAAAAATATTATGTTCAAAGATATAAGGTACACACAGTAAAAATGCTTTGTGTATTGTCGTTGAAAAAAAAAGTTAAATCTGAAAATAATTAGCATTATATAAGTATTACGATCACGTAATAATATCAGCAAACAAATTTATTTTGATTAGGTTTCACTGAGTTGTACCGAATTCAATTTGTTGGTAGGTATATTATTAGTTTTTGGTATTATAACGGAATAAATCAAAACTATTACAAAGCTGTGCCAGTTTGTGTACAGGCTTAAAATCGGAGAAGAATACTAGTGTCCATCTTTTTTTTCGAGGTGGGAAATCATCCAATGACCTCTCCCGCTCTAGGGTAGAATTAGAGAGTGTCTGATTTTACCTAGACGCGTACCATGAGGACTGGTTCGAGACGGTGCGGGAGAAGAATGTCTGGAAGGACATGGGGGAGGCCTTTGCCCAGCAGTGGGACAGTAATGGCTAGAAAAAAATATATCTCACTGTGTTCTTTCAATTGCCATTTTAGTTTCAGAGCCACAGTAACTCTTCCGAGCAACTACAGTTCTGGCAGTTATCGACCCTAACTGGCACCGTCAATCTTTGTCGAACGGCGAGCTACCCATCGCTCGCCGTCGGCAAGCCCGTGCTTGTGGTGGTCTAGAATCACTCTGTGACTACCGACGTACATGAGTTTTTTTTACTATGCCATGCGTTTGACCACAAAGCTCACATCACATCTGTCCGCTACACTTCACTTCTCCGCTTTGGTGGAACTAACCTGCCAGCTACGCAAATCATCTCCTCTTGTCTCCTCTCCTCTCCGCTTTGGTGGAAACAGGGTTTTAGGGCATTTATTCTAATTAAAAAACACCAGTTTTTGACTATCCTAAAATTTGCGAAATACTGAAACAAGCTGAAAATTATTTACAGATAAAACGACGGCGCTGTCGAGTCAATCATGCGTTATGCAAACCTGTACATTTTTAAATACTGACCAAACTGGTGCATGCTTTGTATTCAACGTTGGTTTGATTCCTAGCTTTTAGAATAAAAAAAGAACTTTTTTTTTTGTACATAGGCTCGCTTCTTTTTTTAATTAGTATAAACTAGTGCTTGACTGCGATCCTACCTCATGGTAATCAGTAATGCAATCGTTGATGGTGAGGCACACTGCGCCGCCAGGATTCCGATCCCGACTTCCGGCTACTGTAGGCGCAGACTTGCAGACGGCGAGCAATGAGTAGCTCGCCGCCTAACCATCCAGTAACCGTAAACCGTAGGGGCTCATTAGGATCGAAATCTACTGGGGCCAAGGATCTGCTTCTGAAAGGAAGACGAAGGAACAGGAGTGAGTTTTTATTCAGTAAAATTCTGACACAAAAAGGTTGGGAGATGTCATTATATGATTTTCCCATTAAAAAACAGAATCAGAATCAGAATAGTTTATTTCAAATAGACCAATTACAGGCACTTTTGAATTGTCAAAATGTCGGTCAGTCCAAAAAAAAAGTGAAGCTAAATTGCACGTTCCAAAGCGTAGATCTCTATGGAGAAGAACGTGCAAGAAACTCCATGGACACTCTTTTAAAATCATATTATGAGTTACATAAATCTTGGTTACATTTTTCTTGTCGCTTCTATTATGTGAGCACAATGCAGATAAGTAATAAAAAAATAAAATGAACTAATTAAAAAAATAGAAATTGAATTGAGCTACTGGCAGCTAAGAGATGACCAGTCCCTACTGACGGCGCCCGTTCACGAGCATGACGCGTGCCTCAGCCCCACTCAGCTCAACCATTTTGAAGGGAACCGAATGACCCAATAACACGTGCCACCATCAGCGAGACATTTCAGTGAGCATGACAAATAAACACTTACCCGTATTCCATCAATTGCGGTGACCAATTCAGCAGTCCAAATGATTTACCGTGCCTTGGTTCAGGCCATGGTCTGGAGTGAGGAGGGATGGTAGGCGGTCGCCTTCTTCTGCGAAGTAATAATGCTAGCAAAGGAGGAGACCGACCGCATCAGGCAGAGGCAACGGGGCGCTCGATTTCCGGCCACCGTAGGCGCGGGCTTGCGGACGGCGTGCAATGGGTAGCACGCTGTCCGATCGTCCGGTAACCGACCGGACCGATCCCAAGTCGTCGACGGCGCGTACTGTTTCCACGCGCCTCAAGGAGCTGTCAGCAAACCGTAGAGGCCCAGCCAGCTAGCTACAGGCAGGCAGGGTCGAAACTCGCTTGGGTTATGGGTCAGTTTCTGAAAGGAAGGCCCGGCCCTGGCACGATAGGCAACGAAGGAACGTGGTAGGTTTTTAGTCAGTAAGAGTCTGACACTATTTCCCGCTCCACCCAAAGGCGGGATTTGTCATTGAATGATTTTACCTATCACAAAAAAAGCCCAAATGATCTACTACTGAGTTTTACGATCAAAAATACTTTGCCTACAAATAAAGAAGAATTCATCATTGTACAAATAAGATTATGTTATTCTATAAAAATACAGGTCAGCTCACAACTTTCTATAAG